>JAYESA010000007.1:147955505-148555505 GCA_036927795.1 Iris macrosiphon | reverse complement strand
GATGTCAAATTCCAATAAAATATATTTCTATTTAAATCAATTCTCCCTCATAATCCTCCATTAAAACCTTACATTAGCTCACCTCACATTAGACAATATGTCAAATTACTATTATTTAGATTATGTTGATAATAATTCTTTACTTTTTTTTTGTAGATAAAATAGAAATAATAAAAATAAGATTAGTGTTACTAGTATTTGGGAAAGAGATGTGTTCGAAGCACTGTCCTAAAAGATTATTTGAGGTCTATGTGTAGACTTCTCTCAAATTTTTCTTAGAGGTAATACCCCCCTACTACCAGCTTCCCATCATTGCACATTGTTGCCAAAGAAATGATCCGAACTTAGCTTTTTTCCAGAAGAACTTAAAGAATTTTGAATGAGGAAGGAGGAAGGAATTTAGATTTATGGTTTGTGAAGATAATGATAGAATTTTGTTGTCTTCTTTTATGTTCATTATACAAACACGCAGAATCAAATGATATATATATATATATATATAAATGGGAGTCAATAGGAATTAATAACTAATTATTTAGCCATTGGCCATTAACTACTAGCTAATAAAAAAAAAATGGATAGGAAAATAAATATTAAAAACAATCAAACAAATTAATATAAAAAATTGGGTCTCAGCCCAAACCCGATAGTGAAAATCGGATCGACATTCGGTACCCACAACAACTCACAAGAGAACAAAAATGAGAAAGTAATATAAGGACTAGGAAGGTGTTGGTCTAACTGATGTGAGACTAAATATTTTTTCCATGCACCCCATCCAAACCAAGGTTAAAGAAGAGAGAGAATAATATAAGGAGTATAACAAAGAATATCTGGGTCACGTCCCGATTTTTGCTAGATCGATAATCGTCCCCCAGGAGTGATGTCGTGCGAGCGTAAGGCGCGCCCGCACAGCATGCGATAGAATGAAATGATATAACAAAAATATTCCACCGCTCGGTGACTTTTACTGGCACCATCTGAACCACCTGGATACAACTTACCATGACCTTCCCTACCACAAAGACATAGTTAGTTTGCACAGTTTAAATATACATAAGGATCACTGTCATGACAAGCCATCATGGACTATAGTCTGGGTAGACGGCGATGCTTGTAACGCAGGTAGCGATCCCTGCTATAAACTCCCGCCTCACTCGTGCTAAGTTGCTAGCATGACTAACAGTTGTTTCGCCCAAGACGAATCGGCCCCGGTGCCCCGACGATCGTTCGTAAGAACCATATACCTTGTGCACAAGTTATCCATAATTATTGATGATCTAAACACTAAGTTAACATACAAAGTATTTAAGACATCGGAATGAACATAACTACTTTAGCACATTGCGATGACATAGTCTACCTGCTGATGTGATCATATTACAAGTTAGGTACTACCCATTGAACTATTTTAGATGAATAATTAAGTTCTAGAGACACTGAAACATTAATAGATACATGCATAGTGGACCCGTACGCAACAATATGATCGTACAATAATTTTATTTAACAAGCCTTAAGTGTTTCAAGTCTACTTCTTTTTAACTTGACTCAATTTTATTATTATGGTATCGTTGATCAAAATGCACAACGAGTTAGATTATTAAGAATAAAGATTTGGAAGAAGGGCGTTAATCAGAAGTAAAGCCACTCACAAGTTGGAGAATCAGGGAAGGAAAAGGGAAGATCTTCAAGACTCTGCTCGCGCATCGCCTACATGATTACTTGCACGCACCAACAGATAATCAATATCTCCTGCCATGGTTTTTCATAGTTTGATACGAAATACGAAGTTCAAGGAACGAAGACAATAAAATTAATCGAAACCGTTCAAAAAAATGTAAGCCACAAAACCAACAAGAAAGCAACCAAGTGGCATTGAAAAAGAGCAAAGAAACCAGTGCAACGAAAATGTCCCTCGTGACTCTGCTACCGACTCATTCCTTGAGGCAAGATCCGCTGAATGTGGGACTTGATTCTGAAGAAACCAATCCATAACGAGGAACGATTCTTGATTTAGTCTATCTCGATCGAACGATACCAAGTATTTCTTAGTCGTGCTCCCCGAAAAGGAGGAACGGGTTACTACATCTTAACCAAGTAATAAAAAGTTTTGTCCTCAAAACTAAGGAATGGAACCTACCCCCTAAGAAAATAATGAGGAAAACTTTTTCTTTATGTCCGATTCGAGTTTCCAGGTCGACTCCTCGACCGCGTGGTTCCGCTAAAGAACGCACAAAAACGGGACTACACGATTCCGGAGCTGCTCCTCTTTCCGATCCAAGATCTGAACGGGCTATTTGACGTACGAAAAGTCTGCCTACAGATCCATCTGACCAAAATTTACCATGTAGATTGGGTCATGCACGTACTTCCTAAGCTGTGACACATGGAAGATATCATACATGTCTGACAGGGCTGGTGGCAATATAATTTGATAAACAACTGGAGCGACTGGCTTGAGGACTTTGAACGGGCCGACGAATCTCCGACTTAACTTCCCCTTTACTCTGAATCTCATGACTCCTCGCATGGGTGAGACCTTCAGAAACACATGGTCACCTTCGAAGAACTCAGGGGGTCATCGGTGAATGTCGGCATAACTCTTTTGCCAGCTTTGTGCTATTTTTAGTCGCTCTTGGATCAACCGAACCTTTTGGACTGTTTGTTTGACTAGTTTTGGCGCAAGTATTTGACGCTCCCAAACTTTATCCCAGTAGATCGGTGACATATATTTTCATCCATACAAAGTCTAGTACGGAGCCATTTGGATGCTGGACTGGTAACTGTTGTTATATAAAAATTCGACTAACGGTAGGTGGACCTCCCAACTTGACTTTGAATCGATTGCACAGAGACGCAACATATCTTTTATCACCTGATTCTCCTGCTCTGTTTGGCCATTGGTTTGAGGATAGTAGGCTGAGCTGAACTTCAACTTAGTCTCCATCGCTTACTGAAGGCTCTCCCAGAAATAAGATAAGAATCGTCCATCCCGATCTGACACAATAGAAACTTTTAGTCCGTGCAGCCGAACTATCTCATCAAGGTAGGTCTGAGCGAGGCGATCGATGCTCCAAGTAACTTTAATGGCAATAAAGTATGCCAATTTGGTTAACTAGTCGACGATGAGCCAGACTGCATTGTTTCTCCATTGCGTCTTCGGCAAGCAAACAATAAAGTCCATGCTTATGTACTCCCATTTCCATTCCAGAATAGCAAGATTCTTCTTCTCTCCGCCCGGTCTCTAATATTTTGCTTTCACCCTCTGACAGGTTATGTATTGCGACATGAAATGCGTGTCTTTCTTTATGTCATGACACCAGAAGATAGTACAAAGGTCTTTATATATTTTTATGCTCCCGGGATGAACTGTATAGGCTGTATAGTGAGCTTCCACAAGAATCTTATTTATGAGTTCTGCGTCGTTGGGAACGCATAGCCTTCCTTTCCCTCGCAACACTCCATTCTCATCTACTACAAAGTCTTTTGCCTTCCATACTAGAATCTGCTCACATATTTTCCTTAGGAATGGGTCGTACCTCTGAGTAGACGTGACTTTCTCTAACAGGTTGGGTACAAAGTGCAACTGAGCAACGCGCACGCCACTATATCGAATTCGGAGTTCAATGCTCATTTCCTCCAAGTCTCTTTGTAACCTGCGATCGATGGACAGGGATCCCATAAACACTTGACTCAACGCATTAGCTACAATATTCTTCTTACCAGGTATGTAGTCGATCGTTAATTCATAGTCTTCGATCAATTCTAGAAAATATTGATGTCGTAGGTTAAGCTCCGTTTGGGTGAATAGGTACTTCAAGCTTTTGTGGTCAATATAAATTTGGCAAGCCCCACCATAGAGGTAGTGTCGCCACAATTTTAGCGCAAACACAATTGCCGCTAGTTCTAGGTCATGCATAGGATAAATTTTCTCGTGTTTTTTCAGTTGCCTTGATGCGTAGGCTATCACCCTATACTGCTGCATGAGTATGCATCCCAAGCCTTGCTCTGATGCGTCGCTGAATATTTTGGAATCCTGAGGTCTCGTCTGGTAGTGCAAGTATTAGAGCAGAGGTAAGGCTTTGCTTTAACTCTTCAAATAAGGCTTCGCTATTGGTGGACCACTTGAATGCTACTCCCTTCGTAGTGAGGCGAGTCAGAGGTGATGCTAACTTGGAAAAGTCTTTCACGAACCGCCTGTAGTAGGCCGCTAGCATGAGAAAGCTTCAAATATCACTAATGGATGCAAGCCGCTTCCACTCGATGATGGCTTCAACTTTCTTTGGATCGACTAAAATGTCTCTCACAGAAATAATGTGCCCAAGAAAAGATACACTACTCAGCCAGAACTCGTAGTTACTCAGTTTTGCGTATAGCATGTTGTCCTGAAGAGTCTGTAGCACGGTTCGCAAGTGCTCTGTATGTTCCTCCCTATTCTTCGAGGACACCAAGATATCATTAATGAACACTACTACAAACTTGTCAAGACACGGCCGAAACACACGATTCACTAAATCCATAAAGACGGCAGGGGCATTGGTCAGTCCGAATGGTATTACCAAAAACTCATAGTGGCTGTAGCGAGTGCGAAAGGCTGACTTTGGCATATCGTCTGGCTTGATCTTGAGCTGATGATAACTCGAGCGAAGATCAATTTTTGAAAACACTGTCGTGTCTTGTAGTTGATCAAAAAGATCATTGATCCTGGGACGGGGGTACTTATTTCAAACAGTGATCTTATTCAGTTCATGATAGTCTATGCATAGTCACCTCGAGCCATCATTTTTCTTCACAAACAATACAGGAGCGCCCCACGGAGACACGCTCCGACGAATATATCTATGACCTAATAATTCCTGTAACTAGACCTTTAGCTCTTTTAGTTCTACCACAGACATTCTATATGGAGCTTTCAAAATCGGCTGAGTCTTTGGAAATGTATCTATTGTGAACTCTATCTCTCTGTCACGCCCCGGTTCCATGGATAAGGAATCGAGATACGTGGAAATGGCCAGCAGTGTACTTCGGCGGGCTTTCCAATCTAATGGGCCCATCGGAGTACACTTAAGCTGTGAAGTACAATGAATAACCCAACACATAACACATGTATACTCAATCTAAATCTCATCCATAGGCAGCAATATAAGAGCACAATAGAAGTAAACACAACAACTAATGTGCAGGAAGGAAATATCCAGACAAGTATCAAATACAAATACTAGAGTAGTTATACGGGGACAAACCCGCTAGTACAAATATACTGGAATGAAAGTAAGCAATAAGATAACTTGGGACGGCAGCAGGTAACTAGGTAATAATACCGTCCCAAGGAAAGACTCACTACCAGCGATCAGGCAAAGTCCTCAGGAATGACCTCGTCCTCGGTAGTTGTAAACCCCCTGATTTTTCAAAAATTTTAAATTTGGATTTTACACAATTTTCTGGAATTTTCTGGTATTTTTCTGTAATTAAAAATAGGTTTTAATTATTAAATAATTTTTAATTGATAATAAACAGTATTAAAATATTATGAAAATAATATTTTTGGGTGTAAAATGAAAAACTGGACTTAGGGTAATTTTTCTGGAATTTATCGGGCCCCGGACCTATTTTTTTACACCTAAAACTATTTATTTATTTATTTATTATTTATTTATGGATTATTATTTTTTTTTTTTTTTTCGGCCCAGCCCACTGGACCCGACCCATTGGGCCCAAACCCGGCCCAGCCCCCGGCCTAGCGGGTCGGCCAGACCCGGACCGCCCGCACCCGACCCGGCCACCCTCTCCCTCCCCACGTCTCTCTCCCTCCCCGCTTCTTCCGGCGGAGCCGCCGCCTCCGACCCGCTCCGCCCGCACCTCACCCCACGTCCACCCCCTCTCTTCGCCTCCTCCGCCCAGCTCGAACCCCCCCAGCCTCCTCCCCGGCCTATATAACCCTAGATCCTCCCTCTCCGTTTCCCCCACCGTGCACCACCCCGCTCCCCGCCTCCAGGCCGCTGCCACCGCCTCCGGAGCCACCGTCCCGCTCGCCTTGTCCCGTCGACGGCAGCCCCGGCTCCTCCTTCCTCCCTTTCTCTCCTCGACGAGCAGCCGCTGCAGCAGCCGAGCGCCGCCCGCTCTGCTCCGGCGACGCCCTGAGCCGCCGCCGCCTCCACTAGCGAGCTCCGACGCTGCCGCCCTAGTCCCCGGCCAGCCGTCCCCGCCTCAGCGCCGCCCCTCAGCCGGAATCCCAAACCCTAACCCTAATTCCTAATTCGGACACAGGACACAGTGTCCCGTGTCGAGACGGACACGAAAACCCGATTTCCGAGGACCCAGTTCAGGTACTCATAACTTCTTGCTCGTAGCTCTATTTTCGATTCCGTCTTTTGCAACGCGAAGCCTACGTGACCCTCTCGGTGCCCGTGCAATCCGCTCGGGACATCGCGTCCTGTGGTGATCGCACACCGCGATCCAAAAATAGGAAAAACAATGCCCCGATTCACCCCGGAACTGGGTACGCCCCGCCAAACGGGACGACTTGGTCGCGTGCGGTCTTCACAGATATGTGCGCGTCATCGATACGGACATGTAAGATTTCACGGAAATCGATTCGGGTGTGCGTGCACACCGGAATCAACGCGTATCCGCGGACATCGCCCTGTATCCGATTTTTCTGCATTTTACCCTAACTCTGTGTACACACGTCGATTGAAACGAAACTTGCACCATCGGACTCGTAGCGATACGCTGGTCCTGTGACCCAAGTTTAGTTCGATTCTGAGAACGTTGACGAAATCGCATGTCGTGGGCCCTACAGGCCCCGCTCGACGGGCGATTTTGTGATCGGCTCATCGGAATTCAATTCTGAAAGTTCTGTTGGGTTCGTATCATCTTTCCTGACCTGTTGACACTAAGTTTGGTGAATTTGGAGACCGTTGACCCTGACACATTTTTTGGTGCAAAGCGGGCCCACCTGTGGACCCCGTTCTGACCCGAAATTGTCGTTTTTGCCCTTGTCTCCAAATTGGACTCAAGGACAGGCGTTTCTAGCTGATTGATATTTTTTGGATCTGATGGTGATGTTTATTTCAGCAACCGGATTACCGCCTGCAAATCCAACTGAAGTCAGAGCTGCAATCAGAGCCGGAACCACAGGCAAGTGTACCTTGCCAAACCCTGCAGCTTGCTATTTATTTTCTGGACTTAATTATGCATCAGTGGGCAAGTAAAGCTTGTCAACTCGCAGTAATTCTTGTTATAGTATTTTTATTTCTTGTAGATTCATATGTAAACTTGTTCTAACTGCTCAACCCAGGACCGAGTGGCTTTACTTAGCGTCTGATTACCAGTCGGGTGCCAATCCTGTACGCGGAGTTGTGTAACGTCACATAGAGATGAATATCGATACCCGATAATTCTTGTACTTGTCTTATCAAGTACACCAGAACCCAGGACACTTGTCACTATTTTATGAGACAGAGTCTTCCTGAGACATTCAAGGTGATTCTGTATAGGATACATGTTTTTGACCTAGATATTACATTCATAGGCATTGATTCATAGCTATCAGACTTTCTGCATTTATGGTGGCCCATGCAGGTCCTATCCTAAAATAGGGTAATACCCTAGGACAGGGTATGGAATAAAATTGAGGATTCTAGGAAAAGCTCATTCACAGTATAGCATCCTTATTTCATTTCTTGATATCATTGCTGCTCAATTTTTTCCTATCGCCTTTGATTTCCAAGTATTCTATCCTGATCTTCCTATCCCTTAATCTTTCAGAATGGTCCAGACCAGGAACACAGTAGGAGGCACATCAGAACCAGCTGAGCAGAATGTGCCCGAGACTCTTGCACTCCCGCCGCCTCCATCTGTTCCGGCAGTTACTCTTGATGGAGCACAGCTAATAGGAGTGTTCCAGGGATTGGTGGAATCCCAGAAAGAACAGACGGCACTTCTGCGGACCAGCCTCTCAGAAGCTCTTAAACCCCAGGAGTCGTCACTCAAGAGGCCAGGGAGTGCTAAAGACTTCAAGAATCTAAGACCCCTGGAATTCTATGGAACGGAGGGCATTCTCTATGCCGATGAATGGATAGAGAATGTCGAGAGACTCCTGAAGACTGCCCGGGTCCCTGATGACCTCAAAGTGGAGTCCGCAAGCCTGCAACTGTTCGACATTGCTCGAACCTGGTTCAGAGATGAACCCCAACTATCTGCTTCCGACGTCACCTGGGAGGACTTCAAGAGGCTATTCAAGGAGAAATTTTATCCCGAAGTGGCTCGGGAAGCTCTCAAAAGCCAATTCGAGAGACTGGAACAAGGTAACATGACTGTTGATGAATATACTGCTGAATTTAGCAGGTTAAGCCACTTTGCGGAGTACATGGTTCGTACCCCGGAGGACAGAGCCCGTAGATTCAAGAAGGGGCTATCTCCGGATATCCGCCTTGCTGTCACCACCAGCCGAGCTCGCACCTATGAGGAAATCCTGAGCGTGGCACAAGGCGTCGAGAGAGATATGGGGCACAAACTGAAACGAGAAAGAGATACCGGAAATGCGGGACCCAACAAACGCCCTTTTCAACAACAACAACAGCAGAGGGCCCCGCAGCAAACTCAGCGTCCTCTCCCTCGAGCTCCAGCACCCCAGGCTCAAGGTCAGAACCAGCGAGCTCCTCCTTGCAACTATTGCCAAAAACCAGGCCACACTTGGCAAGACTGTAGAAAGAGGCTAGGTGCCTGTCTCTATTATGGCTCCCCAGCACATCAATTGAGGGACTGTCCTGCTGCCCAAGGACGCCCAGCTGCACCAAAGGCTCCAGTCCAGGCCAGGCCCCCAGCAGCACAACAGAGGGGACCCCCGCTTCCAACACAGCAACAACGCTTTGCTCAGCACCAGCAGCAACAGAGGGGTGCACCGCAGCAAGGCCGTGCTTATGCAATAACTCTGGAAGAAGCTGAGGCCACAGCAGACGTGATCACAGGTTCTGTGCTTATAAATTCAATACCAGCTATTACTTTATTCGACTCTGGAGCTTCTCATTCATTCATGTCAGTAGATTTCTTTATGAAGCATAACTTAATCACTAAACCCCTTAGGAATTGTTATAAGATCATTACCGGTGGAGGAATCATCCCGGTTAGTGATGCCTGTAACAATTGTCCTATTTCACTATGTGGAAGAGAACTGTATGCTAGACTACTTGTAATGCCAGTGCCCAGCTTTGACATTATACTGGGTATGGATTGGTTAAGTCAACATCATGCCACAATAGACTGTCACAGAGGCAGTGTAATCTTCAGACCCCCTGGCAAGCCAGAATTTAAATTTGCTAGAGGTTCTAGAGAAATGGGTAATAACATAATTTGTGGAACTCTAGTAACAGAAGAATTGCCACCTATCATCTCTGAATACCTTGATGTCTTCCCTGAAGATCTCCCAGGCTTACCCCCAGACCAAGAAGTTGAATTCTCCATTGACTTAGTGCCAGGAGCAGCACCAGTATCTCAGAACCCCTACAGAATCAACAAGAATGAGATAATAGAACTAAATAAACAAATTAAAGAGCTAGAAGACAAAGGTTTCATTAGGTCTAGTGTCTCACCTTGGGGAGCTCCAGTATTATTTGTGCCCAAGAAGGACGGAACATCCCGAATGTGTATTGACTATAGGGCCCTGAATGCCTTGACAATTAAGAATAAGTATCCCCTGCCCAGGATAGATGACTTATTTGATCAGCTGAGTGGAGCTCGGGTATTTTCAAAGATTGATTTAAGGTCTGGTTACCACCAAGTAAGGGTGAGAAAGGAAGACATCCCTAAAACTGCTTTCAATACCCGGAACGGACACTACGAATTCTTAGTAATGCCGTTCGGGTTGACGAATGCTCTAGCAGTTTTTATGAACCTAATGAACAGAGTTTTCCAGCCATACCTAGACAAATTTGTAGTAGTCTTCATTGATGATATTTTGATCTACTCCAAGACCCCCGAAGAACATGAAGAACATTTGAGGTTAGCCTTGGAGACTTTGAGGAAGGAAAAACTTTATGGAAAATTGTCTAAATGTGCCTTCTTCCTAGACAAAGTAGAATTCTTGGGACATGTTGTGACTGGAGATGGAATAGCAGTAGATCCTAAGAAGATAGCTGCAGTAGAATCCTGGCCCACTCCAGACTCTGTAGCTGAGATTAGAAGTTTCCTGGGACTAGCTGGTTACTATCGGAAGTTTGTGAAGGACTTTGCTAGAATTGCGGAGCCCATGACAAAATTAACAAGAAAAGATGAAGAGTTCACCTGGACTGATGAATGTCAGCGTGCTTTTGAGGAATTGAAGAAAAGACTGACTTCTGCCCCTATTCTGACCTTACCTTCCGGAACCGGAGGTTTCGCTATTTATAGTGATGCTTCTGGAAAAGGTCTAGGTTGTGTATTGGAGCAGAACAAGAAGGTAATAGCCTATGCCTCTAGACAGCTTCGACCACATAAAAAAAATTATCCAACTCATGATTTAGAATTGGCAGCTGTCATTTTTGCTCTTAAACTATGGAAGCATTACCTTTATGGAGAAAGGGTAGAAATATTTACAGACCATAAGAGTCTAAAATATATCTTCACTCAGAAAGAGCTAAACATGAGGCAAAGAAGGTGGCTGGAACTAATGAAAGACTTTGATATCACTCTTCAATATCACCCTGGGAAGGCAAATATAGTTGCTGATGCTCTAAGCAGGTATCCTATGGCGATGTACTTGACTATGGACAGACACCTGCTGGAGGACTTGGAAAGTTTAGGTATTGAAGTAATTATCCCAGGAAAAGAAGGCCAAATGATGAACTTGCAGATTCAGTCTACTTTAATGGACAAGATCAAGGAGACTCAGTTTCAAGACGAAGGCCTGCGAAGCCTTCGAGGTCAAGTGCAAGCTGGATTAGTAGAAGAGTTCAGAATTCATGAAGATGGATCACTGAGGCATGGCGATAGATTATGTGTACCTCAAGGAGACATAAGAGAAGAAGTTATGCAAGAGGCGCACAGATCGCAGTACTCTATACATCCAGGAGCCAACAAGATGTACAAGGACCTGAGGACGCATGTTTGGTGGCATGGCATGAAAAGAGAAGTAGCCAGGTTCGTATCTCGTTGTTTAGTGTGCCAGCAAGTCAAGGCAGAGAGACAAAGACCTGGAGGACTGCTTCAACCACTACCCATTCCGGAGTGGAAGTGGGAACATATCACAATGGATTTTGTTTCCGGACTTCCAAGGACACCTAGTGGAAAGGATGCAATCTGGGTGATAGTAGATAGACTGACCAAGTCTGCACATTTTCTACCTTTCAAAGTAGGGCTATCTACAGAGAAGCTGGCAGATTTATATATCAGACATATTGTTAAGTTACATGGGGTTCCAGTAAGTATTGTCTCCGACAGAGATTCAAGATTCACCTCTCACTTCTGGAAGAGCTTACAAGCCAGTTTGGGGACTCAACTCAAATTCAGCACAGCTTATCATCCCCAAACCGATGGACAATCGGAACGTACAATCCAGACACTTGAAGATATGCTCCGTACATGTGTTCTGGATTTTGGAGGATCCTGAGAGGACTACCTACATCTGGTGGAGTTCTCTTATAATAACAGTTATCAAGCCAGCATCGAGATGACTCCATTTGAAGCTCTGTATGGACGAAGATGTCGTACCCCGCTATCATGGGACGACGTTGGAGAAAGAGCCTTGCTGGGACCAGAGATGGTGATCGATTCAGCTGAGAAGGTAAAGCAAATAAGGGACAGACTTCGAGTGGCTCAAGACAGACAACGACATTGGGCAAATAGCCACCGAAGGCCCTTAGAATTTGAGGTAATTAAATTTATAAAATTCAAGTCAATTTAAATATTTTGCCTATGGAACTAAGACTTGATTATGACTTTGTTAAAGGTTGGAGAGCTGGTATTCTTAAAGATTTCCCCGACACGTGGCACCATTAGGTTCGGAAGGAGTGGAAAACTCAGCCCAAGATTTATTGGACCTTTTGGCATTCAGGAGAAAATCGGAGAAGTAGCATACCGACTGGCATTGCCACCCTCTCTGGATGGAGTACATAACGTCTTCCACGTGTCGCAGCTGAGGAAGTACGTGTCAGACCCCAGCCACATTTTGGATCACTCAGAGCTCGAAGTAGGCCCAAGTCTGACTTACCAGGAGCAACCCGTGGAGATACTGGATCGCTCGGAGAAAGTCCTACGGAACCAGGTTATCTCCCTGGTTCGCGTAGCTTGGAAGCATCATTCTCCCGGCGAATCCACCTGGGAGCGAGAAGACGAGATTAGAGAGCGATACCCCTACCTTTTTGAACCCTGAGGTGTATTTTATTTTTTCGGCCTTTTCTTTTCGTGCCTTGTTATTCTTAAATTTCGAGGACAAAATTTTTGTAAGTTGGGTAGGTTGTAAACCCCCTAAATTTTTCAAATTATTAAATCTTGGATTTTTCCCAATTTTCTGGAATTTTCTGGAAATTTTCTGTAATTAAAATCAAGCTTTTTAATTAATAAATGATTTTTAATTAGCAATAAATAATATTAAAATGTCATGAAAATAATATTTTTGGGTGTAAAATGAAAAATTGGACTTAGGGCAATTTTTCTGGATTTTTCTGGGCCTCAGACCTATTTTTAAATACCTCAAAAATATTTTTATTAATTAATTAATTAATTAAACTATTTATATTTATTATTAATTATTATTATTATTTATTAGTTATTTTTATTTTGTTTTTGTTTTTTTTTATTTTGTTTCTGGGCCGGCCCGGCCCAGTGGGCCGAAGCCCAGCCCAGCCCAGCCCAGCCACCCGCCCTATCGGGTCGGGTCGGGTCAGCCAACCCGACCCGCCTGCAAATCCCCGACCCGCCCGCACGACCCCTTCCCCCCCACGTCCCGCGTCCCACGCCGGCCGCCGCGCGCAGCGCCGCGCGTCCCGCGCCCCGCCCGCCGCGCTCCCCGCGCCACGTCGCCCCGCTCCGCCTTCCTCGGCCCCCCTGCAACCGCCTGCCGCCCTATTTAAACCCCCCCCGACCCCGGCCGTCTCCCCCACTCCCTCGCCGTAACCCTAGACGCCGCAGCCGCCGCTGCCGGCCGCCCCGAGCCGCCGCCGACCCGCCGTCAGTCGGCCTCGCTCCGGCGAACAACCCCCCGCCCTCGCCGACGTCCCTCCGGCCGCCCTCCGCCGTGTGCCGCCGAAAAACCATCGAAACCCTAACCCTAATTCTCTGTTCCTGTGTCGGACACAGGACACAGTGTCCGACACGACTCGGACACGATTTCGACCCTGTTTTCGAGTTCCCTTCAGGTACGCGTAACTTTCGCCTCGTAACTCCGTTTTCAATTCCGCAAATTGCGTTGTGAAGCCTGTATGACCCTCTCGGTGTCCGGACAAACTGTTCGGGACACCGCGTCCTGTGGTGATCGCACACCGCGATCCAAAAACAGGAAAAACTAGACCCTGTTTCACCCCGGAACCGAGTACGTTCCGCCAAACGGGACGACTTGGTCGCGTGGGTCTTCACAGATACGTGCGCATCATCGATACGGATGTGTGAGTCTTCGTGGAAGCTGATTCGGGTGTGCGTGCACACCGGAATCAACGCGTATCCGCGGACATCGCCCCGTATCCGCCTTTTCGGCAATTCACCCTAACTTCGTGCACACTCGTCAGATCGAGACGAAACTTGCGCCATCGGACTCGTAGCGATACGCTGGTCCTGTGGGTCAAGTTTGGTTCGATTCTGAGAACGTTGACGAAATCGCGTGTCGTGGGCCCCACAGGCCCGCTCGACGGGCGATTTTGTGTTCGGCTCATCGGAATCCAAATCTGGAAGTTCCGTTGGGTTCGTATCAGCGTTCCTGACCTGTTGACACTAAGTTTGGTGAATTTGGAGACTTTTGACCCGGACACGTTTTTCGGTGCAAAGCAGGCCCAACGGCGGACCCCGTTTTGACCCGAAACTGCCGTTTTTGCCCTTGTCTCCAAATTGGACCCAAGGACAGGCGTTTCTAGCTATTTGACATCTTCTGAGCATGATGGTAATGTCTGTTTCATCTTTTGGACTCATCTGTGGAAATTTCTCCCAAGAACCTAATTAATCAGATCCAAACAACAGGCAAGTACCTGCACTTCAAGTTAATCTTTATATTATGATAATTAAATTTTCTGCTCTACTAGTACTCTTGCTGATTACACGTAGTGTTAGAATACTATATTTTATGTCTTGAATATTGGAATTCATGTCTTGTTTTTCATGTCGGGTGGGAGAATACTGAAAGGCATGTAGTTACCCTTCCCCTTGCCGTGAATAATAGCTGTTGGTACACGACTGTCCATCAGCCGGATCCCGATTATTCGTGACTAATAGCCGTTCATGACGGCCGGATTATCCTTATAAACCCCTACATGCCAACTAAGTATTCTAAAATCAAACACAAGTTTCATACAGATAACCTCTGGTCATGTTATATTCTTGCTGACTGTGTAGTTTCTTTTCCTGCTCGTTTACTTCTATTTTCTCATATTCCTGTTTATAGTGTTGACTCTGAGATATTAACATTCCTTTATGCAAATTTCCTTAACATGATATTCAATGTTTAATTGTCATAAATATTTAGTTTAACATTGTTGTGCACTGTGTACTTTGCTCCTTTCCTGACGGGATCTGTTGATTTAGGCGATGATGAGGACCTTGCTCCTACTTATTATGGTCCCTATGAGGGGACTGATGATACCTATGAGGAGCCAGAACCCACACAGGAGACCCCTGCTGCTGAGTAGCTAGTAGTAGCTATCTTTCATTTCTATTTCTTATCTTATTTAATCGGGTTTGTCCCCGATTTCATTTGAAATTCCTGTACTAAACATTTGAATTGTTGTCACATTCATTTCAGTTGCAAAATTTAAGTTTCTATTCTCATTATTATCTTGCCTATTTGTGAATGAGTTAGACTAGTTAGATGGATTGACCTAGACAGCGTACTACCGCCGACTCTGCGGCGTAGGCTGGACGTACCCACGTACTCGTGCCCGAACTACCGGGTGCGGGTCGTGACGAAATTTTTGTAAGTTGGGTAGGTTGTAAACCCCCTAAATTTTTCAAATTATTAAATCTTGGATTTTTCCCAATTTTCTGGAATTTTCTGGAAATTTTCTGTAATTAAAATCAAGCTTTTCAATTAATAAATGATTTTTAATTAGCAATAAATAATATTAAAATGTCATGAAAATAATATTTTTGGGTGTAAAATGGAAAACTGGACTTAGGGTAATTTTTCTGGAATTTATTGGACCCCGGACCTATTTTTAATTACCTGAAAACATTTATTCATTTATTTATTTATTTATTTATTAATTATTTATTTCTTTAATTATTTATTTATATATCCGGCCCAACTCTCAGCCCGGCCCGCTCGGCCCGCCCGCCTTAACGGGTCGGGTCGGGTCTGCCCGAACCCGACCCGCACCGCCTCCGACCCGCTCCTCTCCCCTCTCCCTGACCGAGTCCCCCGTCCGGCCTCCGCTTCCGTCGGCTGCGCCGCCCCCCGCTCCGCCCGGCCCACGCCCCCGCACCCCTCGGACCACTCCGCTCCGCCTAACCCGGCTGCCCCTCCTCCGCCTGGCCTATAAACCCCTAGCTACCCAGCCTCCGGCAACACCCCGACCACCCCAGACCTCGCCGCCACCCACCACGGACCGCCTCGCCGTCCCCGAACCCCGGCGCAGCACCCCAGCCTCCTCCTCCCTCTCCCCTCGCCGTGCCAGCCGCCGTCGACGCCCCGACCACCCTCGACAAACCCCAGCCCAGGCCCCTCTCCTCCTTCTTCCGTGCCTCCGGCCACCAGCCGCGCCCCGAGCCCCGGCGACGCCGCCTCCGGCCAGCACAGTGCCGCCCTAGCCCCCGACCGGCCTCCCCGCAGCGGCGCCGCTCTCCTCCACCCGCCGGAGTTTCAGAACCCAAGCCCTAACCCTAATTTCCCTTTGGACACGGACACGGGACACAGGACACTGTGTCCTGTGTCGTGTCGGACACGATTTTGACCCTGTTCTCGGGTCCCCTTCAGGTACGCGTAACTTTCGCCTCGTAGCTCCGTTTTCAATTCCGCAAATTGCGTTGTGAAGCCTGTATGACCCTCTCGGTGTCCGGACAAACTGTTCGGGACACCGCGTCCTGTGGTGATCGCACACCGTGATCCAAAAATAGGAAAAACCAGACCCTGTTTCACCCCGGAACCGAGTACGTTCCGCCAAACGGGACGACTTGGTCGAGTGCGGTCTTCACAGATACGTGCGCAGCGTCGATACGGACGTGTGAGATTTCACGGAAGCTGATTCGGGTGTGCGTGCACACCGAAATCAACGCGTATCCGCGGACATCGCTCCGTATCCGCCTTTTCGGCATTTCGCCCTAACTTCGTGCACACTCGTCAGATCGAGACGAAACTTACGCCATCGGACTCGTAGCGATACGCTGGTCCTGTGGGTCAAGTTTGGTTCAATTCTGAGAACGTTGACGAAATCGCGTGTCGTGGGCCCCACAGGCCCCGCTCGACGGGCGATTTTGTGTTCGGCTCATCGGAATCCAAATCTGGAAGTTCCGTTGGGTTCGTATCAGCGTTCCTGACCTGTTGACACTAAGTTTGGTGAATTTGGAGACTTTTGACCCGGATACGTTTTTCGGTGCAAAGCGGGCCCAACGGCGGATCCCGTTTTGACCCGAAACTGCCATTTTTGCCCTTGTCTCCAAATTGGACCCAAGGACAGGCGTTTCTAGCTATTTGACATCTTCTGAGCATGATGGTAATATTTATTTTAGCATTTGGACTCATCTCTGGATATTTTCCCCGAAGACCTAACTAATCAGATCCAAACAACAGGCAAGTACCTGCACTTCAAGTTTATTCTTTATATTGTGATAATTAATCCCTGGCTCTACTAGTACCATTGGATGTTTACACATAGTGTTAGAATCTGGATTCATGTCTTGAATACTGGATTTCATGTCATGCTTTTGTGTCGGGTGGGAGAATACTGAAAGGCATGTAGTTACCCTTCCCCTTTTCGTGAATAATAGCTGTTGGTACACGACTGTCCATCAGCCGGATCTCGATTATTCGTGAATAATAGCCGTCTGTGATGGCCAGATTAGCCTTATAAACCCCTATATGCCAACTAGGTATTCTAAATACACAAGTTCACACACCTAGTTTATTGTCTTGTTGCAGTTTCATTTACTTGTCTCATTTATCCCTGTTTTACTCATGTCCCTGTCTTACAGCAATTAACTCTTAGTTATTGTTACTATTTATTTATACATATCCTCAGCATGATACCTGTCAGTTCTTTTCTACTTGTCATAAATATTTAGTTTAATCTTTGTTGTGCACTGTGTACTTTGCTCCTTTCCTGACTGGATCTGTTGTTTAGGCGAAGATGAGAACCTTGCCCCCACCTTTTATGGCCACTATGAGTTAGCAGGTAACACACATGAGGAGCCAGTTTCCCCCAGGAGGCTACTTCTGTGGATCAGTTAGCTGTAGCTGCTTATTTCTTTCCTTTTCAGCATATACTCGGGTTTGTCCCCGATTTATCTTCTGGCTTGTATTAACTGTGGATTGGTTGTCACAGATTAAATATTATGAAATCTCAGCATTCCTCTTTCCTGTTATTTTCCTTGTCTATTTTGCTTTTGTGGATGAGATAGACTTTATATTACCTGTGATTATGCCCTAGACAGCGTACTACCGCCGACACTGCGGCGTAGGCTGGACGTGCCCACGCACTCGTGCCTGAATTTCCGGGTGCGGGTCGTGCTGCCGGCCGCCCCGAGCCGCCGCCGACCCGCCGTCAGTCGGCCTCGCTCCGGCGAACAATCCCCCGCCCTCGCCGACGTCCCTCCGGCCGCCCTCCGCCGTGTGCCGCCGGAAAACCATCGAAACCCTAACCCTAATTCTC
Organism: Iris macrosiphon; assembly: GCA_036927795.1. Lineage (NCBI taxonomy): Eukaryota > Viridiplantae > Streptophyta > Magnoliopsida > Asparagales > Iridaceae > Iris > Iris macrosiphon. The sequence continues at coordinate 148,537,518 of JAYESA010000007.1, read as the reverse complement.
TGTTCCTGTGTCGGACACAGGACACAGTGTCCGACACGACTCGGACACGATTTCGACCCTGTTTTCGGGTCCCCTTCAGGTACGCGTAACTTTCGCCTCGTAGCTCCGTTTTCAATTCCGCAAATTACGTTGTGAAGCCTGTATGACCCTCTCGGTGTCCGGACAAACTGTTCGGGATACCGCGTCCTGTGGTGATCGCACACCGCGATCCAAAAACAGGAAAAACCAGACCCTGTTTTACCCCGGAACCGAGTACGTCCCGCCAAACGGGATGACTTGTGTCACGACCCGCACCCGGAAGTTCGGGCACGAGTGCGTAGGTACGTCCAGCCTACGCCGCAGAGTCGGCGGTAGTACGCTGTCTAGGTCAATCCATCTAACTAGTCTAACTCATTCACAATTTAACATAGGCAAGATAAAAATGAGAATAGAAACTTAAATTATGCAACTGGAATGAATGTGACAACAATTCAAATGTTTAATACAGGAATTTCTAATGAAATCGGGGACAAACCCGATAAATAAGATAAGAACAGAAATAAAAGATAGCTACTAAAAACTACTCAGCAGCAGGGGTCTCCTGGGTGGGTTCTGGCTCCTCATAGGTATCATCTGTACCCTCATAAGGACCATAATAGGTAGGGGCAAGATCCTCATCATCGCCTAAATCAACAGATCCAGTCAGGAAAGGAGCAAAGTACATAGTGCACAACAATATTAAACTAAATATTTATGACAATTAAATATTGAATATCATGTTAAGGAAATTGCATAAAAGATTGTCAATATCTCAGAGTCACAACTATAAACAGGAATATGAGAGAATAGAAGTAAATGAGCAGGAAATGAAACTACTACAATCAGCAAGAAACATAACATGACTAGAAACTATCTGTATGAAACTTGTGTTTGTTTTTAGAATACTTAGTTGGCATGTAGGGGTTTATAAGGCTAATCCGGTCGTCATAAACGGCTATTATTCACGAATAATCGAGATCCGGCTGATGGACAGTCGTGTACCAACAGCTATTATTCACGACAAGGGGAAGGGTAAACTACATGCCTTTCAGTATTCTCCCACCCGACATGATAACAAGACATGGACTAATATATCCAAGACATGAAAATCCAGCATTTCTGACACTAGGTGTAATCATCAAGGGTACTAGAAAAGCAGGAATTTAATTATCACAATATAATTAGATTTAACTTGAAGTGCAGGTACTTGCCTGTTGTTTGGATCTGTTTAATTTGGTTATTGGGAGAAATTTCCACAGATGAGTCCAAAAGCTGAAAATAGACATTACCATCACGCTCAGAAGATATCAAATAGCTAGAAACGCCTGTCCTTGGGTCCAATTTGGAGACAAGGGCAAAAACGACAGTTTCGGGCCAAAACGGGGTCCGCCGTTGGGCCCGCTTTGCACCGAAAAACGTGTCCGGATCAAAAGTCTCCAAATTCACCAAACTTAGTGCCAACAGGTCAGGAACGCTGATACGAACCCAACGGAACTTCCAGATTTGGATTCCGATGAGCCGAACACAAAATCGCCCGTCGAGCGGGGCCTGTGGGGCCCACGACACGCGATTTCGTCAACGTTCTCAGAATCAAACCAAACTTGACCCACAGGACCAGCGTATCGCTACGAGTCCGATGGCGCAAGTTTCGTCTCGATCTGACGAGTGTGCACGAAGTTAGGGCGAATTGCCGAAAAGGCGGATACGGAGCGATGTCCGCGGATACGCGTTGATTCCGGTGTGCACGCACACCCGAATCAGCTTCCGTGAAATCTCACACGTCCGTATCGACGCTGCGCACGTATCTGTGAAGACCGCACGCGACCAAGTCGTCCCGTTTGGCGGGACGTACTCGGTTCCGGGGTGAAACAGGGTCTGGTTTTTCCTGTTTTTGGATCGCGGTGTGCGATCACCACAGGACGCGGTGCCCCGAACAGTTTATCCGGACACCGAGAGGGTCATACAGGCTTCACAACGCAATTTGCGGAATCGAAAAAGGAGCTACGAGACGAAAGTTACACATACCTGAAGGGGACCCGAAAATCAGGGTCGAGACGTGTCCGTGTCGTGTCCGACACGGAATCCAAATTAGGGCTAGGGTTAGGGTTTTCGTCGGGAACGGCGGCACGCGGCGGAGGGCGGCCGGAGATACGCCGGAGGGGCCGGGGAAGGTTCGCCGGAGCGGGGCGAAGCTTCTGGCGGGTCGGCGGCGGCCTAGGGCGACCGGCAGCGGCGGCTGCGGCGGCTGCTGTGCTGCTGCTGCGGTGGGGTCGACCGGAGGGCGGCTGCTGGGCGGCTCCGGAGGGCGGAGACGGGAGGAGGAGGCGCTGGCGGCCTAGGGCGAAGCTGGTGGGGTCTCGGCGAGGAGCGAGGCGGCTGCGGCGTGGTGGCGGAGGCGGTGAGGGGGGCCGGAGGGGTTTATATAGGGGAGATCGGTGGTCGTGGGGTCCGAGGGAGGCGGCCAGGTGGCGGGGCAGCCGGGGGTCGTGGGCGATTGGCCGCGCGGAGCGGGGCCGAGCGACGCGAGCGGCCAGGCGACGTGGCCGGCGCTCCGCCGGAAATCGCGCGGGGCTGAGCGGGTCGTGGGGCTGGGGTGGAGGCCGGGTCAGGTTCGGGGCTTAACGGGTCTGGGCAGACCCGCCCGACCCGCGAAGGAGACGGGCTGGGTTGGGCTACGGGCCGGGCAGCGGCCCACGGGCCGCAGGCCAAAAAAAATAAAAATAAAAGTAGAAATAAAATAAATAAATAATAATAAATAATCAATTAATAATTAATTAATTAGAAAAATTGTTTTTAGGCATTTAAAAATAGTTCTGGGGCCCAGAAAAATCCAGAAAAATTACCCTAAGTCCAATTTTTCATTTTACACCCAAAAATATTATTTTCATGATATTTTAATATTATTTATTGCCATTTAAAAATCATTTATTAATCAAAAACCTTGATTTTAATTACAGAAGATTCACAGAAAATTCCAGAAAATTGGGAAAAATCCAAGATTTAATAATTTGGAAATTCAGGGGGTTTACAACCTACCCAACTTACAAAAATTTCGTCCTCGAAATTTAAGAATAACAAGGCACGAAAGGAAAGGCCGAAAAATAAAATACAATATACCTCAGGGTTCAAAAAGGTAGGGGTATCGCTCTCTAATCTCGTCTTCTCGCTCCCAGGTGGATTCGCCGGGAGAATGGTGCTTCCAAGCTACGCGAACCAGTGAGATAACCTGGTTCCGTAGGACTTTCTCCGAGCGATCCAGGATCTCCACGGGTTGCTCTTGGTAAGTCAAACTTGGGCCTACTTCGAGTTCTGAGTGATCCAAAATGTGACTGGGGTCTGACACATACTTCCTCAGCTGCGACACGTGGAAGACGTTATGTACTCCATCCAGAGAGGGTGGCAATGCCAGTCGGTATGCCACTTCTCCGATTTTCTCCTGTATGCCAAAAGGTCCGATGAATCTTGGGCTGAGTTTTCCACTCCTTCCGAACCTAATGGTGCCACGTGTCGGGGAAATCTTTAAGAACACCAGCTCTCCAACCTCAAATTCTAAGGGCCTTCGGTGGCTATTTGCCCAATGTCGTTGCCTGTCTTGAGCCACTCGAAGTCTGTCCCTTATTTGCTTTACCTTCTCAGCTGAATCGATCACCATCTCTGGTCCCAGTAGGGCTCTTTCTCCAACGTCGTCCCATGATAGCGGGGTACGACATCTTCGGCCATACAGGGCTTCAAATGGAGTCATCTCGATACTGGCTTGGTAGCTGTTGTTATAAGAGAACTCCACCAGATGTAAATAGTCTTCCCAGGATCCTCCAAAATCCAGAACACATGTATGGAGCATATCTTCAAGTGTCTGGATGGTACGTTCCGATTGTCCATCGGTTTGGGGATGATAAGCTGTGCTGAATTTGAGTTGAGTCCCGAAGCTGGCTTGTAAGCTCTTCCAGAAGTGAGAGGTGAATCTTGAATCTCTGTCGGAGACAATACTTACTGGAACTCCATGCAGCCTAACAATATGTCTGATATATAACTCTGCCAGCTTCTCTGTAGATAGCCCTACTTTGAAAGGTAGAAAATGTGCAGACTTGGTCAGTCTATCTACTATCACCCAGATTGCATCCTTTCCACTAGGTGTCCTTGGAAGTCCGGAAACAAAATCCATTGTGATATGTTCCCACTTCCACTCCAGAATGGGTAGTGGTTGAAGCAACCCTCCAGGTCGTTGTCTTTCAGCCTTAACTTGCTGGCACACTAAACAACGAGATACGAACCTGGCTACTTCTCTTTTCATGCCATGCCACCAAACATGCGTCCTCAGGTCCTTGTACATCTTGTTGGCTCCTGGATGTATAGAGTACTGTGATCTGTGCGCCTCTTGCATAACTTCTTCTCTTATGTCTCCTTGAGGTACACATAATCTGTCGCCATGCCTCAGTGATCCATCTTCATGAATCCTGAACTCTTCTACTAATCCAGCTTGCACTTGACCTCGAAGGCTTCGCAGGCCTTCGTCTTGAAACTGAGTCTCCTTGATCTTGTCTATTAAGGTAGACTGAATCTGCAAGTTCATCATTTGGCCCTCTTTTCCTGGGATAATTACTTCAATACCCAAACTTTCCAAGTCCTCCAGCAGGTGTCTGTCCATAGTCAAGTACATCGCCATAGGATACCTGCTTAGAGCATCAGCAACTACATTTGCCTTTCCAGGGTGATATTGAAGAGTGATATCAAAGTCTTTCATTAGTTCCAGCCACCTTCTTTGCCTCATGTTTAGCTCTTTCTGAGTAAAAATATATTTTAGACTTTTATGGTCTGTAAATATTTCCACCCTTTCTCCATAAAGGTAATGCTTCCAAAGTTTAAGAGCAAAAATGACAGCTGCCAATTCTAAATCATGGGTTGGATAATTCTTTTCATGTGGTCGAAGCTGTCTAGAGGCATATGCTATTACTTTCTTATTCTGCTCTAATACACAACCTAGACCTTTTCCAGAAGCATCACTATAAATAGCGAAACCTCCGGTTCCAGAAGGTAAGGTCAGAATAGGGGCAGAAGTCAGCCTTTTCTTCAATTCCTCAAAAGCATGCTGGCATTCATCAGTCCAGGTGAACTCTTCATCCTTCCTTGTTAACTTTGTCATGGGTTCAGCAATCCTAGCAAAGTCCTTTACAAACTTCCTATAGTAGCCAGCTAGTCCCAGGAAGCTTCTAATCTCTGCTACCGAGTCTGGGGTGGGCCAGAATTCTACTGCCGCTATTTTCTTAGGATCTACTGCTATCCCATCTCCAGTCACAACATGTCCCAAGAATTCTACTTTGTCTAGGAAGAAAGCATATTTAGACAATTTTCCATAAAGCTTTTCCTTCCTCAAAGTCTCCAATGCTAGCCTCAAATGTTCTTCATGTTCTTCGGGAGTCTTGGAGTAGATCAAAATATCATCAATGAAGACCACTACAAATTTGTCTAGGTATGGCTGGAAAACTCTGTTCATTAGGTTCATAAAAACTGCTGGAGCATTCGTCAACCCGAACGGCATTACTAAGAATTCGTAGTGTCCGTTCCGGGTATTGAAAGCAGTTTTAGGGATGTCTTCTTTCCTTACCCTTACTTGGTGGTAACCCGACCTCAAATCAATCTTGGAAAACACCCGAGCTCCACTCAACTGATCAAATAAGTCATCTATCCTGGGCAGGGGATACTTATTCTTAATTGTTAAGGCATTTAAGGCCCTATAGTCAATACACATTCTGGATGTTCCGTCCTTCTTGGGCACAAAAAGTATTGGGGCTCCCCAGGGTGAGACACTAGACCTAATGAACCCTTTGTCTTCTAGCTCCTTGATTTGTTCATTAAGTTCTATTATCTCATTCTTGTTGATTCTGTAGGGGTTCTGAGATACTGGTGCTGCTCCTGGCACTAAGTCAATGGAGAATTCAACTTCTCGGTCTGGGGGTAAGCCTGGGAGATCCTCAGGGAAGACATCTAGGTATTCAGAGATGATAGGTGGCAATTCTTCTGTTACTAGGGCTCCACAAATTTTGTTATTACCCATTTCTCTAGAACCTCTAGCAAATTCAAATTCTGGCTTGCAAGGGGGTCTGAAGATTACACTGCCTCTGTGACAGTCTATTGTGGCATGATGTTGACTTAACCAATCCATACCCAGTATAATGTCAAAACTGGGCACTGGCATTACAAGTAGTCTAGCATACAGTTCTCTTCCATATAATGTGATAGGACAATTGTTACAAGCATCACTAACCGGAATGATTCCTCCACCGGTAATGATCTTATAACAATTCCTAAGGGGTTTAGTGCTTAAGCTATGCTTCATAAGAAATTCTACTGACATGAATGAATGTGAAGCTCCAGAGTCAAATAAAGTAATAGCTGGTATTGAATTTATAAGCACGGAACCTGTGATCACGTCAGCTGTGGCTTCTGCTTCTTCCAGAGTCATTGCATAAGCACGGCCTTGCTGCGGTGCACCCCTCTGTTGTTGCTGTTGGTGCTGAGCAAAGCGTTGTTGTTGAGTTGGAAGCGGAGGTCCCCTTTGTTGTGCTGCTGGGGGCCTGGCCTGGACTGGAGCCTTTGGTGCAGCTGGACGTCCTTGAGCAACAGGACAGTCCCTCAATTGATGTGCTGGGGAACCACAATAGAGGCAAGCACCTAGCCTCTTTCTACAGTCTTGCCAAGTGTGGCCTGGTTTTTGGCAATAGTTACAAGGGGGAGCTCGTTGGTTCTGTCCTTGAGCCTGGGGTGCTGGAGCTCGAGGGGGAGGACGCTGATTTTGCTGCGGGGCCCTCTGCTGTTGTTGTTGTTGAAAAGGGCGTTTGTTGGGTCCCGCATTTTCGGTATCTCTTTCTCGCTTCAGTTTGTGCCCTATGTCTCTCTCGACTCCTTGTGCCACGCTCAGGATTTCTTCATAGGTGCGAGCTCGGCTGGTGGTGACAGCAAGGCGGATATCCGGAGATAGCCCCTTCTTGAATCTTCGGGCTCTGTCCTCCGGGGTACGAACCATGTACTCCGCAAAGTGGCTTAACCTGCTAAATTCAGCAGTATATTCATCAACAGTCATGTTACCTTGCTCCAGTCTCTCGAATTGGCTTTCGAGAGCTTCCCGAGCCACTTCGGGATAAAATTTCTCCTTGAATAGCCTCTTGAAGTCCTCCCAGGTGACGTCGGGAGCAGATAGTTGGGGTTCATCTCTGAACCAGGTTCGAGCAATGTCGAACAGTTGCAGGCTTGCGGACTCCACTTTGAGATCATCGGGAACCCGGGCAGTCTTCAGGAGTCTCTCGACATTCTCTATCCACTCATCAGCGTAGAGAATGCCCTCAGTTCCATAAAATTCCAGAGGCCTAAGGTTCTTGAAGTCTTTAGCACTTCCTGGCCTCTTGAGTGGCGACTCCTGGGACTTAATAGCTTCTGAGAGGCTGGTCCGCAGAAGTGCCGTCTGTTCTTTCTGGGATTCCACTAATCCCTGGAATACTCCTATTAGCTGTGCCCCATCTAAGGTAACTGCCGGAACAGATGGGGGCAGCGGGAGTGCAAGAGTCTCGGGCACATTCGGCTCAGCTGGTTCTGATGTGCCTCCTACTGTGTTCCTGGTCTGGACCATTCTGAAAGATTAAGGGATAGGAAGATCAGAATAGAATACTTGGAAATCAAGGGCGATAGAAAAATTGAGCAGCAATGATATCAAGAATTTGAAATAAGAACGCTATACTGTGAATGAGCTTTTCCTAGAATCCTCAATTTTATTCCATACCCTGTCCTAGGGTATTACCCTATTTTAGGATAGGACCTGCATGGGCCACCATAAAAATGTGTCACGACCCGCACCCGGAAGTTCGGGCACGAGTGCGTGGGTACGTCCAGCCTACGCCGCAGAGTCGGCGGTAGTACGCTGTCTAGGTCAATCCATCTAACTAGTCTAACTCATTCACAATTTAACATAGGCAAGATAAAAATGAGAATAGAAACTTAAATTATGCAACTGGAATGAATGTGACAACAATTCAAATGTTTAATACAGGAATTTCTAATGAAATCGGGGACAAACCCGATAAATAAGATAAGAACAGAAATAAAAGATAGCTACTAAAAACTACTCAGCAGCAGGGGTCTCCTGGGTGGGTTCTGGCTCCTCATAGGTATCATCTGTACCATCATAAGGACCATAATAGGTAGGGGCAAGATCCTCATCATCGCCTAAATCAACAGATCCAGTCAGGAAAGGAGCAAAGTACACAGTGCACAACAATGTTAAACTAAATATTTATGACAATTAAATATTGAATATCATGTTAAGGAAATTGCATAAAAGATTGTCAATATCTCAGAGTCACAACTATAAACAGGAATATGAGAGAATAGAAGTAAATGAGCAGGAAATGAAACTACTACAATCAGCAAGAAACATAACATGACTAGAAACTATCTGTATGAAACTTGTGTTTGTTTTTAGAATACTTAGTTGGCATGTAGGGGTTTATAAGGCTAATCCGGCCGTCATAAACGGCTATTATTCACGAATAATCGAGATCCGGCTGATGGACAGTCGTGTACCAACAGCTATTATTCACGACAAGGGGAAGGGTAAACTACATGCCTTTCAGTATTCTCCCACCCGACATGATAACAAGACATGGACTAATATATCCAAGACATGAAAATCCAGCATTTCTGACACTAGGTGTAATCATCAAGGGTACTAGAAAAGCAGGAATTTAATTATCACAATATAATTAGATTTAACTTGAAGTGCAGGTACTTGCCTGTTGTTTGGATCTGTTTAATTTGGTTCTTGGGAGAAATTTCCACAGATGAGTCCAAAAGCTGAAAATAGACATTACCATCACGCTCAGAAGATATCAAATAGCTAGAAACGCCTGTCCTTGGGTCCAATTTGGAGACAAGGGCAAAAACGGCAGTTTCGGGCCAAAACGGGGTCCGCCGTTGGGCCCGCTTTGCACCGAAAAACGTGTCCGGGTCAAAAGTCTCCAAATTCACCAAACTTAGTGCCAACAGGTCAGGAACGCTGATACGAACCCAACGGAACTTCCAGATTTGGATTCCGATGAGCCGAACACAAAATCGCCCGTCGAACGGGGCCTATGGGGCCCACGACACGCGATTTCGTCAACGTTCTCAGAATCAAACCAAACTTGACCCACAGGACCAGCGTATCGCTACGAGTCCGATGGCGCAAGTTTCGTCTCGATCTGACGAGTGTGCACGAAGTTAGGGCGAATTGCCGAAAAGGCGGATACGGAGCGATGTCCGCGGATACGCGTTGATTCCGGTGTGCACGCACACCCGAATCAGCTTCCGTGAAATCTCACACGTCCGTATCGACGCTGCGCACGTATCTGTGAAAACCGCACGCGACCAAGTCGTCCCGTTTGGCGGGACGTACTCGGTTCCGGGGTGAAACAGGGTCTGGTTTTTCCTGTTTTTGGATCGCGGTGTGCGATCACCACAGGACGCGGTGCCCCGAACAGTTTGTTCGGACACCGAGAGGGTCATACAGGCTTCACAACGCAATTTGCGGAATCAAAAAAGGAGCTACGAGGCGAAAGTTACACATACCTGAAGGGGACCCAAAAATCAGGGTCGAGACGTGTCCGTGTCGTGTCCGACACGGAATCCAAATTAGGGCTAGGGTTAGGGTTTTCGTCGGGAACGGCGGCACGCGGCGGAGGGCGGCCGGAGATACGCCGGAGGGGCCGGGGAAGGTTCGCCGGAGCGGGGCGAAGCTTCTGGCGGGTCGGCGGCGGCCTAGGGCGACCGGCAGCGGCGGCTGCGGCGGCTGCTGTGCTGCTGCTGCGGTGGGGTCGACCGGAGGGCGGCTGCTGGGCGGCTCCGGAGGGCGGAGACGGGAGGAGGAGGCGCTGGCGGCCTAGGGCGAAGCTGGTGGGGTCTCGGCGAGGAGCGAGGCGGCTGCGGCGTGGTGGCGGAGGCGGTGAGGGGGGCCGGAGGGGTTTATATAGGGGAGATCGGTGGTCGTGGGGTCCGAGGGAGGCGGCCAGGTGGCGGGGCAGCCGGGTGTCGTGGACAATTGGCCGCGCAGAGCGGGGCCGAGCGACGCGGGCGTCCAGGCGACGTGGCCGGCGCTCCGCCGGAAATCGCGCGGGGCTGAGCGGGTCGTGGGGCTGGGGTGGAGGCCGGGTCGGGTTCGGGGCTTAACGGGTCTAGGCAGACCCGCCCGACCCGCGAAGGAGACGGGCTGGGTTGGGCTACGGGCGGGGCAGCGGCCCACGGGCCGCGGGCCAAAAAAAATAAAAATAAAAGTAGAAATAAAATAAATAAATAATAATAAATAATCAATTAATAATTAATTAATTAGAAAAATTGTTTTTAGGCATTTAAAAATAGTTCTGGGGCCCAGAAAAATCCAGAAAAATTACCCTAAGTCCAATTTTTCATTTTACACCCAAAAATATTATTTTCATGATATTTTAATATTATTTATTGCCATTTAAAAATCATTTATTAATCAAAAACCTTGATTTTAATTACAGAAGATTCACAGAAAATTCCAGAAAATTGGGAAAAATCCAAGATTTAATAATTTGGAAATTCAGGGGGTTTACAACTTGGTCGCGTGCGGTCTTCACAGATATGTGCGCATCATCGATACGGACGTGTGAGTCTTCGTGGAAGCTGATTCGGGTGTGCGTGCACACCGAAATCAACGCGTATCCGCGGACATCGCCCCGTATCCGCCTTTTCGGCAATTCACCCTAACTTCGTGCACACTCGTCAGATCGAGACAAAACTTACGCCATCGGACTCGTAGCGATACGCTGGTCCTGTGGGTCAAGTTTGGTTCGATTCTGAGAACGTTGACGAAATCGCGTGTCGTGGGCCCCACAGGCCCGCTCGACGGACGATTTTGTGTTCGGCTCATCAGAATCCAAATCTGGAAGTTCCGTTGGGTTCGTATCAGTGTTCCTGACCTGTTGACACTAAGTTTGGTGAATTTGGAGACTTTTGACCCGGACACGTTTTTCGGTGCAAAGCGGGCCCAACGGCGGACCCCGTTTTGACCCGAAACTGCCGTTTTTGCCCTTGTCTCCAAATTGGACCCAAGGACAGGCATTTCTAGCTATTTGACATCTTCTGAGCATGATGGTAATGTCTGTTTTAGCTTTTGGACTCATCTGTGGAAATTTCTCCCAAGAACCTAATTAATCAGATCCAAATAACAGGCAAGTACCTGCACTTCAAGTTAATCTTTATATTGTGATAATTAAATTTCCTACTCTACTAGTACTCTTGCTGATTACACGTAGTGTTAGAATACTATATTTCATGTCTTGGATATTGGAATTCATGTCTTGTTTTTCATGTCGGGTGGGAGAATACTGAAAGGCATGTAGTTACCCTTCCCCTTGCCGTGAATAATAGCTGTTGGTACACGACTGTCCATCAGCCGGATCCCGATTATTCGTGACTAATAGCCGTTCATGATGGCCGGATTAGCCTTATAAACCCCTACATGCCAACTAAGTATTCTAAAAACAAACACAAGTTTCATACAGATAACCTCTGGTCATGTTATATTCTTGCTGACTGTGTAGTTTCTTTTCCTGCTCGTTTACTTCTGTTTTCTCATATTTCTGTTTATAGTGTTGACTCTGAGATATTAACATTCCTTTATGCAAATTTCCTTAACATGATATTCAATGTTTAATTGTCATAAATATTTAGTTTAACATTGTTGTGCACTGTGTACTTTGCTCCTTTCCTGACGGGATCTATTGATTTAGGCGATGATGAGGACCTTGCTCCTACTTATTATGGTCCCTATGAGGGGACTGATGATACCTATGAGGAGCCAGAACCCACACAGGAGACCCCTGCTGCTGAGTAGCTAGTAGTAGCTATCTTTCATTTCTATTTCTTATCTTATTTAATCGGATTTGTCCCCGATTTCATTTGAAATTCCTGTACTAAACATTTGAATTATTGTCACATTCATTTCAGTTGCAAAATTTAAGTTTCTATTCTCATTATTATCTTGCCTATGTTAAATTGTGAATGAGTTAGACTAGTTAGATGGATTGACCTAGACAGCGTACTACCGCCGACTCTGCGGCGTAGGCTGGACGTACCCACGTACTCGTGCCCGAACTACCGGGTGCGGGTCGTGACAGCATTAGTTATAATCGTGCGTGACATGGACATGAGGTATCGTGGACATGAGACGTGGGATTACATTGGGTGGGGAGAGACACACAGGCTACAGGCTGATCTCATATATATAAAATATAGTATATTTCATAGTATAATTCATAGTTATTGCTGCTACCGGCTCCCCGACACAGAGCTTGTAGTGGCTTCAGCCTGAGTTCTAGTGATGCTCTCAACTTGCATATCACATAAGTTGGTTACATAGCTTACCCTCTTGTTTATTATCTGCTGTACTGCATTTATTTGGCTTGTATTTTCTGTACCTTGCTGTCCCCTGAGGACCTGGATCCGGATTATGTCCCCAGGAATAGCTGAAGAGATCTACCCCGAGGTGTACGGAACAGGAGCACTCCTTGGAGCAGAACCAGGAACCGAGGACGAGATAGTGGCCGAAGACTTCTCCTGAGTACCAGCTTCATATACTCAGTATTTCTATTTCTAGCTTATTTATTTCCTGTCTATTTCCTTAAATATAACAGACTGATTCTCGGATTGTTTCCCGAGATACTTATTTACTCTTATTGCTTATTTATTTCCATTTGTATTACTTCTGGCATTTATTTTGTGTTTATCTGTTATGGATGAGATAGATTAGTCTGTGACCTATATTATTGGTTCTATAAATTGCTAGACTACAGCTTAAGCATGCCCTGATGGATCCATTAAATTGGGTTGTCCATCGGTGCGTGCTGCTGGCCATTGCCGCGCGTCCAGTCCCTCAGCATTTTGGACTGAGGCGTGACATGGTTTTTGTGGTGGCCCATGCAGGTCAACGACTAAATTGTTCGATTTCAACTTAGGGACCGAACATGCCTGCAATAAGATAGGATAAGTTTTTAGGATCTCATCCACTTGCTTGAATCGTTCTTGATATCTATTCGAATTAATTTAATAACTTGCATCCTGCCTTAATTCCTGTGTGCCTCTTATTATTTATTTTGGATGCAGGAAAATGGACCCACAAGAGTGCAACGAGACTCCCGCCGGAACACCACAAGCTACAGGTGTCACCTTTGACGACGAAGTAACACCAGTCGGAGGAGTTCCATCAACTCAACAGAGCCAGTAGGCAGGTCAACCTACCTTCAGATTCTGGCACGATGACATCCCGCCTCCGCCGCAGTTCGTTCCACCAACGCCCGTACTCCCACAAGGACAGCCAATTGACGGGCAACAGATATTCCAAATGATCTACGCGATGATGCAAGCTCAGCAACAAGTCCAACACGAGGCTCACCGTCGCGAAGCTAATTTCTTGAGAAGCAGCATCGTAACTGCACTGGAGCAGGCCAACCTACCAGCTCGACGGCCATCGATGGGCTCTATCACTGACTTCCGCCAACTGAAGCCCCGTACATTCTCTGGCAAGGAGGAGCCCACAGAAGTTCATGAATGGCTCACCAACATTCGGCATCAACTTGAAGCAGCTGAGCTTCCACGGGAACGTTGGATGACTGCCGTCCGAATGCAATTGACAGGCAATGCGCACCACTGGTGGTTGTTTGAGGAGACACGACTCGGACCAGATCGAGTCACTTGGGAAGAGTTTTTCAGGCTCTTTCAGGAGATGTATATTTCGGCTATCGCACGATCAGAACTGTGGGACAAGTTCAATCGCCTCACCCAGGACTCTATGACGGTGGAAGAATACAACGCAGAATTCATTCGTCTGAGCCGCTTCGCCCCCACCCTGATCCCGACAGAGGAAGAGAAGGCCGAGAAGTTCTTCGACGGACTGAACTTCGAGCTACAGAGACTCATCGGATCCGTCATACCTACCTCCTACTCGGATATCCTTGCGGCAGCCCGACGCATGGAACGCGTCACCAGGAGAGAGTCTCGCCTCAAACGGCCAATCACCTCAGCACCAGACCGAGCACCACCGGGAGAATCTGCAAAGAGATCTCACACGAACCAGCCACCCAGGACAGCTTCGTAGACCCTTCCTACCTGTCACTACTGCGGCAAGATAGGCCATGTCGAGAAGGACTGCAGACGCAAGTTAGGATTATGCCTGATTTGCGGCACCAATCAACACATAGCCAAGGACTGTCCTCAGCATCGAGATGGAGCACCAAGGGAAAACCAACCAGCTTTACCAGCACCGAGGCCACCCCTGGCACCCCAAGCAGCACTCTTCCAGCAAGCTCAGCAGCAGCAGAGGAATCTACCACAAGGACGAGGACAAGCTTATGCGATGACTGTGCAGGACGCTGATGCGCGTAAGTGATTCGTAGTTATCCGTTTCTAATCTTGTGTAGCTCGTGCCTATTGGTTCGTGACCTCAGCCCCAACCTAGTAATTTGCAACTTGTTAATAACAACCTAGTTTTCATAAAAGTTGTAGTTTTCTTGCTTTAACTAGATTTTCTCTGGAAGTGTATAAATTTCATTTTTAGGGAAACGGTATTTCCCTAAGTATTTTGTGACGTGTTTCGAACAGTGCTTGCGACCGCGTCATCTCTGTTGACCGGTTATTCTTTGATTGCGAGGACGCAATCCTCTTAAGGGGGGTAGATTGTAAACCCCCTGATTTTTTAAAATTTTTAAATTTGAATTTTACACAATTTTCTGGAATTTTCTGGTATTTTTTTTGTAATTAAAAATAGGGTTTTAATTATTAAATAATTTTTAATTGATAATAAACAGTATTAAAATATTATAAAAATAATATTTTTGGGTGTAAAATGAAAAACTGGACTTAGGATAATTTTTCTGGAATTTATCGGGCCCCGGACCTATTTTTTTTTACACCTAAAACTATTTATTTATTTATTTATTATTTATTTATGGATTATTATTTTTTTTTATTTTCGGCCCAGCCCACTGGACCCGGCCCATTGGGCCCAAACCCGGCCCAGCCCCCGGCCTAGCGGGTCGGCCAGATCCGGACCGCCCGCACCCGACCCGGCCACCCTCTCCCTCCCCACGTCTCTCTCCCTCCCCGCTTCTTCCGGCGGAGCCGCCGCCTCCGGCCGCTTCGCCCGTACCTCACCCCACGTCCACCCCCTCTCTCCGCCTCCTCCGCCCAGCTCGAACCCCCCCAGCCTCCTCCCCGGCCTATATAACCCTAGATCTTCCCTCTCTGTTTCCCCCCACCATGCACCACCCCGCTCCCCGCCTCCAGGCCGCTGCCACCGCCTCCGGAGCCACCGTCCCGCTCGCCTTGCCCCATCGACGGCAGCCCCGGCTCCTCCTTCCTCCCCTTCTCTCCTCGACGAGGAGCCGCTGCAGCAGCCGAGCGCCGCCCGCTCCGCTCCGGCGCCGCCCTGAGCCGCCGCCGCCTCCACCAGCGAGCTCCGGCGCTGCCGCCCTAGTCCCCGGCCAGCCGTCCCCGCCTCAGCGCCGCCCCTCAGCCGGAATCCCAAACCCTAACCCTAATTCCTAATTCGGACACAGGACACAGTGTCCCGTGTATAGACGGACACAAAAACTCGGTTTCCGAGGACCTAGTTCAGGTACTCATAACTTTTTGCTCGTAGCTCTGTTTTCGATTCCGTCTTTTGTATCGCGAAGCCTACGTGACCCTCTCGGTGCCCGTACAACCCGCTCGGGACATCGCGTCTTGTGGTGATCGCACACCGCGATCCAAAAACAGGAAAAACAACGTCCCGATTCACCCCGGAACTTGGTATGCCCCACCAAACGGGATGACTTGGTCGCGTGCGGTCTTCACAGATACGTGCGTGTCGTCGATACGGACATATGGGATTTTGCGAAAGTCGATTCGGGTGTACGTGCACACCGGAATCAATACGTATCCGCGGACATCCTCCCGTATCTGACTTTTCTGCATTTTACCCTAACTCTGTGTACACACGTCGGATTGAAACAAAACTTGCGCCATCGAACTCGTAGCGATATGCTGGTCCTGTGACCCAAGTTTGGTTCGATTCTGAGAACGTTGACGAAATCGCGTGTCGTGGGCCCCACAGGCCCCGCTCGACGGGCAATTTTGTGATCGGCTCATCGGAATTCAATTCTGGAAGTTCCGTTGGGTTCGTATCATCGTTCCTGACCTGTTGACACTAAGTTTGGTGAATTTGGAGATCGTTGACCCTGACACATTTTTCGGTGCAAAGCGGGCCCACCTGTGGACCCCGTTCTGACCCAAAATTGCCGTTTTTGCCCTTGTCTCCAAATTGGACTCAAGGACAGGCATTTCTAGCTGATTGATATTTTTTGGATCTGATGGTGATGTTTATTTCAGCAACCGGATTACCGCCTGTGGTGGCCCATGCAGGTCTAGAGCATATTGTCTCGGTTACGTTATTGTACCGAACAAGCCTGCACCTAGGAATAGAGTATAGGATCTCATCCATAATTGACTATGATTCGCTCTCCTTCCAATCTATTCCATCTGGATAATTGCATCCCGCTTGATTCCTGTACTTCCCTAATAGTTCTTTGAGTATAGCCTTCTGCTAGAATATAGGAACCCCTATTATTAGAATGATAAATATGGTAGCACACCTATTAAGAATACAACGGGGATATAGACACCACTAAGTTTAGAATATCTAGTGAACCCTAGAATTTCTTTTCTATAGATTGGTTTACCATTATCCCTTGATGTATTATAAAGACTTGAGAGTAGTATAGACACTACTAGAGTTAGTTAAAAGTTTTACCATAATGTTTGAACCTAGTATAGAGGATACCTAATAAGTACCAAGACCCCTTCTCGTAGACCTTAACAGGAGTTTCTACGGTATGCTTAAGATAATTACAGTACTAGTTTATTGTTATAAGTTGGGTAGTATACCTCACAACATAGTATCACATAGTCTTTTGCCCTATTATTGAAGTGTAGCTGAATGACATTAACTGTGTGCTAGCATAAGAAGATAATATTTCATCAGACTGTAGAACTTAGAGGCTATACCCCTACTTTGTCGACCATCGACTTAGACAAGGAATTAGTATGACAAATGTAGAGATTGTGGAGTCTTATCTTTTGTGAACTTGAATTGTTATGTACCTTCTTTCATCATAATCCAGCATATTTATGTTTGTTGTACTACCTTGACTTATGGTGCTATTATAGCCTAGTTTTTGCAAGCTTATTCTTTTATCGAGCTTGCTCATGGCATATATATTATTGGGTGCACACAATGATACAATTGCCTAGTCAGAATTGGTGTATTAAGGTCTAGCTAACCTTAGTGCGCTTGGTTCGCTCTTCGCATGACTATTTTACGTGGATTGAGATATATGGTAGTAGACAGATATACTTGCCCCTAGATATGTCTGACACATCGTATCGGTTACATAACTGTACTGATATGAGCAGATAAATAGGAAATTATCAAAAATAGGATTTCAATCCACAACTGTCCTGACAACTCTCTTTTCGATTCTTTAACCTCTTTGAACCTCGTACTTGTATTCGGTCACCTTCACCTTGAGTTCTTTATTATTTCTCTCCGTCTTCCCCTATTTCGGAAAGACGAAACCTCGTGCTGGTATAAGTTGACACTGATAGTACTAGATATACCCCATAAGGCTAATCACATGACTTAGTGACACTTTTTTATAATTGATTAAGGGTATATCATAGGTGATATGTTTGGTGTTAAAACTTTGATAATTGAATAGCATGAGTAAATAAATTAAAGAATATTTTTCTTAAAGTATATAGCCTTCTGTGATAGATGGGTAAATTCTAAGTTGAGTAGCAGTGCATTGGCAACTCGAGAGGAATTTCTTTTACATTGTGATCGAGTAAGATTAGATTGGGAGAGGTTCAAGCCATTTAATTTTGAGAATTTTAGAAGAATGACTAAGATGATGAGGATTAATGAATTTTAAAAATCTTGATATTGAGGACACAATATTTATACCTTAAGTACATAATTTAAATTTTTGAGTATTGAAGGTAAAATCATCAATTTAAATTTGAAGGATAAATATATAATTTCAGACTTGAACATTGGTGGACTGCATTTAAATTATTTTTCAATTTGATAATTTAAATAAATAAAAAAAAATTGATGATTGGACTACCTATTTGAAATATTGAGGATGTGAATGGAATTTAAAAAGTTGAAAAAAAAATTATAAGTGAAAATAGGAATAATATTGGACTCGAATTACTTCTAGAGGAGATTATGATACTTGGAGATCGTGAGATAAAATTTGATATGGGTTATTTAAATCTTGAAGATATTATATGGATTCAATTTAAATTTGGATATTGATGAGTTGGAAAAGTGAGAAGAGATTACAATAGGTTGAATTTTGATTTGAACAATGATTATCTTAATTTTGAAAAGATCGCGATAGATTTGAATAGATTTTGTTATTTAAATTTTTGGAAGAGATTGCGATTGACGTACCTTATGTATGAATGTGAAGGATTTAACAAATTATGTCTTATTTTAATTTCGAGGACAAAATTATTTTAAGTTGGGTAGATTGTAAACTCCCTCACCCAAAATAGGTATTTTATGTATATTTTATATTATTATATTTATTATAGATGTTGAATTTATTTAGAATATTCTCTTAGTTAATTAGAAAATAAATTTTTTTAGTAAATTTACTTATATAAATATTTATTTAGAATTATTTTAGGCTATTTTAGATTATTGGGATTTTTTCATAATTTTTAGTTAATTAAAAACTAGTAACACTAATTTTCTAGGATTTTGAAGAATTTATTTTATGTTCAAACTTAAATAAAAATATCCCAAACTTTTATTTTAGGTTCTAAATAATAAAATATATTTTCTATAATTTTTTGGGAATTTTTTGATTATTTTTAGCATTTATTTTGAGTTAATTATCAAAAACTGAATTAAAAACTATTTTCTGAAAAAGAAAACCCAAAAAGAAATTATTTTTGCCCAGTCAGCAAACAGGGGGCCCACCTGTCAGCCTCCCGCAGCAAACAGTGCCGGGCCCGCCTGTCAGTGAATGCGGGGCGGGCAGCGTTGGATGGCTGCCACGTGTCAAGATCTGAGCCGCGACTGCTTTCTCTCTCCTATATATATATATTAGTTTAAGTTTATTTCTAGGGTTTTTCTTCAGCCGAATTTTGGAGAATTGCCATCTAGGGTTCCTTAATCTTCCAGAAGTCATTGCACATAGCTCCGGACTCCAAATGAGGCCTAGTTTTTTGTGTTAGAAAGATATTGAGGTTTGCTTTCTGATTATATAATTTGTTTTACGAAATTATTATTATTAAATTCTGAAAAATTCGTAGAACACAGCATGTCCAAAAATAGACGTGTTTCGATGTTTTCGTGATTCCGGGAGAACCAGGGATCAGAATCACGAATCGTTTAAAGTTTTGGAAAGTTAATGTCGAGATCATTGACATATGTTTTTATTAGAATTTATTTTGAAGTATTTTTATATTTTTAATTCTGTAGAACTTCTAGGATAAAATTTAACCATCGGTGCACGATACGAAACTTGTATGTGCCATAATTTCCAAACGAATTTGAATTCGGAATGAGCCATAAATTCCAGCATATTTTTGACGCTGAAATCTACAGGAATTCATACATGAAAGTCAAGTTTGTGTCAGTTGACTTTTCGGTCAACAGATTGCCTCGATTTGCGTGCCACGAGTCTCGAGTCGATAAAATTCAATTCTTTTGGACAAAATTTAGGCATTAACCTAAAAATCAGAATAATAAGATTAAAATAGGATTTTAAAGTAATTATTACAGAATTAAATAAATTAAAATAAATTATCTTTTGACGTGATGAATTTGTAATACATAGGCTATTTGGACTGTGACTTGGACTCTGATTCATACCAGCAACAGGACCCCAGGCAAGATACCTTGCCAAGTTATTTACAGTATTTTACATGCTTAGTATATTTCTGTATAATTATTTCATTCTGTTTATTTATTGCATGTGTAGTTCCTTCAGTCATTACTATATATTAGATATGTTGACACACACTTGACACTTAGTATCATAGAGGACAATCATTAGACGTATGGGCTTTTAACCACTCTGGTAATACCGTAGTCACTAGCACGCACTATGGTGGGTCATGTCCGATGGTCGCTACCCCCGAGGTATGTCAATTGATGGAGTCCGAGGGTCGCTACCCCCGAGGTATGACGACTGATGATGTCCACTGACGAGCGTGAGGTTGTGAGGATTAGATCGAGTAGCCTACCCTTGCCCATACGTCGAAAAGTTGTCCTCATTTGCATTCATATAGATTGTCTTGTACAGCGTACTTATTTATTTTCAAATTATATGTATGTCTACTGTATTCAAGTTGGCTCGTATTTTCTGTATCTTGTTACGTCCCTCTGAGGACCTGGTCCGCTGCCAGGTGTACCTGTTCTTGAGTATTTGCAGGAGCGCAGATTTGGATGGCTATAGATGCTTCTTGGACGTCTTCTCTCGAGCCGTGATTGATAGCTGGTACTTATATTATTTAATGGTGTTGTACTTATATTGTATTTACTTTCTCATTTGAGTTGGTAGTAGATTTGTTTCCATCCAACTATCATCCTTAGATACTCCTTATTGAGATCTAGTTTCATAGACATTGGTTATTTTATTCATATTTGATTTTCGTGGATGAGATCTAGATTATACCCTGTGACTTGTGACATATGTTTATACCACTTGTGGATTTGATATTCATATTACAGCGTACGTGTGGATTTGGTTTCCATATATTGGAGTTGCCATATCCATGCGGCTGGCATGCTTACGTGTCCTAGTCCTACGTATTTTTGGGACTAGGGCGTGACACCGCCTGCAAATCCAACTGAAGTCCGAGCTGCAATCAGAGCCGGAACCACAGGCAAGTGTACCTTGCCAAACCCTGCAACTTGCTATTTATTTTCTGGACTTAATTATGCATCAGTGGGCAAGTAAAGCTTGTCAACTCGCAGTAATTCTTGTTATAGTATTTCTATTTCTTGTAGATTCATATGTAAACTTGTTCTAACTGCTCAACCCAGGACCGAGTGGCTTTACTTAGCGTCCGATTACCAGTCGGGTGCCAACCCCGTACGCGGAGTTGTGTAACGTCACATAGAGATGGATATCGATACCCGATAATTCTCGTACTTGTCTTATCAAGTACACCAGAACCCAGGACACTTGTCACTATTTCATGAGACAGAGTCTTCCTGAGACATTCAAGGTGATTCTGTATAGGATACATGTTTTTGACCTAGATATTACATTCATAGGCATTGATTCATAGCTATCAGACTTGCTGCATTAGTTATAATCGTGCGTGACATGGACATGAGGTATCGTGGACATGAGACGTGGGATTACATTGGGTGGGGAGAGACACACAGGCTACAGGCTGATCTCATATATATAAAACATAGTATATTTCATAGTATAATTCATAGTTATTGCTGCTACCGGCTCCCCGACACAGAGCTTGTAGTGGCTTCAGCCTGAGTTCTAGTGATGCTCTCAACTTGCATATCACATAAGTTGGTTACATAGCTTACCCTCTTGTTTATTTATCTGCTGCACTGCACTGCATTTATTTAGCTTGTATTTTCTGTACCTTGCTGTCCCCTAAGGACCTGGATCCGGATTATGTCCCCAGGAATAGCTGAAAAGATCTACCCCAAGGTGTACGAAACAGGAGCACTCCTTGGAGCAGAACCAGGAACCGAGGACGAGATAGTCGCCGAAGACTTCTCCTGAGTACCAGCTTCATATACTCAGTATTTCTATTTCCAGCTTATTTATTTCCTGTCTATTTCCTTAAATATAACAGACTGATTCTCGGATTGTTTCCCGAGATACTTATTTACTCTTATTGCTTATTTATTTCTATTTGCATTACTTCTGGCATTTATTCTGTGTTTATCTGTTGTGGATGAGATAGACTAGTCTGTGACCTATATTATTGGTTCTATAAATTGCTAGACTACATCTTAAGCATGCCCTGATGGATCCATTAAATTGGGTTGTCCATCGGTGCGTGCTGCTGGCCATTCCCGCGCGTCCAGTCCCTCGTTATTTTGGGACTGGGGCATGGCAGTAGTGAGTACAGCTGCTGGATAGATGCTCGGTCCGTACTCCTCCGGGTAATCCTCGTGGTCTACACCTGGAAGGGAACCAGGTCCTCAAAGGGAAGTAACAAGGTACAGAAATATAACATGCCAGGTAAACAGATAGTACAAGTGCAACAACAGGGTAATCTAGTATAACCAAACAAGTATGACACAATTAAAGACAATGTTCGACGCGTGGATCGTCCAAAATAAAACCGTAGCTCCGGACACGGAAACACACGGCACGTACCGCAGCTCCGGGCAAAGAGTCACACGGGTGAAACAGCTATACTAGATACAGGTATCACTACAAAATACTATATATATATAAGCGCGTGCAGAGTAGTCCAAACGTCTAGTAACTATCTTCCCCTTCCCAAGCGGTCAACGATTGTGCGTTGAAACTGAACCTCTAGCTAAAGTCTCGACACACAGAATTAACTCAACAGACGTGACCCTAAGGTCATCCTAGTCTCTGGTCATGATGTCAATATCAGGAAACAGAAATCTGGCACGATCACAGTGTATGAGTGTGTCCTGGGGTATCGATGTACTCAGGTACATGCATCGAGGTATTGTGAAGCATCTAGCAATTACTCTAAGACGTTACATCGAATGTCAACACCTGGTTGTGAACCGGACACAGAGTATCGAACGTCAACATAAATACGCGCATGAGTACATAAAGAACAACAATATCTGTAAACTGAAATACAGGGTGGCAAGGTACACTTGCCTGCGTGCGGCTGCTGATGACGGGGATCTGGTACCGCGCCCAAGTCCTCAGGTCCCGCAGTACCTAGAGAAGAGTGTTTGTGGTATTAAACGAAAGAATGAAAGTATATTTCAATGACAGGGTTTATGCGAAATCCGCGCCCTTTGGTTTACAAACAAACTTGTACAATATAATCCTATACGAGGATGTGAGAGTACAATTTATTTAATCTGGGTATAAATTGCTATAGGTGTCTGATCTGCAGTTGATCACTTTAGCCCTTGGACCACACGATGTTGAAGAGGTGCCGTGGAAGACAGGTAGCAGCTTCGAAGGTTGCAGGAGAGGGGGGATGCACGATGCCAAAGTCGTCGATCCCTGCTCTTTGCCTGAGCTCCGGTCTCTCTCTCTCTCTCTTGACCTTTTGATCTGGTATTGGTTTTCTTGACCAAGTTTTCGACCCTCCAATTTGTCGACCTTGTTCATTTTTTTGACCCTGTTCCCCATTGATAGGGTCTCTATTTATAGAGTTTTGGTGACAGTGACCACTCCGTTGGTGTAAAAACCGAGGAGTGAGAAGTACAGCACCCCTTTACACAATGGTTAAGATAACCAATGCCTGCGTATAGATGACCTTTTGAGTGAGCATGTGACGCGTGTCCAACTAAGGGGACAAAACGCGTATATTTGCTACGAAGATCACGGCGTAGAAGCCACGTAGGTAGGTATCCCTTGTGTAGAAGAGGTTGGCGTAGAAGCCAAGTAGGCATAGAAGCCGAACAGGCATAGAAACCGAACAGACATAGAAGCCGAATAGGCGTAGAAGCCGAATAGGTATAGAAGCCGAATAGGCATAGAAGCCGAATAGTCGTAGAGGCCGAGTGGTCTTAGAGACCGAGTGGTCGTAGAGACTGAGTGGGCATAGAAGCCGCGTGAACACAGATCCTGAATGGGCATAGAAGCCGCTACATACCGTGCCAGAGTGCTGATGTAGATGTCTTAGCCGAAATTACGGCTTTTGAAGATATAATCAAATCTCTTGTAGAGATTTGCCACCATCTTATGCATTAAATACGGAGGCATATTTTGAAGGTCTGCAGCCCTTCTGTGCATCCGTCGCAGAGACGTGCCTTAAGAGAAACTGTCACCGCTCTGTGCAATTAGACGTGGAGACGTGCCTCGAGTCCTGTACGAAGTACAGCTTTTGACGTGGCAGGCGGTTTGTCTACTGCGGAGCGTAAAACAGCTCATGTTTGCCTGTGTAAAACAAGGCAGCGTATTCCTTTGTATGCGAAAGAGCGGTTTACGCTGAGGGGACTTCAGTAAACGACGGTTCGGTGATGTTTTAACCAAATCCTCTGCATTAAATGCAAAGATCCGCCATCATACTGTGGGGCACGTCCCGAGGGGTCTGCCATCGTTTTCAGCCGTCGTCTGGGTAGCCGTGCAACACTTTTTGTCAGAAGTCAGAGGTCAGATTCACTGCGTGACTTGACAGGTTCATTTTGGGAAAGATGATGCGTTCCTCGTACGCTTTAACGCTGCTTTGAGAGCGGATGAGTTTTACGCCATGGAGGCGATGAAGAACTCTGTTTACGCTGAAGCGGCCTGGACGTACTGCACTTACGCGGATGGTCTTTTGAGCTTATTCTTCACGCTGTGTTTTAGTAGAAAAAGCTCTGTTGTACGCTTGATGTCTCTGAAGGCCCCTGTTTACGCTGCTCTGCATCAAGAGGCTGCGTAGCTCCTTCCAGCATATTTTTTATGCTTCTACAAGACCCCCTTCAAAGCTTTTAAATTCTTCAGAATTTGAAATGCTTTGAATGAAGCATGAACGGCCCCTCGTAACTCGAAACGTTTCTGAATGGAGCGTTGAAATGGTCGATGCTGACTTTATGGCGGATTTATTGGGGACCGCTTTGGGGACTGTTCGAATATACGGAAAATTGTTGAGTGTGAAATCATCAGTCTGTAGCCTCTGGGCGTAAAACACCATCGAGCGTGAAATCGTAGACTTGTGGTTCTTGAGCGTGAAGTCGTAGGTTTGTAGCCTCTCGAGCATAAAAGCTACCGAGCACAAGGGCATCCGGGCATAAAACCATAGACTTATAGCTGTCGAACGTAAAACTGTAGATTCGTAGCTGTCGAGCGTAGAAAGCTCCTTTAGCGTAGGACTGGAGATCTGTTGCCTGTGAGCGTAGAATACCATCGAGCGTGAAATCGTAGACTTGTGGTTCCTGAGCGTGAAGTCGTAGGTTTGTAGCCTCTCGAGCATAAAAGCTACCGAGCACAAAGGCATCCGGGCATAAAACCATAGACTTATAGCTGTCGAACGTAAAGCTGTAGATTCATAGCTGTAGAGCGTAGAAAGCTCCTTTAGCGTAGAACTGTATATTTGTAGCTCCTGAAAAGAAAATTTCTTCGAGCGTGAAGTTTGCGGATCTGTTGCTTCTGAGCGTAAACTGAGCGCCACCGAGCATGAGATCATCGATTTGGTATCTGCTGAGCGTAAAGTCGTAGGTTTGTGGCCTCTCGAGCATAAAAGCTACCGAGCACAAAGGCATCTGGACGTAAAACCATAGACTTATAGCTTGCGAGCGTAAAACCGTAGATCTGTTGCTGTCGAGCGTAGAAAGCTCCTTTAGCGTAGAACCTGCTGAACCGTCTTGCACGAAAAACTTTTCGAATTTGCTGACTGTCCGTCTTTCAAGGGTAGTGGGCTGACATAGCATCCAATCATAACCCACTATTAATTGCGAGATTTGGTTAGGGTCTCGAGGAGTCCGTCCGAGGATTCGAGGAGTCGACCCAAACTCTATATATATCCCAAGCTTTTGAGAGAAAAACTTTTTTATCTGTCTTCTGCGAAAGAGAGCTTTCGACTGTCCGAGTTTTTCTTCGTTCCTTTTTCGAACACCTCGAGTCTTCAGAAATGGCGCCGAAACAAACCCCCTCCGCTAAGGGAAAGAGTATAGGTTCTTCCTCTCATTCTTCTGCCCCAGTGAGGGAGTCTTCGGTCGGGCAAGGCGAACTTCCTTCTGAGCGAAGTATCCCGCCGACGAGCAGCGCATCCGGTCTTAGAGGTAGAGCCTTTGGGGTGACAAAAATGACAAAAAATCTTTCGCACACGTTGAACGTGACCGCGCTAGGTCGTTTTCTGTGCTGATAGCCTCTTTTGAGGAAGATGATGCACGGAGACGTTTTCATCTTTTACGCCCATATTTCTAATGTGCCAGCGTAAAGACTCCATATTTTCGTAGTTCTGAGCGTAAAAGCTCTGGCTACCGAAAATTGGCGTATATCGCAAAATTTGAGTTTTACGCTTGTGGAAGGGATTTCCGGCGTAAAATAACCAAATTTGTACAATCCTGCGTAGAGAACAGACTGTCGTTTCTTTGGTCTGTATGTTTGTGCAAGATTTGCAATGACATATTTTCCTTGCACTTTTATAGTTGATTTGGGTGAGTCTCCACTGGCAAAGGTGATAGGCTCCGCTGCAGGGATGCTGCACTCGAACTACCTGGAGGATCTATCCCACGTGGCATTTCCCATCTCTGGACCCCAGTATCCTGAGGGAAGGGAGTTTTTGATATCGGCTCAGGGCGAGCGGACGCTGCTGAGCATGATCAATGGCGATCCCTTGACATATGTAGACGGGGAGCAGTACATAAAGCTGGCTTTCCTCTTTGGGGACATGATTGATAAACAGTCTCAGACGAAGCCCAAGAGGGAGCCCTGGGTTTTCCCTGCCGGGAATTTAGTTTTGTACCTGTCAACGATGCCGAGGGATTATCCCATCTCGGCTTTCTTCCACGCGACGCATCCCAGGAAGATATCGTGGACGCTGACTCCTGATCTTCACGGCAAGCCGGGGAAGATCTTTCATCTGAAAGGAGCTGACCAGGGGTCATTTGTCAGTCGCCCTTTCGGCGTTGTGACGTTGTTCAGGGGACTGTACCCGGGCAGTGTCCCGAGTGAAGACAGCTCAGTGATCCAGCCGATCCAATTGCCGACTTTCTGTAACGACTTTATGGGACGAGGTAGGGTATATTCCAAGGAGAATCCTCGGTGCAACGGGTGGATCGGTCCAACAAACTCCCGATGGACATGCCTAGTTGACTGGGCTTTGAAGCACTTCCGGAGAGAGCTGGAGGGCATTGGACTGTATGCCGCTGTGAGTGCGACGAGCGTCGGGTTGCCTCCCAATCCTAATTTGTTCTTGGCACTGATGGAGCGATACATTTCGCTCACTGGCACCTTCGCCACTCCACTGGGGGAGCTGGGATTGGCCCTCCATGAGATGGCAGTTGTCTCGAGACTGCCGATGGGGGTTACCCCATATGAAGAGTATGTTCCCACCAACCCGGAGTTGGTGGACTTGGACCCCCGGGTGGCGGAAGTGTATCAGGAGCTGATGTGTCAATACTTCGTGTGCACCGCTTTTGATAACGAGCCTTCTGATTTGGCTCACACCACCAAGTGGATGTCCTACCTCTTCTTCCACCGAGCCAGGGCAGCCAAGTCGGAGAAAGCCTCGGGGGGCAAGAATGAGCCCGTGAACTGTTTGGGCGTGCTTAGTGCCCAGGTCGTGGAGGATCTTATGGAGGAGGCTAAAGCTCCGGATCAGATTCTCGTCGAGGGGGTAGGAAAGTACCCTGAAGGCATTAAGGCCTGTAGTTACTTAAGGCGTTGTCGCAGGCCTCTGTCTAAAGAAGCCCAGCTGGCTGGTTTCCTCTCTATATGGCTGCGTCGAGTAGTAGTGCCTGGTACTGCGTTCGCGGACCGCATTCACCGGAATATCCTGTGGCCGGTAGTGTGCCTGGTGTTCGGGGCCAGACTGGGCTTGCTTTCTGCCATGGTGTGCCGTATACAGGCTGGCTTGAGAGCCATGACTGATGGGTTGCTCGTTGATGAAGCTCGGCGTGAGAGTTTTCCCCGGGTGGAATTACCATACCTGTATTTGATGGGATGGTTAATTCTCCACAATCTCCGGGTGATGTCTCCTGTCTTTGGTAGCAGCTCAGGGGGTATATTCTTGCTGAATTACAAGGACTCTTCCTGGAATGTGAGCACAGTTTTAGACTGTCGGCTGGTGTTGAACCTCAGCCACGGCTGGAAGCTCCTCTGTACTCCCCCTCCTATACATCGCAATCAATCAGGGACGAGGCTTGAGGATTCAGGTGGAGAGAAGACCGATCTTTCTCCGAAAGCTTTTAATTGGTTGGTCTGCATTAGGCCCTCCCATTTGCTGTATAGGAGCGAAGACCATTGCTTCTTCGAGCCCTACCTGCCTAGTCGGTTTGCCAGGCAGTTCGGGTACGATCAGTTGCACGTGGGCAACGCCGTCACCAGCTTCAAGTCCAGGGGCGGACTCATTGATGGAGCTAGAGGGTGGCGATATTTCATCATGGGTTGCACGGGGGCAACCTTCATCGTGTCGGTCGTTACAACCTCCACGGAGCTCCGTATTCTCTATTCTTACGCCCAGTTCTATGTGGCGATTAACACCTTCCACCGTAATTTTGACATGCGTGGAAGCTTCAGGGTGCCTTCTCCCAAGCCTGGGGGAAGAGTCAAAGTCCCCTCGGTTTCTTCGGACGAGGGTGAGGAGTCTGGTACTCCAGATGAGCCTCTGGTGTCGGTGCCGAGGTGTGAAGTGCCTTCGCCTGCGGGGGCTTTGGTAGTCTCTTCTGGGAAGCGACGGGCTTCTGCTCCGAAGGAAGCTTCTCTTCGTAAGAGGAGGAAGGAGACGGTTACTCGTTCTCTCCGTATTCTTGGTGTTGAGGCTCCCGGGAGTGAGCCTGTATCTCCCTATATCGGGGATGATTCTTTGGCTGGAGGTTCCTCGCCTTTTAGAGAGGGACCTTCTACAGTTCCGGCCGGCGGCGTCGGAGAATCCTCGCTAGAGGTTGCTATCGTGGCTACTGCTCCAGGTAGCGGAGCGAGATTGCCTGTGTGGCCGAGGCAGATGGGAGAATCTTTCCCGAGGTCAGCAGCGGGTAAAGCTCCCGCCGTGTCAGCAAGCACGTCTGGCAAGATTCCAGCTGATGAACCTCGATCGCGTCTTGGTGAAGGCTTGACAGAACTCTTGGCGATGTCGGTCGGCCCACCTCCTTCTCCAGGTATGACAGTTCGTATTGCGTCATTAAGGCGTGGTTTAGCTGCATCGGCAGCAGATGCATCGTATATGCCGTTGGCTCTGGGTAAATGTCGTCTTTATGTCTCCCTTTAGGAAGATTACCATCATACTGATATTAACTTTCTTGTCCTTTTCTCAGGGGATGGCGTCCACGGAGAGCACAACGTTAAAGCGCCTTCTGGCTCTGCTCTGACTCCTGGCGATGATGTGGAGGCGCCTGACTTCGAGGAGGAAATGTCCTCGGGGGCTAGCTCATCCAGAGTGGTTTCATCGTCTCAAGAGGAGGACGACCCCGTCATCATGACCTCGTCCCTCGCGAGTATGTCGATGACTTCGATCGTTGTTGTCGCACCTTCTTCGGTCGTGCCACCTCGTCTGCAGTTATCCCTGGAGAGGGACTTGCTGATATCGCGGCCACTCCTGGCATTCAGTCGGATCTAGTTGCGTTGACCGAGCAACATACCAGCCTCTTTTATACCAGTTTGAAAACGATAATATCAATGGTGTTGGCGAAGAGTCTAGATTTCGAGCGCCTGAAGAAGACTTCTCAGTTTTCAATCGGGGACATCAGGGAGCTCGGCGATCCTGGGGTAACTGACGCTCTGGAGGCGGTGGTTAATAGTTTAGAGCAACCCATTAACGAATACTTGCAGCTGACTCGGGGTAGCTTCGATGCTGAGGTCCAGACCAGGTATGACCACATGACTGCGCGGCTCACTACGAAGCTGGAAAGCCTAGACAACTCTATCAAGACACATGAGCTGGAGATGGATAGAAGAAAAGCTGTCATGGCAGAGGCTCTCGCTCTTGAGACGAAGTGCTGATCCGAGGATGACGGGAATGCAGCGAGGGTCTCCAAGCTGAGGGAAAAACTCGCTCGGGCAGAGGAGTGGGCTTCTCAATCGTTGGCGGGTCTAGACGTAGCGACTGGGTGATTGAGCGCGACGCGACAGGATTTGGACCGTGCGAAAGCTGCCCGCGCGGGCTGCCTTCGGACAAGGGCTGAGCTGTCCTGTATGAATAACCCCGAGGCACAGCTGGAGCGGGCTCGCGCCGATGCCTTGGTTCTTAGGAATGAGAGGATAGCTGCACTGGAGCGGCTGATTCGCAATCTGACTACTCCGCCATCATGATGTATCCTTTCTCTTTTTGCTTCCCCAGATGTAATTCTGCTCTTTATCGGGAATAAATAAAAGTGACTCTTTTCTGACTTTTGTGGACCCATTATTTCGGAATATAAATGACAGGTTTGGGCGAGAGTGATATCTGATGATAAACTCTCGATAAACTTTTAGCGAAACATATCTATTCAGAGGTCATACGGACATGATAGAATGTAACCCAACTAATTACGTTCTGGAAGTAGTTTTGTCAGAATTGAGATCCTCGCTATATTCTACTCGAGCAGGAAAGATTAAGCATAGTACCTTTTCAGGAATTTGCCGTTGATAGGAGCCACTAACAGGTCTCCATTAGGCTGGGCTATCCTGTAGGCGTCGTTCGAGAATGTTATCTCGATCACATAAGGGCCTTCCCACTTAGGCTAGAATTTGCCTTTACTTCTGTGAGTAAGAATCATCGGCCTTCTTACGGCTAGAACTAGCTCGCCGACTTTGAACACTCTTTCCTTCACTTTGCGATTGAAGGTTTTGGAAATGCGTGCTTGGTAGAGCGCGATGCGCTGCTGAGCTTGTAGGCGTTTCTCGTCTAACCCTTCCAGCTTTTGGAGCCTTAACAGGTCATTCTTTTCTCGAGTCAGCTCACTAGTTATGGCTATCCTGAGTGACGGGATCTGAATTTCAATGGGGAGAACTGCTTCGCTCCCGTAGACCAGCGAGAATGGGGTGCAACCTGTCGGTGTTTGTACCGTTGTGCGGTATGCCCAGAGACATTCGTCCAGCTTCTTATTCTAATCTCTCTTGTTTGAAGAGACGGATTTCTTCAAGAGTTTGATAATAGTTTGTTGAAAGCTTCCGCCAAACCATTAGCAGCTGGATAATATGCCGTAGAGGCAATATTGTGTATCCGATTTTTATCGCAAAATCGATGAAACGCTTGGCTGATGAACTGAGGCCCATTGTCGTGAATTATCCTCCGGGGTACCCCGAAGCGATAAATGATGTGATGCTTGATGAAGCTGATCATATTAGATGCCTTTACCTCAGCGAGGGGGATCGCCTCTGCCCATTTGGAAAAGTAATCCGTGATGGCCAGTATGAACTGGTGACCGTTGGAAGAAGACGGGTGAATAGGACCAATGATATCCATACCCCATGCTTCGAAAGGCCAGGACGCAACCGTAGGGTGTAGATATTCAGACGGTTGATGTATAAAGTCTGCATGAACCTGACAGGCTCTGCATTGTCTTGCATACCGTATTGCATCTGCGATCATAGTAGGCCAGTAATAGCCCATTCACCTGATACGATCCTGTAGCTTAGGACCGGGTTGATGCGCTCCGCATACGCCGTCGTGAGCTTCCCGGATAATCTGCTGTGCTTCGTCTTCAGATAGACATCTTAATAGCAGTCCGTCGTAGGTCCGACGATATAGGCATTGTGAAGATACATCGTAGTAGAAGCATAATGATCGCCTTTTGACGGATACTGCTTCTTTGGGGTCCTCCGACAAGATTTCGTATACGACAAAATCCATGAAGGGACTTCTCCAGTCTCTTCTCGAGGGATCTGCGTTCACAGCGTGGCTGCATTCTATGTGAAAGTTGTTCTTCATACAGAATAAATCTCTATTAAGAAGGATTACTGAATCCTGCCTTCTTATAGGGATGGCTAAATCTGCAGCTAGACTGGCTAGGGCATCAGCTTCTAGATTCTGAGATCGAGGTACATGCTCTAGGAAGAACCCTTTGAATGTCATGGCTATCTCGACCATCGCTCGGTGATAAGGGATGAGGTCTGGATTCCGGACTTCATATATTCCTCTGACTTGATTGACGATAAGCAGAGAATCACCGAATATTTGTAGGGACTCGACCCCCAGCTCTTTGGCGACTTGGAGCCCGATTAGCAGAGCGTTGTACTCTGCCACATTGTTGGAGCAGGGCTCGCTAAGAGAATATGCTCGGTAGATGACGAGCTGATCAGGAGTGACCAGGATGACTCCTACTCCTGAAATGACGTTTCCCTTAGGACCGATTCTGGAGGCACCATCGAAGAAGAGTTGCCACGCGTCACTTTCCATCGCGGAATTACATTCTACAACTTCGTCGAGAATATCCTCGTATAATTTGGAGGCCTCCAGGATCAGATGAGCAGCTAGGAAGTCAGCCAGCGCTTGGCCCTTGATGGACTACTGCGGTACGTACACCATGTCATATGGTGTTAATAGCATCGCCCAAGTCGCGAGTCGGGAATTAAGAGCACTAGGCTTGCTCATCAGTACTCGAAGAGGGTTGATCCTAGAGATGATATGAATAGTCTGGCTGACGATATAGTGCCGCGTCTTCTGGATAGCGAACATCAGAGCCAAGCATTCCTTCTCCACTAGGTTGTACCGGTGTTCGGCTCCGACCATCATCCTACTGAGGTAGTAGATAGCCTGTTCATGACCCATGTCGTTCTTCTGTGCGAGAAGAGCTCCTAGTGAATGATCCATCGCTCGAACATACAGCAAGAATGGTCTTCCCATGACGGGAGGCACCAGAACTGGCGGACTGGTGAGGTAGTGCTTGATATCTCCGAACGCTTGTTGACAGGCTTCGTCCCATACGAAGGATACACCTTTCTTCATGAGATGAGAAAAGGGCTGACATCTCCCCGAGAGGTTGGATATGAATCGCCGGATGTAAGCCAGACGACCTTGAAATCTGCGGAGTTCCCTCAGATTACGGGGCGGTCGCATTTCCACGATTGCCTGGACTTTGTCGGGGTCCACCTGGATGCCTTTGGCGGTGATGACAAATCCCAGGAACTTGCCACTGGATATACCCAGAAAGGACTTCGTAGGGTTCATCTTGAGTTGATGTTGGCACATTAACTCGAATACCGTCCTCAAGTCTTGAATGTGATCACCCTTGAGGCAACTCTTGACGGCTATGTCGTCTACGTAACATTCCACTATTTTGCGTAAATGCTCATGGAATATGTTACTCATAGCCCTTTGGTATGTAGCTCCGGCGTTCTTCAATCCGAAGGGCATGACCGTATAGCAATATACCCCAAATGGTGCCCGGAAGGCAGTATGCTTCTCGTCTTCAGGATGTATCTTGATCTGATTGTATCCTGAGAATCCGTCCATGAAAGACATGCGTTCAAAGCCGCAGGTGTTGTCGATTATGATGTCCGTGATAGGAAGAGGGAATTCACCCTTGGGGCAGGCCGCATTCAGATCTCGGTAGTCGATACAGATATGTACCTTCCCATTTTTCTTCATGACTGGGACAACGTTGGCGACCCAGTCGGGATGTTGTTCTTCCCGGATGAAACCACAGGCTATCAGCTTCTTGACTTCAGCTTCAATGGTGTCCATCATGTCCGGGCAGAACTGGCGTTGGTGCTGCTTCACAGGCTTTGAGTCGGCCAATATGTTGAGTTTGTGAGTAGCCACCTTCGGGTCTAGGCCTGGCATGTCCTCATAATCCCATGCAAAGACGTCGACGTATTCCTTTATCAGCTGTATGATTTCTTCCCTTTCAGCTGGGGGAAGATTATCACTGATAAATATTGGCTTTGGCGAAAGTTCACCCCCAACATCGATTTGGATAACTTCGTCTTTGGTGGGAGGTTCTCTTTGCTCGAAGTGGAATTCCCACTGCGTATCCATTTGTTGAGCCCAAGAGTCATTCTCAAACGGCTCAGAATCCTGTTCATCTGCTCCTGAGGGATCTGTCACCACCATATTTACTGATAGTGTTTGTTCGAGAGCATCAGTTGAGTCGGGGGGCGACGAGCCGTTCTGGGAGGAGGAAAAGATGTCCTCGTCTGACTTGGAAGTCGTAAGGGAGGTGGCATACCCTAACCCGAAACGAGTTTGTCGATAGCGGGGGTCGCTGCGCGGCGGCGTTCGTCTGCCTCTTCCGTAGTTGAGGCCTGGCTTCCGCTTTAAGTCGTAGCCCATGTTCTGCATGATCTTCAGCGCTTGCGGGCTGTATCGGTGAACTTTCATTTTCCCAGTATCGTCATTGAAAGAATCTTCCTGGATAGCTGGTTGATTGCACATGCGGCCGAAGAATATTGGACGCTGACTGCTGCAGGTAGGCGGGACAATGAAGATAGAATCCTCATGGGGTCCATACGTTGTGATGACTTTGGATGATGACGCTACTTCCCAGACATACGGACGGTAGAAGTATATAGCTTCCAAGAATTTTTGTGCTATGGGTTCTACCTCGTCACGGGGAGTGGTACATATTTGCTCAGAGGTGATATGGACATGGCAGTTTTTGTGGACTTAACACCACTGGCGTACTTAGAGTTAAGTACGGATGTCAAGTGTAGACGACAATCGATATCAGAGGTAATATGGACATGACAACTAACAGTCGAAAGTTTATTCAGAGGTAATATGAACATGATAAACTTTGTGATTGTGACTTCCATCGTGGATGGAGGCACACATCTGCTCAGAGGTGATATGGACATGGCAGTTTTTGTGGACTTAACACCACTGGCGTACTTAGAGTTAAGTACGGATATCAAGTGTAGACGATAATCGATATCAGAGGTAATATGGACATGACAACTGACGGTCGAAAGTTTATTCAGAGGTAATATGAACATGACAAACTTTGTGATTTGTGACTTCCATCGGGGATGGAGGCACACATCTGCTCAGAGGTGATATGAACATGGCAGTTTTTGTGGACTTAACACCACTGGCGTACTTAGAGTTAAGTACGGATGTCAAGTGTAGACGACAATCGATATCAGAGATAATATGGATATGACAACTGACGGTCGAAAGTTTATTCAGAGGTAATATGAACATGATAAACTTTATGATTGTGACTTCCATCGGGGATGGAGGCACACATCTGCTCAGAGGTGATATTGACATGGCAGTTTTTATGGACTTAACACCACTGGAGTACTTAGAGTTAAGTACGGATGTCAAGTGTAGACGATAATCGATATCAGAGGTAATATGGACATGACAACTGACGGTCGAAAGTTTATTCAGAGGTAATATAAATATGACAAACTTTGTGATTGTGACTTCCATCGGGGATGGAGGCACACATCTGCTCAAAGGTGATATGGACATGGCAACTGACGGTCGAAAGTTTATTCAGAGGTAATATGAACATGACAAACCTTTGAAAGGAGCAAATCGTTATGTAAGAAAAGAATGGAAATCCAATCGGTACGGACCGTCCCTTTGTTCACAGATTCAAAGTGATGACCTTGGCATCAATCGTCTCCTGAATTTTCCTTTTTAGCACATAGCACGCCTTTGTGGGGTGATGAGCGTATCAGTGGAAGAGATAATAATCTGGGTGATCCACGTCGCCAGCCCTCTCAGGATGTCTGATGTTGGGTAGCTGGAGCTTGCACTCTTTTATTAATATATCAAAGATCTCAGCGATGTCGTCTTCGTTGAAGGAAAAAGTCCCTTTTTGTCTTCGGGCTCTTGATGCCTGAATTTTACGGTCTTACAGGGAGATCGTTGCTGTTGCATCACTTTCGGATCTTGAGGGGATTCTACCCCCGGCCCTAGACGTCCCCTTGTTCTGTCGAGGTAAGTTACCTCTGGACATGCCGTGGTCTCTGGCCACATAAATTGATTCATCAAGAACTGCCTCTGGTTGTACAGGACTGGACTTCAGAATTTTGGGTCTCTTGAGAGATGCAGTATATCCCAACCCGAAACGAGCTTCTCGATAGTGAGAATTACTACGCACCGGCGTTCGCCTACCTTTCCCATAGTTGAGACCTTGTTTCAGTTTTAAGTCATAACCCATGTTTTGCATAATATTTAATGCTTGTGGGCTGTATCTGTGGGTTTGTATCCTGCCAGATTCAGACTCGCGTGATTCCTCTTGCACGATTGGGGCGTTCCATCTGCTGCCGAAGATTATCAGACGCTGATCGTCATGGGTTGGTGGAATGATAAAGATGGAGCCTTCCTGTGGTCCACCTGTTATGACGACATCAGATGTTGACGTATCATCCCATATAATTTTCCCGCGTTTGACTGTCAGGGAAACCGAAGTCCGTTTATGACTCTCGTTCTTGCATTTCTGGATTAGGTAATCCCGCAGGTCAGGAGGAGTAGAGGAAGAAGACGAAGGCTTGTTTCTTCCATCAGCGGGCGTGCGGATATTGGGCACCCCGATTTTCCCTGTGCCACCTGTGTACAACAGGTTGGCCATCTGGGGGCGGATAATCCCCTAGAAGGGTGTCTTTCCGCAATCTGAGCTTGTTTTACGCCGAGGGACTGTGTCTGGCATAAATTGGAGATTCGCTCAGTCTGGCGTAAAGCTGGAGAGGCCCTCAGTCGGCCATCGGCTTCTCGCGTAATCCGGAAGGTAGGCAGATTGTTCCCTTGCTGGCATAAAGGCCGAGTAGCTGAGTATTGGCCTGCTTGCTTCCCATCGCGGAGATCACAGCGCTCATCTGGTTTACCGTAGAGGTCAGATGTTATCTTGCGCGTGGAGCATGATCTGTACCTCCAATTTGGCGTTGGGGCACCATAGGAAGTTTTGTCTGTACCGCGCGTAGCGGAAGACTGATTTCTGCACGTAAAGTGCAGTGAATACTCCTGGGTTAGCGCTGAGGCTTTTCCCGAAGTTTTGTCTGTACCGCGCGTAGCGGGAGACTGATTTCTACGCGTAAAGCGCAATGGATACTTCTGGGTCAGCGCTGAGGCTTTGCCCGAAGTTTTGTCTGTACTGCGCGTAGCGGGAGACTGAGTTTTACGTGCAGGGCACGGAGGGAGCAATGCTACCACCTCATTGGTCGAAAAGATCGGAGAGATCGGAGAGTCCACAGGAATGGTAGAGGGTGTCTTGGGCATCCACACTTTATGCAGCTTCCTGTTGTCTTGGACGGAGAGAGTGAGAGCTACCCACGATTCGAAGCATATCTTCATAGGCAGACTGGTTGAACTGGACGACCAGTATCTTCTTCACGGATCCCACGGATACCGTATCGTGTTGAGCAATTGCTTCCTCATCAGAAGAGAAAGATGTCCTCAGCAGAGTCGCCATCTTGTTTGTGGTATTAAACGAAAGAATGAAAGTATATTTCAATGATAGGGTTTATGCGAAACCCGTGCCCTTTGGTTTACAAACAAACTTGTACAATATAATCCTATACGAGGATGTGGGAGTACAATTTATTTAATCTGGGTATAAATTGCTATAGGTGTCTGATCTGCAGTCGATCACTTTAGCCCTTGGACCACACGATATTAAAGAGGTGCCGTGGAAGACAGGTAGCAGCTTCGAAGGTTCTAGGAGAGGGGGGATGCACGATGCCAAAGTCGTCGATCCCTGCTCTTTGCCTGAGCTCCGGTCTCTCTCTCTCTCTTGACCTTTTGATCTGGTATTGGTTTTCTTGACCAAGTTTCCGACCCTCCAATTTGTCGACCTTGTTCATTTTTTTGACCCTGTTCCCCATTGATAGGGGTCTCTATTTATAGAGTTTTGGTGACAGTGACCACTCCGTCGGTGTAAAAACCGAGGAGTGGGAAGTATAGCACCCCTTTACACAACGGTTAAGATAACCAATGCCTGCGTATAGATGAACTTTTGAGTGAGCATGTGACGCGTGTCCAACTAAGGGGACAAAATACGTATATTTGCTGCGAAGATCACGGCGTAGAAGCCACGTAGGTAGGTATCCCTTGTGTAGAAGAGGTTGGCGTAGAAGCCAAATGACTGTCACCCTGGCATAGAAGCCAAGTAGGCATAGAAGCCGAATAGGCATAGAAGCCGAACAGGCATAGAAGCCGAACAGGCGTAGAAGCCGAACAGGCGTAGAAGCCGAATAGGCATAGAAGCCGAATAGGCATAGAAGCCGAATAGTCGTAGAGTCCGAGTGGTCGTAGAGACTGAGTGGTCGTAGAGACTGAGTGGGCGTAGAAACCGCGTGAGCACAGATCCTGAATGGACGTAGAAGCCGCTGCGTACCATGCCAGAGTGCTGATGTGGACGTCTTAGCCGGAATTACGGCTTTTGAAGATATAATCAAATCTCTTACAGAGATTTGCCACCATCTTATGCATTAAATGCGGAGGCATATTTAGAAGGTCTACAGCCCTTCTGTGCATCCATCGCAGAGACGTGCCTTGAGAGAAACTGTCATCGCTCTGTGCAATTAGACGTGGAGACGTGCCTCGAGTCCCGTACGAAGTGCAGCTTTTGACGTGGCAGGCGGTTTGTCTACTGCGGAGCGTAAAACAGCTCATGTTTGCTTGTGTAAAACAAGACAGCGTATTCCCTTGTACGCGAAAGAGCGGTTTACTCTGAGGGGACTTCAGTAAACGACGGTTCGGTGATGTTTTAACCAAATCCTCTGCATTAAATGCAAAGATCCGTCATCATACTGTGGGGCGCGTCCCGAGGGGTCTGCCATCGTTTCCAGCCGTCGTCTGGGTAGCCGTGCAGCACTTTTTGTCAGGAGTCAGAGGTCAGATTCACTGCGTGACTTGACAGGTTCATTTCGGGGAAGACGAAGCGTTCCTCGTACGCTTTAATGCTGCTTTGAGAGCGGATGAGTTTTACGCCATGGAGGTGATGAAGAACTCTGTTTATGCTGGAGCAGCCTGGACATACTGCACTTACGCGGATGGTCCTTTGAGCTTATTCTTCACGTTGTATTTTAGTGGAAAAAGCTCTGTTGTACGCTTGATGGCTCTGAAGGCCCCTGTTTACGCTGCTCTGCATCAAGAGGCTGCGTAGCTCCT
Organism: Iris macrosiphon; assembly: GCA_036927795.1. Taxonomy (NCBI): domain Eukaryota; kingdom Viridiplantae; phylum Streptophyta; class Magnoliopsida; order Asparagales; family Iridaceae; genus Iris; species Iris macrosiphon. The sequence goes on along the minus strand of JAYESA010000007.1, from coordinate 148,498,569 downwards.
CCCAGCATATTTTTCATGCTTCTACAAAAAGATACAAACTAGAATTAATAATCTATTCTATGACTCACAAGGGCAAGCTACTAGAGGGCTGACTACAACTGACTAACGGTGTGATAGTCACTCAACTAGTCATCTGTATATCCTCCTCGATTAAATTTTCCGTAAATAAACTAACATCTTCCCACCATGTACGATTCATCCTGATTAGTTGCTCAAGGTCAAAACTATATTCTTCTCGATTTACATGTCTTAATTAAATCGCGATAATTTATGTAGAAGCCAACTCTAATTTCCATCCAAGTACCACATTCAAATTCATCTTCATATAACATAAGTTACAAGGTCACAACACTAAACTACTTAGACTCTAAAACATTTTAATCATCGTTAACATAGTCCTCATTCATGTTCATATTTAATCATCATTACATAACCTATATATATACCACAACCATATATTTCATTTACCACAATACACTAGCCACCCTCATAAGTAATCCAACAACCCTAGCTAGCATAGCAAATATAAACATCAACACAAAACAATTAATAATCATCTATACTTAATCCTAATCACATATTAAGTACTCTTCCCACTAACCATATACATCCACCCTATAAAACTACAACCCTAGCTAGCATTCACACATCCTTGCATAATTAAATCCTTTCTAACAAATGATATTAATTTCTGGAATTAAAACACAAGAGAGAGGAGAGTCGACCTTAACGACGCAACGCCGGGGTATGGCCGGAGAAGGTGGCTGAGGGTGGTGGTGACGTTGGTGGTGGTGTAGGTGGAAGTGTATTGGTGGTGGTGAACTAGTGTGGACGGACAGCGGGGGGGGAGATCTACGCCGGCGGGGATGCACAGCGGGGGGAAGATCTGCGCCGGCGGCGGGGACGCACGGCCCCGGGGAGAGCGGCCGGTCGGGTAGGATACTTCGCCGGCGGGACAGCTTCAGCGGGGTGGGGGATCTGCATCACCGGCGGTCGGGTCGGGATGCTTGCACAGTCGGGGGAAGATCTGCAGCCGGAGCGGGTCGGCAGTGCAGTCCGGCGGCGGGTCGGGGTGCCTGCACAGCAGGGGCGCACGGCCAGCAGGGAGAGGAAGTCTACAGCGCCGGAGTGGCGGCACCGCCTGGCCGGAGTCGGGCCGGAAGTAGGCAGGGGTCGGTCGGTTCTCTTCAAGAGGAAGAAGAAGCTAAGAAAGAAGAAGAAGAAAAATGCAATGGAGAGTGGAGGAAGAATTTTGCATGGGGGCTTTAATGAAGGAGTGAGGAGAGAGAGAGGAGTTTTTCTTTGGGATTAGGGCCGGTTGGAATGTGTGTTGAGGGTGGGGTGAAGTGTTACTTTATAGGGGTTGGGGAAAGGGGATGGATGGTTGTGATCAACCTATTCAAAATAAATGGTTGTGATTGATCATGAAGAGAAGAGGGTTTCTTCATGGGGGGTGAATTGATGGGTGAGAATAGGACCCTATTTTGGGACCTCTCCATAGTTCATGGCCAGTAGGGTGGTGCCACATAAATTCAATAATTACAACTTAGTCCCATAAATTCGAGAAATTGCATGGACACATAAAATGACACAAAAATTATGGAGAAAAATATGTTTTGTAATTTTTATGGTGAGGGAGGGTTGTGCGTTAGGCACGGGTTTAATTAGAAAGGCATTAGGATTAATTTAGGATTAAAAATAGGATTTACAAAGTTGGTATCCTCGATTTAAATAGAAATAAAGTGTCCCGCAAATTTAATTTAACTGGGGCACTTGGGATCAAAATTCGGAAATGACGCAAAGGCCAAAAATGGTGGGGGGATGGAGTCAGTCTTGGACCCTTTAGTTGGTCCAGCTCAACGGGTTAAGTTGGTATCCCAAAATTTAGGGTAACGACACAGGTGTCCGACATAAAATTAAATATGGGTTACGATTTTCGGAATGTTTCGCAATTAATTTAGAGCACACAAAAACTAATTTTAAAAGACGAAAAAGTCCAGTGCCTAACTTGGCGAGTCGAGTCAAAAGTACAATAATTGAACTAAATTTATGGGCTGATATTGGGCTCCGAATAATCAGACAATGTTAGGGCGCGTCAAGGGTTTTAATTAATTGAATTAAATACCAGTTAAGTTATCTCTACTCTAAACCTCGACATCTGCTACCAATAACCAGAATTTCTAAATCCACCCTAACTATCTACAGAATAAATCGAGGGGGTTTACATTCTTCCCAACTTAGAAAAATTTTGTCCCCGAAATTAAAAGTAAAGCACGATAATATCTAACAGAATTTTTAAACACTAGTAATCAAATGCCGTACGTAAATTCAAACCTTGCTCCTCAAATAAGTACGGAAATCATTGTCGAATAGAATCCTCGCGCTCCCAAGTAGACTCGCCTGGTGAATGATGCTTCCATGCCACTCTGACCAGTCGAATCGTCTGCTCTCTCAAAGTCTTCTCGCTGCGATCGAGGATCTCAACTGGCTGCTCTACGTAAGACAGACTAGGCCCGACTGTAATCTCCGAATGATCAAGCACGTGGCTAGGGTCTGCGATATATCTCCTCAACTGTGATACGTGAAATACGTCATGTACTCCCTCTAATGATGGAGGTAATGCAAGACGGTAAGCCACTTCGCCAACTCGTTCCAAAATATCAAAAGGTCCGATGTACCTCGGACTCAGCTTGCCTCTGCCTCCGAATCTGATGGTTCCACGGGTGGGTGATATCCTCAAAAATACGTGGTCACCCTCCTTGAACTCCAATGGTATGCGATGCACATCTGCCCAGTGTTTATGTCTGTCCTGTGCTGCACGCAGGTGGCTCTGAATCTGCTTGACCTTCTCTACTGTCTGTGTCACCAACTCTGGACCAAGTATCTGACGCTCTCCTACGTCACTCCAACAAACTGGTGACCTGCATTTCCTGCCGTACAGTGCCTCATAAGGTGCCATCTGTATGCTAGCCTGATAACTGTTATTGTAGGAGAATTTCACCAAGTGTAGATGGTCCTCCCAAGATCCTCTAAAATCAATCATGCACGCTCTCAACATATCCTCTAATATCTGTATCGTGCGCTTTGACTTTCCATCGGTCTGTGGATGATACGCAGTGCTGAACTTGAGTCGAGTTTCTAGGCTCTCCTGCATACTCCGCCAAAAATATGACGTAAATCTGGAATCACGATCCGATACGATGCTGACAGGCACTCCATGTAATCGTACTATCTACCTCATATACATGTCAGCTAGTATCTCTGTGGATTGCCCAACTTTGAAGGGCAAGAAATGTGCAGACTTGGTGAGTCTGTCTACGACAACCCAAACTGCATCCTTTCGGCTAGGGCTCCGCGGGAATCCTGTGACGAAGTCCATGGTAATATGTTCCCACTTCCACTTGGGAATGGGGAGTGGCTGCAATAATCCTACAGTCCTCTGATGTTCAGCCTTGACTTGCTGACAAAGTAAACACTTCGCCATAAATCTTACAATTTCCCTCTTTATCCTATACCACCAGAAATGCTGTCTCAAGTCTCGGTACATCTTCGTACCCCCGGGATGAATGGAATAAATCGAGCTATGAGCCTTGGTCATCAACTCTTGGCGTAGCTTGCCACTCGAAACATATAGGCGATCTCCGTACCTCAACGTTCCGTCCTCATGAATCCTGAGTCCCGTCTGCATGTCGACTTCTGTTCTCTCTCGCAGACGTCGAAATCTCGCATCTGTAGGCAATGCTGCCTTGATCCTCTCAATCAAAGTAGACTGAACCTCAAGACTGGCGATCTGTCCATCCATGCCTGGCAATACGATCTCTATTCTAAGCTCCTGGAGGTCCTCTAGCAACTGTCGCTGCATCGTCAAAAAGTATGCCATGGGCTTCCTGCTTAAGGCATCTGCTACGACATTCACCTTGCCAGGGTGGTACTGCAACTCAATGTCATAATCTGTCATCAACTCTAGCCAACGTCTCTGCCTCATGTTGAGCTCCTTCTGTGTGTATACGTACTTCAGGCTTTTATGATCTGTATAAATCTTAACACGCTCACCATAAAGGTAATGTCTCCATAGCTTTAGTACAAATATCACTGCAGCTAGCTCCAAGTCGTGCGTCGGATAGTTCTTCTCATGAACTCTCAGTTGTCTTGATGCGTAAGTTATCACTTTGCCGTGTTGCATCAGTACACATCCTAATCCGCTCCCTGACGCATCACTGTACACTACAAATCCTCCCAATTCTGAAGGTAGTGTCAAAATTGGTGCTAATGTCAGACGCTTCTTCAGCTCATCGAAAGCCGCCTGACACTCGTCGGTCCAGATAAACTCTTCGCCTTTACGCGTCATTCACGTCATAGGCACAGCTATCCTCGAGAAGTTTTTCATGAACCTCCGATAATATCCGACAAGTTCGAGGAAGCTCCTAACCTCCGTAACTGATGTAGGGGTAGGTCAGGTCTCTACTACAGCTATCTTCTCCGGGTCAACTGATAGTCCATCTCCGGTGATTATGTATCCCAGAAATGGTACTCTATCCAAGCAGAACTCATATTTGCTGAGTTTGGCGTACAACCTCTCATGTCTCAGCATCTCCAACATGATCATGAGATGCCTCTCATGCTCCTCCTAGCTCTTGGAATATATCAAGATATCGTCTATAAATACCACCACGAACTTATCTAAGTACTGGTGGAAGACATTGTTCATCAAACACATAAATAATGCTGGCGCGTTGGTTAAACCAAACGGCATGACTAAAAACTTATAGTGTCCATACTTCGTCCGAAAGGCCGTCTTCTGAATGTCCTCTTTCCGTACCTTAATCTGATGATAACCGAATCTGAGATCGATCTTCGAGAATACACATGCACCGCTAAGTTGATCAAATAAATCATTGATGCGCAGCAGTGGATACTTGTTCTTTATCGTTACAGCATTTAGCGCCCTGTAATCGATACACAAGCGTACCGTCCCGTCCTTCTTCGGTACAAACAGAATGGGTGCTCCCCATGGAGATACACTAGCCCGTATGAAACCCTTTTCTAAGAGATCATCTACTTGGACCGTCAGCTCAACCAACTCCTTCGGTGCTAGTCTGTAAACGGGGGAAGTAACTGGCTCGGCTCCTGGAATCAACTCTATGGTGATCTCAATCTCTCTGTCAGGTGGCAGTCTTGGGAGATCCTCCGAAAACACATCCTCAAACTCTGCTATAAAGTGAGGGTACGTCGGTTCACCTTCTGCAATGTGTGTCGCTAGGGTAGGTTGGACACCATGCTCTCGGGCTCCCCGAAGAAACTCAAACTCTGGGTGATCTGGGGGTCTAAAGATGACACAACCACGATGGCAATCTAGCGTTGCGTGGTATTGGCTCAACCAATCCATGCCTAGGACAATGTCATAGTCCGGCATAGAGAAAACCAAAAATCGGGCACGCATCTCTCGCCCGCAGACAACTACTGAACAAGATCTACAAGTGTCGCTAACAGGTACTATTCCACCTCCCGTAAGAATCCTCTTGACCTTCGGAAGGGGTGCGGTGGCTATTCTATGGGTACCCATGAAACTAGCAGCTATAAAAGAGTGTGTGGCACCAGAATCAAATAGGACTAATGCTGGTAATGAAGCTACTAAGATTGTACCTGCGATCACTTCTCCAGCTGTCTCAGCCTCCTCTATGGTCATAGCGTAGGCCTGTCCCTGTCTTGGTGTCGGTGCCCTCGACTGCTGCTGTTGAACCTACTGGAAACGATCTCCCTGTGGGGCCAAGGGTAGCCTCCTCTAGTTTTCCCTGGTGCTGGTGGTCGCTGTGCTCCAGCTCCTGCGTAAGGTGGCCTCGGTCTAGGAGGCTGCTGATAAGGCCTCGGTGCTGGCAGGGCTGGCCGATGAACCATCTGTGCTGGAGCCCTCTGATCTGGGCAATCTCGGACTGCATGCTGGTCCGATCCGCATCTCAAGCAAGCGCCCAGTCTCCGTCGACAGTCCCTCAATATATGTCCCTTCTTGCCGCAGAAATGGCAAGTGGGAATGACTGCTCCCTGCTATGGTGCTGCCCTTTGGTGTTGCTGCTGTACCAGAGGACGCTTTGTAGGTCCTCCCTGCTGGGCTCGGACTGCTGATGTCAACGCATAGGAGCGTTTCTAGCTGGCCTCCATCTTGTTGATGCGGTCCTGGTGTCGCGCTGTAAGTAGTACCCCGGAGTAAGAGGTGGGGGCTGTGGACCCGATAAGCCTCTGGGTCTCATAACTCAGGCCCTCATAAAACTTTTTGGCCTTCGCTTCTTCAGTGGGGATCAGGTATGGTGTAAATCTGCTCAGGCGGAGGAACTCAGAATTATATTCCTCTATAGTCATACATCCCTGCCTGAGGTTCTGGAATCTGTCCCGAAGCTCTGCTCGGGTGGTAGAGGCTATGTACATCTCCTGGAAGAGTCTGGAGAACTCTTCCCAGGTGGCATGATCCGGTCCCAAACGATGCTCCTCGGAAAGCCACCAGTGATGAAAGTTGCCGGTGAGCTGCATCCTGACAGCCGTCATCCATCGGTGTCGGGGGAGGTCAGTAGCCTCCAGCTGGTGCTGTATGCCGATGAGCCAAGCGTGGACCTCAGTCGGCTCCTCCGTGCCTGCAAAAGGTTGCGGCATCAAATGACGGAAGTCTATGACAGACCCTCGCGTCGGCTCGTATGCTGGTGGTGACGCCTGCCCCAAGGCCGTCACGATGCTCTCTCTCAGAGTCTCAGCCTAGTGCTGCTGGGCCTGCTGCTGAGCCTGCTGCTGGGCCTGCTGCTGGGCCTGCATCATCGCAAACATCATTTGGAACATCTGGGTTCCGTCCATCGGTTGCCCTGTGGGGAATGGCATAAAGGGCATCTGGGGCAGGAATGGTGGAGGAGGTGGTAGCTGCTGCTCCTCCTGACTCGAGATCCTCTGATCCTCAGGTCCTGCCTGATGTGGAGTCTGGTGTCCGTCTGAAGGCACCTCGGGATGTCCTGATGACTGTCCCATGGGAGCTGGAGTCAGTAGAAGGACCTGCTCCAGATCCGGTTCTCCGGATGATCCAGCGTCTCGGGGAACGTCGCCAGGCTGTGCGATATGTCCACTGCGGAGATTCATAACTCTGAAAAGAAGTCATGACTGCGATCAACATTTGAGGAAAGTAAAAAAGATGTAATTTGGTAAACGATATTGAGATAGAGGTGTCATATGAAGGTTTCAAACTTTGCAGATGAGATTTCTAACTCTATTCCTAATTTGTAGGCTCGCTTGGCACAGTCAGGTGACCAAGACGATTTAAATTGGACCTGCATGGGCCACCACAAAACCTTGTCACGCCCCGATTCCATAGATAAGGAACTAAGACACGTGGCAATGGCCAGCAGTGTACTTTGGCGGGCTTTCCAATCTAATAGGCCCGTCGGAGTACACTTAAGCTGTATAGTACAATGAATAACCCAACACATAACACAAGTATACTTAATCTAAATCTCATCCACAGGCAGCAATATAAGAGCACAATAGAAGTAAATACAACAACTAATGTGCAGGAAGGAAATATCCAGACAAGTATCAAATACAAATACTAGAATAGTCATACGGGGACAAACCCGCTAGTACAAATATACTGGAATAAAAGTAAGCAATAAGATAACTTGGGACGGCAGCAGGTAACTAGGTAATGATACCGTCCCAAGGAAAGAGTCACTACCAGCGATCAGGCGAAGTCCTCAGGAATGACCTCGTCCTCGGTAGTGAGTACAGCTGCTGGATAGATGCCCGGTCCGTACTCCTCCGGGTAATCCTCGTGGTCTACACCTGGAAGGGAACCAGGTCCTCAAAGGGACGTAACAAGGTACAAAAATATAATATGCCAGGTAAACAGATAGTACAAGTGCAACAACAAGGTAATCTAGTATAACCAAACAAGTGTGACATAGTTAAAGATAATGTTCGACGCGTGGGCCGTCCAAAATAAAACTGTAGCTCCGGACACGGAAACACACGGCACGTACCGCAGCTCCGGGCAAAGAGTCACACGGGTGAAACAGCTACACTAGATATAGGTATCACTACAAAATACTACATATATATAAGCGCGTGCAGAGTAGCCCAAACATCTAGTAACTGTCTTTCCCTTCCCAAGTGGTCAACGATTGTGCATTGAACCTGAACCTCTAGCTAAAGTCTCGACACACTGAATTAACTCAACAGACGTGACCCTAAGGTTATCCCAGTCTCTGGTCATGATGTCAATATCAGAAAACAGGAATCTGGCACGATCACAGTGTATGAGTGTGTCCTGGGGTATCGATGTACTTAGGTACATGCATAAAGGTGCTGCGAAGCATCTAGCAATTACTCTAGGACGTTACATCGAATGTCAATACCCGGTTGTGAACCGGACACGGAGTATCGAACTTTAACATAAATACGCGCACGAGTACATAAAGAACAACAATATCTACAAATTGAAATACAGGGTGGCAAGGTACACTTGCCTGCGTGCGGCTGCTGATGACGGGGATCTGGTACCGCGCCCAAGTCCTCAGGTCCCGCAGTGCCTAGAGAAGAGACACAAACCAGAATTAATAATCTATTCTACGACTCACAAGGGCAAGCTACTAGAGGGCTGACTACAACTGACTAACGGTGTGATAGTCCCTCAACTATTCATCTGTATATCCTTCTCGATTTAATTCTTCGTAAATAAACTAACATCTTCCCACCATGTACGATTCATCCTGATTAGTTGCTCAAGGTCAAAACTATATTCTCCTCGATTTATATGTCTTAATTAAATCGCGATAATTTATGTAGAAGCCAACTCTAATTTCCATCCAAGTACCACATTCAAATTCATCTTCATATAACATAAGTTACAAGGTCACAACACTAAACTACTTAGACTCTAAAATATTTTAATCATCGTTAACATAGTCCTCATTCATGTTCATATTTAATCATCATTACATAACCTATATATATACCACAACCATATATTTCATTTACCACAATACACTAGCCACCCTCATAAGTAATCCAACAACCCTAGCTAGCATAGCAAATATAACCATCAACACAAAACAATTAATAATCATCTATACTTAATCCTAATCACATATTAAGTACTCTTCCCACTAACCATATACATCCACCCTATAAAACTACAATCCTAGCTAGCATTCACACATCCTTGCATAATTAAATCCTTTCTAACAAATGATATTAATTTCTAGAATTAAAACACAAGAGAGAGGAGAGTCGACCTTAACGACGCAATGCCGGGTATGGCCGGAGAAGGTGGCCGAGGGTGGTAGTGACGTTGGTGGTGGTGTAGGTGGAAGTGTATTGGTGGTGGTGAACTAGTGTGGACGGACAGCGGAAGGGAGATCTGCGCCGATGGGGATGCACAGCGGGGGGAAGATCTGCGCCGGCGGCGGGGACGCACGGTGTAAACCCCCTGATTTTTCAAGATTTTTAAACTAGATTTTTAGAATTTTCTGGGATTTTTTGGGAATTTTTGCTAATTAAAAACAAGGTGTTTTTAGCATTAAATAAAATTAAATGTTTTTAAAATATATTAAAATATTATGAAAATAATATTTTTGGGTGTAAAATAAAAAACTGGTCTTAGAATAATTTTTCTGGAATTTATTGGGCCCCGAACCTATTTTATATCACCTAAAAACTATTATTTATTTATTTATTTATTTATTTTATTATTTAAATAATTTCTTAACCCAAACCCCGGCTCAAACCCTAGCCCAGCCCATGGGCTATCGGGTCGAATCGGGTCTGCCAGACCCGCTAACCCGACCCGCTTCTCTCACCCGCTCGCCCACGATCCCTCGGCCCGTGTCCACCGCCGCTCAGCCTGCGCCTCGCCCGGCCTCGATGCCACGTCTCTGCCCCCGTGCCCCGTGCGACCACGACCGCCACGACTCCGCCTCGCTCGGCCCGGCCCCAGCCGCTCTGCCCTATATAAACCCTCCCCCGCAGACCTCTCCGCCACCACCACGAACCCCCACCGCCTCGCCACCCTCGCCTGAGCTCCACCGCCTGACCCTGCTCCGCCGACGACCTCGCTCCGCCGCCGGCCCTTACTCCTCCTCCTCCTTCTTCTCCTCAGCCGAGCCCCGACGTCGAACTGCCACCCTCGGCCGCCCCTCCGCCTCAGCTCCGACGCCTCCCCAGAAACCCTAACCCTAGGTCTTGCACGTGTCGGACACGTGTCGGACACGGAGATTTGGCTTTTCGACCCCGTTCAGGTACCTGTATCTTTCTCCTCGTAGCTCTGTTTTCGATTTTGTCAGTTGCGTTGCGTAGCCTGCATGACCCCCTCGGTGCCCGTGCAACCCGCTTGGGGCATCGCGTCCTGTGGCGATCGCGAACCGTGATCCAAAAACAGGAAAAATAATGCCCTGATTCACCCCAGAACTGGGTACGTCATCTAGAGATGGACATTCGCGACCTTGTATATTCTCGTACTTGCATTATCAAGTACATTATACCCAGGACACCTGACACTATTTATGTGACGGAATCTTTCTGAGACATTCATGGTGATTCCGTATAGGATACATATTCATGACATTGACTTATTGCATTAGTTGATCTTGCGTGACTTGTACCTGAGATATTATGGAACTGTGACGTAAGATTACATGGGGTGGGAAGAGTATTACCATATCAAGGCTAATTATAATATAAATAATATTATCTGGAGGTATCTTAGTCTCTGATACAGAGCTTTGGCACAAGTTCTGGCCCTTCAAGAAAATACTGCTATGGGTTTCTCCGACACTGATCCTGTAGTAGTCTCAGCCTGAGTATGACTAAAACTCTCACTTGCATATCACTTAGCTGGTTATATAGTTTACCCTATTATTTCATTTATTGCTGTACTGTATTTTGGCATGTCGATTTCTGTACCTTGTTACGTCCCTCTGAGGACCTGGTCCCCTGCCAGTTTTGCAGCATAGACCATTGTGGAGCCTGTCTGGAGTTGATGATATGAGATCTACCCCGAGGTAAACATGACATGAGCATTAGCAGGAACAGGTGCATACATTGGGGCAGAACCAGGATCTAAGGACGAGATCGTACCAGAAGACTTCTCCTGAGTATTGGCTTTACATACTCAGTTATTTCTATTTCCAGTTACTTAAATTCATGTCTAATTGCTTTGATATAACAGACTTATTCTCGGATTGTTCCCCGAGACACTCTTGTTGAGATTTGCTTATTTATATTCAGTTGCATTTATTCTGGCTTTTGATCTGTGTTTATATTCTGTAGATGAGATTAGAATAGTCTGTGACTTGTAACAATTGTTCTATTTACTGTTAGACTACAGCTTAAGCATGCCTTGATGGATCCATTCAATTGGGTTGTCCATCGGTGCGTGCTGTTGGCCATTGCCACATGTTCAGTCCCTCGATATTTTGGGACTGGGGCGTGACATAGTTTTTGTGGTGGCCCATGCAGGTCTACGACTAAATTGTTCGGTTTTAACTCAGGGACCGAACAGGCCTGCAATAAGAATAGGATAAGTTTCTAGGATCTCATCCACTTGCTTAAAATCATTTTTGATATCTATTCGAATTAATTTATTGACTTGCATCCTGCCTTGATTCCTGTGTGCCTCTTATTGTTTATTTTGGATGCAGGAAAATGGACCCACAAGCCAGCATCGAGGCTCATGCAAAAATACCACAAGGCGTTGTGGTTACCCACGAAGACGATGTGACACCAGTTGGTGAAGGCCAATCATCACAATGTAGTCAAGCAAGTCAGCCTGCCTCGAGAATCCATCAAGATGACGTTCCACCATTGACGCAGTCTACTCCATCGATGCCTTCCTTTCCACTAGGACAGCCTATGGATGAACAACAAATGTTCTGAATATTCTACGTGATAATGCAAGCCTATCAGAAGGTTCAACAAGAAGCTCAGCAAAACCAAGCGGAGAACTTTATCGACAGAATTAGCTCGGAGTCATGGAAGCCAAGCAGTTTAAATGCAACTACCTTAGACGAGGACGTTCTTGCTGCATCACGACCCGTGGAGTGCACCACAAGGATTGAGTCCAGCCAGAAGCGGCCGTATGCGTCAGCATCAGACTAAGCACAACAGGAAAGAGCTACAAAGCGACCACAGATGAATCCACCACCGAGAGCAGCACCAAGAGCCTCATTTCTTCCTACTTGTTACCACTGTGGCAAGATAGGCCATATTGAGAAGGAGTGCAGACGCAAGTTAGGATTATGCTTAATTTGTGGAACCAATCAACACTTAGCTAAGGATTGTCCTCAGCATCAAGAGAAAGCAGTGATGATTCATCAACCAGCCACATCAGCACCTGCCGAAGCACGACAGGAAGAAGTTGCAAAGAGTTCTCCTATGTACCAGCCGCCAGAAGCATCTCCGCAAGTACTACATGTCTGTCTATATTGTCGCAAGCGAGGCCATATTGAGGACGAGTGCAGACGAAAAAGGAAATTATGCTTAGCTTGCGGATCCAGTCAGCATTTATTAAGGGAATGTCCTGAGCGTCGAGAAAGAGCACCAATGGTTAAACAACAAGCGTTACCAGCACCAAGTGTAGCGCCCCGTCCTCCCGGTGCGGAGAGCGCGGCTAAGAAACACAAGACGGTATCGTTCGATCGGGATAGATTGAATTAAGAACTCGTCCTCGTTATGGATTTGTTTCTTCGGAATCGATTCCCATATTCAGTGGACTGTGCCCCCGGGATCGGCTTAGCGGCAGAGTCAGGAGGGACCTCTCCGCTGCTATCTTTTATTGTCTCGGTTTTCGATGTCGCTTGTTGCTTTCGTGCTTTGAGTTGGTTTTGGGATTTGCTTGTTTTCCTTGAACGGTTTCGATGGTTTTTATTATTTTCGTTCATTGAACTGCACTTCAATTCTGAGATTTGGAAAAGGGGGAAGAGGTATTAATCGAGCTGTTCGTGTGCAGGTGAACGAAGCTTCCTCCTGCTCTGTATAATACTTTCCATTCCAAAGAACGGAGTCGTGAAGCGCCTCTTTCCTTCTCCCTTCCAAAATCTAAGTGAGTGGCTACCAACCCGATTAGCTAGTCCTGCTTCCAAGCTTTACAGCTAATCAATCTGCACTCTCCTTTGCCCCGATCAAACGATACCAAATAATAATAAAAGAAACCAAGATAAAAGACAAATATACTTGGTTATTATGCTTGTCAATCAAACCTGTGAACTGTTGCCTTATCGTATGCTTGTTCGTGCAAATGTTCTATAAAACGTGCTAAGTATAGAACACATCTTGTATATGCATAATTGTTCAGGGAGGCTATGCAAAATAAATCATGCAATACTGCTTGTCGTGTACTCGTGTTCTTGCACTCGTGTTGCCTCAAATGTATGACTGTTAACTTGTTCATCGTGTTCGATCATGGACAACTTGTGCACAAGGTATTGGTTCTGCGGACGGTCGCTGGGGCACTGGCACCGATCCGATCCGGGCGGAACTCGTGTGTAGTCTTCGTGTTCGGGACCGGATAGCTTACAGTGCAATCGTGTTCTCTCGTAGCATGCTATCCTTGTCCCCGGCTACGTCCATTATGGCAACCATGCCAGTGATCATCGTGTATATTTAAACCTGTTGCATACTAACTTGTGTCTCCGTGGCAGGGAAGGCATGGTAAGTATTGTGCAGGTAATTCAGACGGTCAGGTAAAAATCCACCTAACGGTGGCACGTTCATTTCAGTAAATTCAATATGCTGCTTACTTGTAAATGAACTAAGGCAAGATAGAAACCCGCAAATATGCATGCTTCACTAAACAACGTATTGATTGGTATAGTCAGGCTAGCTCGCCTTCACCAGCATGTTTCGATATGCTGACCTTCGTTGAAACAGGTTCTCCGCATCAAGGCGAACCGAGCGAGGAGCCAAAGTCGTCTTCCCGATCCAGTCCAGCTGTTGGCGCATCTTCACCGCGCCCCCAAAGCATTTTGGAGTCAGGAGCCTGCAACTCTTCATACACAAATGCAGCTCCGTGGCAAAGCGATCCTCCAGCCTGGAGGTCTTTATCGTTTTGAGTTTATAAAAGGATGTAATGTACAGGACTGCTATCTCATTTTGAGTCAACCCTTTTGTAAGTCGTTAGGCATATTAGCTGACTCGTTCAGGAGTTTGTAATAGATGTTCATTATCAATAAAGAGAACTTTTCTATGTTTCAAATCTGTGTTTCAATTTATCTGCGTACTCTGAGTATGTGCTTGCTATGCAAATCATTAAAGCCTTGTGCGGGCGCAACTCCAGGCTCGCACGGCGGTCACGACTCGGGGGACGCCTCGGGGCGTGACATAGTGGTATCAGAGCACAGATTCAAAGTTCCTTAGACTTCGTGCTGGAAAAGTTCCTTTAACGATCAAAAAATTCCTGTGCGAACTCTTGAACTCGCTAGGCCAAAATGAGATACGTTCATGCAATAAGTCCATAATACATTATGATCCTAATGTAATTTACCTTCTTTGAAGGAATGGATCCAGCGCAATCTGCAGCGCAAGTCCCGGACGAAATACAACGCCAAGGAAGTAGTTCGGGCACTTCGGGAAGTTCAGAAAGCCAGCGAGCCACGCCAAGCATCGATCCCGTTCAGCAAATATTGCGGATGTTGGGGGAAAACCAACAAAGGGACGAGGCTCGCCATGAACGGGCCGAGAAGCGGGCGGAAGAGAGTCAGCTCAAGTTTCAAGACAATATAGAAGCACGATTCTCAGTCCAACAGAAGCAGGTAGATACCCTGCATCAGATCGTTCAGACTTTGGCTGCCAACCATTCCGTCGCAACAACAACGACCCCGGTGGAGCAGCCCGTGCTTGAAGTAGAGATACCGCAAATTCCAAGAGCGAGGGACGTGACTGCCTTCGACTTTGGCCACTTCAAGAAAGTCTGCAACACCCCATTCAACGGGACTGAGGACCCAGTCGTAGCTCTAGATTGGTTGGCCGAACTTGAAGATCACTTCGCTCTGCTAGAGGTCCCCGAAGAAAAGTGCGTCGCCTGCGCGCGACTACAGCTCCGCCTCAACGCACACGATTGGTGGGACGTGCATCGACGATCTCTCCAATTTGATCACGGAGAGGAGGCGATCTCGTGGACGACTTTTTGTGCCGCGTTCGAAGAGGAGTATGTACCCCCTCCAGTCCAACGCCAGATGGAGAACGAGTTCGTGCAGCTGCGGCAAGGCAGCATGACAGTTAAAGAGTACTCCGCCGAGTTCAACCGACTCTCCAAATTCGCTAGGGCCTATTTACCTAATGCAGCGAGTCAAGCTAGAAGGTTTGAAGGTGGACTACGCCCTGTCATTCATTCGCACGTAGCCGTTTCTCAGTATCGTACAATGCGTGAAGTCATGAATCACGCCCTGTCGCTCGAACCACACTATCCTCACGTTCCTGTCGGCGCTGTGCATACATCCAGTCACAAACGCCAAAGCAACGACAGAGGAAACAACGCTGCAAAGCGTCGAAATGACGGTAGTCAACAAATAAAGCATTGGAACATTATGTGTCGGTTCTGTAGAAAGACTGGACACGACAAGAAAGACTGCCGCTTGAGACTTGGATTATGCCTCGCTTGTGGACGATCAGGCCATGCTATAAATTCCTGTTCGAACCTTCCTGATCGTCGTCCCCAATGAAATAATCCCTAACGGTAAGTTCTACCCTAAGTTTCGGGACGAAACTTCCAATTAGTTGGGTAGGATGTAGCGTCCCGTTCTCTCGGTGCGGAGAGCGCGGCTAAGAAACACAAGACGGTATCGTTCGATCGGGATAGATTGAATCAAGAACTCGTCCTCGTAATGGATTTGTTTCTTTGGAATCGATTCCCATATTCAGTGGACTGCGCCCCCGGGATCGGCTTAGCGGCAGAGTCAGGAGGGACCTCTCCGCTGCTATCTTTTATTGCCTCGGTTTTCGATATCGCTTATTGCTTTCGTGCTTTGAGTTGGTTTTGGGATTTGCTTGTTTTCCTTGAACGGTTTCGATGGTTTTCATTGTTTCCGTTCATTGAACTGCACTTCAATTCTGAGATTTGGAAAAGGGGGAAGAGGTATTAATCGAGCTGTTCGTGTGCAGGTGAACGAAGCTTCCTCCTGCTCTGTATAATACTTTCCATTCCAAAGAACGGAGTCGTGAAGCGCCTCTTTCCTTCTCCCTTCCAAAATCTAAGTGAGTGGCTACCAACCCGATTAGCTAGTCCTGCTTCCAAGCTTCACAGCTAATCAATCTGCACTCTCCTTTGCCCCGATCAAATGATACCAAATAATAATAAAAGAAACCAAGATAAAAGACAAATATACTTGGTTATTATGCTTGTCAATCAAACCTGTGAACTGTTGCCTTATCGTATGCTTGTTCGTGCAAATGTTCTATAAAACGTGCTAAGTATAGAACACATCTTGTACATGCATAATTGTTCAGGGAGGCTATGCAAAATAAATCATGCAATACTGCTTATCGTGTACTCGTGTTCTTGCACTCGTGTTGCCTCAAATGTATGACTGTTAACTTGTTCATCGTGTTCGATCATGGACAACTTGTGCACAAGGTATTGGTTCTGCGGACGGTCGCTGGGGCACTGGCACCGATCCGATCCGGGCGAAACTCGTGTCTAGTCTTCGTGTTCGGGACCGGATAGCTTGCAGCGCAATCGTGTTCTCTCGTAGCATGCTATCCTTGTCCCCGGCTACGTCCATTATGGCAACCATGCCAGTGATCATCGTGTATATTTAAACCTGTTGCATACTAACTTATGTCTCCGTGGCAGGGAAGGCATGGTAAGTATTGTGCAGGTAATTCAGACGGTCAGGTAAAAATCCATCTAACGGTGGCACGTTCATTTCAGTAAATTCAATATGCTGCTTACTTGTAAATGAACTAAGGCAAGATAGAAACCCACAAATATGCATGCTTCACTAAACAACGTGTTGATTGGTATAGTCAGGCTAGCTCGCCTTCACCAGCATGTTTCGATATGCTAACCCTCGTTGAAACAGGTTCTCCGCATCAAGGTGAACCGAGCGAGGAGCCAAAGTCGTCTTTCCGATCCAGTCCAGCTGTTGGCGCATCTTCACCGCGCCCCCGAAGCATTTTGGAGTCAGGAGCCTGCAACTCTTCATACACAAATGCAGCTCCGTGGCAAAGCGATCCTCCAGCCTGGAGGTCTTTATCGTTTTGAGTTTATAAAAGGATGTAATGTACAGGACTGCTATCTCATTTTGAGTCAACCCTTTTGTAAGCCGTTAGGCATATTAGCTGACTCGTTCAGGAGTTTGTAATAGATATTCATTATCAATAAAGAGAACTTTTCTATGTTTCAAATCTGTGTTTCAATTTATCTGCGTACTCTGAGTATGTGCTTGCTATGCAAATCATTAAAGCCTTGTGCGGGCGCAACTCCAGGCCCGCACGGCCGTCACGACTCGGGGGACGCCTCGGGGCGTGACACCAAGGCCAGCCTCTCCAGCATTGGAAGCACCGCAAACAAGAGTTGAAGGAGTCCTACCACCAGATCCAGGAGGGTATCAGCCGAGGCCACCTTTGATACCCCAGGCACTACTCTTCCAGCAGGCTCAACAGCAGAAGAATCGACTGCAAGGACGCGGACAAGCCCTGACGATGACTTTGGAGGACGCTAATGCGCGTAAGTGATTTGTAGCTACCGTTTCTAGTCTTGTTTAGCTCGTGCCAGTTGGTTCGTGACCTCAGCCCCAACCTAGTAATTTATAACTTGTTAATAATAACCTAGTAGTTTTCTTGCTGTAACTAGATTTTCTTTCTCTGGAAAGTGCATAACTTTCATTCTTAGGGAAACGGTATTTCCTTAATTATCTTGTGATGTGTTTCGAATGATACTTACAACCGTGTCATCTCTGCTGACCGGTTATTCTTTGATTTCGAGGACGCAATCCTCTTAAGGGGGATAGATTATAAACCTCCTGATTTTTCAAGATTTTTAAACTAGATTTTTAGAATTTTTTGGGATTTTTCGAGAATTTTTGCTAATTAAAAATAAAGTGTTTTTGGCATTAAATAAAATTAAATATTTTTAAAATATATTAAAATATTATGAAAATAATATTTTTGGGTGTAAAATAAAAAACTGGACTTAGGGTAATTTTCCTGAAATTTATTGGGCCCCGGACCTATTTTATATCACCTAAAAACTATTATTTATTTATTTAATTAATTAATTTATTATTTAAATAATTCCTTAACCCAAACTCCGGCCCAAACCCTAGCCCAGCCCATGGGCTATCGGGTCGGGTCGGGTCGGGTCTGCTAGACCCGCTAACCCGACCCGCTTCCCTCACCCGCTTGCCTACGATCCCTCGGCCCGCGTCCACCGTCGCTCAGCCCGCGCCTCGCCCGGCCTCGACGCCACATCTCCGCCCCCGTGCCCCGTGCGGCCACGACCGCCACGACTCCGCCTCGCTCGGCCCGACCCCAGCCGCTCTGCCCTATATAAACCCTCCTCCGCAGACCTCTCCGCCACCACCACGAACCCCTACCGCCTCGCCACCCTCGCCTCAGCTCCACCGCCTGACCCTGCTCCGCCGACGACCTCGCTCCGCCGCCGGCCCTTCCTCCTCCTCCTCCTTCTTCACCTCATCCGAGCCCCAACGCCGACCCGCCACACTCGGCCGCCTGCCTTCGCCTCGGCCCGCCGTGCCGCTCAGCGCCGCCGCCCCTCAGCGCCGCCGCCGATGACACCCGCCTCCGCTCCCCAGCCCACCTCCGGCGGGCCGCCCCTCCGCCTCAGCTCCGGTGCCTCCCCAGAAACCCTAACCCTAGGTCTTGTACGTGTCGGACACGGAGATTTGGCTTTTTGAGCCCCGTTCAGGTACCTGTATCTTTCTCCTCGTAGCTCTATTTTTGATTCTGTCAGTTGCATTGCGTAGCCTGCATGACCCCCTCGGTGCCCGTGCAACCCGCTCGGGGCATCGCATCCTGTGGCGATCGCGAACCGCGATCCAAAAACAGGAAAAATAATGCCCTGATTTACCCCAGAACTGGGTACGCCCCACCAAACGGGACGACTTGGTCGCGCACAGTCTTCACCGATACGTGTGCGCCGTTGATACGGACGTATGGGATTTCGTAGAAGTCGATTCGGGTGTGCGTGCACACCGGAATCAACGCGTATCCGCAAACACCGTCCCGTATCTGCCCTTTCTAGAACGCGTCCTAACTTTGTGTACACACATCGGATCGAAACGAAACTTGCGCCATCGGACTCGTAGCGATACGCTGGTCCTGTGACCCCAGTTTGGTTCGATTCTGAGAACGTTGACAAAATCGCGTGTCGTGGGCCCCACAAGCTCCACTTGACGAGCGATTTTGTGACCGGCTCATCGGAATCCAACTCTGAAAGTTCCGTTGGGTTCGTATCATCGTTCCTGACCTGTTGACACTAAGTTTGGCAAATTTGGAGACCTTCCCTGACATATTTTTTGATGCAAAGCGGGCCCACATGTGGACCCCGTTTTGACCCGAAACTGTCATTTTCGCCCCTGTGTCCAAATTGGACTCAAGGACAGGCGTTTCTAGCTGATTGATATTTTCTGGATCTAATGGTGATGTTTATTTCAGCAACCGGAGTACTGTCTGCAAATCTCACTGCTGCCAGAGTTACAATTGGAGCCGAAATACCAGGCAAGTGTACCTTGCCAACATTGCAGTTCTTGTTATATAATTCCTTGATTTATTTATATCTTGTACATGCTTAACCTAGGGCCGTGTGACTTGCTTAGTGTCCGATCAATAGTCGGGTGCGAACATCGTACGCGGTATTGGGTACGTCATCTAGAGATGGACATTCGCGACCTTGTATATTCTCGTACTTGCATTATCAAGTACATTATACCCAGGACACCTGACACTATTCATGTGACGAAATCTTCCTGAGACATTTATGGTGATTCCGTATAGGATACATATTCATGATATTACAGTTTACTTGCTTAGAACCTATTCTGACTTATTGCATTAGTTGATCTTGCGTGACTTGTACCTGAGATATTATAGAACTGTGACATGAGATTACATGGGGTGGGGAGAGTATTACCATATCAAGGCTGATTATAACATAAATAATGTTATCTGGAGGTGTCTTAGTCTCTGATACAGAGCTTTGGCACAAGTTATGGCCCTTCGAGAAAATACTGCTATGGGTTTCTTCGACACTGATCCTGTAGTAGTCTCAACCTGAGTATGACTAAAACTCTCACTTGCATATCACTTAGCTGGTTATATAGTTTACCCTATTGTTTCATTTATTGCTGCAATTTATTTTGGCATGTCGATTTTTGTACCTTGTTACGTCCCTCTGAGGACCTGGTCCCCTGCCAGTTTTGCAGCTTAGACCATTGTGGAGCCTGTCTGGAGTTGATGATGTGAGATCTACCCAGAGGTAAACATGACATGAGCATTAGCAGGAACAGGTGCATACATTGGGGCAGAACCAGGATCTGAGGACGAGATCGTACCAGAAGACTTCTCCTGAGTATTGGCTTTACATACTCAGTTATTTCTATTTCCAGTTACTTAAATTCATGTCTAATTGCTTTGATGTAACAGACTTATTCTCGGATTGTTCTCCGAGACACTCTTGTTGAGATTTGCTTATTTATATTCAGTTGCATTTATTCTGGCTTTTGATCTGTGTTTATATTCTGTGGATGAGATTAGAATAGTCTGTGACTTGTAACAATTGTTCTATTTACTGTTAGACTACAGCTTAAGCATGCCCTGATGGATCCATTCAATTGGGTTGTCCATCGGTGCGTGCTGCTGGCCATTGCCACGTGTCCAGTCCCTCGATATTTTAGGACTGGGGCGTGACACACGGCCCCGGGGAGAGCGGCTGGTCGGGTAGGATACTTCGTCGGCGGGACAGCTTCAGCGGGGTAGGGGATCTGCAGCGCCGGCGGTCGGGTCGGGATGCTTGCACAGTCGGGGAAAGATCTGCAGCCGGAGCGGGTCGGCAGTGCAGTCAGGCGGCGGGTCGGGGTGCCTGCACAGCGGGGGCGCACGGCCAGCAGGGAAAGGAAGTCTACAACGCCGGAGTGGCGGCGCCGCCTGGCCGGAGTCGGGCCGGAAGTAGGCAAGGGTCGGTCGGTTCTCTTCAAGAGGAAGAAGAAGCTAGGAAGAAGAAGAAGAAGAAGAAGAAAAATGCAATGGAGAGTGGAGGAAGAAGTTTGCATGGGGGCTTTAATAAAGGAGTGAGGAGAGAGAGAGGGGTTTTCCCTTGGGATTAGGGCCGGTTGGAATGTGTGTTGAGGGTGGGGTGAAGTGTTACTTTATAGGGGTTGGGGAAAGGGGATGGATGGTTGTGATCAACCTATTCAAAATGAATGGTTGTGATTGATCATGAAGAGAAGAGGGTTTCTTCATGAGGGGTGAATTGATGGGTGAGAATAGGACCCCATTTTGGGACCTCTTTATAGTTCATGGCCAATAGGGTGGTGCTACATAAATTCAAAAATTGTAACTTAGCCCCGTAAATTCGGGAAATTACATGGACACATAAAATGACACAAAAATTGCAGAAAAAAATATATTTAGTAATTTTTATGGTGAGGAAGGATTGTGCGTTAGGCACGGGTTTAATTAGAAAGGCATTGGAATTAATTTAGGATTAAAAATAGGATTTACAAATTTGGTATCCCCGATTTAAATAGAAATAAAGTGTCCCGTAAATTTAATTTAATTGGGGCACTTGGGGTCAAAATCCAAAAATGACGCAAAGGCCAAAATGGTGGGGGCTTGGAGTCAGTCTTGGACCCTTTAGTTGGTCCGGCTCAACGGGTTAAGTTGGTATCCCAAAATTTAGGATAACGACACAGGTGTCCGACACGGAATTAAATATGGGTTACGATTTTCGGAATATTGCACAATTAATTTAGAGCACACAAAAACTGATTTTAAAAGACGAAAAAGTCCAGTGCCTAATTTGGCGAGTCGAGTCGAAAGTACAATAATTGAACTAAATTTATGGGCTGATATTGGACTCCGAATAATCAGACAATGTTAGGGCACGCCAAGGGTTTTAATTAATTGAATTAAATACCAGTTAAGTTATCTCTACTCTAAACCTCGACATCTGCTACCAATAACTAGAATTTCTAAATCCACCCTAACTATCTACAAAATAAATTAAGGGGATTTATATCTCGGTCGGGTGGCATGCCAGAAAACTCTTCTGGAAATATATCAGGAAATTTTGCCATAATGGAAGTAGACTCTATATTTACACAATCTCACTGAGTGTCTCGAATGGACCCCAAGTACCATTCACAACCGGAATATATCATCTGTGGAGCAGACATTGCAGAAATTACCATGCAAGCATTCGACGCTCTCGACGATGGACTCCACACATAAAAAAATTTGATCTCGCCAGGTAGACGAAATACGATTTTTTCCGCACAATCTATAGTGGTTAAGAAAGCACCGAGCCAGTCTATCCCCAGAATGATGTCGTAGTCCCGGATGTCTAAGAATATCGCATCGAGTGACAATTTTCTTCCTCCGATGCAAATATAACCGCCATGACAAACTAAGAGAGGCGGCAAATCTACGCCCGATGGAGTACTAACACTAAGGTTTAGGCCTAGAGGTGTCATAGAAAATTTATTTTCAAAGGCAAAATTCGTCGTAATAAAACTATATGTGACACCAGAATCAAATAATACTCGAGCAGGTACATTATTGAAAAGTAATATAACTGAAACTACTGTGTTGTAAGCAAACGCCTCTTCTCGAGTCAGAGCATAGACCTGGCCTTGAGAGTTCTGCGGTGCCGTCTGGTTCGCTCAAGGTGCTTGACCCTGATTCTGAGACGGACGATATGGTTATTGCTGAGAGCGGCAAGGAGGGAGATCGTTGGGGCGATCCAGACAGTCACGAACAACGTGGCCAAACTTACCACAAATGAAGCATCCCCCTTTTCGAATACGACAATCGTTCATAAGGTGTCCTAGCCTGTGGCAGTAGTCACAAGGTGTCCCTTGGTTCCTCCCTGGATCGTGTTCCTAAGAGCCGCCGTTATTATGGCGCTTGGGCGTATTGTTACCTCCTGGGTTGCTAGGACGCTTGTGATGGAAATTTTGTGCAGCACCGGTACGAACCAGGGGGTACTGCAGCTCTAGTGAGAGGGAGTGGTTTAGAGACTCTCACATCGTACAGTATTGAGGGACGATGATGTGAGCACAAATAGAAGGTCATATTCCAATCTCAAATCTGTGGGCTCAACTCTCAGCGTCACGGAGATGAGACTTGACAATTTTTGCAAACCTGTTGAATTCTGTAGCGTACTACTGCACTATCATATTCCCTTGCTGAAGATGTATAAATTTGTCTTTATTCTTGCGACGGATGGCTGGCGGAAGGTACTCCTCTTCGAAGGCTTTACGGAACACGGACCTAGAGATAATCGCCTTATCATCTTCACTCAGGATAGCCTGTTTGTGCACATCCCACCAATCATATGCGTTTAAACAGAGCTGGAGTTGAGCACAAGCAACTCTCTTTGTCTCATCTATGTGAAGCACTTTAAAGTGGTCTTCTAGCTCAACCAGCCAAACTAACACCACAGAGGGGCCCTCAGTCCCTTTGAAGGTAGAATGATACATCTTCTTAAACTCTGATATTTGAAGGATGAAACCATTTTCGTATGAGGGCAAAGGTTCCTAAGAGCCCTGAGGTCCCACGGTCTCGGCTACAACTGGTACTATTATGGCGGCCGTTGATGCAAAATGGTTGTTGGCGATGTCACCCCCACTTTTCCAAATGAGGGTATTTTGATCATTTTGAATATCTATTATTCCTAGTAATTAATAATTATTATAAGTATTATTTAATTAAATTATGATAGGTGATATTTACTTATAGTTAGTGGTCTAGCCTATTAAATAGAGTTGACACTTATGAACCCAATTAGAATTGTCATAAAAACTTGTGAGCCCAACATAGACCAAGCCCAATAGACCCATTCCACTAATTAATTAGGAGGATTATAGTTAATTTATATTAGTTAGAAGCCTTTATATTTTATTATTTCCTAATTAAAACATACATGACACAAGTGGAGGGCTAATTAGACATGTGTTAGTAGCATGGAGATGGGGGAAGGGACCGGCCACATAAAAAGGCTCTCCTCTCTCTCTCTCTCTTCCCTCTTAATTTGTATTCATTTTGAGATCCCCAATTCTCTAGTTCCCCAATTCACTTCATCCCTCCATCAATTGACCTTCAATTTACTATTATGTTCTCTCAATTTCACCTAGAAAGGAGCATTGGAGCTTGGATTTGCAATAAGCACTAGAAAGAGGAGCTTGCGGCAAGAAGATCGTGTCCGGATCGTGTCCATTATATATTTTATTGAGAATCTATCTTCCAATAGGTATAGATCTAAATTCTCCTTCATTCTAGCTTCTAAATCATGCATTTGACTCTTAGGAACACCCCGATGGCATAAGGCTACATATAGGAACAAGTTCTAGGATAATTGGTGGTGTATTATAATTTCTATATGGAGATTCATGTCCATTTTTTAGGAATTACGAGATTGACACATCAAGTATGTGTCATAAGACCAATTTAGTCTAATTGGACTTAGATCGGGGATGGGGCACTAGTTACGTGTCCACAAATGGATACGAGTAGGTCGTATCACGATACGGTGTGATACGGGACCCAATTTGGATGATTTTATGATTTTCCTTAATTACTATTATAGCTAGTTTAATAGATGTTAATATATATAAATTAAGTGGAGGAATGATTTAAAGTGGTGAATTATGAATTTGGACACTTTATTGGGTATATATATTAGTGTACCACATATTGCATGTTTCATGTTTGATGTAATATTCTAATATATGGGTGTTATATATATATATATATATATATATATATATATATATTGATACGGTAGATGGTGTGAGTGTAGAGCTTTGTGAAGGACAGTGGTGTGACTGTTATTTGTAGGTGCAGTCAAGGGAGATGGGGCTCGAGTTAAGCAACTACAGCAAAAACAATTAGAGTTTCAAATGCAGGTAGAGAGAAAATATGTTGAAGTAGGGAGGGTAGAGTATTTGTGGACTATGGTGGCATGTATGTCTGTGTGTGGTTAACCACGGTGCAGTGCACTGCATTTGCAGTGGAGAGTTTAGCTTGGTGTTCAGGTATTTAGGATGTTATATTTAGTCCAGCTATCAAGTGTCCAGGCAGTGGTGCATTGTGCACAAGTGTGTAAGGGAGGATGCTCTGAGGTGAGTTATAGTGGAGGGATATCAGTGAACATTGACATTGGCAGGTGGGAGAAGAGCAGCAGCACCAGCAGCAAGTATATGCTGGGTACTTGCATTGGTTTCCAGCATGCAAGGAGGAGATCCAATTGAGGTTTGATGCAGGCCACTGAAGAATAAGCCGTATCTGTTACTGAATCAAAAGGGGTTCAGTTATGGCCATTCCTTTAGTAGTAGCAGTTGGGGTTACCTAGAGCTTACAACACAAACATGGGTTGCAAAGGCAGTATTATGATGGGGTTGGATATCCTAGTGTATCAGTTAGAGGTTACCAGTTATCATATAGAGTTAGTTAGTGTATAGTAAATTATCTAGTTTAGTTAGTATCATTAGTGGATATATTATTATTAGTTGTATCTGTATTAGTTAAGTTTAGTTATAATTATGATACCAGTTGGGTGTGCGATACCATTTGTGTATCAGTTAGCATATCCCTAAATATCAATTAGTGTCGGTTAGTTTAGAGGTAGATGTTTAGTGTTAGATTGTTTAATTAGTAGTTGTTGGATATTAAGTTATGTATTAGTGTTATATGTTAGATTGGTTTAGTTATATTAGTTAGTTAGTTGTGAACTGTTAGTTGGTATATGAGTTAGTTAATAGTCAATTATAGATATATGTTAACTGTTAGATGTTCATATGTTAATATATAGATGTCAGTTAGTTAGATTAGGATTGTTAACAGTAGAGGAGTTAATAACATTTAGTTTGATGTTAGCTAAGTTATTATATATATATATATATATATATATATATATATATATATATATATATGTTAGTGAGTATTAATTAGTTAGAAGTATCATTTAGTTGTATGTTAGATAGTGTGTTGATGACAGTTAGATACAGTAGTTAGTTATGTATTAGTTTTGGCTAATAATTGGTTCTAGTATTACCTTGGGATGCACCAAGGTAATAGTAAGGTACAAGGTATAATGGGGTATTTGGTATTGAATACCAAGAGGGTAGCTAGGTATCGATACAAAGGATGGCTCAAAGCCAAGGTAATCAATATTGAACTTATATTAGCTAATGTTGACTAGATAATGACCAATTTAGACTTATAACCTAGTTGGACCTAGAACATCATCATGTAGCTCATTTTAGCATTATTTCTTTTTATTTCACCAATTAACTTGATATTTCCTAAATATGATTGTGTGACACCAGCTTGGGCATCGAGAGACACATTTTCTCAGGACCAGAGGAGAGTACATCTCTCTGTTAGTTTTTAGTCATGATAGTGTATATATTACATGTTCTAGAACTGTTTACTTGATTCTGACACAGTGGCTGCTAAATGGATCCTGTCATGGGATGTTATCCCCTACCGTATTTAGCGGGTACCCCTTCACATATATTTTATCGTATGTATTGGGTATTAATTATCGTGTACTTCATGTTTACACACTACTCGTGTTCAGTGTGCTTATATTCGTGTTTGTAATGTGTCGTGATTGGATCCATAAGTATTGGTTGGGATGGGGGAGTAAAAGTTGGTTATGTGATCAAGCCTAGTGTATTCGTGTACATGTCGATTATATATCACACGTGTAATCGAGTTACCATATTGCATTCGTGTTCAACCCAAACCGATCACATAATAAACTTGTACTCCAAGGCACATTAGCTAGTGTTATCTTTTTCTTTACTTGCAGTTATTCTCTATTGCCTGTTATTTACTTTCCCGTATATTACATGTTCACTCTAGTTTATTTCTATTTTTATTGCTTTTTATATTGTATTCTTTTCTATTTACCTGTCATATATGAGCTACCATATATTTGGAACTACTTTCAGAGTTTTGTACTTCGCTCATTTCCTGATTGGATATATTTTTTATATGATTGACTAGAGGAGCTGTGTCCCACTTATTACGGGCCGCGGGATGGTGCGCCATTAAAGGATACTACCCTAGAGTAGGAGGACCTAGTTCCAGTGCCCGAGAAGGCCTAGTTATATTTTTGGATATTGTATTAGTCTCATTCCTAGACTCTTGGGAGTGGCTATATCTAGACTTATGGATTTGGACTTGTGGATGTATTATGAATCTTATTTTCTCTCTTTTATTTTATATCTTGATTTCATTCTCATTTAGTTTTATACTATGATTGAGTAATGTTTACCATTATCATATACCATATTGTTCCTCCTTTCGGAGTTGAGGTAGCATGACAGGTACCCTTTTATATATTGTGTGAGATGTGTTGTCACCCCCACTTTTTGGATTAGGGGTATTTTTATCTTTTCATAATTAATGAGTAAATAACTGCATGATAATTGATTATTCTCAATTTTTGTGACTTTATTTTGTTGCACCTTACCGTCATTTCGAATTTCAGAACACCACTTGCATTCACTTTTATTAAATTGATTCATAAGTTGAACTTGTACAACTTTTCATTGTTTAGACACCTTGGTGCAAGAGTACATTGAGGTATCCATTCCGTTGGACGATACGTAAATAAACTCAAATTCTTCTTTAGGTATAAATTTCATAAATTCTTGGAAGTGTGTAATACAACATCAATTTCCCTGAACCATGGCCTCAGACCATCTAACCAAAGCATTCTAGCAATTTCTTTATTAATTAAAATTCCAACCATTGTAATACCTATGAGAAAGCCCAATCCCAAGAAGGCCTTGACCAGACCTAATTCTAGGTCAACCCAAAGTCTACTATGATTACATATATATACATAAGTATTGCTTCCCTATTTCCTTCTCAATCAAAACCTAATCCACCAGCCGACCATCTCTGACCCCCCCCTCCCGACTTTACTGTTCCTCGTCGGACCCCCGAGCGCCGAACAGCCGCTGACTCCGAGCGCCGAACAGCCCGCTGACCCCGAGCGTCGAACAGCCCGCTGATCCCGAGCGCCGAACAGCCGCTAATCCAGAGCGCCGAACAGCCGCTGACCCCGAGCGCAAGACCCGCTGTCCCCGAGCGCAGGACCCGCTGCCACCGAGCCTGGACGCTGCCCCGCATGAACGCCGCGTTGAACCCGCCTGAACGCCACGTCGAACTCGCCTGAACGCCGCGTCGAACCCGCTGAATGCCGCATCGAACCCGCTGAATGCTGCGTCGAACCCGCTGAACGCTGAACCAAGCCCGACTGCATTCGCTTGGAGCCGTCACGACCTGCTGCTGTCGACGCCGAGTACCCCGCCGCTCGTCAACACCACTTCAATCGACCGACCACCCCCTGATCGTTGACATCATCGTCCTCTTCATCGTGCCGCGTGCAGGTTCGCTCATGTCCACGTTCCCGTTATTTCCTGTGATATATATATAACTATAAGGACGTATGTATATACGTATTTGCATGCGTATTGGTATATTGGTATGTATATTATATGTTCCCAGCTAATATCTATATACATACGTATAAGTAGTGTATAGGTATTCCCTAGTATATAAATACGTGTATTATAATCATAATTAATGAATATTAATGCAGATGCCTATGAACCGTATAATTCTCAATCAGCATAATACATACGTATATAGAAATATGCATCGTACGAATTGAATCAAGTATAAACATATGAATATCTATTAATTGTGTAATTAATTAGTACTACGAGATACGTTAGCCGTAGTATGTACTATGTAATATATGCCCTAGATGACTTGAATATAACCACGGAAACCCCGTAGTTACATTGACCTGTGACCATGTAGTATGTTAGCAGACTGCCATATGTACACCGACGTACTGGCAAGACCATATTATTGACTGTCTGCTATGAACAACAACGACAGACGTGACCACCCCTAGTGTAGCCTGTTGAGATCATTATGTTGATTGTGTGCTAGAGTATTGTCTGATGAAGTATTATATTATATGCTATATCTATAGGACTGTTGGATCATTCAGACGATACCTTGGAACCTAGACAGTGGTATTGCCAGCTAAGGACCACAGGCGAGTACATTCTCTGACAGTTTCCATTATGTTGATTATCTCTATAATTCTTGTTGTATAGCGTACATGACTCTGACACTGTTCTTTACACGAGTTAGCATCATTGAGACCTGTCACGAGGAGTCATGACTGGAATCCATCGTGCTAGTTGGGAAAAATAGAAAAATATGAGTAGTTTATGTGATCATCCAACTTTACATGCAGCATTAGCTCACCCACATCTCACGTCGGTGCAGCCTTACCCTTACATGCCTCATCGCTGTTACATCTGGTTAGCCTGACCTGTTGGGGATGATCGTTAATCCATGTAATGAGTCATATAGTCCCAAGCCGATCACATGATATACTAATGTTTCACACACTTAGATAGATGATTTCTTGACATATATCTTGATAGATTGATCTTGTATTTCCATATGTTCTAGTTGCTGTTATTATACACACTTATATACCAGTTCTTTGTACTTGCGTACACTTGTAGTTCTATTCTTTGCCAGATGCATATTGATGATGATGTTCCAGTACTTGTTCCAGTATTTCTTATGGCCAGTATTTTATTCTGTCTTGTATTTCTTTACACTGTATTATAGTTTTTGTCAATATATGTGGAACTGCTGTTAGAGGTGTATTTTTGTTCCAATCCTGACTGGATATTTTTTCAGAGAATCTTGAGGATTTCTGTACCATGCACTACGGACCAGGTATAGATGCAGACTATGTACCAGAGATCCTAGAGGAGACTATGCTTCTAGATGAGACATTGCCTACAGCTATCTAGATAGTATTTATTTATGCTTGAGACTTATGGAGGTTATTTCAGTTTATGTTTAGACTTATGTTAAGTTTAATTGGAGACTTGTGTTGGACAGCTAGACTGTAATTTATCTTCATGTTTGAGACATGGTGTTTAACTATGTCATTTCCTTTTATCTTTTATCGTGCCTTATAGTTGTTGTGATTGAGTTACTTGTGAGATTATTGTGAGATGTATATTGACCTCCTTATGGAGATGGATATCATTGACAGGTGTTTAGCTATATAGTATTACTGTGACCTAGACAGCGTTCTACCGTCGATGCTGCGGCGTAGGCTGGACGTACCCACGCTCTCGTGCCCCTATACCGGGTGCGGGTCGTGACATGTATAGATAGTTATATTGACTCAGACATCGTTCTACCGTCGATGCTGCGGCATAGGATGGACGTTATCACTACTCGTGCCCTTATTCTGAATATGGGTCGTGACACATATTTAGTGGTAGCCCATGTAGGTCGAGCGATCACAATTAGTGCGATATCGTATTAGTGCTCAGACTTAGAGTACTACTACGAGCCTGCTTTAGGATATAGGTTATGGTCTGAGAGTATACTCAATTACAGCAAGGAACACTTCCAGTTCATTCAGTTGTTATCCTTATCTACTTGAATGCTTGCTTTACTTTGAATAATTTTGTCCTTCTTTAATGATATCGTATCTTACTCAATGTTGATTCCTTTGTTTCAATCTGTCTTCAGGATGTCGCCGAAGATGCGATCATAGCTCTCAGGCGCAGTGTCAGCGAGGTCGGTCACTTTACCACCTCCGAGGAGGGCAGCACCAGCCACTACTCTAGCAGCTTCAGTTCAGAGGGCTGCAGCTTTTGGGGGTGCTCCACCTCCAGTCCATAGAACGGTGCCTACAACTTCAAAGGAGCTACCACTACCACTACTACTACCACCACCACCACCAGTTGATCCAGCGTAGGTGTTTACACTCTTTCAGTAGATGATGGAGGCAGAAAGGGCCTAGGCAGGGGCCCAGCAGCGCCAGTCTGAGGTCATGAGGCAGGGCATTGAGAATGCCCACCATCTTGCACTCGCCACAGTCGAGAGAGTTGCCTTGGCCTAGCCCTAGGTGGCACCTCCTCAGCCCACCTCACAGCAGCCAAAGTCGGGGACTATCATAAACTTCAAGAAGATAGGATCGAAGGACTTTAAAGGCACCGAGGAGATTATTTATGCTGATGATTGGATCGAAAATATTGAGAGAAACTTGCGGCTGGTGCAGATTCCAAATAGCTTGCAGGTAGAGGTGGCAGAGAGCATGATGTTTGACGTAGCATTGACTTGGTTCAGGATGGACCCCAGGATCTCAGTGCCAGGACTTACTTGAGAAGCTTTTAAGGAGGTTTTCAAGAAAAAGTTCTTCCCGGATGTGGCTCTAACATCTCTAGAGAGCCAGTTTCAGTACCTCGTCCAGGGGAGCATGATAGAGGACGAGGATACGATAAAGTATTGCAGATTATGCCTCTTTATGGAGGGACAAAATCCTCAGGGGAAGGCTCAAAAGTTCAGAATGGGTCTAAATAGGGAGATCAAATCACATACTAGCGAACATCGTACCACTATATTTGAGGAGATCCTAGCACAGGCACAACAGACACAGGATGATTTGGAGCTTGGTCCGAGAGGATGAGGGATCCCTCAGGAGCTAGCAATAGTGCGGGGCCATCAAAGCGTCCTCACTTTCAGTAGCAACATCAGAGACACTTCCAGCAACCGAGGCAGCAGTTCTCCGCACTAGCTAGAGCGCCAGTACAACAGGTGCATCAGATTCAGAGGCTAGCTCGACCAACTATTTCTTGCCTATTCTGCAAGAATCTGGGACATGGATGTGATGCATATAGGATAAGATTGTGCCAGTATTTGTTTTGCGTATCAGGAGACCATCAGTTGAGGGCTTGTCCTAGGGCTCTAGATCGTCCAGCTTAGGACGGGGCCCAGGCACAGAGAGAACCCGTGAGACCACCAGCAGAACAGCAGAGAGGACCTCCATTGTCGACACAGTAGAAGAGAGGTGCGCATCAGAGATGAGCCTTCACCTTGACCGTCGAGGAGGAGGAGCAAATTGGTGATATCATCTCAGGTTCAGTCTATCTTAATTTTTTTAGCTCATGCTTTATTTAATTCTGGTGCTTCACATAGTTTTATATCTGTATCTTTTGCTTTGAAGCATCATCTTGGGACTGAACCATTGACGAGGACTTGCAAGATCACGACGGGCGATGGCATTATCCTGGTCAGTAATGTTTGCAAGGATCGGAGAGTTTTTTTGGGAGGCCAAAAGTTGAGTACGTGTTTACTTGCAATGCAACTTCCGAGCTACAACATAGTACTCGGGATGGATTGGTTGAGTAGGCACCATACTAGTATCAATTTTTGTGGAGGCAGAGATTTATTTCAGACGGCAGGAGAGCCAGAGTTTGAGTTTGTCAGAGGAGCAGCAGAGCAGAATGAGGGAGACTTATGTGGAGCTATAGTAGAAAATTAGGAGCCGCCACATCCATTGATTGCAGAGTATATGGACATCTTTTCGGAGAAGTTACTGGAGTTGCCATCTGACAGAGATATGGAGTTCTCTATAGACTTGGTGCCAGGTGCAGAGCCGATATAACAGTACGTCTATAGGGTGAACAACAGTAAACTGGTAGAGTTGAAGAAGCAGGTAGATGAGTTACAGGACAAGGGCTTCATCCGCTCCAGTTCATCACCGTGGGGTGCTCCGGTATTATTTGTACTGAAGAATGATGGGTCGGTACGTATGTGTATCGACTATAGGGCTCTCAACAACCTCACTATCAAGAATAAATATTCGTTGCCACGGATTAATGATCTGTTTGATCAATTGATCGGAGCGAAGATATTCTCGAAGATAGAGTTGAGGTCGGGGTACCACCAGGTGAAAGTGAAGAAGGAAGACATTTTGAAGGCAACTTTTAGGACTCGGTATGGGTAGTTTGAGTTCTTGGTGATGCCGTTTGGGTTGACCGATGCCCCGGCGGTATTCATGAACCTAATGAATAAGGTGTTTCATTAATACCTGGATCAGTTTGTTGTGGTCTTCATTGATGATATATTGATATATTTAAAGACCCCGGAGGAGCTTGAGAAGCACCTGAGGATAGTTCTGGAGACTCTCAGGAAGGAGAAACTGTATGGCAAGCTTTCCAAGTGTGAGTTCTTCCTTGTTAAGGTTAAATTCCTCGAGCATGTGATTACAGGAGACGAGATCTCAGTAGACTCAAAGTAGATTTTAGCAGTTGAGTCATGGTCTACCCCGAGTTCAGTGGCATAGATCAGGAGTTTTCTTGGATTGGTAGGCTATTATCGAAGATTTGTTCATGATTTATCCATGATTGTAGAGCCGATGACTAGGATGACCAGGAAGGACGTGGAGTTTGTCTGGATTGAGGAGTATCAGGCCGCTTTTGAGGAGCTTAAGAAGAGGTTGACTACAGCTCCAGTGTTGATGTTGCCATCGGGGATAGGAGGATTTTCTATATACAGTGATGCTTCATGTAACCTCCCTAATTTTTTATGATTTTTTATATATATTAATAGGAATAATAGCACGTATGTCGATAACATACCAATATTTAGTAATAATGATAAATAAATAAAGTAGATTTTATTAAAAGAAATAAAAATAATAATAATAATAATAATAATAACATAAATATAACACAATAATACCACCATTATAACCAACCACTAATAAAACAAAAGCAGCAGCACTAGCAACCCGACCCCCTAGTCTGGCCCAACCCACGAACCCGCGGCCAGAGCTCCCATCACGACTATATATATATATATATATATATATATATATATATATATATATATATATATATATATATATATGTGTGTGTGTGTGTGTGTGTGTGTGTGTGTGTGTGTGTGTGTGTTCATAGGCCAACTAAAAACCCCAACATTAATCTTCTTCATTCCCTCCTCCTCGTCGACAACCTACCATGCCGGAGCACCGTCCTTGGCCGCTGGTACCGCCGCCGCTACTGACAAACACGTGCGTGCGTAATCGCGTCCAGAGACAAACGCAGGTACCCATCTTCCCCACCGAATTTCTTTCTATATACGAACCGAATTTTAATCCAGGTGTTTAGATGTAACCACAACATGAACACCTTCTAATGTCTTTAATTAGTTTTATTCGAACCACCCTATTTCTGATATAAATTTATCCGAAACTTTTCAAAAAACTACTATTTTAGATATTTGTGAATTTATAGTTTTCGAAACCAACATACTGTTTTAGAAGGCGATTTTCTCCCAATCTACCCAACCAAAATACGATTTTATTTTTCTGACACGAAGTCAATATAACCAGGATCGCAATGATATATTATTTGCATATTTTTATTATTATCCATGCATTATAAAATCAGGAAAACCCCACAAAAATTATTCATAGAAAACTTAAAAAATGTGATACGGAGTGCGTCCCAACAAGCCAGACCACAAAGTCATATACCAGTTGCATCTAAAGGAGCGTATGGTATATCCTGACGTACGTACTTTTGTGGAAGTTGATTCGGACGTGTGTGCGCACCGGAATTAACCTGTAACCGAGAGAAGTCCCCTGTATCGACGTTTTATAAAATACACTAAAAATTTGTGACCGCTTGTCGGAACATGATGAAAATTACGCCATTGGATTCATGATATTATGCTGGTCCTGTCACCCATGTTTCACATAATTCTTAGACAGTTGATCGGGCCACATATTCGCGAGCCCCAAGGTTGATTCGACGGGCAAAATTATGATCAGCTCACCTGAATCTAAAATTGGAGATACCGTTGAGTTCGTATCATCATTTATAATTTTTTTTGACCTATAAATTATCTAATATAGAGACCTTTACCCCTGACACGTATTTTGGTGCAAAGTAGGCCACATGTAGATCCTGCTTTTGATCCAAAATTATTATTTTGCCCCTGTATCCAAATTAGACGAAAGGGTAAAGTTTTTTGACTATCTCATTGATTCCGGAGATGTTGATGATGTTTATTTCAGTATCTGGAGATGTCCATTAAGAGTCCCTACTTTCCGGTTCCTTGTACTTGACGTCTGGATGCCTATACTACACAGATTGCCTTTCAGGCAAGTATACCTTGTCATTGTGCTATTTATTTATATTTATTATTAGCATGCATAGTTCTTTTGCTTATTTAGTTATCTTATTTTGCTATATAAAACTGTGCTTTCAAGAATAACTTGGGTGCAACGACGGTTGCATCATCTTCTGTTTCTTATTTATGTTATGCATGTCGACCTAGTTTTACGAGACCACCCCAT
Organism: Iris macrosiphon; assembly: GCA_036927795.1. Classification (NCBI taxonomy): domain Eukaryota; kingdom Viridiplantae; phylum Streptophyta; class Magnoliopsida; order Asparagales; family Iridaceae; genus Iris; species Iris macrosiphon. The sequence goes on along the minus strand of JAYESA010000007.1, from coordinate 148,463,150 downwards.
GATGTTGAGGCATTCTTATAATTTATTGGTCGTGACACATTTGTTACACAAGTGTTATTCTCATGTAGGACACGGACTTGCATGATAGGCTGGTCACCTGTACATATGGGACGCACGATGGTTAAGAAATAACTGCTAATAGAAATATAATATTCTAGCAGACTTAGCAGTTACTAAAGGTGTGATGTGTTATGGATGTGACACGTTAGTAGCATTGGGCGGAGAGAACAATGAGTAAGCATATATGGGCTCATTTACACTTATTTTTGTAACCCATACGCTCCGCCGGAGATGCGTAGTCATATAACCCTTGTATTATATTATTTACAGTATGCCTCTGATGATCAAAAGATGTTACGCTTTTTAGGCCACTGACACTCCGAGAGAGTCATGCCAATTCTATTTTTAGCCAGATAGTCCATACGTTGGAAATTTATTCTCAAAATTGCATTTCACATAGACGGTTAGGCAACCATGTGGGATGTTTACTTTCAGTACATTATTTGCATGATTCTATGTATCTTGTTACTTCTCTCTGAGGATCTGGTCCCTTTCCAGGTATAGACGAGCAGGATTATCCGCAGGAGTACGGACCGGGATCTGACACATCATTCTCTATCGATGAAGTCTTACCTTCTGAGTACCAGTGATTACTTCACTACTGATGGATATCTTAGTTGTAGTTTCTTTTATTTAAGATTTATTTTATATTGGAGTTCCATCCTCCTCTATCATTTTAGTTGATATAGGCTATTTGTAGTGGAATTCTCTCCACCCGACTATTATTCTTTTGATACTTCGTACTTGAGACTTCTTCAGTTATTTATTTTGATATTCTTTATTTGTTTGTGTAGATAAGATATAGATGCATGTGACCTGTGTTAACAATATATATACCACTTGTGAATTATTTATTCATAAATAGTATATGTGTGTATTATGATTTTTCTAACATATTGGAGTATCATAAACATATGTCTGGTATGCTTACGTATTCATAGTCCTATGTATTTTGGTACTGGGGTGTGACATGTGTTTGTGGTAGCCCATATAGGTCAAAAGTATTTTCTCTCGATTATGTTACTATATCGATCAAGCCTGCAAATAGGATTAGAGTATAAGATCTTATCAACTTATTTAATCACTTCCTTTGAATTCCAATTTCATACTCTCCTGGACTACTTGATTTGTATCTACCTTGAATCTGTTCCAATGCTCTCCTCCTCTCGTGAGATGTGTTGTTACCCTCGCCATCATTGCAGATGAATCGACAACCCAAGAGGATTTGTATCTGTTAGCGATGTTTGTAGATCTTGTTCTATAGTGATTTGCGGCAGAGAGATGAAGGGTCGACTCTTAGTCCTTTGTCACTACCACTTTTCCAGGCAAGGGCAATTGTGTAATTTCACTATTTTGAATAGTTATGTATTTTAATTAATCTGTTGAGTTATATAAACTATTTATATATTGTTAGTGATGTTTGGTTTTAGGTCAACCCTAGAATGCATTAAGACAAACCCTATTGACTAAACCCTAATTTGAAGACCAATTCTAGAGAAACCCTAGAATTCAAACTTTAGGTTGGACCTCAAACCCTGGACTGACCAAACCTTAGTAACTAGGTTCTACATGACTTAACATAAAGGTTTAACCTAAAACTAAGCTTGGAAACCCTAACCTAGTTGTTTATATAAAAGGGAGCCACCATTCTTCATGTAGTAGAAGAAACCCTAGCCTCCTTCTTAAAACCATTCCCTCACCCCAAGACTCAGAAGCAAACCCTAGGGATCCCATTCTTCTCCTCCAAAGCAAGGAAAGCAAGGAACTTGGGTCAAAGGCCTTGGGGAAGAAGAACTCCCATTGGAGAAACCATCCCTGCAGGTAAAACCCTATTTTTTATTCATTTAAATTCTGTTTTCAGATGTTAATGCCCATTAGGAACCCACCCTAAGGTTTAGAATTCGAATTTTAGGGATTCTACATGTAAACCTAGGAGATCTAGGGTTTTGGTGAATTTTCGAGTGTTCTCCCCAAATTTCTGGAACCCTAAGCCTAGGGATTTCGTGTAGGCATGTTCACATCTCCTACACTTAGTTTTGATCTTGATTTTTAGAGTTTTATATTTGGGTTCATGAGTAATTGTTAAATCTGTTTTCAGCACGTTATGTGTTTGATGAAATGCCCAGATAGATGAACACCTATCTAACCTACTCTATTTTATCTAATTTGGTGTATGATGTTGATGTATAGATATATGCATATGTGTAGATGTGTTATTGTTTTGATTTCCTGTGCAGTCGAGTGTTTGTGGGCTGTGGTGTGCATTGGGGAGAATTTTGTGCACAGTCGGGTGTGGGGGAAGTGTGCAGTCAAGTTCTTGTGTGAACTGTGCATGGCTGTGCTGTGGCAGAAATACATGTACATGTGTTGTGTGTGTTTGAGTGTAAAACTCTGAGAGAAGGGAGGAATTCTGTGTAGTTGCAGTGTAGAACTCAATATAGTATGTGCATTGGAGTGTAGAGTCAGGCCAGGATTTCTATGTATCAGTAAATTTCAGAGCAGTATGTGTGTGTGAACAATAGGATGTGTGTATGTATCAGTAAAATTCAGTATATTAGATAACTGGGGGTGTATCTATGTGTGATTAGTGAGTAATGTTGAGTGCATACTGTTAGCTTGTGTGTTGCTGTACAGATTTCAGTTTGTGTAGCTGGGTAGAATCGAGTTTTGGGAGAATATTAGAGGGTGTAAAATCTGTGTGTAGCTGTGTTTATGTGCCAGTGTGTGCCAATGGGGAACTAGTGTGAGTATCAGTTAGATAGGGGTATGTGTAGCAGTGTCTTAGTGTTCAGTGTCTGTGAGTAGGTGTGTAGTTCAATAGAGATGCTGTGTGTGAACAGTGTGTGTGCCAGGTTTTATTCTCTATTACCTGTGAGTGTGTGTATAGTAGTGTGTATTCCTACACTGTGCATGAACCTAGCTATATGTACATGTGTTAATGTGTGAGGGTGTGTCCTTGTTCAGAATGTGTCTGTGTGTGTAACTTATGTTGCCTGTGAGTGAGTGTAGTGTGTCTGCCTATGAGTACCAGTATGTATAGGTACCTGTGTGTGACAGTTGGGAGTAATTACTGTGTGCCTGTGGGTTAGGTCCTAGGTGTATGTCAGTCAGGTATTCCTTGTGTGTAAGGGTTGGCTAATAACTTAGAGAGTGTTAGAGTGCCAGTAGGATTAGGATGTATCATTGTGTATCAGTAATTCTGTGTATAGAGTGTGTGAACTGTGAAGGGAGGTCAGTGGTGTGTAGTTAATGTGTGACTGTATCAGTGCACAGTTAAATGCCAAGTGAAAGTTTCAGCCTAGAGATTTGGTTAGGGCTTCTACAAGAGGATCACAGCAGCACCAGTAAGAGGCAATTTCAATAGGGTACTTGAGTGAAGAGATTAAGTTAGTATGGGTAAGGGTCATGGTTCATGTATTTCTGGCTATAACTAAGGTAGTACTTTTATACTTATGAATAGGAGTATATAAACTGCTAGTATTTAATATAGCTATATTAGGACCAGTGGTATCTTAAAAGACTTTGCATGATAGGGGTTAACCTAGTATTATGTAATACCTTATAGATAACTATGTACTAATGTCTAGTATAGCTAGAAATGACTAGTTTGGTTAGGTTTTGTCCAATATGGACTATTATGACGTATATGGACTAGTATTAACTAGTTAACCTAAATTGGACCAGTAAACCTCAGAATTGACCTAGAGGCCTCATATTTAATTAGTTAAGCATGTTTATTTCTTTAATTCAGTATCTGACATTAATATTCCATAAATAGGTCATTGTGATCCCACTTTGGACATTGATCCTCACACCTTGCTCAGGACCATAGGCGAGTACATTCTCTGACAGTTTTCATTGTTGATTATTTCTATAATGCAGTTGTATTACATACTTGATTCCGACACTATGGATACACGGGTTAGCACCCTAGATCCCCATCATGAGGAGTCATGATTGGAATCCATCGTGCTAGCTGGGGGATGGGAAACTATTAGTAGATTATGTGATCATATCCAAATCCTTTACATGCATCATAGCTTACCCCACTTCTCACGTTGGGTGCGGCCTGACCATCTTACATGCATTATAGCTGTTATATATGATTAACCTGACCACTACATGCATCATAGCTAACCATATGGTTAGCCTGACCTACAAGAATCATAGTTAATCATATATAACCAGCCTGATCAAGTCCCAAGCCGATCACATAATAAACTAATAATTCAAACACTTAGCTAGATGTCTATTTTATTCAGATTCACCTGTTCCAGCATTCACTACTTATTGTCTAGCATTCACTATTTATTGTTCATTGCTAGATGCTCTATTGCCTATTTCCATTTTTCCAGTATTTATATTCCAGCATTTATTTCCATCTTGTATTTCTTACACTGTTTATAGATTTTGTCAATTTAATGAAACTGCTGTTAGTGCTTGTGCTTCGCTCCAATCCTGACTGGATAACATTTTCAGAGGACTTGGAGGATCTTTGCCCCACTCATTACGGCCCAGGATTAGAGGGAGATTTCACTCCAGAAACCCCAGAGGAGTTGCCTAGCCTAGAGGAGAACGTACCTGGCTGTTCTTAGATTATTTTTCTGCATTTATTGTTTTAGACTGAGACTGAGATGTATTTATTATTTTGTGACTTTGTGAGGTCATCTAGACCAGGATTTGAGTTGGATTATTGTGGTTGGTTTATTTAGAACTCTTTTTTATTCTCATCGTGCCATTACTTCTTATAGCTTGTGACTGAGTATATCATAGAACTGTGGATTATTTATCATTGTCCTCCGTGCAGAGTTGAGACTATTGACAGGATATTATATGTTGAGACCTAGACAGCGTTCTACCGCCGATGCTGCGGCGTAGGCTGGACGTACCCACGACTCATGCCCAAATTCCGGGTGCGGGTCGTGACACGTTTTTAGTGGTGGCCCATGCAGGTCTAGCTTCGTAAGTTGTGCGATGTCTTGGTAGTGCGATAACTTAGTTGTACTACTATGAGCCTATTTTAGGAATAGGAATTAGGTCGAGGATATGCTCAATCACAATTAGGGAATTCTGATTCTTATGACATTACTCTTAATGATTAATTCCTTTAGAAATTTTTCTGTCCTTCCTTGATGATATCGTATCTATTGCCTTAATTAAATCTTTCGATCTGTCTTCAGGATGCCGCCAAGAAGGTCCCAGAGACTCGGAGCAGCAGATTCAGAGAGGTCTGCTACCTCTCGCCCTGCCGGACAGACATCTGCAGCACCTCCTACATCTCCAGTACATGTGGGAGTGTTTGCAGCATTCGGGGGTCCTCCACCACCAGTTCAGAGGGTCCCCACAGCTACGACGGCACCACCACCACCAGTTCAGCATCCAGGAGGTGTGCCCGTCGATGGAGCACAGATGTTCGCCTTGATTCAGGGCATGGTCGATGCCCAGAGGACGTCGGCAGAGGCCCAGAGAGTGCAGGCTGAGGCACATCAGGCCCAGACAGAGATGATGAGGGTGAACATGGAGAATGCTCACCAGGTGGCCCTCCAGGCTGTGGAGAGGGTCACTCAGCAGCAGCAGCGTCCTGATCAGCACCATCAGAGGCCGGGCACTATTGTGGACTTCAAGAGGATGATGCCTCGGGAGTTCAAGGAAACAGAAGGGATACTCTACGCCGATGATTGGCTAGAGGACATCGAGAGAAACTTACGCTTGGCACAGCTTCCAGAGGCCCTCCAGATCGAGGCCGCTGGCAGCCAGATATTCGATATTGCCTTGACATGGTTTTGCACGGAGCCGAGACTCTTGCGCAGGGGACTCACTTGGGAGGATTTCAAGGAGCTCTTTAAAGAAAAGTTCTTTCCTGATGTCGCCCTGGGAGCTTTGGAGAGTCAGTTCCATGACTTAGCCCAGGGGAGCTCGTCCGTCGATGAGTATGCCGCGGAGTTTTCCCGCCTGAGCCGCTTCGCGCCATCGATGATTAGAGATCCGGGGGACAGGGCCCGGAAATTCAGAAAGGGGCTAACAAGGGAGATTAAGTCTCGCACGTCAGGACGTCGCACAGCTACCTACGAGGGCATATTGATGGATGCCCAAGTAGCCGAGGACGACTTGGGCCTCAGGCCCAAGAGGGGACGCGATGGTTTCGGAGGAGCAAACAGTAGTACGGGACCGGGCAAGCGTCCACACTTTCAGCAGCAACAGCAGAGACCCTTTCAGCAGCAGCATCAGGCACCAGCCCGAGGACAGGTCCAGCAGCAGCAACAGAGACAGACTCAGCCCGCCATCCAGTATGCGTACTACGGGAAGATAGGACATACTAAAGATATCTGCTGGAAGAGATTGGGCTCATGTCTGTCCTGCGGATAGACGACACACCAGCTGAAGGATTGTCCTACCTTTCGTCCAGGTCAGGGTGGAGCAGCCACCAAGAGAGGATCAGACAGAGTGCCTACCGCACCAGGAGGCCAACAACAGAGGGGACCACTTCCACCGCAATATCAGAAGTTCGCCCAGCATCAGCAGCAGAGAGGTGCACCCCAGGGGCGAGCATACGCCATGGCAGTCGAGGAGATCGAGCCAGCAGGAGACTTGATCACAGGTTCGGTTCTTCTCGATTGTATTTCCGTATTTACCTTATTCGACTCTGGCGCTTCCCATAGTTTTGTGTCTGTATCTTATGCGCTTCGACATCATTTAGACACAGAACCATTAGCTAGGACTTGCAAGATCATGACTGGTGGAGGTATTATCCTAGTCCGTGATCACTACAAGGACCGGAGGGTGTCAGTAGGAGGCCGAGAGTTGAGCGTGAGCTTACTTGTCATGCCACTTCCGGGGTACGATATTGTACTCGGAATGGACTAGTTGAGTAGGCATCATGCTACTATAGATTGTTATAGAGGCAGAGTATTATTTAGACCATCAGGAGAGCCGGAATTTGAGGTCGTCAGAGGAGCAGCGGAACAGAGCAGGGGCACATTTTACGGAGCCAGGGCAGAAGAAGAGGAGTTGCCACACCCTCTGATAGCGGAGTTCCTAGATGTATTTCCAGAGGAGTTGCCAGGCTTGTCGCCAGACAGAGATGTTGAATTCTCTATAGACTTGGTTCCAGGAGCGGAGCCTATTTCATAACATGTCTATAGAGTCAACAACAACGAGCTGGCAGAACTGAAGAAACAAGTTGAGGAGCTGCAGGACAAAGGCTTCATCAAATCCAGTTCATCACCATGGGGAGCTCCGGTATTATTTGTACCGAAGAAGGACGGCACGGTGCGCATGTGCATTGATTATAGAGCTTTGAACAATATCACTATCAAGAACAAGTATCCGCTGCCGAGGATAGATGATCTTTTCGATCAGTTGAGCGGGGCGAGGGTGTTTTCAAAGATAGATTTGAGGTCAGGCTATCACCAGGTGAAGGTAAAGAAAGAAGACACGCCGAAGACAGCTTTTCGGACCAGATACGGCCAGTTTGAGTTTCTGGTGATGCCATTTGGTTTAACCAATGCACCGGCAGTATTCATGAACCTGATGAACAAGGTGTTCCACCAGTACCTTGACAAGTTCGTGGTGGTATTCATCGACGATATTCTTGTGTATTCCAAGACCCCAGAGGAGCACGAAGAGCACCTGAGGTTGGTCTTAGAGACTCTCAGGAGGGAGAAGCTGTACGGGAAACTCTCTAAGTGTGAATTTTTCCTTGACAAGGTCAAATTTCTTGGGCATGTGGTATCGGGTGACGGAATCTCGGTTAACCCGCAGAAGATCGAGGCAGTGGAGTCGTGGGCTACCCCCAGTTCGGTAGCTGAGATCAGGAGTTTTCTCGGGCTAGCAGGATACTACAGGAGGTTTGTACAAGATTTCTCCAAGATTACAGCGCCAATGACCAGACTGACTAGGAAAGATATAGATTTTGTCTGGACGGAGGAGTGCCAGGCTGCCTTTGATGAGCTGAAGAGGAGGTTGACGACAGCTCCCATTTTGACGTTGCCAGCAGGGACAGGTGGTTTCACCATCTACAGTGATGCTTCAGGGAAGGGTCTGGGATGTGTTCTTCAGCAGCACGGGAAGGTAATTGCCTATGCTTCCAGGCAGTTACGCCCTCATGAAAAGAACTACCCCACCCACGATTTAGAGTTGGCAGCAGTTATCTTCGCTCTAAAGCTGTGGAAACATTATCTGTACGGAGAGCGTATGGAGATCTTTACAGACCACAAGAGCTTGAAGTACGTATTCACACAGAAGGAGCTGAACATGAGGCAGAGGAGGTGGTTAGAGTTGATGAAGGACTTTGACATCTCATTGCAGTACCACCCAGGGAAGGCCAACGTAGTCGCCGATGCCTTGAGCAGGTATCCGATGGCTATGTACTTGACGACAGATAGACATTTGTTGGCAGATTTGGAGAGCTTGGAGATTGAGGTATTAGTTCCCGGTACTGAGATTCAGATGTGGAGATTGCAGATACAGTCCGAGCTGATGGACAGGATCAGAGCTGCGCAGTACGATGATGAGACTCTGAGGAGTATCAGAGCACAGGTTCAGATAGGATTGTCGGACGACTTTACTATCGCAGATGATGGTTCCTTACGGCACGGCACGAGGATGTATGTGCCGAGCGAGGAGCTGCGCGAGGAGGTTTTACAGGAGGCACACCGCTCTCAGTACTCGATGCATCCCGGTGCCAACAAGATGTATCGAGACTTGAGAGAGCACGTATGGTGGTATGGAATGAAGCGCGAGGTAGCACGCTTCGTATCTCGGTGTCTAGTGTGCCAGCAGGTAAAGGCAGACCGGCAGAGGCCAGGTGGATTGCTTCAACCTTTACCGATCCCAGAATGGAAATGGGAGCACGTGACCATGGATTTTGTTTTAGGACTTCCACGTTCTCCAGGAGGGAAGGACGCGATTTGGGTCATCGTGGACAGGTTGACCAAATCAGCCCATTTCTTACCTTTCAAGGTGGGCACGTCGACAGAGAGGCTAGCAGAGATGTACGTGCGTCAGATTGTTAGGCTTCATGGAGTTTCTGTAAGCATCGTCTCGGATCGGGATAGCCGTTTTACTTCCCACTTCTGGAGGAGTCTGCAGGCTAGCTTGGGCACTCAGCTCAAGTTCAGTACCGCATATCACCCCCAAACAGACGGGCAGTCTGAACGGACTATTCAGACTCTCGAGGATATGCTACGCACTTGCGTTTTAGATCTCGGAGGTTCTTGGGAGGATCATCTGCACCTGGTAGAGTTCGCTTACAACAACAGCTACCAGGCCAGCATCGAGATGTCACCATTTGAGGCTCTTTATGGAAGAAGGTGTCGTACACCGTTATCTTGGGACGACGTTGGAGAGAGAGCCTTGCTAGGACCAGAAATGGTCGTGGATGCAGCAGAAAAGGTGAAACTCATCAGAGACAGACTACGAGTGGCGCAGGACAGACAGCGGCATTGGGCCGACAGCCACCGTAGACCCCTTGAGTTTCAGGTATAGATTGTTATTTTTCTGGTTTGTATTGTTTGTTTAGACTGCGTGTTGAGACTGTTTTGTTTTAGGTTGGCGATCTAGTATTCCTACGGATTTCCCCGACGCGTGGCACAATTCGTTTTGGCGGAGGCGGGAAGCTTAGCCCACGCTACATCGGACCCTTTGGCATTCTTGCGAGGGTAGGTGCGGTGGCGTATAGACTGGACTTGCCGCCTGCATTGGAGGGAGTGCATGATGTGTTCCACGTGTCGTAGCTGAGACGGTACGTGGCAGACCCTAGTCATGTACTTGACCACTCGAAGATTGAGGTTGGTCCGACGCTCAGCTACCCCGAGCAGCCCGTAGAGATCTTGGACCGCAGAGAGAAGGTGTTGCGGAACCAAACCATTCCTTTGGTTCGTGTTGCATGGAGACATCACTCTCCAGGGGAGTCGACCTGGGAGAGAGAGGACGAAATGCGCGAGCAATACCCGTATCTCTTCTAGACTTGAGGTATTTCCTTTTCTGATTTCATTCTTGTACTAGTTAAGTCTAATTTCGAGGACGAAATTTCTTTTAGGAGGGTAGACTTGTCACTACCACTTTTCCAGGCAAGGGCAATTGTGTAATTTCACTATTTTGAATAGTTATGTATTTCAATTAATCTGCTGAGTTATATAAACTATTTATATATTGTTAGTGATGTTTGGTTTTAGGTCAACCCTAGAATGCATTAAGACAAACCCTATTGACTAAACCCTAATTTGAAGACCAATTCTAGAGAAACCCTAGAATTCAAACTTTAGGTTGGACCTCAAACCCTGGACTGACCAAACCTTAGTAACTAGGTTCTACATGACTTAACATAAAGGTTTAACCTAAAACTAAGCTTGGAAACCCTAACCTAGTTGTTTATATAAAAGGGAGCCACCATTCTTCATGTAATAGAAGAAACCCTAGCCTCCTTCTTAAAACCATTCCCTCACCCCAAGACTCAGAAGCAAACCCTAGGGATCCCATTCTTCTCCTCCAAAGCAAGGAACTTGGGTCAAAGGCCTTGGGGAAGAAGAACTCCCATTGGAGAAACCATCCCTGCAAGTAAAACCCTATTTTTTATTCATTTAAATTCTGTTTTCAGATGTTAATGCCCATTAGGAACCCACCCTAAGGTTTAGAATTCGAATTTTAGGGATTCTACATGTAAACCTAGGAGATCTAGGTTTTTGGTGAATTTTTGAGTGTTCTCCCCAAATTTCTGGAACCCTAAGCCTAGGGATTTCGTGTAGGCATGTTCATATCTCCTACACTTAGTTTTGATCTTGATTTTTAGAGTTTTACATTTGGGTTCATGAGTAATTGTTAAATCTGTTTTCAGCACGTTATGTGTTTGATGAAATGCCCAGATGGATGAACACCTATCTAACCTACTCTATTTTATCTAATTTGGTGTATGATGTTGATGTATAGATATATGCATATGTGTAGATGTGTTATTGTTTTGATTTCCTGTGCAGTCGAGTGTTTGTGGGCTGTGGTGTGCATTGGGGAGAATTTTGTGCACAGTCGGGTGTGGGGGAAGTGTGCAGTCAAGTTCTTGTGTGAACTGTGCATGGCTGTGCTGTGGCAGAAATACATGTACATGTGTTGTGTGTGTTTGAGTGTAAAACTCTGAGAGAGGGAAGGAATTCTGTGTAGTTGCAGTGTAGAACTCAATATAGTATGTGCATTGGAGTGTAGAGTCAGGCCAGGATTTCTATGTATCAGTAAATTTTAGAGCAGTATGTGTGTGTGAACAATAGGATGTGTGTATGTATCAGTAAAATTCAGTATGTTAGATAACTGGGGATGTATCTATGTGTGATTAGTGAGTAATGTTGAGTGCATACTGTTAGCTTGTGTGTTGCTGTACAGATTTCAGTTTGTGTAGCTGGGTAGAATCGAGTTTTGGGAGAATATTAGAGGGTGTGAAATCTGTGTGTAGCTGTGTTTATGTGCCAGTGTGTGCCAATGGGGAACTAGTGTGAGTATCAGTTAGATAGGGGTATGTGTAGCAGTGTCTTAGTGTTCAGTGTCTGTGAGTAGGTGTGTAGTTCAATAGAGATGCTGTGTGTGAACAGTGTGTGTGCCAGGTTTTATTCTCCATTACCTGTGAGTGTGTGTATAGTAGTGTGTATTCCTACACTGTGCATGAACCTAGCTATATGTACCTGTGTTAATGTGTGAGGGTGTGTCCTTGTTCAGAATGTGTCTGTGTGTGTAACTTATGTTGCCTGTGAGTGAGTGTAGTGTGTCTGCCTATGAGTACCAGTATGTATAGGTACATGTGTGTGACAGTTGGGAGTAATTACTGTGTGCCTGTGGGTTAGGTCCTAGGTGTATGTCAGTCAGGTATTCCTTGTGTGTAAGGGTTGGCTAATAACTTAGAGAGTGTTAGAGTGCCAGTAGGATTAGGATGTATCATTGTGTATCAGTAATTCTGTGTATAGAGTGTGTGAACTGTGAAGGGAGGTCAGTGGTGTGTAGTTAATGTGTGACTGTATCAGTGCACAGTTAAATGCCAAGTGAAAGTTTCAGCCTAGAGATTTGGTTAGGGCTTCTACAAGAGGATCACAGCAGCACCAGTAAGAGGCAATTTCAGTAGGGTACTTGAGTGAAGAGATTAAGTTAGTATGGGTAAGGGTCATGGTTCATGTATTTCTGGCTATAACTAAGGTAGTACTTTTATACTTATGAATAGGAGTATATAAACTGCTAGTATTTAATATAGCTATATTAGGACCAGTGGTATCTTAAAAGACTTTGCATGATAGGGGTTAACCTAGTATTATGTAATACCTTATAGATAACTATGTACTAATGTCTAGTATAGCTAGAAATGACTAGTTTGGTTAGGTTTTGTCCAATATGGACTATTATGACGTATATGGACTAGTATTAACTAGTTAACCTAAATTGGACCAGTAAACCTCAGAATTGACCTAGAGGCCTCATATTTAATTAGTTAAGCATGTTTATTTCTTTAATTCAGTATCTGACATTAATATTCCATAAATAGGTCATTGTGATCCCACTTTGGACATTGATCCTCACACCTTGCTCAGGACCACAGGCGAGTACATTCTCTGACAGTTTTCATTGTTGATTATTTCTATAATGCAGTTGTATTACATACTTGATTCCGACACTATGGATACACGGGTTAGCACCCTAGATCCCCATCATGAGGAGTCATGATTGGAATCCATCGTGCTAGCTGGGGGATGGAAAACTATTAGTAGATTATGTGATCATATCCAAATCCTTTACATGCATCATAGCTTACCCCACTTCTCACGTTGGGTGCGGCCTGACCATCTTACATGCATTATAGCTGTTATATATGATTAACCTGACCACTACTTGCATCATAGCTAACCATATGGTTAGCCTGACCTACAAGAATCATAGTTAATCATATATAACCAGCCTGATCAAGTCCCAAGCCGATCACATAATAAACTAATAATTCAAACACTTAGCTAGATGTCTATTTTATTCAGATTCACCTGTTCCAGCATTCACTACTTATTGTCTAGAATTCACTATTTATTGTTCATTGCTAGATGCTCTATTGCCTATTTCTATTTTTCCAGTATTTACATTCCAGCATTTATTTCCATCTTGTATTTCTTACACTGTTTATAGATTTTGTCAATTTAATAAAACTGCTGTTAGTGCTTGTGCTTCGCTCCAATCCTGACTGGATAACATTTTCAGAGGACTTGGAGGATCTTTGCCCCACTCATTACGGCCCAGGATTAGAGGGAGATTTCACTCCAGAAACCCCAGAGGAGTTGCCTAGCCTAGAGGAGAACGTACCTGGCTGTTCTTAGATTATTTTTCTGTATTTATTGTTTTAGACTGAGACTGAGATGTATTTATTATTTTGTGACTTTGTGAGGTCATCTAGACCAGGATTTGAGTTGGATTATTGTGGTTGGTTTATTTAGAACTCTTTTCTATTCTCATCGTGCCATTACTTCTTATAGCTTGTGACTGAGTATATCATAGAACTGTGGATTATTTATCATTGTCCTCCGTGCGGAGTTGAGACTATTGACAGGATATTATATGTTGAGACCTAGACAGCGTTCTACCGCCGATGCTGTGGCGTAGGCTGGACGTACCCATGACTCATGCCCAAATTCCGGGTGCGGGTCGTGACATCCTTCCCATGCCAAACTTTGATATTGTTCTTGGAATGGACTGGCTAAGCAAGTACCATACTTTCTTCTACTACTATGGAGGAATCATTCTTTTTAAGGTACCAGGCCATCCAGGGCTCGAGTTTGCATGAGAATCCACAGAGGTTCTTGAGGGTATTTAGATAGAATTAGACGATGTCATTTATCACCCTATCATTTCAGAGTTTGAGGACGTCCTTCCAAAGGAGTTGCCAGAACTACCTTCGGACAAAGATGTGGAGTTCTCGATTGAGTTAACACCAGGAGCAGCACCCATAGCATTGGTTGTTTACAGATTGGCGAAGAAGAAGATGGATGAGCTGAAGGTGCAGTTGAAGGAGTTAGAGGAGAAAGGTTTCATCCGACTGAGTGCATCACCCTGGGGAGCACTAGTATTATTTATACCCGAGAAGGATGGGTCAGTGTGCATGTGCATTGACTATAGGGTCTTGAATGCTGTGACTACAAAGAATAAGTACCCTCTACCATGTATTGATGACCTATTTAATTAGCTTAGTGGAGCCAAGGTATCCTCGAAGATAGACTTGAGATCAAGATATCACCAGGTGAAGGTACGAAAGTAGGACATTTCGAAGACAGCGTTCAGAATGAGATACGGACACTACGAGTTTCTAGTCATGCCATTCGGATTGACCGATGTTCCAGATATCTTTATGGACTTGATGAATTGAGCCTTCCATCAGTATTTGGACCAGTTTATGGTAGCCTTCATAGATGATATCCTCGTCTATTCGAAGAGCCACGAGGAGCATGAGAAGAACTTACAGATTATCTTAGAGACCTTGAGGAGAGAGAAGTTGTATATGAAGCTCAGCAATTATGAGTTCTTTTTGGATAAGGTCTCTTTTCTTGGGCATGTCGTTACTGAAGATGGTATTTCAGTAGATCCGTAGAAAATCTCAACTGTTGAGACATGGCCCATTCCTAAGTCGGCATCAGAGGTGAGGAGTTTTCTTGGACTTATGGGATATTATCGTTGGTTCATGGAAAACTTCTCAAGGATAGCATAGCCTATGACTTGGTTGATGTACAAGAACCAAGAGTTCACATGGATGGATGAGTGTTAAGTTGAGGAGTTAAAAAATTGATTGACCACAGCGCCAGTATTGACCATTCCATCAGGATCAGGAGGCTATATGATCTACAGTAAAGCATCAGAGAAAGGATTGGGATGTGTATTGATGCAGCATGGCAAGGTGATTTTATATGCATCTAGACAGTTGAGAGTACATGAGAAGAATTATCCAACTCATGAATTGGAGCCATTATCTTTACCTTGAAGCTATAGAGATATTACTTATATGGGGAACGAGTGGAGATCTATACTGACCATAAAAGCCTCAAGTATGTCTTCACACAGAAGGAGCTGAATATGAGGCAACGCTTGTGGTTTGAGTTGATGAAGGAATTTGTGATAGAGCTGTATTATCACCTGGGCAAGGCTAATGTAGTAGAAAATGCATTAAGCCGCAAGCCTATGACGCTATTCTTGACAACGCAAAGAGAGTTAATTGAGGACTTGCAAGAGCTTGGCATAGATATTGTATTACCCAGATCAGACGGGACACTAGCCAACTTGCAAGTACAGTCATCTCTAGTAGAGAGGATCAGGGCAGTTTTGCCCACAGATGCTAGATTCATGAGGTTGAGAGAGAGAGGACAGAGGATGGAGAGCAAATAGGATTGCGCATTCATGCTGATGGGACATTGAGATGTAGTGATCATCTATATGTACCCAACGGAGAGCTTCGATAGAAGCTGGTGGCAGAGGCTCATAGTTCAATATATTTCGTTCATCTTGGAGGCACCAAGATGTACTATGACTTGCGACAATACTTTTGGTGGCATGGGATGAAAAGAGAGAGAGAGAGAGATTTAGGCCTAGTTGTTTAATGTGTCTGTAGGTCAAGGATGAATACCAGAGGACAACAAGGTTATTATAACCACTTCTAATTTCTGAGTAAAAGTGGGAGAACATCACTATAGACTTTATCACGGGCTTCCCGAAGAGTCCAAGTGGGAGAGATGTTGTTTGGATAATTTTAGATTGACTCACCAAGTCAGCTCATTTCTTGCCTTTTCGAGTTAGCTAGTCTACAGAAGCCATGGGTGACTTATACATGAGGCAGATCATGAGATTACATGGCATTCCTTTAGTATTGTATCAGATAGGGACTCACATTTTACATCTCACTTTTAGAGGAGCATATAGGAGAGTCTTGGGACTCGTCTGAAGTTCAGTAAGTCTTATCATTCGCAGACAGACGGGCAGTCAGAGCGTACTATTTAGACATTAGAGGATATGTTGTGAGCATGTATGTTGGACTTTGGAGGATCATGGGAGGACCACCTACATCTTTTGGAGTTTTTCTACAACAATAGCTATCAAGCGAGCATACATATAGCTCCATTTGAAGCTTTGTATGGAAGGAAGTATAAGTCACCCATGTGTTGGAGTGACGTGGAAGAACTTCAGATCTTGGGGCCAGAGTTGGTTATCAGCACTGTGGAGAAGGTGAAGAGGATACAGGGGCACTTGCGAGCAGCACAAGACAGACAGAAGCAGTGGACAGATTTTTATCATCGTCCTTTGGAGTTCAAGGAAGAAGATCATGTCTTCTTGAGGATATCACCAACTAGAGGTACTATTCGCTTTGGGGGACGTGACAAGTTGATTCCAAGGTACATTGGACCATTTGACGAGTTGGAGTAGTTACATATCGACTGGCACTACCACATTCGCTTGAGGGAGTGCATGATGTATTCCATGTGTCACAACTAAGGTGATATATCGCAGATAACAGTCATGTTCTCGATCACTCTGAGATCACCATTGGGCCGATCTTATCATACCAAGGGCAACCCGTGGAGATTCTTGATTGTCGAGAGAAGGTATTATAAAATTAGTCTATTCCTTTGGTTTGTCTGGCATGGAGACATGGCATGGAGACATCACTCACCAGAAGAATCTACTTGGGAGAACGAGGATGACATACACAAATATTTTTTGTATTTCTTCGAAGATCATGGTATAATTGTATTTTGTTCTTTCCTACCGTATAATATTATCGTTTCTTTATCATGCGTTAGTTTTAATTTCGAGAAAAAAAAATTATAAGTTGGGTAGAATGTAACCTCCCTAATTTTCTATGATTATATATATATATATATATATATATATATATATATATATATATATATATATATATATATATATATATATAATAGCACATTTGTCGATAACATACCAATATTTAGTAATAATGATAAATAAATAAAGTAGATTTTATTAAAAGAAATAATAATAATAATAATAACATAACATAACACAATAATACCACCATTATAACCAACCACCAATAAAATAAAAGCAACAGCACTATCAACCCGACCCCCTAGTCTAGCCCTACCCGCGATCCAGCTGCCAGAGCTCCCATCACCGACCCTATATATATATATATGTATATATACGTATATATATGTGTTCACAGGCCAACCAAAAACCCTAACTTTAATATTCTTCCTCCCCTCCTCCTCATCGACCACCTACCACGCCAGAGTGCCGTCCTTGCCCACTGGAACCTCAGCTGCCACTGACAGACAAGCGCACACGTATTTAAATTGCTGTGATTTTATTTGATTGTTGTACTTTACCGTTGCTTCGATAATTAGAGCACTACACTAGCCATTATCTTCCAACAGATTTTACACCCTTATCCTAGACATGCCAGACTGTTATTTTGATCTTTGTGTGACTCATAACTAAGTTTTGTTGTACTTTATTTTAGTCGCACAACATTCGTCGCAACCGATTGTATTTAATTCTATATAAATCAAACCTTGTATCCATGTGCATTTTAATCAAAATTGGAGACACAATCTTGACCCATTTTGAGTAACCCAAATTAGGATAATATTCTATTCTGAGTCTACTTCATTCGTGAAACTTGTGTTCCACTTAATTACAGTCCCTTATACTTCTAATTAATTTTAGAACACCATTTGTATTTATTTTAATTAAATTAAATTATAAACCTCACTTTGTGTAATTTTTCAATTATTGGGCACTTTTGTGCAAAAGTGCATTAAGGAATCTACCCCGTTGGACACGATACGTAAATAACCCATTTCTCCTCCATGTGTATTTTTCTATAATTTTCAGGAGTGTGCAATGCAACATCAACCTCCTTAAACCATGGCCCTCCAAACCTTGAACCAATGCATCATAGCCATTCATTTTAATTTATTTGAATTATAACCCTAAAAAACCTACATGAGTAGACCCTTTTCCCAAGGGGTTGACCAAAGTCAAACTTTTCTAGGTCAAACCAACCCCCTTCATATATAAACTCCTTTTCTTTACTTTTTTCTTTTTTCTATTCCCTAAACCTAATACCAGCCGACCACCCCCTTCCCTATTCATCTCCTTCCTCCCGCCGTTCCACCAGAGCTTGTCGGAGCTTAGCCTCGTCAACCCGCTGCCCAGCACCCCTCAACCAGACGAACCCCATTGCCTCCATCCCCTCGCAGCAACCCGCTGAACCCTCCTGCACCGCTGCACCAGAAGCTCGACGCCATCCCGCTATCCCTGACTTTGTCCCTGTCAACGCTGACCCGCCGGAACCTGAACGACCCCTCCCCCGCGTCGATATCCCTCGATGACTCGACGAACCGTTGTTGAAGACGAGCACCACCGCACGATGCTGCACCGAGCCGTTGTCCACGCCTGCACTCGACCGGACCGACAATGACCAGCCACACCTGAGCAAGCGACGCCTGCTCGACGGAGAAGCCGCAGCCGCTGTGACTCGAGACCCCGCCTATCCTCGACAACGTCGACCCTCCTGACCGTTCACCTGAACGCCATGAACCTCGTCGAGCTATCCCGTCGACCGGAACCACGGCATGCCTGACTGAACGCAGAACTCACCGGAGACGCTGCCAACCGTCGGATTCTTCGATACAGCAGCAGTAGGAGCAGCCGAGAACCCCCTTCGCGATGACCTCGACACGCACATCTCATCCCACATACCCAGGTTCGAGTTCCCTCTTGCGTACATGTACACGTAAGCACATACGCATATTTTATCATTGCATTGTGTACGTATTTAGTCATGGTGTATTTAGTATATAATGGTATATTAGTATATAATTGGTATGTACGTATTAGCATACGTATTAGTATATGTTTAAATGTATATTATATATATATATATATATATATATATATATATATATATATATATATATATATATATAGTATAATTCTCAATTAGTATATATACATACGTATATGTATTGTACATGTATCCCTAGTATATGTTTATATATATATATATATATATATATATATATATATATATATATATATATATATATATATATATATATATATATATATGTACGTAGTATAAATTCTATTAAGTATGTATATACATACTATTAAGTATGTATATACATATATCTATTATATGTGTAATTAATTAGTATTATTGTATATATTAGTTTATAATATGTATTATATGTCTATGTACTGGATGACCCGAGTGTAACCATGGATACCCCATAGTTACATTGACCTGTGACCATGTAACATGTTAGCAGACTGCCATATATACACCGACGTACTGGCAAGACCATATCATTGACTTTCTGTTATGCACAACAACTACAGTAGTGACACCCCTAGCGTAGTCTCTGAGATCATTGTGTTTTGATTGTGTGTGTTAGTGTAATGTCTGATGTAATATTGTATTATATGATTGTCTATAGGACTGTTGGATCATTCAGATGATACTTTGGGACCATGACATTGGTATTGCCAGCTAAAGACCACAGGCGAGTACATTCTTTGACAGTTTCCATTATGTTAATTATCTCTATAATTCTAGTTGTATAGCGTACATGACTCTGACACTGTTGTTTACACGAGTTGGTATTATCGAGGCCTGTCACGAGGAGTCGTGGTTTGGAATCCATCGTGCTAGCTACGGAAAATAGGGAAATATTAGTAGCTTATGTGATCATACCCAACTTTACATGAATTATAGCTCACCCATACCTCACGTCGGTGCAGCCTGACCATTATATGTCTCATAGCCAGTTATGTATGATTAGCCTGACTATTGCTTGCATCATAGCTATCCGGATGGTTAGCCTGATCTTACATGAATCATAGCTAGTCATACCTAGCAAGCCTGATCAGTCCCAAGCCGATCACATGATATGCTGATGTTTCACATACTTAGCTAGATGTTCTTGACATGTATCTCTAGTATATTGATCTAGCATTCCTTATGTTCTAGTCATGGTTCTAGCATTCACTTATATATACTAGTTCATTGTTCTAGCGTGTACTTGTATTATTATTTATTGCTAGTTATACCATTGATATAACATATGCTCTAGTACTTTATTATTCCAGCATTTCTTTATTCCAGTATTTGTTATTGCCAGTATTCATATCTGTCTTATATTTCTTTACACTGTGTTATAGTTTTTGTCAATATATGTGGAACTGCTGTTAGTTCTTGTACTTTGTTCCAATCCTGACTAGATATTTTTTCCAGAGGATCTTAAGGATTTCTGTACTACACACTATGGACCGGGTATAGATGCAGACTACACACCAGAGATCTTAGAGGAGACTATTCCTTTAGAGGAGATATTACCTGCAGCTATCTAGGCAGTATTTATCTTATGCACTGAGACTTATTTGAGGTTATTGAGTTTATGTTAGACTAATTCTTAGTTATGTTGAGACTAGTGAAGACTTTATGTTGGACAGCTAGACTGTGGTTTATCTTTATTTTGAGACATTGTGTTTGACTATGTCTTTCTTCTTATCTCTTATCGTGCCTTATACTTTTATAGTTGTTCTAATTGAGTTTACATTATAAAATATTATGAGATGTATATCGTCCTCCTTATGGAGATTGATATCGTTGATAGGTATTTAGTTATAAAATATTTATTGTGACCTAGACAGCATTTTACCGCCGATGTTGCGGCGTAGGCTGGACGTACCCATGACTCATGCCCCTATTTTGGGTGTGGGTCATGACACATTTTTAGTGGTGGCCCATGCAGGTCTAGTTTCGCAAATTGTACGATATTGTGGTAGTACGACAACTTAGTTGTACTGCTACAAGCCTGCAATAGGATATAGGAAATAGGATTTTGGATGAGAGTATGCTCAATCACACTAGGAAATTCTGATCTTCACAATGCTATTCTAGTTGATTGCTTCTTTTAGAATTTTACTGTCCTTCCTTGATGATATTGTATCTATCACCTACATTGATTCTCTTTGATCTGTCTTCAGGATGTCGTCGAATACTAGATTTATGAGAGTGGGAGCATCAACTTCAGAGGGGCCTGGCATCTTTCGACCTGACGAACAGACACCTGGAGTTTCTTCTATATCTCCTGTTCATATGGGAGTATGTGTAGCTAACGGGATTTTTCTTCCACCTATTCAGAGGATTGCCCCAGCTGTGACGGACAACCTTCCACTACCACCAACACTGATTCCCGGAGGAGTGCCCACTAACGGGCCACAGATGTTCGCACTGATCCAAGGCATACTAGAGGCCCAGACAGTGATAGCAGAAGCTCAGCGTATTCAAGCTGAGGCTCAGAGAGTGCAAGCAAAGGCATACCAGGAGCAGACAGAGCTGATGAGAGAGAGCATGGAGAATGCTCATCAAGTGGCTCTCTAGGCTGTGGAGAGAGTAGCACGACGACCGCAGCATCCTGGCCAGCAGCACCAAAGGCCAGGTACTATAGTGGACTTTAAGAGGATGATACCTCGAGAGTTCAAAGGCACAGAAGGAATACTTTATGCTGACGATTAGTTAGAGGACATAGAGAGGAACTTGCGCTTAGCACAGATTTCGAAGATTCTTCAGATCGAGGCCGTTGGCAGTCAGATGTTTGATATCGCGTTGACGTGGTATCGTACAGAGCCGAGACTCGTTGTTGAAGGACTTACTTGGGAAGACTTTAAGGAGCTCTTTAAGGAGAAATTCTTTTCTGACGTAGCTTTGGAAGCATTGAAAAGACAGTTCCATGACTTAGTCCAAGGAGGCATGTCTGTCAACGAATATGCAGCAGAGTTTTGTCAATTGAGTCGATTCGCGCCATCGATGATCCAAGAGCCAGGAGATAGAGCACGAAAATTCAGAAAGGGATAGAGAAATCAAGTCTCGTACTTCGGGACGACGCACCGCTACATTTGAGGGTATTCTGATGGATGCCCAAATTGCCGAAGATGACTTAGACCTCAGGCCTAAGGGAGGACGCGACATTTCTGGAGGATCAAGTGGTAACACAGGGCAGGCCAAGCGCCCACACTTTCAATAAAAACAACAACAGAGGCCGTACCAGCAGCAGCACCAGCAACAGGCACCAGTTCGAGGACACATCCAGCATCAACAACTACAGAAACAGAATCAGCCCGTTGCCCAGTGCGGTATTGCGAAAAGATGGGACATACTAGGGACAACTGCAGGAAGAGGTTGGGTACTTGCTTGTCATGTGGATCATCAGCACATCAGCTAAGGGACTGCCTAGCTATTCAGACTCGCCAGGGAGAAGCAACAGCTCAGAGAGGACCAACCAGATTACCTACTATACCAGGAGGCCAGCAGAGGGGACCTCCACTTCTACCACAGCAGCAGAGGTTTGCTTAGCACCAGCAGTAGCATAGAGGAGCACCACAGGGATGAGCTTATGCCATAACTATTGAGGAGGCTGAGCCAGTTGGAGACGTGATTTCAGGTTCAGTTTGTCTCGATTCTATTCCACCACTTGCATTATTTGATTCTGGCGGTTCCCATAGTTTCGTATATGTATCTTATGCCCTTCAGCATCATTTAGAAATGAAACCATTAGATAGGACTTACAAGATCACGACAGGAGGAGGCATTATCCTAGTCCATGATTATTGTAAGGATCGGAGAGTGTCATTGGAAGGTCGAGAGTTGAGCGTGAGTTTACTCGTCATGCCACTTCCGGGATACGATATTGTACTCGAAATGGACTGGCTGAGAAAATACCATGCTTCTATAGATTATCACGGAGGTAGAATAGTATTTCGACCACCAGGAGAGCCAGAGTTCGAGATCGCTAGAGGAGCAGAGGAGCGGAACAGAGGTACTTTTTGCGGAGCCAGGATGGAAGAAGAGGAGTTACCATATCCACTAATAGCGGAGTTCCTGGATGTATTTCCAGAGGAGTTGTCAGATTTGCCGCTAGACAGAGATGTTGAATTCTCTATAGACTTGATACCAGGAGTAGAGCCTATTTCGCAACATGTCTACAGAGTCAACAACAACGAGTTGGTAGAACTGAAGAAGCAAGTTGAGGAGCTGCAAGAAAAAGGTTTTATTAGATCCAGTTCATCGCCATGGGGAGCACCGGTATTATTCGTACTAAAGGACGGTACATTACGCATGTGTATCGATTATAGAGCTCTAAACAACCTCACTATCAAGAATGAATATCCGCTGCCGATGATAGATGATATTTTCGATCAATTGAGCGGAGCTAAGGTGTTTTCAAAGATAGACTTGAGGTCAGTCTATCACCAGGTGAAGGTGAATATAGAAGACATACCAAAGACAGCCTTTCGGACCAGAAATGGTCGTAGATGCAGCAGAAAAGGTAAAACTCATCAGAGACAGACTGCGAGTGGCGCAGGACAGACAGCGACATTGGGCCGATAGCCACCGAAAACCCCTAGAGTTTCAGGTATAGTTTTTTTTTGTTTGTTTGTGATTGTATGTTTTAGATTGCGTGTTAAGATTGTTTGTTCTAGGTTGGAGATTTGGTGTTCCTATGGATTTCTCTGACACGGGGCACGATTCATTTTGGTAAAGGGGAAAGCTTAGTCCACGATACATCGGGCCCTTTAGTATTCTTGCAAGGGTCGTTACAGTGGCCTATAGACTTATCTTGCCGCCTGCTCTAGATGGAGTACATGACATATTCTACGTGTCGTAGCTGAGAAGGTACGTGGCAGATCCTAGTCACATACTAGTTCACTCAGAGATCGAGGTTGGACCGACACTCAGCTATCCTGAACAGCCCGTTGAGATCTTGGATCGTAGAGAGAAGGTATTGCGAAACCAGACTATTCCCTTGGTTCGTGTTGCATGGAGACATCACTCTCCAGGCGAGTCAACCTGGGAAAGAGAGGACAAAATGCACGAGCAGTATCCGTATATCTTCGAGACTTGAGGTATATTTTATTGCTTGATTGTTTGTTCTTGTGCTAGTTTATTTTAATTTCGAGGACAAAATTCTTTTAAGGAAGGTAGACTTGTCACCCCCACATTTCAGATTAGGGGTATTTTCATCTTTTCATAATTAATGGGTAAATAATTACATGATAATTAATTATATTTAAATTATTGTGATTTTATTTGATTGTTGTACTTTATCGTTGCTTCGATAATTAGAGCACTACACTAGCCATTGTCTTCCAACAGATTTCACACCCTTGTCCTAGACATGCCAGACTGTTATTTTGATCTTTGTGTGACTCATAACTAAGTCTTATTGTGCTTTATTTTAGTCGCACAACATTCGTCGCAGCCGATTGTATTTAATTCTATATAAATCAAAACTTGTATCCTTGTGCGTTCCAATCGAAATTGGAGACACAATCTCGACCCATTTTGAGCAACCCAAATTAGGGTAATATTCTATTCTGAGTCTACTTCATTCGTAATACTTGTGTTCCACTTAATTTCAGTCCTTTGTACTTCTAATTAATTTTAGAACACCATTTGCATTTATTTTAATTAAATTAAATCATAAACCTCACTTTGTGCAATTTTCCAATTATTGGGCACTTTTGTGCAAACATGCATTAAGGTATCCATCCCGTTGGACATGACACGTAAAATAACCCATTTCTCCTTTATGTGTATTTTTCCATAATTTTTGGGAGTGTGCAATGCAACATCAACCTCCTTGAACCATGGCCCTCCAAACCTTGAACCAATTCATCATAGCCATTCATTTTAATTTATTTGAATCATAACCCTTGAAATACCTACATGAGAAGACCCTTTTCCTAAGGGGTTGACCAAAGTCAAACTTTTTTAGGTCAAACCAACCCCCCCTTCATATATAAACTCATTTTCTTTACTTTTTCCTTTTCTTTCTATTCCCTAAACCTAATACCAGCCGACCACCCCCTTCCCTATTCATCTCCTTCCTTCCGTCGTTCCACCAGAGCTTGACGCAGCTTAGCCTCGTCAACCCGCTGCCCAGCACCCCTCGACCAGACGAACCCCACCGCCTCCATCCCGCTCGCAACAACCCGCTGAACCCACCTACACCGCTGCACCAGAAGCTTGATGTCATCCCGTTGTCCCCGACTTTATCCCTGTCAATGCTGACCCGCCAGAACCTGAATGACCCCTCCCCTGCGTCGATATCCCTCGATGACTCGACGAACTACTGTTGAAGACGAGCACTACCGCACGATGCTGCACTGAGCCACTGTCCACGCCTGCACTCGACCGGACCGACGATGACCC
Organism: Iris macrosiphon; assembly: GCA_036927795.1. Classification (NCBI taxonomy): domain Eukaryota; kingdom Viridiplantae; phylum Streptophyta; class Magnoliopsida; order Asparagales; family Iridaceae; genus Iris; species Iris macrosiphon. Next base: position 148,437,835 of record JAYESA010000007.1, on the reverse strand, counting down.
GCCACACCTGAGCACGCGATGCCTGCTCGACGGAGAAGCCACAGCCGCTTTGACTCGAGACCCCGCCTATCCTCGACCACTTCGACCCTCCAGACCGTTCACCTGAGCGCCATGAACCTCGCCGAGCCATCCCGTCGACCGGACTCACGGCACGCCTGACTGAACGCAAAACTCGCCGAAGAAGCTGCCAACCGCCGGATTCTTTGACACAGCAGCAGTAGAAGCAGCAGAGCACCCCCTTCGCGATGACCTCGACACGGATATCTCGTCCCACGTACCCAGGTTCGAGTTTCCTCTTGCGTACATGTACACGTACGCGCTTACGCATATTTTATCATCGCATTGCATACGTATTTAGTCGTGCTGTATTTAGTATATAATGGTATATTGGTATATAATTGGTATGTACATATTGGCATACGTATTAGTATATATTTAAATATATATTAGTATATATATATATATAAATATATAAACATGTACTAGGGATACACGTACAATACATATACGTATGTATATATACTAATTGAGAATTATGCTATATATATATATATATATATATATATATATATATATATATATATATATATATATATATATATATATATATATATATAGTATAAATTCTATTAAGTATGTATATACATATATCTATTATATGTGTGATTATTAGTATTATTGTATATGTTAGTTCATAATATGTATTATATTTCTATGTACTAGATGACCCGAGTGTAACCACGGATACCCCGTAGTTACATTTACTTGTGACCATGTAACATGTTAGCATACTGCCTTATGTACACCGACGTACTGACAAGACCGTATCATTGACTGTCAGTTATGCACAGCAACTACAGACGTGACACCCCTAGCGTTGTCTTTGAGATCATTATGTTTTGATTGTGTGTGTTAGTGTAATGTCTGATACAATATTGTATTATATAATATGTCTATAGGACTGTTGGATCATTCAGACTATATTTTGGAACCAGGATATTGGTATTGCCAGCTAAGGACCACAAGCGATTACAATCTCTGACAGTTTCCATTATGTTGATTATCTATATAATTCTAGTTGTATAGCGTACATGACTCTGACACTGTTGTTTACACGAGTTAGCATCATCGAGACCTGTCATGTGGAGTCGTGATTTGGAATCCATCGTGCTAGCTGGGGAAAACAGGGAAATATTAGTAGCTTATGTGATCATACCCAACTTTACATGAATCATAGCTCACCCATACCTCATATCGGTACAGCCTGACCATTACATGCCTCATAGCCTATTATGTATGATTAGCCTGATTATTGCTTGCATCATAGCTATCCGGATGGTTAGCCTGACCTTACTTGAATCATAGCTAGTCATACATAGCAAACATGATCAGTCCCAATCCGATCACATGATATGATGATATTTCACACACTTAGCTAGATATTCTTGACATGTATCTCTAGTATATTGATCTAGCATTCCTTATATTCTAGTCATGGTTCTAGCATTCACTTATATATACCAGTTCATTGTTCTAGCGTGTACTTGTATTCTTATTTATTACTAGTTGTACCATTGATATGACATATGCTCCAGTACTTTATTATTCCAGCATTTCTTTATTCCAATATTTTTTTATTGCCAGTATTCATATATGTCTTATATTTCTTTACACTGTGTTATAGTTTTTGTCAATATATGTGGAACTACTGTTAGTGCTTGTACTTCGTTCCAATCCTGACTGGATATTTTTTTAGAGGATCTTGAGAATTTTTGTACTACACACTATGGACCGGGTATAGATGCAGACTACACACCAGAGATCTTAAAGGAGACTATTCCTTTAGTGGAGATATTACCTGCAGCTATCTAGGCAGTATTTATCTTATGCACTGAGACTTATTTGAGGTTATTGAGTTTATGTTAGACTTATTCTTAGTTATATTGAGACTTGTGGAGACTTTATGTTGGACAACTAGACTGTGGTTTATCTTTATTTTGAGACATTGTGTTTGACTATGTCTTTCTTCTTATCTCTTATCGTGCCTTATACTTTTATAGTTGTTGTGATTGAGTTTACATTATGAGATATTATAAGATGTATATTATCCTTCTTATGGAGATTGATATTATTGACAGGTATTTAGTTGTATAATATTTATTGTGACCTAGACAGCGTTCTACCGCCGATGCTGCAGCGTAGGCTGGACGTACCCATGACTCATGCCCCTATTCCGGGTGCGGGTCGTGACTCCCATCTTTTTCGTCGATTTTTTCCTATATACGCAACCGAATTTCGATCAAGTTGTTTAGATGCAACCATAACATGAACACCTTCTAATGTCTTCAATTAGTTTTATTCGAACCACCCTATTTCTAATGTAGATTTATCCGAAGCTTTCTGAAAAACTACTATTTTAGATATATGTGAATTTACAGTTTTTAAAACTAATATACTATTTTGGAAGGCAATTTTCTTCCAATCGACCCAACCAAAATAAGATTTTCTTTTTCTGACATGAAGTCAATATAACCAGGATCGCAACGATATATTATTTGTATATTTTTATCATTATTCCTGCATTAAAAACTGGGTTTAAAATTAGGAAAAACCTACGAAAACTGTTCATAGAAAACTTAAAAAATACGATTCAGAGTACGTTCAGACAAACTGGACCACAATGTCATATACAAGTTGCATCTAAATGAGCGTATGGTATATCCTGACGTACGGGATTTTCCTATAGTTGATTCGAGCGTGTTTGCGCGCCGGAATCAACCAATATCCAAGAGAAGTCCCCTATATTAACTTTTTGTAAAATACCCTAAAAAAAATTGATCGCTCGTCGGAATGCGACAAAACTTGCACCATTGAATTTGTGATATCACACTAGTCCTGTGACCCAAGTTTCATGCGATTCTGAGACAGTTGATCTAGCCGCCTATTCGTAGGCCCTACGGTTAACTCGACGAGCAAAATTATGATCGGCTCACCAGAATCTAAAATTGGATATACTGTTGAGTTTGTATCATCGTTTAGGATTTATTTGACCTGTAAATTGTCTAATCTAGAGACGTTTACCTCTGACACATATTTCGGTGCAAAGTGGACTACATATGGACTCCGCTTTGACCCAAAATTATTGTTTCGTTGTTGTGACCAAATTAGACGAAAGGGTAGAATTTTTTGACTATCTCACTAATTCTGGAGACGTTGGTGATATTTATTTCAACATCTGAAGGCGTCCATACAGAGTCCCTACTTTCCGGTTCCTTGCGCTTGACGTCTGGACGCCTATACTACACAGATTGCCTGTCAGACAAGTATACCCTGCCATTGTGCTATTTATTTACATTCATTGTTAGCATGCATACTTTTGTTGCTCATTTAGTTATTTTATTTTGCTATATAAAACTATGCGTCCAAGAATAACTTGGGTGCAACGACGGTTGCATCGTCTTCTGTTTTTTATTTATATTATGGATGTCGGCCTAGTTTTACTAGACCACCCCTACGATGTTAAGGAATTTTTATGTTTCATTGGCCGTGACACATTTGTTAGTAGCTTGGAGAGGGGGGAAAGGGGCCAGCCACATAAAGAGGCTAACCTCTCTCTCTCCTCTTCATTTGCATTCATTTTAAGATCCCCAATTCTCTAGATCCCCAATTTACTTCATCCCTCCATCAATTCAACTTCAATTCACTCTCATTCCCTCTCAATTTTACCTAGCAATGAGCATTGGATCTTGAATTTGTAAGGAGCACTAGGAAGAGGAGATTGTGGCAAGGAGATCTTGTCCAGATTATTTCTATTGTGTATTTTATTAAAAATCTATCTTCTAATAGGTATAGATCTGAATTTCCTTTTATTTTAGCTTCTAAATCATGAATTTGACTCTTAGGAATACCCCGATGGCATAAGGCTACCTATAGAAATAAGTTCTAGGCTAATTGGTGGTGTATTGTGATTTCTACATGGTGATTCGTGTCCATTTTAGTGAAATTGTGAGATTGACACATCAAGTGTATGTCATGAGACCAATTTAGTCTAATTGGACATAGATCGGGGATGTAGTACTATTACGTGTCCATAAATGGATACGAGTAGACCGTATCACGATACGGTGTGATACGGGGTGATACGGAACCCAATTTGGATGATTTGTATGATTTTCCTTAATTATTATTAATAGCTCATTTTAATAGATGTTATTATATGTAAATTAAGTGGAGGAATGATTTAAAGTCATGAATTCTGAATTTGGATACTTTATTAAGTATATATATATATATATATATATATATATATATATATATATATATATATATATATATATATATATATATATATATATATATATATATATTAGTTTACCACATATTGCATTTTACATGTTTGATGTAATGTTCGTTATAAATATATATATATATATATATATATATATATATATATATATATATATATATATATATATATATATATATATGTTAGCATATGTATCAGTCACAGTGACTAGGGGAGAAATTTCTAGTTTATATGGTAGATGGTGTGAGTGTAGAGCCTTGTGAAGGACATTGGTGTGACTACTATTTGTAGTTGCGGTCAAGGGAGATGGGGCTCGAGTTAAGTAACTGTAGTAACATCAATTAGAGTTTCAAATGCAGGTAGAGAGAAAATATGTTAAACTCGAGCAGTGAAGTAAGGAGGGTGGAGTGTTTGTGGACTATGGTGGCAAGTGTGTCTGTGTGTGGTTAACCAGGGTGCAGTGCACTGCATTTGCAGTGAAGAGTTTTGCTTGGTGTTCAGTTATTTAGGATGCTGTGTTTAGTCCAGCTATCAAGTGTCCAAGAAGTGGTGCATTGTGCACAAGTGTGTAAGGGAGGATGCACTTGAGGTGTGTTATAATAGAGGGATATCAGTTAACACTGACATTGGCAGGTGGAAGAAGAGCAGCTGCAGCAGCAGCAAGTACATGCTGGGTACTTGGATTGGTTTCCAGCATACAGAGAGAAGATTCAATTGAGGACTGATGCAGGCCATTGAATAATAAGCAGTATCAGTTACCGAATCAAAGGGGGTTCAGTTATGGCCATTCCTTTAGTAGTAGCAGTTGGGGTTACCTGGAGCTTACAACACAAATAGGGGTTGCAAGAGCAGTATTATGAAGGGGTTTAATATCCTAGTATATTAGTTAGAGGTTACCAGTTATCATATAGAGTTAGTTAGTATATAGTTAATTATCTAGTTTAGTTAGTATCATTAGTGGATATATTATTATCAGTTGTATCTTTATTAGTTAAGTTCAGTTATAATTACGATACCGGTTGGATGTGTAATACCATTTGGGTATCAGTTAACATATTCCTAAATATAAATTAGTGTAAGTTAGTTTAAAGGTAGATGTTAGTGTTAGATTGTTTTAATTAGTAGTTGTTGGATATTAAGCTATGTATTAGTGTAATATGTTAGATTGGTTTAGTTTTATTAGTTAGTTAGTTGTTAACTGTTAGTGGTATATGAGTTAGTTAAAGTCAATTATAGATATATGTTAATTGTTAGATGTTTATATGTTAATATATATATATATATATATATATATATATATATATATATATATGTCAGTTAGGTAGATTGGGATTGTTAACAGTAGAGGAGTTAATAACAATTAGTTTGATGTTAGTTAAGTTAGTATATATATGTTAGTGAGTATTAATTAGTCAGAAGTATCATTTAGTTGTATGTTAGATAGTGTGTTGATGATAGTTAGATACAGTAGTTAGTTATGTATTAGTTTTGGCTAATAATTGGTTCTAGTATTACCTTAGGATGCACCAAGGTAATAGTGAGGTACAAGGTATCATGGGGTATTTGGTATGGAATACCAAGAGGGTAGTTAGGTATCAATACCAAGGATGGCTCAAAGCCAAGGTAATCAATATTGAACTTATATTAGCTAATGTTGACTAGATAAGGACCAATTTAGACTTATAACCTAGTTGGACCTAGAATATCATCATGTAGCTTATTTTAGCATCATTTCTCTTTATTTCACCAATTAACTTGATATTTCCTAAATAGGATTGTGTGACACCAGCTTGGACATAGAGAGACACATTTTCTCAGGAACAGTGGAGAGTACATCTCTCTGTTAGTTTTTAATCATGATAGTGTATATATCATATGTTCTAGAACTATTTACTTGATTCTGACACAGTGGCTACTAAATGGATCCTGTCATGGGATGTTATCCCCTACTTTGTTCAGTGGGTACTCCGTCACATATATTTTATCGTGTGTATTGGGTATTGATTATCGTGTACTTTATGTTCACACACTGCTCGTGTTCAGTGTGCTTATATTCGTGTTCGTAATGTGTCATGATTAGATCCATAAGTATTAGTTGGGGATAGGGGAGTAGGAGTTGGTTATTTGATCAAGCCCAGTGTATTAGTGTACATGTCGATTACATATCACATGTGTAATCGAGTTACCATATTATATTCGTGTTCAACCGAAACCGATCACATAATAAACTTGCACTTTAAGGCACATTAGCTAGTATTATTTTTTTTCTTTACTTATAGTTATTCTCTATTGCTTGTTCTTTACTTTTTTGTACATTACTTGTTCACTCTAGTTTATTTAAATTTTCTATTGCTAGTTATCTTGTATTCTTTTCTACTTACCTGTCATATATGATATACCATGTATTTGGAACTACTTTCAGAGTTTTGTACTTTACCCCTTTCCTGATTGGATATATTTTTCAGATGATTGGCTAGAGAAGATGTATCCCACTTATTAGGGGCCGCAGGATGGTAAGCTATTAGAGGATACTCCCTAAGAGCAGAAGGACCTAGTGACAGTGCCCGAGGAGGCCTAGTTATATTTTTGGATATTGTATTAGTCTCATTCCTATACTCATAGCATGTATATATTATTTTGGGAGTGGCTATGTCTAGACTTATGGATTTGGACTTGTGGTTGTATTGTGACTCTTACTTTCTCTCTTTTATTCCATATCATGCTTTCGTCCTCCTTTAGTTTTATATTGTGATTGAGTATTGTTTACCATTAGCATATACCATATTGTTCCTTCTTTCGGAGTTGAGGTAGCATAACAGGTACCCATTTATATATTATATGAGATATGTAGATAGTTATATTGACCCAAACAGTGTTCTATCGCCGATGCTGTGCCGTAGGCTGGGCGTTGTTCATTACTCGTGCACTTATTTCGGGTTTGGGTTGTGACAAGCGATGAGCGTCATCATAATCGTTTGCAGGGTATTTATATACTTCTATTATCCCTCGGCCTGAGTTCATTGTGCTTGAAATTGAGCCTCAATCTGGGACTCGAATTGGCTTTGACGTAATTCTGTCTGCCTCTATTGTGTTTCCATCAAGCGCATCATCCGCTTGAACGGATCACCAGAGGGCGCGACTTCTTGAATTCCAGAGCTGCCTGAAGTGTCGAAACTTCTCTCTTGCACCTGCGCCATTACTTACGCTTGTGCGTTCGGCTCTGAGGCCGTACTTCCTTCAAAGAAAAGTAACTTATATCAGTCTCAAAATATATTATGGACTCACTGTATGGAACTCATCTTATTTTGGCCAAGCGAATTCAAGACTTCAACTAGGAGGGACATAGCCATTTCAAGAAAATTCTTTTGACCCGAACATCAAAGGATCCGAAGCTACGCTCTGATACTAATATGCCATGCCCAAATTTCTGCTAGATCGATAATCGTCCCCTGGGCGTGATGTCGTACGAGCGTAAGGCATGCCGCACAAGGCCTAGGCATAATGATATACTTTAGAAGCATATGCAACAGAGTACACAAATGAAATATCACACATTGGAATAAAAAAAAGTTCTCTTTATTGATAATGAACATCTTTGTTTCAAATACTTGACTCAATAGTAAAGGTGTACCACACGAGCTTACAAGATGGACGAAAAATGAGATAGTCGATCCATACATTACATTATTTACAAAAATTCAAAAGACAAACCACCTTGGGTGTGTTTGCACCATCGCCTAGGAGCTTAAAAAGGGTATGTGTGAGCTCCTTGAGAATATGTACTTACACTCCAAAAGTCACAAATATGAATGCGTCAGACCAGTAAAAGTTTGGGGGGAAGCTTCAGCTCGTTGTCGCGTTACCTTGGCTCGGGGAACCTGCTGCAAAAAGGTTCAATACTTTAAAAAGTACTGGTGAGGGCGAGCTAACCCAACACACTAAATTGACACCGTATTCATGTGAACATACAACATTATTATTATATGATATTTCTATCTTGCTATAGTTTAATTTTATAACACAATAGAATGAAATAATATAAAAAAATATGTTATCGTTCGGTGACTTCTACCTGCACCATCTGAACCACATGTACACAACTTACCATGACCTTCCCTGCCATAAAGATATAGTTAGTTTACACAGTTTAAATATACATAAGGATCATTGTCATGACAAAATATCATGGACTATAGTCTGGGTAGACGGCGATGCTTGTTGTGCAGGTAGCGAGCCCCGCTACAAACTCCCATCTCATACGTGCTAAGTTGCTAGCACGACTAACTGTTGTTTTGCCCGGGATGGATCAACCCCGGTGCCCCAACGACCATTCGCAGGAACCATATACCTTGTGAACAAATTATCCATGTCTATTGATGATCTAAACACTAAGTTAACATACAAAGCATTTCAAAACATCAAAATGAACATAACTACTTTAGCACAGTACGATGGCATAGTCTACCTGCTGATGTGATCATATTGCAAGTTATGTATTACCCATTGAACAATTATAGAAGAATAAATTCTAGCGACACTGAAATATAAATAGATATATGCATAGCGGACCAGCACGCAACAATATGATCGTACATTAATTTTATGTGACAAGCATTAAGTATTTTAAGTCTACTTTTTTTTATCTTGACTCAATTTTATTAATATGGTATTGTTGATCGTAACGCCCAATGAGACAGATTACAAAGAATGAAGACTTGGAAGAAGGGCGCTAATAGGAAGTAAAGCCACTCACAAGTTGGAGAATCAGGAAAGAGAAATGGAAGATCTTCAAGACTCCGACTCCACTCGCGCGTCGCCTACACGATCACCTGCATGCACCAACAAATAATCAATATATCCTGCCTCGGTCTCCCAAAGTTTGATACAAAATATGAAGTTCAAGGAAAAAAGATAATAAAATCCATCAAAATCTTTCAAGAAAATGCATGCCACAAAACCAACAAGAAAGCAACCAAGCAGCATCGAAAACGAGCAAAGAAACCAGCGCAACAGAAAGGCCCCTCGCGACTCTGCCTCTAAGTCCTTTCTTAAGGCACAATTCGCTAAATGTGGGACTTAATTTCGAAGAAACCAATACATAATGAGAAAAGGTTCTTGATTCAATCTGTCCCGATCGAACGATACCAAGTATTTCTTAACCGTGCTTCCCGAAAAGGGGGGAATAGGGCACTATAATCTGGACAAATAAATATGATACAATATGTGAGATTGATTGCAATCTTGAATCTCACTTAGTGACTATTATTTTTATCTGAAGAAGTACATGATGGACTATGCGTTGAATCATACTTCTTAAATCAGATTTAGAAAATAGCATATATAGTATGCTAGAGGTACTTGGGTCTTTCGTGGTAGCACTTTTGATTGGCCATGCATACTTTTTTTCTTGGTTATGAGAGTTGTCTAGGATCACCATATGTCATGCCCCAGTCTAAAAATGTACGGGACCAACCATATGGCAATGGCCACCAAGTAAGACTCCGAAGGCTTTTCCAATTTAATAGACCCATCGAAGCATACTTACACTATCCAAGGTCAAGTGATCAAACTATATATATTTATGATCTAACAACTAACTATATCTCAATCCACATGACAAGAATAAAAAGATAGATAAATATGACTACCAGTCTACAGCCTAATAATTATACTTTCGGAATAGGCTCAAAGAAAATAGCATGAGTCTACAAATATTAAGCAGATACAAATAATAGAATGAAGTATAAATATAACAGAAGAATAATACATGCAATAAAATGAGTACTCATCAACCATCCAGGAAAAGATCTCTTAGACCAACTCAGCTAACCTGGCAGGGAACCAGGTTCTCAGAGGGACGTAACAAGATACAAAAAGTACATGCCATAATATAAATGCTGTGTAAACATAAAGGTGACCTAACCATCTATGTGAATGTGCTTTGAAGACAACCTTGGTGCGTATGGGTAGGTAAGATAGGTATAAGGCGTAGCATCGAGCCAGAGGCAAAATATATATACTAGCATACGTCCCGATTAATAATAGTGCACAGTTAGTGACCAATGTCGGATATATCCACTAGTATATAAACCCATAATCGGGTAACAACAGCCAAAAATTGGGTAACACTGAGGCTCATGACCCTGTAGTCTCCTCTTTGGACTACGGTAGTCAGATGTATGTCCTATACGCCAACTAATTGTCTTTCCCACCCAATCCCAATGTACAAGTCGTGAATACGACGTGGATATCACGAAACTATAAATACAAGTCACAATAACAAAAACTATAACAACCATGCTAAGTACCGACACATGTGCTACTCATACCGGTAGATAATCTTGTGCGTAAGTCTATACCCTAACATGAACTCACTCTGTGCCGTGAATGGATAGGTGTGATGGTCTTGAAAGATATAATAATAACTCCACAAATTCAGGTATGTATACTATAAACTAGGTCTATACACAGGATTATACATCGACGCATTCATCGACTGCACCCGAGGTATTCTCAAACGCACACAACTATATTATATTCAGAGAAGAAACATATAAACAATAATAGTAAGTTTAAATAGTAAAATAAGGTAATGTATACTTGTCTGGAACTCTGAGATAAAAATACAGCAATCCCGATCCCGTATCCAAGATTGAACTGTCCTGAGAGCCTATATGTATAATAATATTAAATCAGTCATTTCTAGTTTTTCCTACGCATGCAACATAACACTAACTATATACACATATGGTTGATATAAAAATTATGGTTTTTCGATAATTAAATAAAAACTAGTTTTAGAAAATAGTTCTAGCCTTCTGGTTCCCTAATAACTTGTTAACACTAACATTTATATATAACCCTAGGTTAACATTGTCTCTAAATTACTAATAGACATGTAATATTTGATCACGTACATATATGACAATTTAATCATGCCAATTTCGTAAAAACAAGTGTCAACCAATTTATGACACTTAGTAAGGTTCAATATCAAGTCACTAACCAAACACCAAACCTAATTTAATCATTTCTGGTCCATCCCTAACCCATTCTAACACATGAATTATGACACGATTGTAAGGTTAAATATATGTACTAGTTAAGGTTGGGTTAGTAATAATTTGGTTTATCAATGATACTAACTAGTACATACAATATTTATACACTTATATAAAGTTTCTATTGCCTCCTAACACCCTAGAATACATATAAAAATATACCATATCATTTAATTAATAGATTTAATTTAGAATTAAAAAGTATTTACGTGATCGACAAAAACTAACATGAAATATGATAAATTATAGCATAAACAAGTGCTGAATTTTGTCACAGAAATATATAAAATTGAGCATGATAAAATATAATTTGGGAAGGATTTTAAGCATGAAATGATGGGTATTTAACATTCTTAAAGTTTGGTCTATATTTACATAAAATTCAGAATCAAATCAAAGACTAAAATGCTTATTCGTGATTTGTGGGTGTGTTTGTCATTTTTAAGCACAAAAATGACATGTTTCAAATCAGAATTCTTGTGTTTGTGGGTGTGTTTGTCAAGTTTAAACATGATTTTCCATATTAAAATTATGGTTTCCAACTAGGTCAACGTGTTGGCTAGTTAGTGTGAGACTCGTTTCACTGTTCTAGTACTCGTACCCAATATACGTGTAGTATACATGTATATCTTGCGTATTATTTAATTTCTTACATCTTGCTTTATGCCATTCATGCAATGTTTAGGTTATTTTTTTAAGTTTCTCTTAGTTGCATGCTTTGGACCGTTGGTCCCATGGTTTTCTTGGTGGGTGGCAGGGATGAACCCGGGTGAGAGGTATGGATTATGATCCAATGGCCTACATTCAATCCTTTGGCTATATAAGCAATCACATTCTCTTTCCTCCACTTTTTTTTTCTTTCATTTCTCTTTCCTTCTTTATTTTTTCGCCAGCAGAAAGAAGCACTCAAGCTTGGCCTTGGCCATGGGTGATCTTGGTAGTGTTGGTATTAGGCTAAAACTTGACCATAGTTAAGTACATCTTGCTAACCGAAGGAACAACCTTGGATCTTGCTTTGATTTTTAGTATAGCTTATTTTATCATTTAATCGATTTTATTTTTGTGTAACACTTAGAACTTGTTTCATTGCTGATTTTATTTTTCTTGGATTGGATTGCTCTTGGAGTCCAAGAATAGCAAGTCAGAAAATTCAAGTTGGCCTGAGAATGTATATAAAAAGTAAGTAGGGAACCTTGTCACAAAAGCAAAGTTCTAATGAGTGCACTTGTGTGTGTTTCACAAATTTCTTAAAAAGTGCACCATGAAATATTAAGTATTTGGGGCATACTTCTCTACTCCTACATACGTTGTGTAATAAGGCAATTCCTTCAAAGTACGCCAATCATACTTAGTGCACTTTGAATAGGTCTGTAAGTCATCAAGAATATACGCCACTGCTTGAAAAGCCAGGTTGGTACAATTTGAAGATATTGCAGAGTTGGCACAATTTGGTAAGCTTTCCTTACCGACGCACTTTGTCCCTTCTGGATAATGGCTCACTTTGATGTGTGGGGCACTATGTGACATTCTTCAGAGATGGCGTACTTTGTAGCCTTTCGTATTACTTAATGACTAAGCAAAGACTTCTGAACATTCTCGAGAATTGTGTTCTCGATTGCTGTGCCTGGTCTTGGAACTTATATTTTATCTTTTAGTAGACCTTTATGTGATTGTTTGTGCACCAACCTCACTTCTGGCATTCTTGATGAAAGTATGCAAAAGTCGAAGCTTCGGTACTTTCATTTGTGCGCCAATGATAGATTTATGCGCCAAGCTCCTAGCTCGCACACTTCTATCATTGTGTGCCAATATCTTAGAAGTGCTCTTTAGTATGATTATGCGTCATCTTTGCTTGGAGAACTTTTGTATAAAAGTGCGTCAAAACTGTCCGGAATAGTGATTTGTGTGTCAATACCCGTTTGTGTGCCACTGGTGGTTTTTGACCTATTGTGCACGGATGTTATTTCCTTGCCTGATGTTATGCGCCAACCCTGAATTGTTAATTTATGCGCATGTATGACAGTATTCTCTTTAACATGCTTAACTCTTGATGATTCTCTAGTTCTCTTTTATCATGTTATTTTAATTAATCCTGGTTATTTTCTGAGCATGACATTCTTAATATTGATCCCGATTTTCTAACATGATCTAATAATTTTATATTCTAAATGAACTCATGAATCTTAACATTGTACTGATAATCATGATAATCCTTATACTATATTGATACTCATGATCCTGATAATCCTGATAGTGGCTCGACGTAGCGCACTCCTGACTTGAGAATTCCTACAATAGTCCTGATCAAGACTATTAGTAGCACCTGTATTGCATGACCTGTATCCCCGTGGTTGATTTTGATTGTACTCCTAAAGTTACTGTACTGTCTTACATCATGTCTAAGGCAGATTCTTGAGCACCATGGTTGAGAATACTTGATAATTGCCAAGGCTAATAATTAGAATAATAAACTAGAAAGTATTTAGAGAGATTTTCTGGCTACATGCAATCCCGATATCCCAGCGACACCTGATGGATTTGGAGCTCTCCGTCATGGAGGGTATACTTCCAGCACACCATCGAGTGTTGTACTACCAGAAAAGATAAGAAATAATTATACCTTATATATCTATACTATGTACATGTTCGTCTGGATAACCCGGATAGTCTGTAGCGCATGTGGCTATAAGAAATCTCAAACTATATGTGTAGTAATTAGGACTGTGATAATCCTAGTTAGCTAATGATAGCAAGCTGTAGGACATGATTAGTCGTGGTCGCTTAATTTTTAGTCTAGTCATGTCATGATTTTATTGGCAGTTGATCCAAAAATGATAATCCGGAGTACTGATTCCAGATATCCTTGTTTAATTACTCATGAACTGCTTAACTATTATTTTACCCGTTTTACTTATTTAACTGTCCCTTATGATATTTCTTACTGATTTGTCTACATAAAATTTTAGTTCATCAGTTTGGCTCCCTTGTGGTACTTGCTGTTTTGGGGTCTGACTCCACTGGTTTTGTATGGCCAGATTTTGGAGCAGGACGCAGGATTTTTTGTACTTTCTGCCTCTAGATGGTGAACACGAGGAGCACCCGAGGACATGAGTAAATTTTTTCTTCCTCACCCACTTGATCTTGTACATTATTATTTTGAGGCATTTAGCCACAGAGCACATGTTTAGTTCGTATTTTGGGTCTTTACATTCTAGCCTACAGGCCTACATGTAAAGCATATTCTAGACTATAGCTAGAGCTGATCATGTAACAATGTACTCGGCTAGTCCTTCATTTTTGTACTAGCTTCATGATTATCTGGGTATGTATAGTTTGGGATGTCTTACTATTATATATTGATGATTCATACATCTTGTAAACTTGTTGCTTGCTTAAGATTGATAGACCTAGGATTCTTGACCTAGGACTGCCTGATGGATTGTAGATTAAAACCCTCAAATATCTAGACAGTCGTGATCGTATCTTGGGTTATAGAGTGCTCTGGTATACGTAGTTGGCATTGTCTGCCCCTGTTCTCCAGTATTCTAGTTCTGGTGCATGACACGGTTTAAGTGGTGGCCTATGCAGGTTTGAAAATTTAGAAGTATGGGGGTTTACCAATGTATTTTAGATGTATCAATCATGCTACTCCTTGATCTCCTCCAATGTCGAACTTATATCCCTGAAATCTTAATTCAATATCTGCTTTGATCTTCGATCAATCATATTTGTCCCTTTAATGATCCTTGTGTCCTTTATCTTTCAGGGACATTGTTCATAGTCGTTCTGATCATCCAGCCCGAGTTCCTCCAATAGAAGGACAACATCCCGATGTCCAGCAACCCCTTGAGGTTCAGCCTCAACATTCTGGAGCCGGGTCTAGAATAGCTCAAGATGAGGAACCTGTCATACCCCAATCACAAAATACGTAGGACCAGGTATACGTACTCATGTCAGCTATACGAACAAGTATAGAAACCCAAATTAATGGACCTAACCAGTCGTAGTACGCTATAGAATATACTGAGATATAATATCTCAGGCAGGTAATAATCTAGTCTCATCCACAAATATCCCAGAATAGGAAACTGAATGAATAGATAAAGTCTCAGAACCCACTACAAATAAAGTCTAGTGGAGAACAATCCACGATAATAAAGTAAGAAAGAATACTGAAAGAAGTACAACTAGACAATAATAAAATAGTCCGGGCGTAAGCTAACTAGATAAGGACACCCAAGACACTAAGCAACAATGCTCTATAACGCTCAATGTCACGCCCAGTCCCAAAATACGTAGGACTAGGACACGTAAGCATGCCAACCGCATGTATATGGCAACTCAAATATATGAAAACCATAATATATGTGTACGTTGTATCATGAATAACAATTCATAAGTGGTAAAAACTATCATCTAGTCACAGGATATACTCTAAATCTCATCCACATAAATCAAATATAAATGAATAACACATATCTATGTAACTAAATATCAATATGAAGTATCAAAATATAACAGTCGGATGGAAACAAATCTACTGTCGAACTAGAATATAAAATAAACAAAATAATGTACAGCAACTAATAATCACGAGGCTAGAAGAGAAGACCTCCTCGAAATATAAGTAGTAGGTCTGGATCTGCACTCCTGCGAATACTTATGAACATCTATACCTGAAAAGGGACCAGGTCCTCAGAGGGACATAACAAGATACATAGAAGCATGCCATAAAGTAAATACTGAATAAATAAAGGGGTGTACTAACCATCTAAGTGAATGCAATTTGAGGACAACGTTGGTACGTATGGGTAGGCGTAGGCATATAACGTCCACACTCCGAAGAGAGTGTCATCTGCATAGTATAACGTTCATATCACTCCAAAGAACGTGGCATCTGAATAATATAACGTCCATATCACTCCAAAGAGCGTGGCATCTGCATAGTATATATCGTCCATATCGCTTCGTCGAGTGTGGCATCTGAATAAAGGAAGTGGGTATCCCATACGCCTACTAGTCATCCTCCCCGCCCAATGCTCTATGCATGTTGTATCCACAACACATTGTAGCTACTACACCGAGAAGGAGTGCAAGTATCGGCATCATAACTCTGGCTCATAGTCTATCGTTAGAAAAATAGCCCAACCTTATAACCAAACAAGGACAAGGATTGGACCACCGTACTACAATAGTCTATGCTCCGACTACTAATAACTGCTAAGTCTTCTAACATGCATCACTATTAGTAGTTATACCCTATCCGTCGCATGACCTACACGTACAGGTGGCCAGCCGAATATGCAGGTTCGTGCCCTACATGAGACTCACAACACGTATAAGAAATATGTCAAGGCCTGGGAGTCATACCGATAACTCCACAACTTTAGGTGGGTCCACTAGACACTAGGTCAGACACAAGTCCTAACGTCAATGCCTTCGTTGACTGCACCCGAGTCTCGCTCGGACGCGCACAGTTTAAAATAAATAAATATACAACTAAATAATAACTGAATTTAAATAGTACAACATGGCAAGGTATACTTGCCTGACAAAAAAGCTGCGTAGTACCAATAACCTGCTCCTGAAGTTGTGCAGAATAATCCGATATATTCTATATACATATAATATAATAAAATATTACATCAGTCATTACACTAGCACATACACAATCATAAATACCTTGAACTCAGGGCATAGCTAGGTATGACACTGGTCAACTAGGGTCAAGTGTGCGTCTAGTTGCACGGGTGTCGCATTTGTAATTATTGTGCAAAACAGACCGTCAAAATGATACGAGGCTTGTCAGTACGTCAGTGTACATAATGGCAGTCTGCTAACAAGTCACATGGTCACAGGTCAATAGTAAATACGAGATGTCCGTAATTATGCTCGGGTCACCTAGTACATTTATAATTCTACCTATTATTATCTAGCATATATCATTAATACTTATAATATATATGTACACCAATCAAATATATATATAATATATATATATATATATGTGTGTTTGTACACTAATTGAATTTATACCATATATTTATATTAACCATATACTAGGGAATACATATGATATACGTTTATATACCAATTATATACATTAACATATACTAATGGGATACCTAGATATATACACATACACACCTATAAAAATATGAATGGAGGGGAACAAATTCGTACCTCGGGGTACGTGCACGAAGACGATGATGACGACGATATGGTTGACGAGGATGATGACGAGGACGACGAGGGTGATGATGACGTTGATGGCGACGATGATGACGAAGACGATGAGGGTGATGACGATGACGTGATGATTGGGATGTTAAAGTTGTTCATGGTGAAGATGATAATGAGTATGATGATCATGATGATGGTGAAGTCGCTGCTGGCCGGAGGTTTCCTGCCAGAGTCCGGCCAGGGGGAGGTCTGGAAAGGAGGGGGGTCGAACAGGGAGAGGAAGGAGGGGGAGTTCGTGTTAATGGTGGTGGTGAGTCGGGTCAGAAGTTATGTTCTCCGACAAGGAGGAGAAGAGGGTGGTGGTTCGACTGGGACGAGGTGGAGATGCTGACAGGGAAGAGATGGCTGGGGTTAATGGTGGTATGGTGGTGTGGTCATGGTGCCAGCGGCATTCAGGCGAGGGGGAGATGTCCTGCAGGCGGCTCGGGTGATGAGGAGAATAGGGAGGAGGAAGAAAAAGTCAATAAGGGAGAGGGGGATGGCAATGGTGGTGGTGGTTGTTCCGGTCATGACGAAGTTGGCCGGATGGGTCAGGCGAGTCGATGACAGCGGGTCTGTGGTGGTGCTGGGAGGATCCCGGGGGGTGATGTCGATGGAGGAGAACGGAGGTCGAGGCATGGCGGTGTTAATGGTGGTGGTAGGGTAGAGAACGACGGTGGCTCGGTGCACCGTTCGGCGGGACTACTCGGGAAGAGGAGGTTGGCAGTGGTGAGCAGCGAAAAAGGGGAGGAAGAAGAAGAGGAGGCTCGGGTTATGGAGGTCCGGCGAGTCATGTCGAGGGTAGAGGACGACTGCGGGGGTCATGGCCGGTCGTGCTCGGTTGAGGGTTCGTCCGGCGATTGAAGGGGTCGGTTGAGGGGAGAGGTGAAGATGAGTCGGCTGTGAGTTTGATTTAGGTTTTATAGGAAAAAGAAAAGAAAAGTAAAAGAAGGGATATTTATATACACATGTAAGGGCTTGGTTTGACCGAAAAGAGTTTGACTTTGGTCAACATCCTCTTGGGTTGGGCCTTGGGCTCACATGGGAATGTTTGAAGGGCTATAAATTATATTATTTAAATACAAGGGCTAGGTTTAAACGAGGGGGCGATGTTGCGCGTTGTACATTCCAAAAATTATGGGAAAAAATTCATGTGAAGGAAAAATGTGTTTCTTCATGTATTATTCAATGGTGTGGACACCTTAATGCATTTTTGCATAAAAACGCCCAACAATTAGAAAATTACACAAAGATAGAAATTTTGTTAAATTAATGCTCAAGGTGTTCTTAAAGTAATTCAAAGTACATGGGATTACAATTTGGTGGGACACAAGTATCATGGACATAGAGGGCTCAGAGTAGAATATTATCATAAATTAGGTTGTACGAAACGCATTAAGATTGTGTCTCCAATTTCGAATGGAACTCACAAGGATACAAAGTTGAAATTATTTAGAATTTAATAATAACGTACGCGACGATTATTGTGCGACTAAAATGTAGCACAAGAGACATAATTATAAGTTACACAAATGTCAGAATGGAAGACAGGCATGCCTAGGACAAGGGTGTAAAATTTGTAGGGAGGCAATGGCTAGTGAGGTGCTCCAATTATCGAAGCAACGGTAAGGTGCATTATATGATATAAATATTGTATAATTAAATAAAATATCGTGTTCTAATTCTAATTGGATTCTAATTAGCCCTAATCTCTCTATCTAAGCCAAGTAGGCCTAATTTTGGGTGAGAGAGTTTACACTCAAGGAAACTCATGTGGCTCCACCTCAAGGTAACCGTCAACAAAATTCTAACTCTGTAGTCCGTCGGGTATAAGTGCTCATCTGGATCTGGAAAAGATGCCAGGTCCTTAGAGGGACATAACAAGTACACATAAAAATTGACATGCATAAAAGTAAAGCAGTAAACAATAAATAGGGTAACTAAACCATCTATGTGATATGCACTCGAGACATCTCTAGTGGCGCATGAGGAGGGAGAAATAGAAGAACTAGTCATCCCACCAGGCGTTCAACAGAACTCAGGGGTATACCATTTACACAATTTATATAGTAAGAAATAGAAATCACATACGCCTACTAGTAGATTCCCCCCTCCCAAAGTACTATCTGATCCGTATACGCAGTGCAGGCATAATGCAACGACGTCAATAAATATCTAGAAACTAAACTAACATCAACTACTAACACAAGATGCGAACTCACGTATCAATGGTCAGTCAACACGCTAACCCATGCACTCTCTCTCACTCAGTGAACGTGTTAAACAAGTGTCAGTTCAGAAGATTCTACGTACCTTCACAATATACCAGGTAAGTCTACTACTCTAAGATGCATGCACACAACTAACAAATAATAACTAGGCATAATGTAACTGAATAATACAATTAAGCAAGGTGAACTTACCTTCCGAGCCAAACTGCGAGCACAACAAGTCTGGCCCGGAGCTCCCCACAGAAATGTCTCAAATACCTACAAATTAATTTTTACACTAATTAGACTCTAATTTTCTAGTTAAATTAGGTTATTATCTAGTTATTAATTCTACATTGGTTGCACATGCAAATAGCTACACACCAGAATATTAGTAGTCATTAAAAAAATTTAAAACCATTTTTAAATAATTAATTATTAAAAACTATTAATTATGAAATTATTTATAATTATATGAAAATAACCAACCCAATATCATTGCATGCAAAAATTCTCTACGGGCGACAACTAGTGATTCCTAGCAACTACGCTGCGTAGTTTATGCATGCAACTATCCTATTTGCTTCAAAAAAATCAATAAATAATATAATAATACATTAAATATTTTTTAATTATAATATATTAAATTTTAGAATTTATTTACATAGTCAAAATATGGTAACCTTCAAAAAACTACAACTAGTATTGATGCACTGTGTCCATGTCTAGATTTTTCAACAAATAGGAGTAGTTTTGTACATAAAATTATGGTTTTACATGCATTAAAATATTTCTAATCACTACCTAAAATTAACATAATTCTACATGAGTTTTAATTTATGAAAAAATAGGAAGGAGATTTGAAGTTGAAAAACTTATGTGTACGTGATTACGGCGGGGACCTTCTTCTCCACTACGGCCAAATTGAGTACCAAACGGACTCCAAAATTTGTGCCACTTAAAGGGGTACTATGGGACTTCAAATAGGTAAATAAAATAGGGTTTTAGAGGGATTTTGGTCGCTCTTTATAGAAGCAATAAGCAACAGTAGCAGCCGACCTAATATGGGGGTGTTCGGGTGAATGATTGGCCTTGGGGTCGGCCATGAGGTGCTCGTGGGGGTGCGTGAAGGTGTGGAAAAGGGAGAGGAGGAAGAGAAGATGTTAAAAAGGGAGGGTTCTGTTGTTGTGGTCATTCATAAGAGAGGAGAGGCGGCTAGGGCTAGGTAGAGGAGAGAGTTGAATGTTTATATATACTTGTTGGTTAAGCTTTTAGGAGTTGGTTGCTTGGAGTTGTATTGGGCCCCAAAAGGACTTGTGTTTAAGGGTCCATGAAAGATTTTTAGGCTTCTAATAATTTTTGGCCTATTATATAATTAATTATTTTAATTTAAATAAAGTACACAAAAGATATGCAAGATACAGTTTTCTAAAATAGAAAAGTGGATATTTAAACTAGGATTTGAACCATGTGATATTTATGAAGCATGTAGGAATTTAAATGAATAGGACACACTTAATATGAACATGTTAGGTCTAATTAGGCTCATGGATGTGAAGTTGTTTAGATGAAAAGGGTTGATGTTGTGCATTAAAATCGTACGCAATGACAAAGTGTTAAATTGTCAATATCAAGATTTTACGTCGCGAAAGTTGTGCAACAAAAAACGAAGCATAGCAATGCGAATTTATGAGTGACATTCAATCCATGAACCTAATTTAGCTCGTCTAAGTCTAGTATACAAAGTTGGTCGGAAGGTAAGGGCTAGTGTTGTACTAAAATCTCAAAACCATGGCAAAAAGTGTCTATAATTCAATAAATTATCAAATAAATATTAAAATTAAATAAATAAATAAATAAATTTAATTTTTAATTACCAAAATAATCCTATATAAAAATCAGGTTGCTCACAATCTACCCACCTAAAAAGAATTTTGTCCTCAAAATTTAATATCTTCAATAACAAAAATTTTATCAACTTTGAACTTAAAATAATAATATAATCATGGGGTCAAATCATAGGTTATGACTTCACAAGATCCTCAAAATTAACTTTTTATTCTCAAAACTTAAAAACTCAAAATTAAATCTTCAAAATTTGCCCACTTCAAGATTTAAACTTCTCAAATTTAACTTAGAACCTATTCTCACATTTAAAATTATTATCATTCTACTTGTTCAAATTTTATTAAAATCCTTAAATTAAAATTTCAAGTCAAATCTTATCAAAATCTGCAAATTTTAAATCTCACAAAATTTAAATATTTCAAGCTACTTCAATCTAAATTTAAATCCGTCATCATAATCTCCTTAAAATTTAAACACAATTCCAAGCATATCATATTATTAAATTCTTAACTCTTTATTTAAATTCATGTTTATCTTAGAAATCTAAACTCCAAAAAAAAAATTAATTCATCAAATATTTCAAATTTAAATTTAAACTCATTACATCATAATTGCCTTAAAATTTAAATAACTAAATTTAAATCTAAATTCGATCTATTTATCTCCTCAAAAATTAAATAACCAAAGCTCATTCAATCTAATCTTATTCCGAAATTTAAATTTTTTTGAACTTCGTAGTCTTTAAATTTTAAACTAAATTTCCATTCTCAAAATCTAAATTAATAATTTATTTCTTAAAATTCAAACTTTAACTTGAATCCTTAAATTATTTAATTTATTTTTTCTTCTAAAATCATCCTATAAAAATTTAAATTCAATCCCTATATGCTTATCCTCACAGTCGAATCTATAACTTTAAGTATTTTTTCTTCACATAATCTCAAAGAGATTCTAAATTTTCTTCAAAAAAACTTTAGGGCAAAAGCACTCAAATCTCTCTATCATATTATTCTTATTTACCTTCTTAACCACCATCTAAGAGTTTCACCTACATTATAAAAAAATACTATAATTTGAATTTGACATTTATAATTTCTACAACTTGTACCCACCTTAGAACAAAATATTGTGTCAAAACTTTAAGTTTCCACAAAGAATTTTATCTTCCAAAAGAATTTTCATAAGTTCCTCTAATATCAGTTATTCTTGAAAACTTTCAATCCAACTATGTACATATAGTTTTTTTTAGCATATCCAATACTCCTCCCTATCTTCAAAAGTATATTAAAAATATAACAAACAACTAATAATGCAATATATCCAAGGAATATTTATTTCTAACCATTATCTAACTTATACCAACTACGGGTGTTCATCTCTCCAAAATAAGGGGAGACGAGAAACAATGATAGTGATGTCAAAAGAAATAAACGATTACAATAGCGAAGGCCAAGGAAAATAATCAAATTCAATGAGAAAATTATTAAATCAGTTGTGGATTATCTTGGTATATTCCTATTCGCAGGCTCGTAACAGTATAGTTATGTAACCAATAAGATATGCTCTGACATGTCTAGAGGGCATGTATATTTGTCTAATAAGCTAAGTCAACTATATCTCAATACACGCAAAATAGTCATACGAAGAGCGAACCAAGTGCACTAATTTTGATCAGACCATAATACATCGATTCTAATTAGACAATGTATTAGTGAGTGTCCCCAATCACACATATGTCATGAACAAGCTCGATAAAAGAATAAACTTGCAAAACTAGGCTATAATAGCGAGATAAGTCAAGATAGTCCAAAATAGAAGTACGTGAGATTATGATTAATGAAAGTACAAATAGTTCAAATTTATCAAGAATCTAAGACTAGTTCGGTGTTTGTGTCTCCACAGTTGTCATACTAACTTCTTGTCTAAGTCTATGGTTGACTAATTAGGGTTCAGACCGCTAGGATTCTGCAGTCTTGGCAAACACAATTTCCTTATGCTAGCATATATTTTTGTGTCGTTCAATTGTACCTTATTAGTGTAGCTTAATAACTATGGAATTCTAGGACACTCTACCCAACTTACAAAGATTCAACTAGTATTGTAATTGCTTTATGGAGATTCTACAAAGTAGCATTATTCTTGTAAATAGAGTAGAAACTCTTATTAAGGTATATAAGGAAAATATCTTTGTACTATTAGTGTATCATAGTGCATTATAAAACTTTTTAAGGTGATGGCCATCCTTAACTCTTACTTATAATCAGTGCTTATAGAACAAAAGGTATTAATATTGAGAATGAAGAAGTTGATGGCTCGCAACGTGAGGGAGAATATAATCTATATTGAGATATACTAATGAAGTTTATATGATTTGGAACTGAAAGATAATTACAAAATTATATTCTAACCTAAATGAATAACTCAACATATCAAGTTCTAACAATATAAACAAAATTAAAATTTAAGATTAATCAAACCATAATCCTATCAAACTATAATCATATCATAAAAGAAATTACTTTGCCTGAAATTAGAGGGGTAAGGTAGCAAAATTTGAAATATGAAGAAAAAATTTATGCATCGCACAAAATAATGAACATCAAAGTTAAGGTTATAAGAAAATAAGATATAAAAGTAAATAAGGCTCTTGATGATAACATGGTTCATTAAGAGGAGATGGTATGCAAGTTATCGATGTCGGGGTATGATCAAGGAAGGATTTCAATTATTTCCTAGGTGCAAATGATTAGAGAGCATGACAAGGGATCTATGATTGATAGAAGGAATAAGTAACGTAAGTGGATATCATGGTGTCCTAAGAGAAGGTGATATGCTAGTTTCCGTGTTCAGGGTATGGTCAAGAAAAAAAAGGTTCTAATCATTTATTATGTTCAATTATTTAAAGAGCTATGATAATTGATCTATAATTAGTGGATGGTTAACTCAAGATGAGAAAGCATATAAATAGTTGGATGATAACATATTTCCTAAGAAGAGATAATATTCGCGAGGATATGATAGTCTCCTAGGTTGGCACGATTTGAAAATAGAGTCAAATTCTTGTAATGGTTAGATGTTTAAAGTAACGACAAGGAAGTTATAATAAAGGAAAGATAGTTATCCAAGGTTGGATGATATGGCATTGTCGGTGACTTAAGAATACTCAAATATGAATCAGCGATGAACATAGATTATAGAGGATCTGCTAGGATGAAGATAGGGTACCCTTGCTCCTACTAAGGTATTGGTTCATTCCTCTTGGTTTCCAAAGATACTGCTCTGCTAATACTAAGACACGAATCTAAATTTATAATTCCCATATATTATCTCACTATGGAAGTTAGTTTTAGTCCTAACAACAATAAATTTGTATTGGTTCCTCAATACTAATGTCAAACAATATGGTCAAATTTCTAACTAACCTTAGTGGTTTATACTGCGCTCAAGTCATACCTAAATATAACAAGGGATAATGGTCAATCAACTTACAGGTGTTGGATGTTAGGACTTATTTAGGTATACTAAACTTTTGGGAGCTATCAATATTCTACTTTATTTTCTTAGTATGTATGCTATCATAATTATCTTCTAAACCTAACAACAAGGATTCCCATATTTTGATAGAAGCCTATTTTCAAAGAACTATTAGAGGAGTACATTTATCACTCTAAAATAGGGAGGGGAGAGGAAATGGTTATAGATGACGTCAAAAAAAATAAGAGAATACAATTTCGAAGGCCAAGGAAGGTAGTCGAGTTCAAAGAATTTGGAACAAAATCAAGAAAGTTAGTCAAATAAGTGGATGTGATCCTATATTCTAATCCTAGTTACAGGCTTGCTCGGTACAGCGATGTAACCAAAATAATATGCTCTCAACCTACATGGGCCACCACTAAAAATATGTCACGCCCCAGTCCCAAAATACGTAGGACCATGTATACGTACTTATGACAGCTGTACGAAGTATAGGAAGCAAATTTAATGGACCTAACCAATCATAGTACGCTGTAGAATATACTAAGACACAAATCTCAGACAGGTAATAATCTAGTCTCATCAACAAATATCACAGAATAGAAAATTGAATGAATAGATAAAGTCTCAGAACCCATTACAAATAAAGTCTAGTGGAGAACAATCTACGATAATAAAGTATGAAAGAAAACTGAAAGAAGTACAACTAGACAATAATGAAATAGTCTGGGCATCAGCTAACTAGATAAGGACACCCAAGACACTAAGCAACTATCATCCATAACGTTCAAGAAAACTCCTGTGGCTCCACCACAAGATCCTCGTCATCAAAATCTCCAACTCCGTAGTTCGTCGGGTACAAGTGCTTGTCTGGATCTGAAAAAGGTGCTAGGTCCTCAGAGAAATATAACAAGTACACAAAAAATTGACATACATAAAAGTAAAGCAGTAAATAATAAATAGGATAACTAAACCATCTATGTGATATGTACTCGAGACATCTATAATGGTGCATAAGGGGAGAGAAATAGAAGAACCAGTTATCCCACCAGGCGTTCAACAGAACTCGGGGGTACACCATTTATACTATTTACACAGTAAGAAACAAAAATCCCATACGCCCACTAGTAGATTCTCTCCTCCCAATGTACTATCTGAACCGTATACGCGGTGCAGGCATAATGAAATAATGTCAATAAAATTTTAGGAACTAAACTAACAACAACAACTAACACAAGATATGAACTCACGTATCAATGGCCAGTCAACACGCTAGCCCATGCACTCTCACTCACTCAGTAAATGTGTTGAACAAGTGTCAGGTCAGAAGATACCACGTACCTTCACAATATACCATGTAAGTCTAATACTCTAAGACACGTGCGCATAAGTAACAAATAATAACTAGGAATAATGTAACTGAACAATACAATTAAGCAAGGTGTACTTGCCTTCCGAGCCAAACTGCAAGCACAACAAGTCCGGTCTGGAGCTCCCCATAGAAATGTCTCGAACACCTACAATTAATTATTACACTAATTAGACTCTAATTTTCTAATCAAATTAGGTTATTATCTAGTTATTAACTCTACATTGGTTGCACATGCAAATAACTCTACATTGGTTGCACATGCAAATAGTTACACACCAGAATATTACTAGTCATTAAAAAATTTCAAAATAACTTTTAAATCATTAATTATTAATTCTGAAATTATTTATAATTATATAAAAATAACCAACCCAATATCATTACTTGCAAAAAGTCTCTACGGGCGACAACTAGTGATTCCTAGCAACTACGCTACGTAGTTTATGCATGCAACTATCCTATTTGCATCAAAAAATTAATAAATAATAAAATAGTATATTATATATTCTTTAATTATAATATATTAAATTTTAGAATTTATTTACATTGTCAAAATATGACAACCTTCAAAGAACTACAACTAGTATTGATGCAGTGTGTCTGCGTCTAGATTGTTCAACTACTAGGGGTAGTTTTATACATAAAAATATGGTTTCACATGCATTAAAATATTTTTAATCATTACCTAACATTAACATGGTTCTACATGAGTTTAATTTTATGAAAAAATAGGAAGGAGATTTGAAGTTGGAAAACTTACGCGTACGCGATTACGGTGGGGACCTTCTTCGCCACTACAGCCAAACGGAGTACCAAACGGACTCCAAACTTTGTGAAACTTGATAGGGTGCTAGGAGACTTCAAATAGATAAAAAATAGGATTTTGGAGGGGTTTTGGAGGGCTTTTGGTCGCTATTTATAGCAGCAATAGGAAGCAGTAGCAGCCGACCTAATATAGGGATATTCGGGTAAAGGATTAGCCTTGGGGTCGGCCTTGAGGTTCTCATGGGGTGCATGAAGGTGTGGGGAAGGTAGAGGAGATATTAAAAAGGTAGGGGCTAATGTTTTGGTCGTTCATAAGAGAGGAGCGGCGACTAAGGCTAGGTGGAGGCTAGGATTGCATGTTTATATATACTTGTTGGTTGGGCTTTTGGGTGTTGGTTGCTTGGAGTTGTGTTGGGAAAAAAATGACTTGTGCTTAAGTGTCCATGAGGGTTTTTTTAGGCTTCTAATGATCCTTAGCCTATTATATAATTAATTATTTTAATTCAAATAAAGTGTACAAAAGATATGCAAGATGTGATTTCCTAAAATAGAAAACTGAATATTTAAACTAGGATTTGAACCATGTGATGTTTATGAAGAATGTAGGGATTTAATTAAATGGAACACCCTTAATATGAACATGTTACATCTAATTAGGCTCATGGATGTGAAGTTGGTTAGTTGAAAAGGGTTGATGTTGCACATTAAAATCGTACGCAACGACTGTCAATATCTAGATTTTACGTCGCAAAATTTGTGCGACAAAAAATGAAGCATAGTGATGCGAATTTATTAGTGACATTCAATCCATGAACCTAATTTGGCTCGTCTAAGTCTAGTATGCAAAGTTGGTCGGAAGGTAAGGGCTAGTGTTTTTCTAAAATCTCAAGACCATGGTAAAAAGTGTCTATAGTTCAATAAATTATCAAATAAATAATTAAATTAAATTAAAAAAATGCTAATTATCAAAATAACACTATATAAAAATCAGGGTGCTCACAGAACCTCAGATCCAACCAGTACCTCATGTGCAACTAATACCTGATGCAGTAGGGGATAACAATGTTCTTATTGGTATCCTTCGAGAATTATTGGCATCTCAAGGATGTCGAGAGAACATACTCATTCAGTCAGTAGAAGGGGCTTTGGAAAGAGGTAAACATCATGCCAACAACTCGGCAAGCAATTCAAGCGCCTCCAACCCTCGTATTTCTATGGCACCGAGGATACTATTACATCGGATGCTTGGCTTCAGGACACTGAGACTATTCTAGAGATAGCCAGAGTTTCGGCTAGAGAGAAAGTCTTGGTGGTTCGGTTACAGTTGTTAGATTTGGCCTGAGACTAGTGGGCAATACAGATGGTTTCACTAACAGTACCCGTTCCCTTGGTCGTATTCAGTGAAAGGTTTCAGGTCAGATACTTTGATACTGTGTCAATATTTAATAACTTTAAGAAGATGGGCAGGACTGTCGATGTCTAGGCAACAGAATTCTACAGACTTAGTCGATTTTTTTATCACGATCCACACCCAGTGTAGGGGCACAAGTACGTGGGTACGTCTAGCCTATGTCGCAGCATCGACGGTAGAATATTGTCTAGGTCAACAATACTATCTAATATCTTACATAATATATATATATATATATATATAAGGTACCTGTCATGCCATCTTAACTCCAAATAGAGGACAATGATATATGATAATGATAATCAATACTCAATCACAATATAAAACTAGAGGAAGATATGGTACGATATGGAATAGAAGAAAAATAAATACAGAAATGCCATACATCACAAGTCCAAGTCTAATAGTTAATCTCGACTAAAATATCTCAAATATAGTACATGTCATAAAATCTAGCTAAGATCAAATACAACATCATAAATAATGATCTAAACTCTCTAACTCGTGGTACTATATCAAGAGGCTCTACGATGCAATCAAAACGGCCTCGCCATCATGTGGCCCATAGTAGGTGGGACACATCTACTCTAACCAATTATCTGAAAAATATATCCATTCAGAATTGGAGCAAAGTACAATCCAATAACAGTTCCAATTAGTTAATAATGATTATAAACAGAAATAGAGAATGTAATACAAGACGAGAGCAATATACAATATCATACTATGGTAGAAGAGACAAATAATCTAGAGCAATAAGTATATCTGATCACAATAAAATAGAATAGAGGCAATAAACTAGAATATAGTGAAGAGTTGTAACTACACTAAGTATTTGAAATACCGGTTAGATATGTGATCGGCTTGGGTTATCAAGATCTACTATTAAGGCTATAAAACAATCATATGTATAGTATGATTAGCTGTTGTCTACAAGTAACACGATCAATAACATAATTATTTAAGATTGATTGTTGTCTACGAAGTAACACAATCACACGTGAGGTGTATGAGTGGCTGTTGTCTACATAATACAATATTTGAGGGTTTGATCATATATCCTTCTAGTATTCCCCCACCCCCAACCAATACTCATGGATCCGATCATGACACATCACGAAAATGAATATAATATGAGTATATAAAGAAAACAAATGTACATAAAGGAATACAAGCACAAGGAATACCCGATGCACACGATAAAGTATATACGAAAGGAATATCAGGAGTACAAGATAATGGGATGACATCTCCTGACAGGATCCATATAGTACCAGTCCGTATAACCACTGTGTTGGAATCAAGTAAAATATTTTTAAATACTTGTATTATAGTAATTATTAAATAATAGAAACTATCAGAGAATGTACACGCATCTAGTCCTGAGCAAAAGATGTAAGTCGGTGCCTAAGCTGGTGTCACACACACCCATATATGAATATCATGTCAATGGGTGTAATAAAGTAATAAATATGCTAAAATATACTAAATATGATTTTCTAGACCATTACTAGGTCACACTAGCTAAACTAGGTCAACCTAGGTGTTATCTAAATTTTTAGGTCCATAACTAGCTTCTAGTATGATTACTAGTCCATACTAGTAGTTACTAGGTGATACTGGGTCCTATCTAGTTTTCTAGGTTCATAACTAGTAAGTATCAACTATACTAGCTATATTACTAAGGTATCTCTAGATACTAGTTAATAACTATAATAGTAATCTTAGTAGGATAGCTTAGTATCTATGATTAAATTATCTAACTAATACCTTAGTTAAACACTCACACTAGTGTTACCTTAATACCTAGTGTATACATGTACACATATACCCTAACCGATGCTTTGCTCTAGCACTTGCACCCACTGATACTTTTGGCATCTAACTCAAAGACCTCTCAAACCACTCACACATATCTACCTACTGATGCCCTCTAACCTTGCAATTGGTCACCCATTTAAATACCTCATCCAAACCGAGGCCTGATAATACCCACACTTGGCACTAGGTATCCTTGTCATCTAGGTATCTTATATATCGTGGACATTCATACCTCACTACCTATTCCCCCAATCCTATGCTCATGCACACAGGTAAACACACACACACACACAGAGGCAACACACTCTTATATGCACACTTGGAAACACACTTACAGTCTCCTCACAGTCACACACACTATAACACTCAACACTCACACACACACTCACTGTCTAGTACAAAACGTGCACTGAAGGGCCTACACAGGCCTATTATTCTCCTTCTTCAGTTGCTTACTACTCTGGCCTTCATGGTTGTTCATACACATAAGGGTGCATGTCTACACACTTTCTCATACCAGTCATTAACACCCTCTACTCGAGCACAACACTCTCCCCTCATAATGCAACTGATGCTAATATACTGTCTAGTTCACACTTGTGTGTCACTCACCCCCACACAACTATACTAAGGATACCCCTTACCTACTGCATACCTACTCAGGTCTTCCCATACTTGTGCAACTCCACCAGCAATGCAATGTGCACTGCCTCCCTTAACTGGCTGCTATTATTCTGCTTACCTGATAGATGTAACCCCACTCTAATCTGATATGTGATACTCAAGTTACCTACTGATATCAAGCACGACACAAAAATGTCACCTGTTGACATCAACACATCACACACATACACACACACGTGCCTACCCTATTACAATATATACCTATGTATAAATCTTAGGTACAAACTAATATATATATATATATATATATATATATATATATATATATATATATATATATATATATATATATGCATACACACAATTAGTGCATGATACTAGTACTCACTATACACACATACTCACCTACACCAAATCACAAACACTAGGTGTGCACACTTGAGTATCATACACAAGCTTGTTATACGCTTGTGATACTCACTTTAAACCTCATCAATTGCTTTCCAAGCCCAAGAAACACATCCAATATATTAAATACACTATAAAATAAAGGAGCACTAGCTATTATAATAACAAATAGGAAATTCGACATATGGGAACCCAATTTACATGGAAACACACAACATACACACCCGTATCATAGTGTATCATGACACGGACCTTCCGTATCCAATTATGGATACACTAACCCTCTCAAAACATGCTTCCCCATCCAAAATCCTCTATGAAAAAATTCTACAAACACCTAGTGGTCCAAATTTGGATTTTCTCCAATTTGGCCACAAAAGTTACTATAACTTTCTTCATAGGTCTCCTACGAACCTAGTTCTTATTTCAATGGGTAGCCCTAAGCCAAGAAAGGGTTCCTAATAGTCATATGCATGATTTAGAACCTAAAATAAAAGTAAATTTAGATATATACCTATTGGAAGATGGGTTCCCAATGAGTTGCTCAAATGGACATGATCCGGACATGATCTTCTTGCTAATTGCTCCTTATCTAAGTGCTCCTTGCCAATCCAAGCTCCAATGCTCTTCAATTGATTGAAATAAGAGGGGATGAGGGAAATTAGATTAAATTTGGTAGAGGAATTGAGTGAATTGGAGATCTACTAAATTGGGGATCTAGAATAAAGTGAATGAATAGAGGAGAGAGAAATAACCCCTCTAATAGGGTCGGCTAATGGGCCTAGTACAATCTATAAACTAATAATTATATTATTCAAAATATATAACATGCGATTCTATATAAATAAATAAAAACAAATAACACCATATTTATAATAATACAAAAATGACAAAAATATCCCTATTCTAGAAATATGGTAGTTATAATCTTACCCCCCTTAGAAAAAATTTGTCCTCAAAATTTAAAGATAATCTTACCCCACTAGGTCAAACCCCCAGTCTAATCTAAATCATACAAGCATGCCAATTAAAGAGGTCACTAATTATGGTCAATATATGTGGGGTTGGTCTCCGTCTATTACAATATTACTGTATCTGCCAAGGTTATACTACTACCTACACTAACTATATAACACGAGAAACTTATAAGGTACTAAATCAAATAGATGGAAAAATGATAGAAAGAAAGAACAGACCTTGCTAACCCAGCACCTGTAACATCATCCTCCTCGACCATCATCGCAAATGTCCCGTCCTGTCGGGGTGGCTCCTTCTGGCGGTGCTGAGCAGTCTACGGTACCACAGGTGGCCTAACTCTACCTCTTTGATCCGGATCTTCACTACGATCTAAACCATAAGGATTGGTGAGACAATCCCTCACTCGGTGCTCTGAAGATCCACAGTACAAACATACCTTGAGCCTTCTCCTGCAGTCCTCCCAAATATCCCCAGACTTCTTACAATAGTTGAAGGAGGGTGCCTGTTGTATCTGACCCTGAGGTTGTTGTGGTGCCTGATGAACTGGCCTCTAAAACTGATGTGTCAGCTGAGCTAGTGCCCTGACTAGCACAGGAAACTGATGATGTTGATATGCTCTCGGCTGCTGAAAGTGGGGCTGCTTAGCTGGACCCGTACTGCTGCTAACTCCTCCTGATATGTCCCTCATCCTCTTGGATATGAGCTCTAAGTCATCCTCCGCCCTCTGTTCATCTATAAATATCTTCTCAAAGTTAGTAGTGCGGTGACCCCTAGTGTGGGATTTGAACTCCCTGATCAAACTTATTAGAAATTTCCTAGCTCTTCCTAGGGGATTCTACCCCTCCATAAATCTGAATCTGCAGAACTCGGTGGCATACTCATCCACCGTCATACTCCCTTGGAAGAGATCCTGAAATTGGCTCTCAAATGCACTATAAGACACATCTGGAAAGAACTTCTCTTTGAAGAGCTATTTAAAATCTCCCCAAATTAATCCAGGTACCACAATCCTCGGGTTCGTACGAAACTATGTCAGTGTTATGTCAAACATCTGACTGCCCACTTCCTCTATCTATAGGCTCTCTGAGATCTGTACCAATCATAAGTTCTTCTTAATATCCTCGATCCAATCGTCTGCATAGAAGATTCTCTTGATTCCCTTGAAGTCCTTGGACAGCATCCTCTTGAAATCCAAAAGAGTGCCCGACCTCGACTGCTGCGGATCGGGCTGGGGTAAAATAATCTGCGGCTGAACAAGTACTACTTCTCTACGGTTGCTAGCGCTAACTGATGGGCATTCTCTATTCCTTGCCTCATCATGTCTGACTGGATGTGCTGAGCTTCCGT
Source organism: Iris macrosiphon (assembly GCA_036927795.1). Lineage (NCBI taxonomy): Eukaryota > Viridiplantae > Streptophyta > Magnoliopsida > Asparagales > Iridaceae > Iris > Iris macrosiphon. Next base: position 148,403,988 of record JAYESA010000007.1, on the reverse strand, counting down.
CTGGGCCCTCTGGGCCTCCATTATCTCCCAAAAAATAGAAATATCTGTTTGGCATCAACTGGTGCTGGTGGTGGTAGAAATTCCTCGAAAACTGTGGGCACCGTCCTCTGAACTAGAGGTAAAGAACCCCCAAAAGTTGTTGCTGAAATCCCTACCTTGACTGGTGAAGCAATCCTCTGAGCTGGAGATGGAGAAATAACCAACCTAACTGAAGCAGCTCCAGAATGTTGTGACCTGATCTTCGGCGGCATCCTAAAGACAGATTCAAACAAGGAATCAATATTACGCAAGATACGATAATCATCAAGAAAGTAAAAAAATATTAAAGGAAAGCAATATTCAGAATGAATAAAGATAGCAAGAATAAATTTATTAGAATTATTTTCTAGTTATGATTGAGTATTCGCTCTCTCATCCTAGTATCCTATATCCTATCATATCGCAATCTCGTAGTAGTACAACTAAGCCTTTGCACTATCATGACATCGCACTAATTGAGAAGCCAGACCTGCATGGGCCACCACAAAAATGTGTCATGATCCGCACCCGGTATAGGGGCACAAGTATGTGGGTACGTCCAGCCTACGCCGCAACTTCGGTGGTAGAACATTGTCTAGGTCAACAATACTATCTAACATCTCGCATAATATATATATAAGGTACTTTTCATGCCATCTCAACTCCAAATGGTGGAAAATGATTTATGATAATAATAATCAATACTCAATCATAATATAAAACTAGAGAAAGATATGGCACGATATAGAATAGAAGAAAAGAAATACAGAAATGACATAAATCATAAGTCCCAGTCTAATAGTTAATCTTAACTCAAAGATCTCAAATATAGTATATGTCATAAAGTCTAGTTAAGATCAAATACAATATCATAAAGAATAATCTAAAACTCTCCAACTGGTGGTACTATATCAAGAGACTCTATGGTGCAATCTCAACTGCCTCACCATCATATGGCCCGTAGTAGGTAGGACATAACCAATCATCTAAAAAATATATCCAGTCATGATTGGAGCAAAGTACAATCCAATAACAGTTCCAATTAGTTGATTATGATTATAAATAGAAATATAGAATGTAATACAAGACGAGAGCAATGTACAATATCATACTATGGTAGAAGCGACAAATAATCTGGAGCAATAAGTATAACTGATCACAATAAAATATAATAGAGGCAATGAACTAGAATATAGTAAAAAATTGTGACTACACTAAATGTTTGAAATACCGGTTAGATATGTGATCGGCTTGGGTTATCAAGATCTACTATCAATACAATAACACAATCATATGTACAATATGATTAGCTGTTGTCTACAAGTAATACAACCAATAACACAATCATTTAAGATTGGTTGTTGTCTATGGAGTAACACAATCACACGTGAGGTGTATAACTGGTTGTTGTCTACATGATGCAATATTTAAGGGTTTGATCACATATCCTTCTAGCATTTTCTTTCCCCCCAACCAATACTCATGGATCCGATCATGACACGTCATGAACACGAATATAATATGAGTACATAAAGAACATGAATGTACATAAAAGAACACGAGCACAAGGAATACCCGATGCACACGATAAAGTACATACTAAAGGAGTATCAGGGGTACACAATAATGGGATGACATCTTCTGACAGGATCCATATAGTACCAGTCAGTGTAACTACTGTGTCAGAATCAATTAAAATATTTCCAAATACTTATATTATAGTAATTATCAAATAATAAAAATTATCAAAGAATGTACTCGCCTCTGGTCATGAACAAAAGATGTAACTCTGTGTTCGAGCTGGTGTCACACACACCTATATATGAATATCATGTCAATGGGTAATAAAGTGATAAACATGCTAAAATGTACTAAATATGATTTTCTAGGCCATGACTATGTCGCACTAGCTAAACTAGGTCAACCTAGATGTTATCTAAATTTTTAGGTCCATAACTAGCTTCTAGAGTGATTACTAGTCCATACTAGTAGTTACTAGGTGATACTGGGTCCTATCTAGTTTTCTAGGTTCATAACTAGTAAGTATCAACTATACTAGCTATATTACTAAGGTATCTCTAGATACTAGTTAATAACTATAATAGTAATCTTATTAGGATAGCTTAGTATCTATGATTATATTATCTAACTAATACTTTAGTTAAACACTCACACTAATGTTACCTTAGTACCTAGTGTATACATGTACACATATACCCTAACTGATGCTCTGCTCTAGCACTTGCACCCACTGATACTCTTGGCATCTAACTCAAAGACCTCTCAAACCACTCACACATATCTACCTACTGATGCCCTCTAACCTAGCAATTGGTTACTTGGTCACCCATTTAAATACCTCATCCAAACCTAGGCCTGATAATACTAACACTTGGCACTAGTGAAACAGTGGATCGGCATAATAATAGGTCTGATACTGCACTCCCTTAAGGCATATGATATACAATATCTGTGGTGGCCAGCCCACAGCGCACTTAGAATGAATCTTTGTGGGGAGGTTCGTTGGCATGATCTCGGGGTACCGTTCCCTCCAAATGTTACTACCACTTTTAGTTACCTAATTAGCCCTATGTTGTGATCAAAATCTCAAGGCGTGGTCACATGAAATTTTTTCTTAAGATGTTTTACAAGTACGGACACGGTAGATACGAATCCATGGAAGTCAAATCTGGATTCACCCGAGCGTGTTTGCAACATTCAGTCAATCAATATCCTAGCCACGCTTTGGTAGTTGACTCGCTTATTATGCCCGTACTGGGGAAACAATATATATATATATATTTATAATATTAGTCAAGGTCGCATGAAAAGTCTTGGACGCATATGGAGTCAGGGTCGCATGAACCACTTGGCCGCATATGAAGTCTGGGCCGCATGAACCACTTGGCAGCATATAAAGTCTGGGCCACATATTCAGGGTTAAAGTCTACTCCTTGGGACAAGTGTTTAAGTAACAGCCAATAAATGAAGTGTCAGTGATGTAAAATAAAGTTATTGATATGACACGCCATAAAGTATGTCAGAAAGAAAAGATAAAACCATAGAAAGATGTACCAAGTTTTCAGAGTAATGCGTCAAGAAAAGTGGTCGCATGCCCTGCTTTCCGCATATGGATCGATGCCGAATGGAGGTCTCTTGGACTTAGCGAATTTCTTATTCGTTCATTGAGTAAACACACAAGGAGTTCAAGGATAAGCTCCAGAATACTTATGTGATGGCCGTCATGCGTCCAACAAGATGGACGCATGTTGGTCAGTATGTGACGAAAGCTCAGGCTGCATAACCCTCTCAGACCACATATTACCCTCGACCGCATAACTCGTTGTCCGCATGGAGACTTCGTCTTCTCCAAACAGCAGGTTCGGCCATGGTGAAAACTTCCAAAAATTAAAATCTTGTTTTGTCCATAAAATTCTCATTTTAAGTCCAAATCGAGTGAACCAAAAACCAAAATGCTTGTAATTGAAAGATCTATCATGTAGCAAAATTTGGTTTTCAAAAATACATATTTAATAGATCAAAACCAAGAAAAACTCATAAAATCCATAAAACCCTAAGTTAGAAATACAGATCTACTCAAAACTATCCATTAAAATAGAAAACTCTAAGTTCTAAAAGTGCTTAGAACCACATAACAAATATAATAAAATAATAATATAGAGGGTTTCTCTATTTCTCATGCAAGGTGTACTTGCCTATGGAAAGGGGAAAGAAAACACAAGAGAGAGAAAGAGAATGAAGTAATGAAGAGAGAGAAAGAAAAGGTTGGGTTATATATGGTAGGATTGAGGGTTAAACCAAGGGTTCTCATGACTTGAACCAACCCACAAAATGAACCATAAACCAGGTTAAACCAAAGAATAGGTCTAGTCTCTATGAACATGCAGCCAAACTAAAATAAAAATACATTCCAAATACGTAACGGGGAGTGACAAGGAAACTTAATAATTCGAGGCCGAGGTAAAACTATTGGAAGTAATCTAATAAATTTTATTTGAAAGCAATAAAGTCTGGTTAAGGTATGTGAGATTTTGATACTCAAAAAGGTTTAAAATGTTAAGATTTTAAAGAGGAAACATGTAATAGGTTGGGGATGTCAGTCAAGGAGGAACCGGTGAATATAATATCATCTACATTGATTAAAAAAGTACAAGGTTCTTGTATGACTATTCTTGACGAAAATAGATGCATCAAAAATTAATTCTGAAGAGAGGATGATATCTCTTGTTCTAGGATGTTTTGAATCCTAATTAAATCAATTGGTCCCAAGTCGGTTAATCTACACCAATAAAATAACCCTTCCGAAGCGAATCCAATGAGGGTATTTTAGGGATTTTATTTGTAGCTCATCCTTACTAGTTTAGGGTTTTGGGGGGGGAGCTTTGGGGAGCTTATACATAGCCGTGAATTTGATCATCTTGTCAGATATATCATTTACACCTTTTTTCAATTCTATTCCTCAACAACAAGGCGCTCCTTGTAGCACTTGATGCTTCTTGGCATTTTATGTGAAAGATCCATTTACACCTAATAGTGGTACAACCAAAAGAGGTGGTAAGTCCTTATACCCAATAGTAGTCCAATTAAAAGAGGTGGTAAGTCCATGTTCGATTTTGTAAGTAGAAATTCAATTCTAACTCAATAAGAAATTATTCCTCTAACCCAAGTCTGAATCATTTTTGAAATGCTTAGTGAAGAATGAAGGTCCTTAGGAGAGACATGAATCATTTTCCTACGAGTGCTTGCTTTTATAGGGCGAAGAACCATTTTATCTCCCGTATTTTATAGGATCCGACTATCTCCAGCCCAACTTTTGATTGATATTTCAATAAATTTTTGTTCTTCGCTTAAAAAAAAGAAAAGAAAACATAAAGTAGCAGCAAGAATTAGGTGTATAAATGCAGTATAATACTCTAGTTGCCATAAGATTATGTAAGGTGGTGTATGGGTAGGGTCTTCGGGTCTTGCTATAGTACCTTAGGTAGAGATGGTAAAGAGAATGGAGGGATGTTGGTCTTAATATTAATAGGATGTGACCGTTGGGCTTAGTGAATAAATGAATCAAGAGGATTAGGTTTGATAATTGGTTGTGGGGGATATGTGTTTGTATTTCTAGGTGATACTGAGTGAGTAGGTAATGAGATGGTGGAAAATAATGGGTATTCTAAACTAGGAATAGTATAGGTGGGTGGTGGTATAATCAGAAAGAATCATTTTAAGTGGTAACAATGATGAAAGTTGAGTTTTGATTGTTCTCTTTCAAAGTGGTAAAAGTGGAGATTAAGCATTATAGTGGTCTATAATATTTTGATTATTATATTGATTGTATTAATGTTATAGCTTTATGATCATACTTTACTTAATCTCCCTTATCCCCTAAAAAAAATTCTTTTAGAAGGATATGCATTTACAACACCATCAAAGTCTTTGCCTTACATTTTTTGGATTGAATTATGTTAAAGGACACATCCTTCATATCATCCTCATAACTCGCTCTTTTGAAGGATATGCATTTGTTGGGGAGGGAAATGCCAAGTCAGTAGAGTATATTTGAAGGAAAACCAAAGCCTAGTTATATAAAAAAATATTACTTTCTAGGAAAAAGAAAAATATTTGAGGAAGATAGTAATTGTGGGCGTTTGTGATATGACATGTATGTGATAGTATATTGTGTGTATATGGATTAATTTAAGGAAATTATCGTATAAATATAATTGATGTGACACAATAATTGACCAACAATTGAGTGTGAGTTGTACGAGGAGGAAATGGAAATCAAAATGAGTATTACAGAGATGAAGATTGAAAACAACTGGAAGGTAGTATGCAAGTTGGAATATTAGTCAATGGAAAGCCCTATCTTGTCCACAACCCCTGCGAGGAACTTGGCATCATCTCAAAGGATTGACATTGGCATGGCATTCCCATAACTAATAATTTACTCACTACTGAGTTTCCTTAATTTAGGGTGTGCTCTATAATCAACGACATTCTAATGGGATGGCTTTAAATAATGATATTAATGATAATGAGGAAATGTCCATATACATTATAAAGTATAATGTATATATAAATTTCATTAATGGCAGCATCGGCGAGGCTACACTTAGCAGTTTGGCAATGACTAAACGAGGTTACAATTAGCAGCCTGAACTTGGCAATGACTAGGCGAGGCTAAAATTAGTAGTCTGGACTAGCCATATGGATGTCCTTCCCCATATGTCTCTCCCTCCTAACACTTGGCAATGATGATGAGACGACCTAGCACTTTTTTTATTGTGAAATTAATTTCTTTAATAGTTTCGCATTATCCTGGTGCTTCTAGTGCTGTTCAATAATAGATACTACATGTATAATGAGAATTTTTGATACTACATATGAACAAAACTTAGATAATCCTAGATAATATAAGCAAGAAAGGAATGAAATTTAGTTGTTATGCTGAGCCACCTATTATACAGGTATAAAATATGCAGGATTTAATAATCAAAATCGAGTAAGATATTACTTTATGTATCCATCCATTTGAATAATATACTTAAGCTATTTGTATCCATCTTTGCTTAAGTATCTAAAATTGGATATAAATTACTACTTGAGGCATTGTTAGTGGATGTACAACCATTATCCTAATGACACGTACGGTGTGCATGATAAATTCATACATAGGGTAGAGCAGTTCTTGCAGTTCGCCAAGACGTTTTCCTAGTACATGAAAGGTACCAAAATTAAATGTACGTGTATGAGATATCCCAACTTGAAATAATATACAGAAGTAGATGTCATATTTTATTTGTACTCGAAGGATTTTATGCCAATTTACTATCAGTGACTCATACAGAGAGCTTGTGCCTTTAGCATAAGAGCCGGAGCCTTATGTGGAGCCATATATGGATGTCCATTACCATGCTGATTATGATGACAGGACGCTGAATATGGTTTTCTATACTGCGGGACCTAGTTTTAATCCAGACAATCATGATGTAGAGGAGGTACCGAATGTTGATACTGCAAACTTTATGGAGTTGCTGGAGAATATAAAGACTCCATTATAAACTGGTTGTGAGGATCATTTACCATTGGAGGTGATTATAAGACTGTTGAGTATCAATTCTGATTTTAACATGTCACGAGAATGCTACAACCAACTGATGGAGTTGATTATAGAGATCTTTCGGAAGGATGCCAAGTTACCTACATACTTCTATCGATGGTGAGATCGCTTTGGCTGGGATATGAGAAAATTGATACATATTGTACTACAAAGACGACAAGGATGAAGATGTGTGTAGATTATGTGGTGTTGATTACTACAAGGCAATTGGTATAGGAAGGAATGTTGGTGCAAGAAAGTCGACCGATTCGTTGCACTACTTGCCTTCGACACTGCAATTACTGAGGTTGTTTATGGTGAAGGCGACTGCCGAAAACATAAGTTGGCATAAGCGAAAATAGATCAAAGGAGTATTGGATCATCCTTCTGATGGAGAAGCATGAAATAACTTTGATCGAAAGTATCTCAATTTTGCTTCGGATCCACGTAATGTCAGATTGGGGCTCTCCTACGATTATTTTATCCCATTTGGATTTTTGGGCTCCTAGTATTAGTGGTGGCCTGTGATCATCACTCGGTACAACCTACCATCTTAGATGTGCATGAAGACTCAGTATATGTTCTTAACAGTTATTCGAATAATTCGAATAGGAACATCAATGTGTACTTGCAGTCATTGATAGATAAGTTGAATCAACTATAGGAAATAGGCACCAACATGTACGATATTTCCAGAAAGCAGAATTTTCAGATGAGGGTAGCTCTTATGTGGACCACCAATGGCTTTTTGACCTATGACATGCTATTTTGGATAGAGCACTCATGGTCATCCCTCATGTCTGTATTGCATGGACCGCACTAAGCCTTTCTTTTTTAAACACAGAGGGAAATCGTGCTTCTTCTATTGTCATCGACAATTTTTATCGAAGGATCATCCGTTCCAGAGGAACATGAATACTTTTCATGCATGCGTTATGGAGAAGGCCAATCCACCGCCAATGTGGCTCGTAGACACGATATGGAAAGATGTAAAAGATTGCTATTAAAGAGCCTAATAAGGGGTACAAGTGTTATGGATTTGATTGCACCCATAACTGGACGCATATGGGTATATTCTGAGACCTACTATATAGGAGCACCAATTTGATCAGGCATAACCTTGATATCATACATATGGAGAAGAATGTGTTTGACAACATAATTAATACTATGATGGACGTAAAAGAAAAGAGAATCCCAAGACCAGGTTAATCTTGGAAGATATATGCAGACGTCCTGCGTTGCATTTGATAGAGGAAGGCAATGAGAGGTATAAGAAGCCTAAGAAAAAAATTTACTGGACAAGAAGGATAAAGGAAGACTGTAGGTGGATTCAGGACCTAAAATTTTTAGACGAGTACGTGTCGAATCTGAGAAGATGTGTCGACTTCAAGAAGGACAAGCATACGGGTATAAAAAGCCATGGATGTCACATATTTATGGAGAGATTAATATTATTACACTAATCGGCCGATGCTTCATAATTTTCTAGCATATTTGATGATGAAGTGAGGTCGAGTAAACCATACATAATATAAACAAGAAATGAGGCATCATTCCCTTCTTGATTGAGCGTATATATGAGGAACTCGGTAATTACTTTTTGTATATGCTCTTGCACAATAATTAACAAAATGTTGAATTTAATATCATCTCTTTGGTATTTAGGTCGATCGTCCAGACACAACACTTGAGAATCATTCTATTAGAACTCTAGCCAAGGAGCCAATTTATGCCATCAAAATCTAGTCAAGCTACTGTGTGATTGGATTTAGGTTCAAGTCAACAAATGCCCATATCAGAGATAGATTCCTGGATCTCGATTTCAAATAAAAAGTTATTTATCTATCAAATCTTTGAACTACAAAGACATTGATCCAGGTAATGATTTCTTTGGTATCTTATGAGAGATTGTGGAGTTGACATATAATTATGGCACATAGCCTACTAAAATTATGTTATTCAAGTGATTAGTTCGGTCTGATCGAAGATCAAGGTTAAAAATTGACAAGCATGGACTTGTAGATATAAACTACCGGTGTCAATTTCAAGGATACGAATCATTTGTCCTATCAAGTTAAGCTCAGCTCATGTACATCACAACTTATCCTAGACGGAGAACAACGAGGTCGGACTAGTGGGCAGTATTGTCCAAGTTTAACTTGGGATTAAGAAGGGTAATAAGTCAAATTTCTTGACATAAATTTTAGTAGTAGAATAATATGAAGATTAAGGTTTTTCAAAATGAGGGTTTACAACTTTTAAAAAAAGTACAAGACGATTGGGAGACATTCGCGATTTAATTTGAATGAGATTGTTCGAGAAGATCCATATCGATTTATTTGTATGTTTTCGCTTTCTTTAAACCATGTATTTCTCTATTGTAATATGTTCATATTTTTTAGTAGTTTTGGTTGATCCATTGTTGGATAGGAGGGAGAAGTTGAGGGAAGTTGATGTATTCCTTTTTTCCTAGTACTGAAGCTTTTTCGGGTTGGTCTTTTTGATCGTCCCATGGTTTTTGCCTCTTTAGGTTTTCTATGTAAATATCATCATATTTGTGTTTGAGTTGTTTGTTCTATGATACGTATGTTCGTAGGGTTTTATGTTTTTAGTTCAGTCCTCACAGGTTTCTATCGGTCAGGAATAGTAATATTCCTAACGTAGTGGTATCGAATCCAAGTTGCAATTTGTTAGGTGTTGACAGATTAACCAAGTAAAAATGGTAGACATGAAACAATTTCCTATGGTTAACCTAAATGACATGAACTATCACTATGGCATTGTAAGACAAATAATCTTTTCTTCATCAATAAGTTTCATCTGCCAATGTTTGATTTTGAAAAGGCTAGGGATAAATTCGAGGATGACTAGTCATTTCGAGCATAAACATGGTTGCATGTATATTAAATAGAACTTAGATAAGAATATTTACTATCATATTACACATACTGATAATGCTAAGGCATTATAGGAGATCTGGAGTCCTTAGATACCAAGAAGACCATCATCAACAAATTGGTTCTGATTCGACATATAATTGGTCTAAGGTACAAGGATGTACACTGATAATGGATAATGTTAATAAGTTTTAGGGTGTGATTAATCAGTTGTCATCAATGGGAGTCAAAATCGATAACAAAATTCAAGGGGTTTTGTTTTTGGATTCTTTACTGGACTAGTAAAAAATTATACGAGTGTCTATGATCATGTTTGTTCCCGAAGGTATCATGGATTTGGAGTACTCCAAGAGTAGGGTATTGAATAAGGAGATGCGAAGAAAAATCTTTGGGCTCATCGTCATTATCGTAATATGAGGTGTTAATATTAGAGAGTCAAAAGAGGAGCAAAAGAAAGGGTCTAATCGGCAAGGACAAGATCCGTGGAAAGCTCAAAGATTGATATGAAGACTCATAGTTTTATTATTGTGGCAAGAAGACCATATTAAAAGAAGTTGTTTTGCATAAAGAGTGAGAAAAAGGGCGATAAGGGAAGCAAAATGAGAACACTACAACAACAACTTCAGTTTATGGAGGTGATATATATTATTATAGGTGACGAGGTGACTATGAAACTCATCTACGATAACAGTACTTGGTTGGCAGATTCGGAGTCTTCAACACATGTATCTCATAATAGGGAATTATTTGCTACTTACATGACAACTTATTGTCGAGTATTAAGTATGGGCAAGGGTAATATGTTGAAGGTGATTGCCATTGAAGATTTTCATCTGAAGACTAATGCATGAGCTATTTTGGTTGGAAAGCTCGATGATGAAGGGTTTTTCAGTATCTTCGAAAATGATCAACGAAAGCTTATAAGGTATTCAATGATTGTTGTAAAAGGAAGAAAGAGATCCAGTTTTACTATATTGAAGGGAGCACACAGGGGGCAGAGAAGGTTGACAAAGTTAGTAATATGTCTACGATCTGTGGCACATGTAGCTCAATCATATAAGAGAAAATGAGCTGAGCTACCTACTGAAATGAAAGGTGCTTCATGTTATGAAATATGAGAAGTTGGAGACCGTAACGGTGGTACGAAATTTGACTTTGGAGAAGTCACTAACACTTCAGGATGTGAAGCACGTACAGGTGATAGCGAAGAATCTGGTCTCGGAAAGTCTGCTCTGTAACGCAGGCTTGAGGATGGACATCAATATTGGACAAATGGTGATGTCATACAAAGAACGTACTTCAAAAAAGCCTTTTGTATCGAAGGAATATTCAAACTTCAGCTTTTAACTCCTATAAATTATATTAGTACAGTCTCTTCTTCTGGTTACTCTCTTGAGTTATGGCATAATAGACGAGGACATATTCATTGTAAAATAATAAACAAGATGTCTACTCTAGGTCTTATCTCCAAGTGTGGGGATAAGGAGGTGGAGAAGTGAGAGGTCTGTGCACAGACAAAGATCACCAGAAAACCGTTCAAATGGATAAACCGAAGTACAAACCTCCTGAAGTTGGTGCACTTAGATATCTGTGACTTCAAACAGTTCTCCACAAAGACCTGGATAAAGTATTTTATTACTTTCATCGACGATTACTCAAAGTATGCGTTCATCTACCTGCTCAAGTCTAAAGACTAAGCATTCGAGAAGTTTAAGGAGTTCAGGGCTGAAGCTAAACGTCAAACTGGACAACAACTCAAGAGACTCAGAAGTGATCAGGGCGAAGAGTACAGGTCTATTAAATTCGTATCGTTCGACAAAAAATATAAAATTGTCAATGATACGACTGCTCCATATTCTCCTCAATCAAATAGAGTAGCAGAAAGGAAGAACAGGATATTGATAGAGATTATGAGCTCTATGAAGTTAACTGCAGGTCTTCCAAACTGCTTTTGGGAAGAAGCTGCTCTAACGGCTATGTTCATTCTAAATAGTGTATCGTACGCAACTTTCGATGTCACTCCTCATAAACTATGGTTCAAGGTCAGACCCAACTTGAATGTTATTCGAGTGTGGAGGTGTCTGGCATATTGAAGCTTCCAGACTTGAAGATACAGAAGCTGGGGACGAGGACTACAAAAGCTATATTATTGGGATATGCTGAAAAGAGTGATGCTCGGAGGTTCCTTTATCGAGTCTAACTATATCATTGAATCTCACAATGCATAATTCTTTGAAGTTAAATTTGCAAGGCACAAGAATGTTGTTATCGCAGAAATTCTGAAGAATGGTGTAAGTGCAACGGAGGCTAACGCTTCCAATGAAGATATAGTCCAAGAAGAAGTTGTCATTCCTGAGACAACGTTCGAACCAGAACTCGCAGAACCAAAAACTAAGCGAGTGATAAAACAGAAGGACTTCGGAGAGGATTTTGTCACCTATCGTTTGGAAGCAGATCTGCTTACCTATGATGAGGCAATGAAGACCAGAGACATTGTCTTCTAGAGGGAGGCTATTAATGATGAGTATGACTCAATAATCTCCAATAATACTTAGGTGTTAGTCGATCTACCTGAAGGGGCTAAACCAATCGGCTGCAAGTGGATCTTCAAGGAGAAGATGACGGCCGATAGAACTGTTGACAAGTTCAAGGCAAGGCTGGTATCCAAGGGATTTTATCAGAAGCAGGGGATCAACTACTTCAAATAATATGCTCCATTAGCGAGGATAACGACCATCAGAATGTTGATTGCTATAAGTGCAATTCATAAGTTAGTTATACATCAGATGGGTGTAAAAATAGTCTTCCTGAATGGTGATTTGACCGAAAAGATTTACATGCAACAGCCAGAAGGATTTGTCGTCAAAGGGCTTGAAGACAAGGTCTGCAAGTTGTTAAAATATTATACGGTCTGAAGCAAGCTCCCAAGATATGGCATGAGAAGTTTGATAGAGTTATAAGATCAAACGACTACAAGGTCAGAAAGACGGACAAGTGTGTTTACGTGAAGTTTGCTGACGGAAGATGAGTCATCGTTTGTCTATATGTGGACGACATGCTAATTCTGGGTACGGATCTAGAAAGTATCACAGAGACAAAGAAGTTCCTCCCATCCAAGTTCAGTATGAAGGACTTAAGGGAAGCTAATTTTATCTTGGGGATAAAGATCATCCGGACAAAACTGGAGTGACGCTATCACAGTCTCATTATATTGAGAAGATGCTCATACATTATGGATATCAGAATCTTCCAGGGATCAATACTCTGAATAAGTGTGACAAGAAGCTTAAACCAAATCTGAGGGAAAGTGTCGGGAAGCTAGAGTATTCAAGCATCATCGGGAGTTTGATATATACAACAACTTCCATAAGGCCTGACATAGCTTTCGTTGTGGGAATGCTGAGTCGGTTTACGAGCAATCCAGGTGTTGAGCACTGAAAAGCTATGAAGAGAGTAATAAGATATCTCAAGAGGACTCAGAATTATGCATTGCACTATAATAGGTATTCGACAGTAGTATAAGGCTTTAGTGTTGTAAGCTGGTATTCAAAAGTAGAGAGCGAAAGGTCCACAGGAGGATACGTCTTCTCCATGGGTGGAGCTGCTATATCGTGGAAATCGAAGAAGCATACAATGCTCTCTCATTCCTCAATAGAATCTTGAGTTATATGCACTGGCAGCTGCAGAAGATGAAGCAGAGTAGCTTCGGAAGCTCATGTATGATCTTCCAGTGGCTGGTGCACAGATTTTAGCGGTACCGATATACTACGACAACCAGGAAACTACAACAGTGGTATCAAATATTCTCTTCAATAGTAAGAAAAGGAATGTGTGTCTGAGGCACATGGTAGTGAATGATATTATTAAGACTGGAGTCATTGCCGTGATTAATTTTTGAAGCCAGAAAAATATGGCTTATCCGTTCACCAAAGGTCTCAAGCGCAAGCTGGTCGAGGACATAGCAAACAAAATAGGCTTTAAAATATTCTGATATTATGTCTTTATAATTCTACCAAAAATTTTTATGCTATTATTTCAAAGAGAAATCTACTAAACATCTAGCTTTTGGTTCAAAGAAGGATCATTGACTGAGAGAATATCAGGAACATTAGGTAGTCCTATGAGACATTGAGGGGTTACGAACCCAGAACCACTATTGTCTACTATCTGTTCTCTGAGTAGAACAAAGTCCGGTGGGATGATGGCTTAGACGCCTTAATAATTTCCAGGGCATTTGGAATATCCAGCGTGTTTTACAAGTAGCATGGTAGCACAACACTATAAAGGAGCAGAGGACTCCATGCTATAGTAGGTGACACCACCATGAGGTTCCTCGATAGGATAATGCCTCAGCTTCGCAAGCCATGTCACAGCGGCGTAGCACTACATATATGTCGGTAGCCTAATGTTGTAAAATGAAGAGTGGTAGATAACACTACAAAGAGTCCGGTGACATCATGTTACAGTGATATGACACCACCAAGAGGTACCTAGAAAGGGTAAAGCCTCGGCTACGCAAGCCATGTCATCACCATATAATACCGCAAGAAAGCGTAAGGCTTTATGCTGTAGTTTGGCACTACAAAGATTGGGACCTCATGCTACAGTGGATGACACCATAATGAGATAGGATCTCGGCTTTGGGCCATGTCATAGCGGAGTAGCACCGCAAGGAAGCGTAAGACTTCATGCTAAGGACTCTTTAAAATAATTCACCTAGAGTGTATGAAAAGAGATATATGCCATCTCTTGAGGTTAAACTTGTAGAGACCCAAAATACATACACCGAAATCAGGCATGTACGGGGCCTTTAATTTTCAATCGAAAGCACAGATGATGTCATTGTGTGAGTGGAAAGAATTGCAGCAATGGTACAGAATAAGGCTTAGTCCATTCTTGTATCATACTGTTATTCGACCCATGCGGAAAGATTCAAGTCGAAGCGACATCATCCTAATGCATGATGGACAGTCACTGTGGAGAACGCTTAACCCATATATTAAGATATGTGGAGGAGTATTGATGTTTTTGCCTTTGGACTAGTAAAGATAGTCCCACATTGGCTACACCGCCAAGTGAGTATCTCAATATAATACTTTGTATGTGTTGAGGTGTGCACATGAGGTGTGATGGGGTACATCGGTTCCATGTGGGGATATTTTATTAGAAGAAAAAATGATTAACTCCTTAATGAAAGCTTTTAAGCTTTTCGTCATGCTCTTAAAAATTATTCCATAGGAGCGAAGCCCCATAGCGACTCGAACTCAGGCTTAAGGGAGCAAAGTGGCACTTTATTGGTGCACATTGCACTTAGCATGACAGCATCATCGCAAGGTGCTAATATACCAAAAATTAAATAAGAGGAGTTCAAAAGGAGTCTGTTCTAGTCATATAAAGTAGTGACTATGAACATTCCAGAAGTTCTCTTGTGAACTTGCTGGCTCCTGGGAGCAGATCGTCGATAGATGACGAATCTTGCTTTGAGCAACGGTGGTCTTCATCATCCCAGCAAGAATAATTTTATTCTGTCTTTATCTCTTCTTTCTTCTTTCTTCTTTTGTATTCTATCTCAATTGAAACTATATTTGCAAGGAAGAACAACTCTTATTTCTGCCAGTTACTTTATGGAGTTAGCACTCATCTTGAGTTTAGATCTCCATTCAGGAAGATCTTGTACTATCCTAACAAGCTCGTTTAGAGTTTTTTTCTGGCATTTGTTCAATCCATCTGAAGATTTGTCTGAGGGAATAATATATATATATATATATATATATATATATATATATATATATATATATATATATATATATATATATATATATAGTAAGCATTGTAGAATATCTTTTTTTCGAAGAAGGTAAATATTATTGATAAACCTGTAAATTACAAACTGTAGTCCCGCCCAGAGCACAAAATAATCATCTAGGGTCAAGGATGTCTATATCATTTTCTATGTTTCTTTGTACAACATTGTAGCATATCTTATAGAGCATTCGGGATAGTTATGGAAATTCTAAAAAATATACGTAGGCTTTTCCCTTGAATGGAAATTCTAAAAAATGTACGTAGTCTTTTCCCTTGAAAAAAAAAATCTAAATCTCTTCTTAGAGATAGTTTGTTCTTAAATTTGTTTTTAAAGATAGATTATTTTTAAAGAAATATATTTTTAGAGATAGATTATTTTTAATGATTCAATATTTTAACAAGATTACATTGTTGCTTATAGCAAAACCATTTATTTCTTTAGATATTAGTTCAAAATTTTCTAGTAGCTAGCTACCTCCATAATTTGTCTGATGCCACCAAATAAGAGCACAAAAGAGGAGCCCTGCTTAACAAACCCGGATTATAGTAATAAAAATTAAACAATGCCATAATAAAGAAAAACCTTGGCACATTGGCTACCTTTGTGTACTTAGATGAGACAAACCTTGGCATGCAAGAGGACCAGTCCATAGGTAGATTTAACATTCTTTTCCTAGTAGCTCATGATTCTCTCCTAGTTTTATTTCGAAACTTTTCCCTTGGCTCGTCAAAAGGGGGAAGCTCGCACTAACGTAGAGTCTCATGAGGGTTGAGACGTATGCATCCTTGTCCCCACACCCTACTCCACCAAATATGTGAAGGTTGTATTTGCGGCTATAACTTGCATCCTATGGGTGTCTTTCAGGATTCAAGTGTCGAGTCTTACTTTTGTTCGTGTCCTCAACTGGTTCATCTATTATGTTGATGTACAAACAATAAATTTTGAAGATATTATATGATGCACAAATAATATTAAACTATGAATGTAGGTCCATTTTACATAGGCAATACTCTTACAAACAATAAATTTTGCAAGAGGGCTGGTCCATAGGCAGTTTTAAATGTAGTTGGTAAGAGATATGTATCTATAGACAAGTTACTTGTATGAAATAGTGGGTGGTTCTACATATATATTTCTTTGAATCATTATGTGCATGCTCTTACAATTTAACAGACGTTATTCATGCCCTATATGTAACGCCCCGCTCCGCGTCGGCGTTATGTATCAGGTGAGTGGGCAGAACTTCGTTCTCTGATTCTTGCACGCCTTAATAATAACCTGAGTTTTTGCTTGCAATATTTTCATAAGAGAACGATAGAACCTGCCTTGCATGTTAATGAACGAACTCACCTAGATTGTCTTTGAAATAATGTCTGCTAAACGTGAATCCTGAAACGCTTGCTTAGAGTGCATGAACATGTTCACTATCGTCTATGCTTCGAGAGAACCATACTGTGCCTGAACGTGTTCAAGTGATAAGTCGGATTGCCCCACAACAACGATTGTATTCTGATGGTTCATCTCGTCTGCATAGTAGAGTTTATTTGATAGTGTTCCATGCATTCGCATGTGGTCGGACAATGACTATTGGTGGAAAGTTGAGCTGCATGTGTCACAACTGCTACAGAGATAGTGGAAAGCAACCATGAGCCACAGCTACCTCTAGCATCAGATAAAGAGTCATTGGTATGATGTACAACCAGCTGTCGATCCTGAGATACTCGGGGACCGCCCTGCATATAGCTAAGTCATTGTGCTGGCTTGGATAGATGACTGCCCCTAAGATTGTGCATTGTGTGTCTAGCTTTGCATCTGACCCTGGAGTCACACGAGACACGCTGCGCACATCCTGAAACATGAACGATTGCTTGTCTTGCTTATTGTATATGAAACTCTGTTTCCAAACATGTTTCCAAACAATGTAATATGACTCTGCTAGTGAACTGCATGAAACGAACCTAGGTAAAACTAGAAAGATCACTAGTAATGTAATATTTTATAACATGATTACTTAGTGTTGGTTTGAGTGAATGCATGTTTCTGTTCAGTTGATTTATCTCACCAGTACTTGTATAAAGTGCTGACCCACCAACAGTTTACTTGCTTGCAGGTACTGGATCGTCCGAGGGAGCGATAGGCGTGCCACAGTCCCCAAGACCCAGAAGCCTGGTTTCGATTGTTGCCCCGAGAATGCTATCGTATAAGGGGGCATAATGTATGGAGCGAACGTGTCCCTTTGCTAAAGGAACCCAAGTTGTCTCGATTGTCCCGAACACTCAGTTGGCTAAATACATTGCAACAAGTCCCTTTCCGCTGCTTACTCGATTGATGCAATGATAGCCAACTTTCAACTTAAACGATTGGCCTTGCACGGGCGCAACCCCAGGCCCGTGCGGCATCACGTCCCCCGAAAGCTCGAATGGGCCATTTGCTTAGCTCCCTTTCTCTCTTGCACCTGCGGGACGGGCGCGGTGATTCGTGTCCGGTGCGCTGAGGCACGGTGATTCGTGTTCGGTTCATTAATTCCGGCCGTACGGGACGGGGCAGGGCGGAGCGGCGGCCCGGGCGGGTCCGGGGCGTGACAGAATGGTATCAGAGCAGAATCGATTCTCTGGCCCAAAATTGTTGCTATGACTCTGAGTTTATCGATATGGTATTGCAATAAAGCGTTACATACAATAAGTCCATAGATATTCTCAAAGTGCAAATGTTTTCTGAACTTGAATTGCTTGATTGTTTCGATTGAGTACGACGAGGGACGGCACTATCGCTGCTCGGAATATCGAGAAGTTTATCCTTGAAGTTTCGAGGATGAAACTTTTTGTTGGTTGGTAAGTATGTAACGCCCCGCTCCGCGTCGGCGTTATGTATCAGGTGAGTGGGCAGAACTTCGTTCTCTGATTCTTGCACGCCTTAATAATAACCTGAGTTTTTGCTTGTAATGTTTTTATAAGAGAATGATAGAACCTGGCTTGCATGTTAATGAACGAACTCACCTAGCTTGTCTTTGAAATAATGTCTGCTAAACGAGAATCCTGAAACGCTTGGTTAGAGTGCATGAACATGTTCACTATCGTCTATGCTTCGAGAGAACCATACTGTGCCTGAACGTGTTCAAGTGATAAGTCGGATTGCCCCACAACAACGATTGTATTCTGATGGTTCGTCTCGCCTGCATACTAGAGTTTATTTGATAGTGTTTCATACATTCGCATGCGGTCGGACAATGACTATTGGTAGAAAGTTGAGGTGCATGTGTCACGGCTGCTACAGAGATAGTGGAAAGCAACCATGAGCCACAGCTGCCTCTAGCATCAGATAAAGAGTCATTGGTATGTTGTACAACCAGCTGTCGATCCTGAGATATTCGGGGACCGCCCTACATATAGCTAATTCATTGTGTTGGCATGGATAGATGACTGCCCCTAAGATTGTGCATTGTGTGTCTAGCTTTGCATCTGACCCTGGAGTCGCACGAGACACGCTGCGCACACCCTGAAACATGAACGATTGCTTGTCTTGCTTATTGCATATGAAACTCTGTTTCTAAACATGTTTCCAAACAATGTAATATGACTCTGCTAGCGAACTGCATGAAACGAACCTAGGTAAAACTAGAAAGATCACTAGTAATGTAATATTTTATAACATGATTACTTAGTGTTGGTTTGAGTGAATGCATGTTTCTGTTCAGTTGATTTATCTCACCAGTACTTGTATAAAGTGCTGACCCACCAACAGTTTTCTTGCTTGCAGGTACTGGATCGTCCGAGGGAGCGATAGGCGTGCCACAGTCCCCAAGACCCGGAATCCTGGTTTCGATTGTTGCCCCGAGAATGCTATCGTATAAGGGAGCATAATGTATGGAGCGAACGTATCCCTTTGCTAAAGGAACCCAAGTTGCCTCGATTGTCCCGAACACTCAGTTGGCTAAATGCATTGTATTGCAACAAGTCCCTTTCCGTTGCTTACTCGATTGATGCGATGATAGCCAACTTTTAACTTAAACGATTGGCCTTGCACGGGCGCAACCCCAGGCCCGTGCGGCATCACGTTCCCCGAAAGCTCGAACGGGCCATTTTCTTAGCTTCCTTCCTCCCTCGCACCTGCGGGACGGGCGCGGTGATTCGTGTCCGGCACGCTGAGGCACGGTGATTCGTGTCTGGTTCATTAATCCCGGCCGTACGGGGCGGGGCAGGGCGGAGCGACGGCCCGAGCGGGTCCGGGGCGTGATACTATATGCTTTTCATATTGGGGGTGTAACTCGGGCGGGCTAAACTCGAGTCCTATCGGGTAAATCCATTAATGGGTTGGGTTAGGGTTGAAGATACTTGAATTTGGGTTCGGATTCGGATTAAAATATTTAAATCCGATCAACGGGTTGGACTCAGGTTCATGTGTTGGGTTATCCAAAGAACCCAAAATCTGACATACATACAGTTTATATTTATTTTTATATATATATTATTTCATATTTCTTAAATAAAAAGTTTAAACGTTAAATTTCTCAACCAAACTCTTCAATTCCTTATTCTAAATCTCATTTTAGTTTGTATTTTGTAATGATTGAGACTTGATTGTTATTTGATTATGTGTTTAATTTTACTCTTGTTTAAAATTATTTCAAATATCATATGAGAGCCCGATAAATCTGATGGACCCGACCCAAGACGATCCTCCGGACATGATCTTGGGCTACATTTGTTAAACCCGAGGTCAGGTCAGACTTAGACTCGGACTAGGCTTATGATTTATCAAGTTGGACTAGGATTGAGCTCAAGTCCGACCCAACCCGTCCGAGTTGCACCCCTATCTCGTGTTAGGATTGCTATGGAAAATATACTAATCTTTCTGATGCTCACCTCTCTATAATAAAGATAATCTTCTTAATCATTATTCTATCCATCTAACTCTTGCCACATATCCAAATTATTTTCTTTATGCTTCATCTCCTGATTATAGATTCGAGGTGCACCTAACATTAATGTTGTTCTTTTCTAGTATATTTAGACAAATTTTTGTCTGTTATAATGTAGGTTACTAAAGGGTTGGATTCTTACTTTATATTTTAGTCCCACATTGGTTAGAGATTAGTATTATACCTTCATTGGGTTGTATAAATAAGGCCTTTGCCTCCCACTATGGAATTGCACAATAAGAGAACTTTTCTCCTATTTTTTTTCCTTCTTCTATGTTTATTCAAACACGTTATCAACACGAAGCTCTAACGGGAGAAAATAAGCGAGAGCATCTCAGTGAAGCCGCCATTTGCGGATTCTTTACTTCGGTAATAGGTATGGTTATTTATGTTTATTTTTTTCTGCATATGCATACCCTAGGAGCAGCCTGATATTGATGTGTATACATCTCTTGGCATACCGCTAGGGCAAAAAGAATAATTTTTATCCATTCATCTCACTTCTTTTATTTAACTCTTATAACACTCCGATGTTAATCGCATATAGATCTCTCAGAGAGAACTATGGAGTTATTCTTTATTTCTTTCTTTCTTTTATATAAGTTAATATATTCAGATCAAAATCATCAAAGATCTGATGACCATGAACAAGAATTTTTTGGTCTATATATATAAGACTTCTGGAACATTATTGTTCGAAGCATACCATATGTAGTATTTTTGAAAGATTTCTTGAACATAATCATTGTTCGAAGCATACCATGAACATCTAGTGTTTAGTATTTACCTACTACTTCTGGAACATCATTGTTCGAAGTATACCATGAACAAGATTTGTTTGGTATAAATAAATAGAGTTCTGAAATATTATTGCTTGAAGCATACACCATGAACATGAATTATTTGGTGATTTACCAAGTTTTTATGTTAACTTGTTATTATTGATCTTATACAACAATATGTCGAGCCTCAAAAAGCATGATTTTAAGCTTCTAAACTTAGAAGGCCAGAACTTTCTCAACTGGAGATTGGATGCCGAATTGCACCTTCAAGCCAAAAGCTTAGGTGATGCAATTATGGCCGATAAACCAATATTTGTACAAGATAAAGCGAAGGCTTTAATTTTTCTAAGACATCATATTCATGATGATCTCAAGGCTGAGTACTAAACAATCAAGGACCCCTTGGTGCTATGGAATTCTTCAGCTGAGAGATATGATCACCAAAAAATGGTCATACTACCAGGTGCACTCCATGAATGGGTCAATCTACGTTTCCAAGATTATAAGACAGTTGCAGCCTATAATTCAGCTATGTTCAAGATTACTTCACAATTAAAGTTATGTGGTGAAGAAGTGACAGAGCATTCCATGCTAGAGAAATTATTTACCACATTTTATGCGACTAATATGACCCTACAAGAGATGTATAGGGAGAGAAATTTTAAGAAGTATTTTGAACTCATTGTTGTCTTACTCGTGGTCGAGAAAAATAATGATTTATTAATCAAAAACCACACTAGTAGACCAACTGGGTCTGCACCAATTCCAACTGAAGTGAATACGACTTGTGCTCGAAAAAATGTAACCAATATTAGGAGTCGAGAAAATCACAGAGGTAGAGGGCATGGATGTCGTGAAAGACAAAGAAATGGCTACAATCTGGGTCCAAGGAAAGATACACAGTTCAAAAATAAGAGATTTAATCATCAAAAAAATAATGCCCAAATTCCCAATCCAGCTGCTCCAACTGATATTTGTAAATATTTTGGAAGAGCTGGTCATTGGATGTGAAACTGTCGTACCTCACAAAAGAAAGTGGACGAGTATGAAGCCTCAAAGGGTGTGGAGACTAATCTCATGGACGTACAAAACACATGGATTTTAATGATTTCATCCAAGATAAGGATGGAAACACAATTTTGGAAGACCACACTACAAGAAAAATGGCTTTTCTTGACGGGTTTTTTCCGTCAAGAAAGGGTTTTATTGACGGTTTTCGATCCGTCATCTAGGCCATAGTCAAGAAAAGTCCCATATTTTCTTGACGGTTTATGGTTTTCTTATCTTGACGATTTTTACCCGTCAAGAAAACATAAAAAATCGTCAAGATAGATAGCAATTTTTCTTGACTGTGGCCTAGATGACGAGTAATAACCGTCAAGAAAACTATTTCTTGACAGAAAAAAATAGTCAAGAAAAATCATTTTTGATGTTTAAAAACTGTCAAGGGAAACTAATTAAGATATTTGTTGACGTTTTACAACCATCAAGAGAAGCTAATTTTTGTACAACAAAAATTATATATATATTATATATCGAACCCACATAATATCAATATAATCCAGAATATCGCAAACACCAAAGAACTATAATACATAATTTTTATATTAACAAATACACGTTCGTACACCATAAACATCCAACCACATCCAAAAAACTAAAGTATATGGTTTTTGTACAACATCTTAAACATCCAAAACATATTTATACATAAGTAAACCAAAATACATCTGAACCCGGAGTACACCTCTTCCACCATAGTATAACCTTCATTTTCTATGTACTTCCTGAAAGAACAAGAGAAATAGATTTAACCAAAATATATGATTTTTGCACAATATCTAAATATCCAAATGACTGAAACTCAAATGAAGGCAGCAGATAATTGAAAAAACAAACCTGAAAAGAAATGCCATCCATCAACTGCAATGTGGGTATCAGAGTATCTGTGCTATGTGAGATTTGGTGTAAGTAACAGTAGTTAACTGCAGTGTGGTTGTAGTCAGGAACTGCAGTTCCTGCAGGACAGTTTTCTGAACTGCAATACACTGCACAACAGCGTGCAGTCTAGGAATTCAACAATAGCATCAGCCCCTACTAGTATAATATGCGTGTGTGTCTCTCCAGAGTATAACAGCGTTAGTAACGACAAATAATGGTACGTATCTGTGAGTTAAGTTCCCAATTGAAGTTAGAGCTATATTTGTCCATATAAATCCTAGCATGGGTCATTGGTGATGTACATTAGCAAATATGTGCCTCTTCATGATTCTGGAATGGATTTTGTTCCTATCAGAAGTTTTTTTCATCTGTACTTATGTGTATCATTACATAACTTTATGTAATCGGGTGTGATGAAGAGCTTACATATGATTCTGGAATGGGTTTTGTTCCTATCAATGGTTTTATAGTCTCCTATTGGCTATAGCAACTTGATTAGAATGTTCACAGTTGATCTGTACCCTAATAACCAAATGAACATCAATTTGAGGCCCAAATAGAAAAAATATGTTTGAGATACACATGTTCATAAGAAAGCATTAACCTATACATATGTTCATAAGAAAAGAATTCCTCTGAACAAAAATTTGCGTAATGTTCCCTGCTTTCCCATAATTCGCAACTTCACATCATAATAGTAATCTTATCAAATACTAATTCTTTAAATTAGGAAGATGATGACATTAATACCCCTCTCAAAATATGATATCATATGCATACTAAAATATCTACCAATTCCTACAAAGTTATCAAACAGAGTACCTGTAATTTATTTTAGTAAAAGATTTTGATCTTAAAGAAATTCTTATAAAACATTTTTGTTATGTAAAAAAGTAAGTGAAGGATGATGGAGAAAACTTCATGAAAGAATAAAGAAGACACATTTTTTAGTCTTTTTGTGAGTAAAATTTCAAACTAAACACATGGAATCAAGAAATAACAACTTACCTATAGTTGAGGCATAAATAACGTAGGAACATCATGACTTGAGTTCTCGCAAAGTTCTTGCCCACACGGTATCTCTAACCACTTCTAAAAATAGATTAGGTTCCAGGTTTGGCCTTAAAATTCTGCATATATAAGATTTTCTTTCACTTTTAGAGGATCATGTAGTTAATAAGATGTATACTGACTTTGATAAATGAATACTACTTACTTCCCATCTGTCTGGATTGAAAGTCAATGGATCAAGAAAATATTGGGAGTCAACATGAATGGAACATATCCACACTAAAACCCTCCAATTCTTAGGGAATTTGAAACCTGGAGAATTAAGATTTCAGATAGAATATGCATGATAAACTTACTAAAATCTTTGAGAAGAAGGATATCGCTCTCACCATTTATCACGACATCATCTTTTACGTCTTTTCTGAAGATAAAAGGAGAAATATTCGTCATGCGAATCAGTTTCTCTGTTTTGTAGTATACTTCATACTTTTGATATCTTCGGCCACAAGAAGCTCATCTTTGGACCTGTGCACCTGGATTGATCATGTTTCTTCCTGCAAATTATCATACATACACAATTTTAATCAACTCAACCGCCAGTGACCATGAATGTAGTAATTAATTCTTAATTATGTACATTGATCTTCTCGAGTACATCTGGATATTTAGCCAGATAGTAAAGGGCCCAAGTCATGACATTAGAGGTGGATTCCTAACCTCCCAGTATCAGTACTATGTATCACATATGTCAGATACTACTTTCAGCACATGTTAGATACAAACTAGTAATGTGTTCAGGATACTTTGCATGTCCAAGATCTATTGTAGAAGGTACCTAACAAAAAAAATATAGTGCAAATAATCCAGCCTCAGATGTGTGGAAACTCCAAATCAAGATGATTTCAACTTTTGATGAGTTTCAAAAATGCTAAACCCATCCTAAGTTCCCAATAAATGCATCATGTTGAAGATAAAGACATGTATTGGATGCTGGCTAGATTCTTTGCCACATATCCCTATAAATGGTGATAAAGAAAATGGTTGCATTCTCAGACTGTTCAATTATGATTGAGATATGAGAGACAACTAGTAATGTGCTCCGGAACACATATATTCGACTAAAAATAAAACCTACATTTCAAATTTATAC
Organism: Iris macrosiphon; assembly: GCA_036927795.1. NCBI lineage: Eukaryota > Viridiplantae > Streptophyta > Magnoliopsida > Asparagales > Iridaceae > Iris > Iris macrosiphon. The sequence continues at coordinate 148,378,348 of JAYESA010000007.1, read as the reverse complement.
ATGCACATGTATGATACTACTTTCAGCACATGTCAGATACAACTAGTAATGTGTTTAGGATACTACTTTCAGCCAAATGACAGTGCACATGTCAGACTAATTAACTTTAATTAACTTTCTTAAGTAACACAACAACCATAATCTACCAAAGAAAAGAAGAAAGAATAAGCTAAAGATCAAAAGGAATAAAAATGTCTATTATTAAAAACCGAAAACTTATGTCGACCAAGAAGTAATCCGCATACAACAACTGACTCTACATCAAGTCTTACTTCTTCTCTAACTAGCTTATAGTCCAAAAAAATTCCACAGACATCTCTATTCTAGAATTAATGTAGCATCTCGCAGAAATTAAACCGTCTAGTTTTAGTACTACTTTTAAAATCTAAAGCCATTCTATATGATTCTTAGTTAAATAATTAAGTGTGATGATGAAGAATATCAAAAAATCAGTAGGTTAACATTTGGCGTAGTTTCAATCAAATTTAAGTCTGCCTACAGAATGAACTATTGATTCTCTAATCATGATGTGCTAAAAGAATTCAAGACATGAATAGAATAGGGGACCAATTGGAGCACGCGTACAGGTCAAAATGTGGAATTGGACGGTAAAGAGAGAGTCAAAGCCAATCTATAATATAGATATTATATTGGCTAAGGCTTAGAATAATAGCTATTACACTAACCATGAATAGAAATAATATTAAAATGTGTCCACTTTACAACTTTCTACTAAATCTTCAACTTATTAGAACCTTTTTCTAGGTTTTTCTAAACATGTGCAAGCATTGTCAACACTCAACAGCCTATCAAATGCATAATTTTCCATTTCTTCCATAAAAACTTGGTTCACAGATACTCTGTGCTCTTGGTCCTCACTAGGAACCAATATGTTCACTAATAACATATGTACATTAATTAGATACTAAATGTTGTAATTACCTATGACACATAAGTGGTGATTGTCATAGCTTATGTCCTACATGCAAAAATTGTGCAAGATATCAAGCTTTGCAAACAAAGTCGACTTCTATAATACTAATAGATGGCTTTGTGAAATGCAAAAGAACTTGTACAGTGTAAAGAATAACTTGTGTTCCCATCAGAAAGAAAAGAAAAGAAAAGAAAACACTGATATATGTGACTCAAGCACTGACATAAATAAAGGACTTACAAGTCAACCACTATTGCTCTGGACTATGATAACTTGCTAATGGTCTCAATTTTGTTGAACTGGTCATACCGCATTGAGGATCGAATCTAGGTTATAAAGATATGAAGTAAATAAAAAGTAACATATGCTAACACTACTAATAGCATTTGAAACAGAGAGGTCTTCAAAAACCTCACTTTTCCACCCCCACATCCTTTGCAAATCTTTCTTTGGCTCCCTCCTAAAATAATTGGCAACTTTTGCACAAATAAAGATTCAAACTTTTAGCAAAATGATAACAAATTCCACAAAAGTTAAACCCCAACAAAAAAATGCTAAAACTTAACCAACCCAAAAGTCCAACAGGCATTTGCATCAACATGACAGGAATATAAGTATACTTAGTCATTTGAGTATGAAGAGAAGTAGAGGACAAGTCTCAAACATATAGACTACACACTTCAAGTGGACATTTCTTGAAAACTTCAAGTCATCAAGTCACAACCAATAAAATCAAAATTTTATTAAAGAGAGGTTTCCTCGACTACTTGGCATAACACTTATGAACATAATGCCCAACTAAGTAAACAAATCACATTAATAAAGATGGAAAATATACTTGCACTTAGGAATATGCACCACATTTTTCTCTCTTTTCCCTTGAAATTCATATTCTCTAACCTTGCTTAGTGACTTCAAAATTTAAATCCATAATCAAAATCTATTTGGAGGTGTAATCTCCAAAGTTAGATAAGCTTGAAGAGAAATAGATAATATTTCTTACCTCACAATGTCCGATCAGCCAAGGACAAAATATGGTTGTAAATAGAGAGAAGAACTCCCTTGAAACTTTTAATGGTGGCGCGATGATCTTTATCTGCCATACAAGTGAAAACCAGAACTGAATTCTCTGTTATGAACATTTACCGAACACATGTTGAGCAATCGAACCAGAACTTAAAATAATAGAGGTAATGAAATCAAGATGATCAAAATTAAAATAGAATCAATCAATTGACCAAATTCTTGAAACATAATCTAAAGGCTTCAAGGAAACTTACCTTAATATCAACTCAAACCGATTCAAAGTATTTGATTTGTACAACACATAGCCAGAGACTTCAAATGTCAAGTTAAGATCGACATCATGTGGCACTCAACTCACCACCCATTCCCAATCGGAGGAAATGATCGGAGAGGATCTTCCGATCACCCGAGGATCATCGATGTCTCAACAGCATTTTATTGAGCAATAGTTTTGAAATGATCAGTTGCGAATGAAGATGTCGGACTCCACCAAAACATTGCATCAAACAGTTTATGTGCAATGAGGATTTACAATAATTCATAATCGAGTTTCAACCACTGATAGAAAATTGAAAGAAGAAATCAAGAATCAAGATCGATTATTACTAACTCACTGACTCGATCTCAAATTCGGTGGATCAACTACTACAGAGGCGAGCTCCTCATCTGGATTGTCAGAGAAGCGATCTGCACCAAACCGCACGAGGGAAAACTTTGTGGTGGAGATCCTGACGTCGGCGATCGAGAGCTAAGGGACGTTTAGGTTGTCTGAAGCTCGGCGGATAGCCGGAGTCGTTGTCCCAATCAAGTTTGTCACCGTCGCTCGAGGAGATCACAGCTCGAGAACAACCGTCGTGGACTTGAACTAGTCATCGTCATAGGAAAAAACCTCGACGGAGAAGGAGGTCGTTCGTCGGAAACAGTGATGAAGTGATCATCGGAGGAATATAGATCCCCCCCACTGATCCCTGGCGAGAATAACGAAACGCTTGCGGAGCTTCACGACGAAGGGTAGTGGTCGGAAGCTCTAGTGCACCGGCGTAGCTCAGTCAGGCTCCGACGAGCTCGAGCTCCGACGAGCTTGAGCTCAACTGTCGTCCAATGCAGGTAATGACGGTTAGGGTCACGGATGGAGAGAGGAGGGGAAGAAGAAGAAGAAGAAGAAGAAGAAGAAGAGGAAGCTGTAGGTAGAGAGAGGAGTTTGCTTTGGAAAAGAAGTAGGAGAGGAGGGGCTTTGAGATAAAGGGGGGAATTTTTCGTTAACGAAAAAAAAAGGGGCCGAGTCGCGGGTCGTGAATTTTTTTCAAAAATTAAAGTTTATGTTGGTGTTTCCTAGCAGCGCTCCATAGACCACAACCGTCAACATAAGTCCTAAAAAAACTTTCAAAAAATTACTAAAATAGTAGTTGCAATATAAGGAAAAAAATTTTGCACATGCATTACTTGACGGTTATAACAAAATCGTCAATAAATCAATTAGTTTTTCTTGACGATTTCTCTAAAACCATCAAGTATTATGATCAATTTTTCTTAAATAACACAAAAGGGGATATTTTCTTGACGTATGTCTAAAACCGTAAAGATAACATATTTTCTTGACGGTTTTGGCCATACGTCAAGAAGTCGACTGTCAAGAAAGGTCATTTTTCTTGTAGTGCCAGTTCATTGCCATGATAGGCAAAATCAATGCATAGTTATTGTATGCTTATCTAAGTTTATTTACTTTCCACTTTGAATAAATTGATCATTATATGATCAATAGACTAGGTAGTTTACTTTCTTTGAAGCATTTTTATTTAGATTTAGATCAAGTTATAATAATTGGCAATATATCAAGTTTAACCATTTAGTAGCATATTAATATATTATTAATTTTTGCTTTTGAAAAGTATTGACAATAATGATAGCATATGCTTAATAGATAGTGCAACAACTCACACTATATTGAAAACTAGGAAGTTTTTCACAACATATTCCTCAAACACTGCCAAGGTAACCACCATTGCTGGACCCGTGCAGATTATAAAAGGTTATGGTAAGGTCGACGTTGTGTTGCCAAATGTAACACACTTAGTCATTTGAAATGCATTATTCTCTAGTAGATCTATTAGAAATATACTCAGATTTAGAGATATTCGAATGAACAGATTTTATGTTGAAACCATAAACGATGATAGCAAAGAGTATCTTTGTATCACCTCTAATGTTTGAAGCAATAAGCTCACATTAGAAAAGTGCAAGTTAATCTCCTCGGGCTATATCAAACTACTCTGAAGATAGTAGAATCTCACCCCATCACTAGCAAAAGCTAAAGTATCCAAGGAATCTAATCCTTTGGCATGACTGATTGGGTCATCCAGGATCGACTAAGTAGAGAAAGGTCATCAATAATACAAATGGGCATAATTTATCATACCAAAGTCTTTCTTTTCCTACTGAACATTTGTGTGTAGCATATTCACAGGGTAAACTCATTACAAGACCTTCACTTCTCAAAATAGCTTCTGAATCACCACCATTCCTTCAGAGAATACAAGGTGATATTTGCAGACCAATTGATCCTACTAGCGGATCTTTCAGGTATTTTATGGTTCTAATAGATACTTCCAGTTGATGGTCAAATGTTTTCTTACTCTCATCTCAAAATTTTGCCTTCTCCAAGCTACTTTCTCAGTTGATTAAGCTTAAGACTCATTTTTCTGACTAACATGTTAGAACGATTTGACTTGATAATGCAACTAAGTTCACTTCCCATACTTTTGATGATTATTGTGCTTCAGTAGGAATAGAAGTTAAACATTATGTCCCTCTTGTTCAAACCCAAAATGGTTTAGCAGAGTCCTTGATTAAGCGTTTTCAGCACATAGCAAGTCCTTTACTCATGCAATAAAACTTACCTATTTCAGCTTAGGGACATGTCATATTATATGCTGCTAAATTGATCATTGTTAGGCCAACTGCATATCATAAATTTTTACCATCATAACTTGGGACAGGCCATCAACCTAACATCTATCATTTACGTAAATTTGGTTGTGTTGTTTATGTTCCTATTCTTCCTCCTTAGCGCTATAAAATGGGACCTCAGCGCCATTTAGAAATTTATATTGGTTTTGATTTGCCCTCAATCATTAGATATATAGAACCTTTAACTGGTAATATTTTTACTGCTAGATTCGCAGACTGTCATTTTGATAAGACTAAATTTTCGCCGATAGGGGAAGATAAGAAAGAAAAGAATATTCTTACAGAACTATTCGCCACAAATAAATGGCATAAATTATCATGGGATAATCCCACTATGTCTCATCTAGATCATCGTACTAATCAATGTGAAACTGAGGTACGAAGGATATTGCATCTACAAGAGATTGCAAATCAAATGCCAGATGTATTTACTGATGCAGCTAAAGTTATTAAATCACATGTGGCCGCTGTAAATACGCTAGCTCGAATTGATATCCCCGTAGAAAAAAAATAAAAAAGTGGCTAATGAATCTACTGCACGCCAGAAGTGTGGTAGACCTATAGGTTCGAAGGACTTAGTCCCTAGAAAGAGAAAATGCCCAAGTTACGCTCTTAAGGAGGTTACACATAACGCTCAAGAAGAGGTTATAAATGACAGATCCATACTCTCTGAAAACCTAGAAGAGGTTATCGTCTTAGAAAAGGCACAAGCCCAAGAGGAGGGGCGGGTATCTGAAAGCAAAGAGATCTCTATATTTTATACATATACAAGAGAGGCATAGGATTGCAAAGATATAACAATAGATGAGATATTCTCATTCTCATTAGCTACTGAAATATCTAAGGGCATTGTTGACACTGAACCACGTAGCATCGATGAATGTCGACAAAAAAAAGATTGGCCAAAATAGAAGGATATTATTCAAGCAGAATTGGATTCCTTTAATAAACATGGAGTGTTCAAACCAATAGTACACACCCCAAAAGATGTCATGTGTTTTGTAAGAAAGCGAAATAAAAATAATGAAATCGTTTGATTTAAGGCACGATTAGTGGCACAAGGGTTTTCTCAGAGAGTCGGGATTTATTACGAAGAGACGTATTCTCCCGTAATGGATGCAACAACGTTCTGTTATTTGATAAGTTTGACAGTTGAGAAAAATCTGGACATGAGACTTATGGATATTGTAACAGTCTATCTATATGGTGATTTAGATGGAGATATCTATATAAAAATCCCAGATGGATTTAACCTACCCAACTCAAAAGCTAAGAACATGCATTCCATAAAGCTAAGACGTTCATTATACGGTTTGAAATAATCTTGAATGATGTGGTACAACCGTCTTAGTGAATATATGAAAAGGAATGTATATGAGAATAATCCTATATGCCCATGTGTCTTCATAAAGAAATCTAAGGAGGGTTACGTTATAGTTGCAGTATATGTCGATGGCATAAAGTTGATTGAGACAAGACATGAAATCAATGAGACTGCAAACTATCTGAAAAATGAGTTCGAGATGAAAGATCTCGGAGACACAAATTATTGTCTCGGATTATAAATTGAGCATTACACTAATAAAATTTTATTACATCAATCAAAATACACAAAAAATATATTTAAATAGTTCAATATGGATAAAGCTCATCCCCTTAGCACTCCAATGGTTGTTCGATCTTTAGATATCAATAAAGATCCATATCGTCCTAAGGATGACAATAAAATGGTGCTATGACCCGAAGTATCGTACTTTAGTGACATTGGGCATTAATGTATCTATCACAATGTACAAGGCCAGACATATTATTCTCTGTCAATATGTTAGCTAGATATAGCTTGGTGCCAACTCACAGATATTGGAATGGCATTAAACATGTGATGAGATATCTTCGTAGAACTACCGACATGAGATTATTTTATACTTGTGGTTTATCTGACATCGTGAATCTAGTTGGCTTTGCATATTCAGATTATTTATCTGATCCCCATAAAGGTCGTTCATAAACTGGATATGTATTTCTTAATAGTAATACAGCTATTTTTTGGCGTTCAACAAACTAGACAATGGTTGCTACCTCCTCAAATTACTCAGAAATATTGGCTCTCCATAAAGCAAGTAGAGAATGTATTTGGCTGAGATCATTGATTCAACACATTCGTAGCTCATGTCACCTTTCCCCTACCACAGATACTCCAATTGTTATTCATGAGGATAATGCAACATATATTGCATAAATTCAAGGTGGATTCATTAAAGAAGACAGGACCAAGCATATCTCACCAAAGTTTTTCTATACTCATGAGCTTCAGAAGAACTTTGATATTGACGTCCAACAAGTTCGCTCAAGTAATAATCTTGTAGACTTGTTCACCCAATCATTGCCAAAGTTAACTTTTCAGAAACTAGTTCATGGAATTGGAATGCGACGTCTTCATCAGCTGACTGTTCAGGATCAACATCATCAGGGGGAGTGATTGTTTTTAGGGAGAGATATATTTTGTATTGACTATAACGCATTGTACTCTTTTTCCTTAATCATAGATTTTTTTCATTGGATTTTTCCTGACAAGGTTTTAATGACGCAACATTAAGCGTATTCAACACCTATCTAAGTCATCCTAAAGATTGTACTTTTTCTTTCGCACATGTTTTGTCCTAATAGATTTTTCTGGCAAAGTTTTAACGAGACAATAGGCATAGAGATGGTGGTCATCCAAAGGGGGAGTGTTATAACGTGGGTTACTAAAAGGTTGGATTCTCACTTTATATTTTAGTCCCACATTGATTAGAGATTAGTATTACACCTTCATTGGGTTGTATAAATAAGGCATTTGTCTCCTACTATGAGATTACACCAATAAGAGAACTTCTCTCCTATTTTTATTCTTCCTTCTTCTACGTTTATTCAAACATTGTCTATTTTATTGGATTTACTTCTTATATATGGTTGTGCTTAGCTGAAATTTGATTTAGTACAACATGTGAATGATCAACCAGGGCTGTGCTTACGGATACTGATATGAATAGGGTTATGAATAAGGGCATGATACTGATACAACATATGGACAATTTTGAGTCAGAGTGGAATGGCCTGGTGGTAAGGCCAAGGACATGGGTAGGGGAGGGCTGGGTTCGAGCCTTGGGTAGGGAGGTTTCGGGTAAGGGGTGTTGGGAGGGTTTCGGGTAGAAAAAATAAATATGGACAATTCTGAATTTGATACAATAAATAGACACATGATACTATAATATAGGATTCATTTATATTATATCCGTATATCAAAGTTTATACGCGTAGATATAGTTAAATTTCTATTTTGGATTGGTCACATGGAGATTTGGTTCATATCAACTCCAGCTTGGGTTCCTCTAATATGAGTGGAGTAAGGAAAGGAATAATTTTGATAATTTTTTTGAATAATTAAATAAACTTATAACTTAATTATTTATTTTAATAATTAATCCTTTTTATTTTAATTTAATACTATTTTCTATTACTTTATTTATTCACTTGATAACTGAACATTCTACTTTTTGGTGTTTTTGTCTTTGGACTAGAGAAATATAGTCTCACATTGGCTATACCACCAAGTGGGTATCTTAATATAATACTTTGTATGTGTTGAGGTGTGCACATGGGGTATGGTGGGGCACATGGGTATCATGTGGGGGTATTTTTTTAGAAAAAATGATTAATTCCTCAAAGAAAGAATTTATTTATTTTTGTCACTCTAAGAAGACCCGATGAAAAAATGGGATCACTTCTTATCGGGCTCAAGGAAGGAACGTGGCACTTTGTTGGACTCGGATTCAGCTTCGGACTCGGACTTAGAATCGGGCTCAAGGGCGCAATGTGGCACTTTGTTATCGCACTTTGCACTTAGAATGTCAGATTGATCAAATCCTACTGATTGTGGCTTTGGACAGTTATGGCAGAATAATTTGATTTAAATCCCTCGTAATCTTTTGGGATGCCATTTAATTCATTATTATCCTACCATAATTATTGGACAGTTATGGCAGAGTGATTTGAATTCAAATCTCTCCTAATCTTTTGGGGTGCGTATTTAATTCATTATTATCCTACCATAATTATTATGTGGTGAGCGAAATAATTTGAATTCAAATCTCTTCTAATCTTTTAGGATATGCATTTAATTCATTATAATCCAACCATAATTGGTGGGAGGCCATAATAATGGAAAGATTGAGTCAATTAATCAGATCCATTTTTGTAGGATTTAAATTTAATTCATTCATATATTTCCGTAATTGGTGTGGGGTCATTATGAGGGTTAGAGTTTCAACCCTACTTTATAAATACTTTCTTTGTGCCTCCATTTGAGGACTTATTTCGAAATTGAGAGACAAAGAAAGTATTATCCGGCTGTCGCCATTAGAATCCAGAGTGTGCGAGTTCCAGAAGAGGTGACGGCGAGCGTTCCAGTAGTTCTATTCAGATCTTGTTGGTTTCTGGAAACAAATCGTGTGGGGTGAATCTTGCTTTGAGCAGCGGTGATCTTCACCATCCCAGCAAGAAGTTGTTCGTGATTTCTTCTTCTTCTTTTCTTCTGCAAATTGTAATTCGTTCGGTATCAATTGTAACTGTGTTTGCAAGAAGAACGAGAGTTTGATCTTTTGATTATTGTAATCTAGTTTGTAAGTTATAATCGAGATATTATAGTTGTTCTTCGTTAGAATCGAGGATAGTCAGAGAGAAAAATTTTGTGTGAACCTCTGATTTTGACTACAACTTCAGGATCCAACAAATAGTATTCCGAAAGGATTATGGGAATCTATGTTCCCTCTGTTCTACCATCTTTGATTAAGCATATGTTCTACCATCTTTGATTAAGCAACGGGAGTAACACTACTTATTTATTTATCTAATACTAGAATTTTAGGTATTGATTATTTTATTTATTTTTTTAATTTCTTTTTCTAGTAGCTATTGTTTATAATACAAGGGCATAGTGGTATAATTAGGTGCAATCCCGAACTTACATTTGAAACCTGTCAATAGGCCAATGTCACACCTCTAGCCAAATAAGGGCAAGGGGGTGGGAATTATCTTTCCACGTGTCAAGTACAACTTGTCTATATTCATATTTAATTTGCCTCCAAGAACAACAACCAACAAAGTTAATCATAACCCCGTGGGGTCATGGTCTGTTGGTTACGATGGGAGGCTCCCGTAGGGATGGACACGGTTCGTATCTTCTCTTGAAAACTTAGTTCCTAATTCGGTAGATAGGTGAAGAAGTGATAGGCGATAATATTCTAGGTATTTCATTCATTATGATATTATATATATATATATATATATATATATATATATATATATATATATATATATATATATATATATATATATATATCAACATATCAACTTGGGGCCTAAGTCACATGGCCAATCACCATAAATATAATTTAATACAATCTAATCCCAATACTCCAATCACCATATATAGACAGCCAATCACCATATATAGCTAATCATCATAAATATAATTTAATGATATAATTTAATCCCAATACCCCCCCTCAAGTTGGAACATGCAAGTCACAAATGCCCAACTTGCGCAAAAGAAACTCAAATTACCGTTTGCTTAAAGCATTGGTGAAAATATCTGCCAGTTGTCCATCTGTTGGCACATAAGATGGGCGAATAACTCCAGCAAGAACATCATCCCTCAAAAAATGATTATCCACCTCAATATGTTTTGTACGCTCATGAAAAACTAGGTTCTGCACAAGATGTAAAGCAGATTGACTATCACAAAACAAATCAGCACACGAATGTTGTACCCCCAAACTGCCAAGCAACCCCTTGAGCCACTTAAGCTCACACGTGATTGCCGCTATCGCACGGTACTCCGCTTCGGCCGAAAAACGGGACACCGTCACCTGTTTCTTCGTCTTCCAAGAGTTGGACGAATCACCAAGAAAAATTAACCAACCAGACAAAGAGCGTCGTGTGATGGGACAACTCGTCCAGTCAAAATCACACCACCCCTGGAGCTGGAAATCACAGTCAGAGCAAAGAAGAATGCCTTGACCGGAACAACCCTTCAGATATCTAACAACCCTTAAAGTCGCATCCCAATGATCACGTCGGAGCTTATGCATAAACTACGAAAAGATATGAACAGCATAAGCCAAATTCGGTCGAGTAAACGAAAGATAAATCAGCCGTCCCACAAGCTATCGACATGCTTCCCCATCAGACAAAAGTGGACTTCTAGAGCGTGCCAGTTGATGATGTTGTTCCATGGGAAATCTTGCAGGTTTTGCCTCCAACAATCATGTCTAAGAGATAATGTCAAGTGTATATTTTCGTTGACACAGAAAAATACCTTCCGCACTTCGAGCTACCTCAACACCAAGAACAAACTTCAATGCCCCAAGGTCCTTCATGTGAAAGCATATACTCAAATAACTCTTAAAGGCAGTAAGAGAAGCAAAATTATTGCCAGAGAGAATTAAAGCATCGACATACACAAGAATATTTATCTGAACATCGCCCTTATGAAGAGTAAAAAGCGAATAGTCAGAGTATGATTGGCAAAATCGGTACTCCCGCAAAGAAGATGCCAACTTCGCAAACCAACAACAAGGCGAATGTTTAAGCCCATAAAGAGATTTTTGAAGCCGACATACCTGACCAGGGTGTTTGGTTTGGAAACCAGGTGGTAGTTTCATATACACTTCTTCGGTAAGGTCTCCATGTAGGAAGGTATTGTGAACATCCATCTGATATAGTTCCCAATTCTTTGCTGCGGCAACAGCTAGAAAGGTACGAACAGTAACCATTTTTGCAACCAGAGCAAAAGTATCAGTGTAATCAATCCCTTCAACCTGATAATTTCCAAAAATTACCAAATAGGCTTTAAGCCGCTCAACACTCCCATCACAGTTATACTTTATCTTGTACACCCACCGGCTCCCCAAAGCATGTTTCCAGCCGAAAGCATCTCCATGGTCCAGGTACCACTATCCTCCAACGCCTGTATCTCCTTCTGCATAACTTGTCGCCACCCTGCATCTTTAACCGCCTCTTTAAAGGAGGTCGGTTCTGTACCTGCAGTTACAGCTGCAAGAAAATTCCTCTGTCCCAGAGAAAATTGGTCACAATTCAAAAAATGTGATATAGGATAAGGAGTACCTGAGGAGTAATTGGACGTGGTAGAACGTTGGGAGGGAGGACTATGATACAACTTTCGTATTATATTTATAACAAAGTCACGGAGCTTCACAGACGGAATCTTGGTACGCATGCCACGTCCTAGTGCACCCTCACCATTCGACACCACCACCGCAGCCTCATCCTCTGTTATCGCAGCCGCCACGGCTACCTCCGCCACGGCGGCCTCCGTTGTCGCATCTTCCACGGCGGTCTCGGCCTCAGCCGTATTTTCCTCTAAGGCGGCCTCAGCCTCCACGACGGCCATCCCATCCATATGAGGTAGATCAAACCCTAAAGCATCATCACCCAAGACAAGGGGCGCCAGGTCAGGAGGAGCCATATCACCACGATCATCTTCAACAGAATAAGAAAACTCATTCTCATAAAATTTAACATCTCGAGAGACAAAAAAATCACCAGTAGCTAGATCATACAATTTTCAACCCTTCTTGCCATGAGGGTATCCCATAAAAATACACTTTCGACTGTAAGGAGCAAACTTATCCATCTTAGCTTTTTGGTTGTGGGCAAAACAAAGACAACAAAAAATACGTAATTCATCATAAGAATGAGGAGCACCAAATAATATTTCATAGGAGATTTTAAAACCAAGAAGGCTCGAAGGAGTTCGATTGATCAAATAACCAGCCGACAAAATACACTCACCCCAAAAAGAAATTGGCAAATTTTTCTGAAAACGTAAAGCACGTGCCACATTTAAAATATATATGTGTTTTCGTTCAACCCTCATATTCTGATGAGGTGTACCTATACAATATGTCTGAAACAAAATAATATTTTGTGCAAAGTAGTCGCGCAGGCAATTAAACTCAGTACCATTATTACTTCGCACAATGCGAACTTTGAAAATAAATTGCCGCTCAATCATAAAAAAATGACGAGAACATCTTGTATGCTTCAGCCTTATCAATCAACAAAAATACCCAAACAGCACGAGAAAAATCATCCACAATCGTCAAAAAATATCGAGCTCCACACGAAGAAGGCATAGGATACGGCCCCCAAAGATCACAATGTATCAAATCAAAAATTATAACAGCCCGAGAGTCACTGACAGGAAAGATACCTCGAGTTTGCTTTGCCTGATGGCAAACTTCACATGCCTTATTCACTGAACTACTAGAGCTTCTGACAATAGGAAGTGATTTTACTACTTAATAAGAAGGATGCCCAAGTCGTTGATGCCAAATGTCCAGAGAAGTCATCCAAGTCACTGCCAAGGCCTGAGTCTTCGGTACAATACGAAAGTAGTAGAGTCCGTCCCGCCATTCACCAACGCCGATCAGGGTCCTCAAACTAGGGTCCTGTATCACGCACAATTTTTAGTTAATTATACAAAACAATTTATATCATCAATAAGATGGGCCACAGAAATTAAATTGTAATGTAATTGAGATACGAATAGAACATTCATGAGAACCATGCATGGTGTAAGAGCAACACGCCCGCAGCACGAGGCAACTGCAGTCCGTCCGTCCGGGAGTCCAACCGGACACTCCTCCATTGCCGTCACCCTCGACAATAAATCCAAATTCCCTGTAACATGATTCGAAGCGCATTATAAATAATCCAAGGTGCAATGGACTTACCCACCATACGATCCTAGGGATATTTGGCCGAAGAATTACCAAGAATAGAAATAAGTTGTTTCCATTGGTCCGGAGTCAATCCCGGCACACCGCTGTCGCCTGCACCATCATCTGCCATCCACGACTGTGCAGCAACGAAGCCAAACCAGCCGCATGTCCGCTAAATCGGACATTGAGCGAATCCTACAGTGGTTTTGCCTCCTCAAAGTATGGTATTGTCTTCTTCACCGAAGCGTCGATAGTATGCAAAATCTACTGCACAAGCATCGATTGGACGCAATACCAATCCTCCAATTGATCCTTCTCCAAAGGTTTATTGATAGACCCATCAACAAATTCAAATTTTTGTCGAGCCCGTAGAGAAAGCCGAATAGATCTCGAAAATTCCTCATATTCTTCCCACAAAACACCACTTTCGTAATTGTATTACCCGAATTGTCATTAGAACCAAGGTAATACGGGAATGTGGGATCGATCTGCAATGTCGCCGGCATAGAAGTCTCGCCGCCGCTCGTCATGTCGTCGTTGCCGCTCGACATACCGACACCGCCGCCGCTCGAAGAAAGCATGTCCTAGCCGTCAGGCTCTGATACCATGTGGAGAAGTGATATGAGATAATATTCTAGGTATTTTATTCATCATGATATTACATATATATACATCCACATATCAACTTGGGGCCTAAGTCACATGGCCAATCACCATAAATATAATTTAATTCCAATACCCCAATCACCATATATAGCCAGCCAATCACCATATATAGCTAATCACCATAAATATAATTTAATGATATAATTTAATCTCAATAGACATATCAAAAAAAAATTATAATATTTAACAACAAAGAATAATAGTAGAGTTAGAAAAGAGAGTTGTTGATGCGATTCTTGGGGAAAATGATATGATTGAAGAATAGATGCAGTGTATAAGACATGGAAAAGAAAACATAAAATTTGGGACATGGGCTTTACACAGTATACTAATAGAATACCGAAAATATATTGTCTGCTCAAAAAAAAAATTATATTAAAATTTTTTTTTTTGAGAAAGCTAGTCTATGTACGTGATCTAATATGAGTCTATGGCAAGGCCAAGAGTTAGTTTGCTCGGCTCTCTTGTTTGGCGAAGCTAGCAACTTGGGCTATGTAGCTCGTTCATACGACGGAGGTAGCCACTTAGGCTTATCAATTTTGGAAATTGTATGATTATGTCTGTACGATTTCAGATTACTGTGTTCATGAAGTAGTTTGTTGAAAACGTTTATGTTGTTGCTCTATGGATGACGTGTTGGTGGTGGGACTTGATAGTGGAGTTGAATCGCTAACTGAATGTGTCATTCTTTATGAAGAATTTGATCTTCGAAGGCAGATCAAGCAAAATATGCATCTATCAGTTACTTTTTTGCTTATCGCTTTCAATGAACATTCCAGGGAAGTGCAAAGAAATTTGAATTTTTTCCAATAATATAAAACCAAGCTATACTTTCTGCCAAAGTTTTGCTTGAAAAAGCACTTGTATAAAATCACACCTTAATTCTCACAGAATCAGCGTCATTGAAATCACTCGATCATTGACATGAAGCTAATATTCTAGAGGGGATATAGGGAAAAAATAAGAATGTGGGCAGATTGCTTGTGTTAGTCAGCTTCATTAAAACTAACTTTGTTCTTATCATGAAAAAATAGCCCGTGCAAGCTTTAAAACCAGATAACAGCCCAAAAGCAAAAATATCTGCACAAATAAACGGTTGAAAGCGATGAGGAACAAGGCTATATGATAAAATGATGAGATGACAATCATTTACAAAGTAACATTACAATACAACAATAACTGCTAAAATTTCATCCTTACAACGACAAAGAGCAACACATCGATCAAAATTGCATTTTTCTTCTCAAGATGATGTCAGAGTAATCACTTTGTTACTGAATGGTACAAAACTTTCTGAAGAGGGATGCCAGAGAGGTTTGACCAAATAATTTCCGAATAATCAGGCGGTCAGAGTCTAGAGCTATTTTTTACACTCTTGTGCACATCATTGGACATTATTGCACCTCAAGACAGGATGTGATACCAGCAACACCAGAACTAGTTGCCTGAACCTTTATCCCAGTTTTCCTGTGGTAGTAGCTGATATATTACGAAGATATTGAACTCCATAAGCTGCAGAAGACCCTATTGTTGTTGATGCAACCAACCAACTGCACATATAGGATTATTTGTTTCAATAAGCTAAAAATAAATAAGCCAATCAATATGGAATGGGCAATATTTATATCAACTTAAATAATTTGAAGTTAAATTTAGTTCTGAAAAAAAGGGAACATAAAATAGTTGCACATACGCTAGCAGGTACAATACAGATAAGCCAATTGACAGGAGGCATAAATAGAAACATACATAGCCAATTGACAGGAGGCATAAATAGAAACATACATACTTCTAGTCATGTAAATACAACAACTTAATTTTTCTGAAGATAAATGTCATTATCTCGAAAAATAAATGGTATAAATATAACAGAACATACACTAGCAGATACTATACTGATAGATGCCTGGGTAACTATGTAATAAAATCTTAATAAACAAATAAGCCAGAATGGGTCCCTAAACAAAACCATAGTCTATTTTAGTGACTATTTTCAGTAAGAGGTAGCTATGTATTAAATGTATGACTCGATATACAGGTAACTTGAACTCGATATATTGATACCTTGAAAGTTCATTCTTTTTGTTAATCAGACTGATTGATCAGTGCATTATAAAAGAAAATGTATGTTAAGTACAAGATTAAGTATGAAAAAACAAGGATAGCTGTGTCTTACCTCAAGTATGTTATATATATCTGTGTTTCCTCGGTGCCAAATTCAGGTTGAATAAGTGCAGAACCAACCAAAAGCAGTTGAAAAACTGTATTAACCTGCAACATCACAAGGGATCAACAAATTGGAAAAATACAAAATACAAAACACAAAAAGGAAAATGTACAATCATACCATACCAGTGGAAGCCCAATTCTACTTTGTACGAATAGAAAAGAATACCTTGCTAATAAAGAGAGGTTCCACCTTCTCTCGATCGGCTGTATCAAGGTTGAAGAAATCTGACCAGCTCCATGTCTTCCGCTAAAAGTGGAATTAAAGTTCATGAATCGGAATATGTTCCCTAGATTTGAATATTTTAACTTCCTCATATTAATTATTTGTAAACCTCACCTTCCAGCCCATCATCGAAGCTCTTTTGTAAACTGCGCCACATACAAGACCCACATCTCTCAAGACAACAAGGCCAACAAGCGCAGCTGTAAGAGCCCAAAAGTTAAGTGCACTGATGTAATGTACAAAATATAACTACTACGACATCTAATTTCTCATACGAAAAGCTTTGGTACTATGTACTTCTAAAACATTCATATAGCAAGGGACTAGAGCCGATATCAGTAGGGGCAATTTATTATCTTGAGAAGGAAAGTAAAAAAGATAATCAGATACAAGAACCACAAAGGGGGTAAAGTTAACACACAGGAAATTCTTCCATAAACAACTTTTAACCAACACTTCCTTATAAAAAGTAGTCAATAAGTGGACTTTGAGTTCAAATGACTCCAAGCCGAAATCCATAACAAATGTTTTGAACTTTCAATGTGGCAACATAATAGCAGAACAAGGTGCACCTCTTTTTAGAGGCTGGGAAGTGAACAGACATGAAATTTGTGGCCAAATCCAGTATGATTATGCTACATAAGATATGTTACATGGACTCATTGAGGTGCACCAATCTATTTATCCCAATATACCCTTTCAAAATCCTCCAAATAGTGGACAGTGTTGTAGTCAAATAATGACTAAGAGATGAGAAATGGAGAAATGAATTCTCAAGTGGCTAATAAACTGTTCCAGGATTCTCCATAAACATCTATTTATAATAGTCTGATAGTATAACAACTAGATACAATAATATTTACAAGATCACAAAAAAGATAAGGATATCTCCATATGTTGGTTGAGCACAATCAACTAGTTAGTTATAACTAACTGCAACACACACGTGTGTGCCCAAGTCAATAATCAATATATACTAATCTTCATGAATGATCAGCATCAATCTTCAGAGATGATTAGCATAAGTTGTCAGGATGATCAACATCTATCTTTAGAGATGATCAGGATCAGTCTTTAGGTAAGATTAACGTTAGTTAATGGGGATATACATATGTTGATAGACTTCATCAAAACCTTTGCGTTTATGGGAATGAATATAATACATATATAGACAAATTTCATCAAATCCTTGATTCGAAAAACCCATTGAAAAAATACATAATCGAAAAAAAAGTAAACCAAGGTCTATGTCTTTAGGACGTAAAAATATCTAGAGGTATGACTATCATGATGTAGGTACCTCACTAAAATCTTCTTAGGGTGTCAAAAACTCAGTAGAAAAAATGTTTGTAAGTTAGAAAAAATAGTACATTAAGGTCATATGAGTATACTTCTGGATACTCCCATAATGTTAAAATTATTCTAAACTACGAGTGTTGCAATATAGAGAGTTTTCGCAATCCGTTGTCATAAACAATCTTCTGGAAAGTGGATTTCGGTAAGAATTTTGTGAATATATCAGTCAAGTGGTCTTGGAATTTGATCTATTTGACTTCAATCTTTGTAAGATTTTATTTCTTATATGATAAGAAAAACTTCGGTACGGTGTGTTTGGTGTTGTCTCCCTTGAAATAGTCCTTCTTCACATGGTCAATGCATATGTCATTGTCTTTATATATTGTTATTGGGACATCAGATAGAAGAAAATCCACTTGCAGTCTAAATATGTTAAATAACAACTCGTCGTATGCACTCTCGGGTGGCATCATGAACAATGATGAACTCGACATGATTTGAAAAGCGACAACCAAGGTCTGTTTTATAGATTTTCAAGATATCGTTGTATCCCAAATAGTAAAAACATAACCACTTTGAGATCTCATTTTGTACGGATTAGATAAATAATCGGCATAGCCAACAAGGTAGGCATCACTCCAATTATCAACCAATATATTCACAACAAATGAAATGTCTGGTCGGTCTAGTACATTGACCTATATATAATAATGCGTCTATTGCACTTGGATATAGAAGATCATGGTCCAATACCTCTTCATCATCTTTCTTAGGACGAAATGGATTTCGTTTATCATCTAGAGATAGGACGATTATGGATGTACTCAACGATTTTGCTTTGTCCATATTAAACTGACGTAACATCTTCTGGGTATAACTCGATTGGTGAATCAAAATACTATCGGTACAATGCTATTGAGTATTTTCCAGATTCTTCATCTAAACCGACTTTATGTGCAAAACAGGTTTCTCAAGCTCTTCAGGAGTTCTGATGAGATTCATGTCATCAACATAGACTATTATAATTGCAAATCCATAATGTTATTTCTTGATGAACACATAATAACAAATTTTATTATTCATATATCCTTGATTAATCAAATACTCAATTATTTTGTTATACCACATCCGACCGGATTCTTTAAATCCATAAAGTAAATCCCTCAACCTGATTGAGAGCATGTTCTGAGGTCCAGAACTATTTGTATAAGTTAGACAAAGTCCTTCGGGGAAACCTTCATATATATCCCAGTATCCAATTTTTCGTGCAAATGCGTTGTAACAACATCCATCAGATGCATGTTCAGTTTCAAAAATTACCAAATTAACAAGGTAGAGGAACGTAATGATGTCCATTAAGGGTGAATATGTCTCCTCGTAATCAATCTCATTGTGTTAAAAGAAGTCTTGTTCCACGAGACGTGCTTTATACCGCACTATTTCATTATCTCATTACACTTTTAAGAAGATCCATTTGTATAAGAAGATCCATTTGTATCCTACAAGTTTTACATTATGTGATGTTGGAACTATAGATCTAAACATTTTTCTTAGCTTTTTCTCTTCACTACGGAATCTAACCGGACCTGGGATTGCTTCTCTCCACTTTGACCAATCAGTTCTACGTCGACATTCTTCAAGGAAATGTGATTTAATATCGACGCACTTCATAATTTCAGTGGCCACTAAATATGCAAAAATATCATCGATGATTATCGAATTCTCGTTTCACAACTCATCTAAGTTAGCATATTGGACGGAGATTTCCTGATTCCTGATATTTCCTGATTCTTGATATTGAATTGTGTGCACTTATCTCTTTTAGGACGCTTCCATAATCTGGAATAATCTCATTAGTTGCATAATTCGAGATAGTGACAGAATTCGAGGGTGTCAAGCTCCTCTTCTAGGGGAGGGAATACTTTGAACCGAGGGGTCCGTCCGCTTCAAGCCGGGGACATATGATTGGCTAGCCGCCGAAGTACCATGTCGTACTTCGGGTGTGCATGCCGTCCTTCGAGGACAAAATTATATCATCCTTCGAAGGTGGCATTTCTTTCATGGAAAATTTTACATCTGTGATGGAGTCTTCCTTGCGGTCACATTTGCGACAAGTATATACGATCACGTCATTTTTCATAGATCAAAGAACGTGTATTACATATTTTGCTTTACCATATAAAGATCTAGGATCCTACGTACTTTATTATCACATTAAGCGAAAAGAGGTCGAGATGAGACAAAGTGGATACAAACCACGTCAATTCGTGTCGTTCTTCAGGAGAGTTAACATTCTTATCTACCGTTAATGATGAGAAGAATATTGTCTCATCAAAGTGACAATCCGTAAATCTTGCGATAAAGAGATCGGCTGTCAAATGTTCTAAATTGCGAATAATGGATAGAGAATCATAAGCAACATGGATTCTCATCTTTCTCTGAGGGTTGATTTTGGTACGTTGCATGACGCAACTAACACATAGGTTGCACACTGAAAAACGTGTAAATACAAAACGTCACATTCGTACCTAGTAATCAACTGCAACACCAAATATGGTTGAGTGGTAACTAAGCTCAAACAGATCAATATGCATGCATGCAACATTGTGTGGCCCCACGCAAAAACGAAAAAATTTGTGCACATCACCAAAATCTTAGCAATTGACTTGATACGCTTAATAAATGCTTATGTGAGGCCGTTTTGGGTATGAACATAAGGAACTGGATGTTCAACTTCAATCCCAAGGGACATGCAATAGTCATTAAATATCTTTCACATGAATTCTCCGACATTATCAAGTCTTATGGACTTTATTTGATAATATAGGTGGTGAGCCCACAACTTAATTAGTTATGCCAGGAGTATTACAAATGTATCATTTATTATAGACAACAAGCCTACATATGAACAACGAGTCGCATCAACCAATACCATGAAATATTCAAATGATCAACATGATGGTTGAATCGGTACACAAATATCTCCTTGAATCCATTGTAGAAAAGATGGAGGGTCAAAATGTATCTTTACGGGAGACGATCTTGGATTCAATTTTACCAAAGAACATGCTTGGCAAAGCAAAGTAGAATACGCGAGGTCCTTGTTGTTGGTAAGGTGATGCTCGTTTGTAGAGCTAAGGATATGGAGCATCAAGTCTCGACCCGAAAAATCCAGATAGTCATGCCAAATCATAAACGTGTTCATCTTCTCTAATATACGCTTTTGGCCGTTTATATTGGAACTATACTCCATTTTCATCCATGGTTTCAGCTTGATAATTATTTTCTCGAAACAAGGAGAATATAAGTTTCTTTAATGGTAATTCTGTATCATTTGACAATCATAAAGTAGGCTATGTATTGTCCCTCTACCAGATTGGATGGACGTGATAGGGTCACCAGAGTATTGTGCTTAGGTATAAAGTTAGAAAACTATTTTTGTATGGTGAATAGTGTGAGCAATGGCTTAGTCAGACATCTAACTTATCCACTTGTCATCTAAGCACAAATTAATTGAATTGGTCACATGTATGATATAAAATTCAATTAGTTATCCGAAAACAAATTATCTCAAAATATTCAAAGGGTCAATTGATATTACCCCCTGTTAGATATAGGATATTGAGATTACCCCATGTTAGATCAAAAGTCGAGAAGACCCCCCTGAAAGTGTCGCTAATGAGTTTTGAAAATGTCGTTAATAAGTTTTTAACGACACTTTCAGGAGGGTTTTCTCGACTTTTGATCTAAGAGAGGGGTAATCTCAATATCCTACATCTAACAGGGGGGTAATCTCAATTGACCCATATTCAAACTAAAAGAAAACATATTAATTCACTCAGTGTAGTCAAAGGCGCGCCTCAGGCGCGCCTTGCTCCTAGGCACAGGGGCAGCGCCTCAGGACACTCCAGGCGAGGCGCAATTCTTAAGGCGCACCTAAAGCGCGCCTAGGTGCGCCTTTTTCGAGCGTCTTGGAATAGCTAAGGCGCGCCTTGAAAATCTTGTGAAAAAATAACATGTTTAGACTATTTTTTTAACTGTTGTACTGTTTCTAGACTGTTTTTTGAACTGATGTACTTTTTTTTTATTGTTCTCTCTCACTCACTCAATTCAAAGTGATTGCAACCTAGACATGGGAGAATTTGAAGCACACATTTTTATCAATGTAGAAATCCGATGTGAATATATATATATATATATATATATATATATATATATAATTTTTGTGTCTCGTGTCGCTCGGGCGCGCGCCTTAAGTGCGCCTTGCGCCTCGGGCGATTTGGACCCTTTGCGCCTTGCGCCTTTGACTACCTTGAATTCACTAAAAAAATCCCAAAACGTCAGCCTTCTATGTCTACTCTTACATCGTTAGGTAGAAGTCAACTATTTCAAAATAGTATCCAATAATTGTGAGAATCCAATAATTGTGAGAACAATGGTTTGTTGTGAATATCTCATATTTGCTTCAGGCAAGGGGATTGTTCATGTTTGACACAAGTGTTGGATAAATAAAATATCCACAAGCAACTATATGAGAACTTTTTCTGGGACAGAGAAATTACGGATTGAACATCTGGAACTCCTGGTTCTCAACATACATTGTTTAGTTTTAGAAAAATGCATCTTCTAGGCATATGAACTTCAAGTTCTATTTATGAACTTCGCATTATATATGAACTTCGGGTTCACTTATGAACTTCAGATTCAATATGAAGTTCGAGCTCACTTATGAACTTCAGGTTCAAATATGAATTGTGGGTTCAATATGCTTCGCTTCCGGTAAAGCTAATGTTGCGGCAATGCTAGTATTAGGGCGAGGCTATGGCTTCTTCCCAGTAGCTTTATCTCTATCTAAGTTATGCAACAGTTCTAGCCGGACAGCGAGGCTAAGAAATTTGCATTCTTAAGCTCCGCTTCGGGCACCAGCTGGGAGTCTATGCTGAGTTGTGATTCTGGCAAGGCTAGAACTCTGCCAGACAGTAGATTCGCTTCAGGTAAAGCTAACTATACGGCGGGACTACGCCTTATAGCGAAGTTATGCCTTATCTAAAGTTTAATTTTTCTTTAGGCGACGCTAGGGGGGTTAATAACTCAGCCAACTTTTACTTCTAGCTAAGTTATCGCTTTGGCGATACTAGTGACGTGGCGAAGTTAGGACTTATGCCATTTGTAGCTTTGCTAAGGCATAGCTATCACTACAGCAAGGCTAGACAACAACCAACTTTGCTTCTGGCAAAGTTTATCATTATGGTAACACTAGCGATATGACAAGACTAGTACCTCTATCATTTTATTAAACTTTGTTTGTCGCAAAGTATATCGTTGCAGTGATGCTAGTGATATAGCAATATAGACTAATGGCTTGGCTATTTTTATTGATATTTTACGAACATTAGGTTCTGGTGGAACTTCGGGTTCATTTATAAACTACAAGTTCAAGATGAACTTTAGGATCAATATGAATTTAGAAAGAAATAGCCTTTTTGTACCCAGAGGCGAAATTAACTTAGAAACCAAGAGTTTCTTATGGAATGACAAGGCTAGGCCACAACAATATTTTTGTTTCTCGCAAAAAACTAAGCCACTGTGGAGCTGTCAGGACGGGGCTATACCTCCGCCAAATTTTACTTCTCGCAAAATTCTGGCAAGGGGACTAAATTTTGACCCCCACGATGTTTCCGGATAAATTAACAGGGGCCAAGGGAACAACGCCCCTTTGTGGGGGTTCAGGGCCTGAAATCTAATTTTCGGGTCAGGTTTGTTTCGGACAAACCACTAGTTGTGAAGCTAGGTTCCGCGAAACTGTTTCACTCCGCGAAGCTTAGTTCCACAAGGTTTGGTTCCACGGAGCTACTTTTCGCAGGACTAAGTTCCGCGAGGTTGTTCCATTTCGTTGAGCCAAGTTCCACGAGGATGCTCCATTTCGCGGAGCTATGTTCCGCAGGATAACTCCCTTCTGCAGAGCTAAGCTCGAAAGAGAGGCTTCATTCTGTGGAGCTAAGTTTCATGGGGTGCTCAATTTTGCAGAACTAAGTTCTACGGAGCTTCTCTATTCCCAAAGCTACTTCATTCCACGGATCTGCTTTATTCCGCAAGATTATTCTATTTCGCGGGGTGCTCCATTCCGGGGGGTTGATGGCTTAGCTAATTGTGATTATTAGTTTAGATAATATTTTGTCCCTTTTTAGGCTCACATAAAACAAGGTTGGGCAAAAATATTTAACATCAGGGATGTTGCATAGCGAATGATGGGCCTCTGATCTATGTTATATTAAGCGTGAGACAAGGCGAGACGATGAAGCTGACACCTCGCTTAAGTGCGTTTAAGCGGAGCTTAAGCGTCGTCTAAGTGCTTAGTTAGCACTTACCCATTTTTACATACCTATATGTAAAATACTCTATATAGACATAAATTTTAATATATTTTTCATACAATCATATTAGTATATATGCATGAATAACAATACCAATTATCAATCAAGCACAGACACAATATAAATACTATAATCAAAATACAAAGTCATCAAAATACCATGGTCAAATAATTTTTTTTCGTTTTTTAAAGCTTTGCGCTTTTTCCAACTCCAAGAGGTAGGCGAGGCGCTATTAAGCGCCACCTAAGCGCAGGTCCATTTTTTGGGACAAGATTTTCCTAAGCGAGGCGTCCAGGTCTCCAAAATCGCTTAAGCACGCTTTTTAAAACATAGCCTCCGAACGATTTTGATAGCATCCTAGACGCTGGTTTTGAAAGACATTGTTGACTAATTAATCTAGAAAAATCTACTGAAAGTATTGTTGGCTAATAGATCAAAACATCTTAAATGAAAACCATTTCTGGCCCGATAAATAGAAGATTTTAAATAAAGGTCATTTATGGACGATGGATCAGAGGATCTTAAATGGAAGTCATTTTAGATGATAAATCAAAAAAAAATCTTTAGAGGAAAAAACCTCAGTACATCTATTAATAATAAGAAAACATAAAAGATTATTGTTCGCCATTAAATAAGTTCTTGCAAAATTTGTATTTAAGGAACGAAAAAAGAGTACAAAGAATCATAAACAGAATTATCTAAGTACAATATTTTGATCTAGGGTGTGACGATGCACAAAGAGCGTTGTGTCAGCTCATTTACTCCGTTGACGATCCGACGTCCGACGTAGGGTGAGGAAGCTTATGTTCTCTCTTTGCTCATCTCGGTATGCTCTCTCTGTGTTGGGCGACCCCTCTCTGTATGTCCTCCGTTTGGGTATGCCACCCGGGTATATATAGTCATCCTTAGGCGCGCATATGTTGGGTCGCGTGGATGCTAGAGGGTGCCACGTGTGCCTCCTTAATAGGGCGCAGTTGTAACCGTGAGCGGGCCAGGCTGTCACGTGGACGCTTGTTGGAATCTTCTCTTGCTGAAGATCTGGGTGGTTCTCGTCCTTTGTGGGTGACTTGGTCAGCTTGACACATAGTCCGCACTTGGTTGGAGAGAATCACTCTCGTCGTAACAGCAAGATTTAATCTTCATGGAGGCTGAACACATGCGGCCAGAGACGCATGGGACGCCTGGAGTCTGTGACGCCTGGGGCCAGAGACGCATGGAACGCATGGAGCCTGGGACAAATAAGTCAGGGACGCATAGGACGCATGGAGTCTGGGACGTCTGGGCCAGAGACGCATGGAACGCATGGAGCTTGGGACGCATGGGGTCAAGGACGCATAGGACGCATGGAGTCTGGGACACATGGGGCCAGAGACGTATGGAGTCGCATAGAGTCTGGGACGCATGGGGCCAGAGATGCATGGGACCGAATGGAGCCTGGGACGCATGAGGCCAGAGACGCATGGGGCCACATAGAGTCTGGGATGCATGAGGCCAGTTGTGTTGTACACGTGGCGCTGCAAATCCATCGAGAGTAAAATTTTGTGCTGACGTGAGACTTGTAACGTTTAGTGTGTTCACGTCTTTTGAGGCATTCAGAAAATTATTTTTGTCAGAATTTTGTGTCAGAGACGTTCTTGTTGCTAGGATGACGTATCAGGTCCATCTGCTTTGGCTGATTGGGACGCATGGATGTCGCCTTTCTGGGCCGCAGAGTGACTCTGCGGCCTAATCCCTTCTGCGCTTTACTTTGGGAAGCATGGTTGTTGGACGCATGGATACGTATTTTCCATACTTCTACAATTACATAATAAAAAAAATATTATACTTTACTTTGTTCGTGCAATTTGAGCATTTGTTTGGTAGAACTACGTGCTAATAATATGATTGTAGTCAATTAATGACTAAAAGATGGAGAAATAAATTATCAAGTGACTGAATCCTTCAAGGTTCCTCCAAAAGAATTTATTTATAATAGTCTAATGGCTTAACAATTGGATACAATAATATCTTTATAAGATTACAAAGAGAGGGATATTTCTATCTGTTAGTTGAGCACAATCAACCAACTAGTTATTGTTAGAATTATTATTATTATTTATCTTATAAGGTTACAATAGTAATTGTGGGTGTATTATATATCAATAAAAATACACATGAGATGCAACCTAGGATTTTATGCGCTTGCAATCTCCTTTCTCATATTCTCTCTTCTCTTTTCTTTCACCTCTCCAAACTTCAGTTGGTATTAGAACATCTTTTGAAGGTATTGTTCGCATCTACGACTTTGTCGATCGAACTGTTTTTCGTCTACTTTTTAGGATTCGTCGTTCATTGTTCATGTTTGTGGTTCATTTATGAGATCTAGGATTTGTACATATCTCCATTGGTTGTTCGTCGTCGGTTGTGGTTCGTTGTGAGATCTAGGGGTTCAGAGATCTCTTTCTGTTGCATCTGCAAGTATGGTATGAACCGAATCTTCGAGGTTAATAGTGTTGGTGGTGGTAGCAGAGGTGGTCCTCCTTTTACTGTTATTCATAATGATAAATTGAAAAAATAGATTACAGCGGTGAAACTCAATGGTGCGAACTACCTTGTCTGGCCCTAGTCTATCAAAGTAGTGTTGAAGAAGAAAAAAAATTTGACGAATTAACCCCCGCCTGAAACGTCCGCTAAGTATGAGGATTGAATGAGTGTCGATGCATACATTATGTCGTGGTTGTGGCATAGTATAGAACCGCACATTGTATCTAATGTTCAACAATGTGAATCCTCCAAACATATTTGGGCATCTCTAGAAGAATCATATTCACAGAAGCGGAACGTGGCCCATATCTATGAGTTGTACGAGTTATTGTTTAATACAAAGCAAAATAAAAAGTCTATGAATGAATATATGGGTTTCAAAGATGGCTTTGTGGGAGGAACTGCAATAATATCATCATGTTACGACTGATTTGAAGGAAGTTTGGACAGAAGAAAGAGTTTCATGTTTTACTTATCTTAGCCGGCTTGGATCTTGCACTCGAACATTACAAGGCTCAGATCATTGCTGGAGAGCAGTCACATACGGTGACAAATACTCTTCCGTCTCAATCGTTACTTTCTATGACAGAGTTCTGCGGTGTTGAATAATAACTCTTCTACCTAGTTACTAATGCTGCTAGTCGTGGTGGTGGACGTGATGGTAGTCGTGGTAGTAGAGGTGGTGGTTGTACTTTTGGTCGAGGAGGTAGTCATGGTGCTAGAGAATGGTCGTGGTGGTGGTTGTGGTAGTGGTAACCGTGGCCAACCACGGAAATATAACTATTGTGGGCTTCTCGGTCACATCGAAACCTACTGCTAGGATAAGTGGGGTAACCTAGAATATGCACATTAAGTGCATGAAAAAAATATGCAATCCTAAATCACTTCTGCACTTAGAGATGATATTTCAAGTTTCAATCAGACTTCAACGTCTGATACCTCATCTCCATTTGAACAGATCCTCAAGAAGTTGAACGCGATTGCTAGTACCATCTCCCAACTTGCTGCAACCATGGCACATATAGGTAATACTGCTTTTTGTGGCAACCCAATCACCATCCACATCTTGGATCATTGACTCAGGAGCAAGTTCTCACATGTCTGTTATAAACTTTCTTCCACAATTGTAGTTCTATGAAGCATAATAGTATCTTGGCTGATGGGTCTACTCGTCTTGTGATTGGGGAAGTCATTCGTCCTGCTCAATTATTGTCATTATTTGATTCATTATATGTGCCTAATTTTTCTTTCAATCTGCTATCCGTGAGCCAGATAACAAAATCGCTTCAATATTCTGTAACATTTACTTCCACTTCTTGTGTTTATCAGGACCTCATGACGAATAAGATTAGTTCAAGACATGAAAGAGATGGATTGTGTTACTTAGATTTACCTAAAAAGGCTTTCACTTCTGTTTCTACTTCTCCGTTACAGTAGCATTATCGTTTGGACCATCCATCTTTGGCAAAATTGCGTCAAGTTGTTTCTAGTTTAAGTTATGTTTTATTCTTGAATGTGAGACTTGTCAGATAGACAAACATCTCCGTAGTTCCTCGACGTGTTGAGAGTTATCAGTTGCAGTCTTTTAAACTTGTTCATTATGATATTTGGGATCCATCTAGAGTTAAAAGTCTAAAACGATTTTAGTATTTTGTTATTTTTGTTGATGATTATTCCAGAATGACTTGGTGTTATTTAATGAAAGAAAAATCTGAATTTCCAAGTGTGTTATCCACCTTTTATAATGAAGTCTATGCTCAATTTGATAAACGCATCAAAGATTTGCACTATGAAAATGCTTAAAGTATATTCAAATCTTCTATGAACAATTTCTGTGTTGATCGTGGCATGATTCATCAAACCAGTTTTGTCCACACCTCTCAATAAAATGCTATAGACGAACGCAAACATCGACACATTTTAAATATGGTTCAAACCCTCATGTTCAACATACATGTCCCTAAACAATACTAGACAGATGTCGTTCTTAGTGCATGTTATTTAATTAATCGCATGTCATCATCTGTAATAAATAGCCAAGTTCTATTCTCTATGTTACATATAGATGTCACTCAATTTTTCTTACCTCCTCGAGTGTTTGGGGGCGTCGCTTTTGTTCACAACTTGGAACCTAATCGAGATAAGTTGGCTCCTCGATCTCTGAAGTATGTCTTTCTTAGTTATCCTCGTTCTCAAAAAGGTTATCGTTATTACAGTCCACAGTCATGCAAGTATTATGTCAGTGCATATGTTACCTTCTTTGAGTCTACTCCTTTCTTTCCCTCAGGAGACCGTTTTATCCTATTTTCATAAGATTTGATATCTTTCATACCACTTTTGGCCATTATTGAATCAGTTTTTTGTCTTCATTCCACCTTTACAGGTTTATCTCAGATCCAAGAACAGGTCATTGGTTCTGCAGAATTCAACCATCAACTAACTAGTTTTCGTGCTTGCGGTTTCTGCACCCATCATATTTTCGTTGCTCTAAGAAAAAGTAGACACCTTTGTACCACAAAGAACACGTATCCCATCTATAATTACGTTTTCTTACACTGTGCTTCTTCATCTTTTCATGCATTTACTATTTCATTGTCTTCCATCTCCATTTCAAAAACAAATAAGCTGTCTGTCATCTTCTGGTTGAAAAAATGTAATGGATGAGGAGATATGTACTTTACATCAAAATTAAACTTAAGAGCTTACATTACTTCATGTAGAGAAGCAGACAGTGGGTTGTAGATGGATGTACAAAATTATCATTCGGATGGTTCAGTTGGGCGTCTCAAGGCACGGTTTGTTGCAAAAGCGTATACTCAAACATATGGTGTGTGGCTCGGATGAATTCAGTTCGGATTCTTATCTCCGTGGCGATTAATCGTCAATGGCCTATATATCACCTGGATATAAAGAATATTTTCTTGCATTGTGACCTACAGGAGGAGGTTTATATGGATCAACCATCAGAATATGTTATTTCTTGAAGTAGAAAACTCATATGTCGATTGAAGAAAGCATTATATGGATTGAAACAGTCACCTCGAGCTTGATTTGACAAGTTCAATTCAGTTCTCATTCAGTATGAATTTTGGCGCACCAGTTCAAATCATTCGGTATTTTGCCATTCTTCCTCAGCAGGTATTATCATGCTGATTGTTTATGTTGATAATATTATTATATCTGAAAGTGATCATGCTGGGATTGTAGACTTGAAGGCCAACCTTAGTCGTCAGTTTCATACTAAGGATTTGGGTCTTCTTCGATAGTTTCTTAGAATCGAGGTTTTGCTCGATCTAAGAAGGGTGTGTATCTGTCGCAGCGCAAGTATGATCTAGACTTGCTCTCAGAGACTGGAATGTTAAGAGTGTCGGCCAGTTGAGACTACTATGGATTATCATGACAAGCTTAATGATACTGACCGGGAAGAGTTATTTGAGAATGTTGGACATTATAGACAGCTGGTTGGAAAACTTATATATCTTATTGTTACACGACCAGACATCACCTATGCAGTTGGAGTAGTTAGTCAGTTTATGCATCTCTCTTGGCAACCATATTGGGATACTCTTTTGCATTCTACGATACTTAAAGGGTACACCTGAAAAGGGTTTGTTGTACAAACATTCACAGTTGCTTGCGGTGACGGGGTTCAGTAATGTTGATTGGGTTGGCAGTTGCATTAATAGGAGGTTTACTTCTGGCTATTGTACATTTGTAGATGGTGTGGCGTAGTAAGAAGAATGTTGTGACTCATTCTAGTACAGAGGCCGAGTACCATATGATGAATCATACAGCTTCTGAGATGATGTAGATATTGCATCATCTTCATGAAATAAGGATTATGATTCTTATTCCTATGAAGATGTATTGTGACAATCAGTCGACAATTTTTATTGCAAGTAATCCAGTGTTTCATGAATTATTACAAGTAATCCAGTGTTTCATAAACGCACTAAGCATATCGATGTGGATTGTCATTTTGTTCCTGATTTGTTGCTGATCAGATTGCCACACCTTATGTTCGGATCTGAGGATCAATTAGGTGAAATCATTACCAAACCATTTGTCCGTGCCTTCGTGGTCCATTTTCTGATTTATGTAGCAAGTTGGACATGTCTGATTTATATGCTCAACTTGAGGGAGGGTGTTACGAGTTATTATTGATATTTATCTTATGAGGGTACAATAGTAACTGTGAGTATATTGCATATCAAAATAAATATGCATGAGATACAACCTAGGATTTTATGTCCTTGCAATCTCCTTTCTCATATTTTCTTTTTTCCTACTTTTCTCCATCTGTCTTCTCCAAATTTTACTGCTACAACTAACTATAATAAACATCAATATGTTTCACAGGATCAGATTAAAATGTTTGACCAAAAACTAGGTCTAGGTACAAGGGAACGGGCCTTAAGTTTTATGGCAAGGGCGACTTTTGTGCATACCTACCCTTCACTAGTAATTTGGCATAAAACAGAAGGTTGATGTTAGGTTATCATAAAACTTTGTCTATTATTTTATGGACTCTCATGCTTCACAGGTGATGTCATTCTCATGGGAGAAGACTTGAATGATAACGAATTACTATATCACTCAATATTGGAGGATTATGCACCAAAAAATACAAAAGATGTCGATAGACCACTCGAGCAAGACAGATCTCGAAGTACATGCTCGCCTCCAAACAAGTGTTTTTCAGTTTACTTACGGTGTAGGAGGTCCCTTTCAACCATGGCTATAGCAACACAACCAATTAGAACCTGTAATATCAAGAAGAAATGTGTTACAAAATGATCATATTAAATTAGCTAGAGCAGAACGACAAGTATAGATGGAAATTAGATAGCATTATGTAGAACCAAATTCAACCTTGTCAGCAAGAGGATCAAGGTACGATCCAAACACTGAATTAATAGTCATCTTTCTTGCGACGAACCCATCCAACTAAAAAGCAAGTGACAGAAAGTAACAATGAGAATCGAAAAGGATGTAGATATATAATCTTAGAATGTTATGATGCATAAAGAAGTATTGCTTACCCAGTCAGTTGCTCCTGAGATTGCTATATATAATCTTAGAATGTTATGATGCATAAAGAAGTACTGCTTACCCAGTCAGTTGCTCCCGAGATTGCTAACCCACAAAAGGCTGGAAGGTACCATTCGTTCATAATCATCCTAAACAAGGTTTATGGTAAGTTGGTAAGCTATTCAGAAAAAAAAAAATTATTTTAACATTGTTTTATGTAAACTTTGGATTGCCAGGCTATCAGCTGCATGAGCTAAATTGAGACAAAACATCAACCTAGAACTTCCGAAAGAGAAAGGTGGAAACACACGCACACATATATCGCAAGATAAAGGCCTTTTCATGTTTTTCCTTAATCCACATCACGGTCATTACTTTGGTCTGGACCCCACATGATTGGACACGGAAGGATTGCCACGCCCTTCTAGGGAGTGAAGTCGTCTTTATCATTAATTAAGGACAAGATAACTTTGTCAGCAATGCCTTCTCCCATTTGTTTAGTCTACTTCCTAAGTTATGAACATGACATTCGTTAAGACTTGTTGGACTTATATGCTTAAGACCACTGCTCTGGATCACCAAAAACCAAAGAATATATATATATATATATACATATATATATATATATATATATATAATGAAAAGAGAAGGTAGAAATAGTTGATTGCAGAACAACCGTGAGAGGAACTAGCAAGTTGTACCACCTATTAGATCATTGATAGCTTAGCGAATACTAGGCAGGTTCTACCACAACTTAAGGCTTAATCTAGTAACCTGGCAAAAGAGAAGGTAGAAATAGTTGATTGCAGAACAACCGTGAGAGGAACTAGCAAGTTGTACCACCTATTATAGATCATTGATAGCTTAGCGAATACTAGGAAGGTTCTACCACATCTTAAGGCTTAATCTAGTAACCTGGCATTAACTACCAGTATCTTGTCATGAGTTAGGACAACAATAAACAGCATGAAAGATGAACATTAACTACAAACTACAACAGAAGTATATAGCAAATTCAGAAGTCTCAGCAAGTTCATTCTCTCAGCATCTATAAGAAAGTAGCTGGTGAATCTTAGTAAATTGACAACTGTACTCGGAATAAGCTTTCTAATCTAAGCTGCAATGTTGTACATCATATCCATTAGATTCCAATAACTTGTTTTCACTGATGTCGCAAAAGATCATCTAATGAGGAACATATATTGAGGATATTTTGATTCAGTTTATTTAGAACAATTTCAGATTTGCAATAATTTTGTTGTATCCTGCTTTTACCAGGAATATGACTTTATTTTGCTTTGGAAATAGATTCCTATTTGAAATCCTAGTTGAATTAGGTTTTAGTTGTATTTTATATTGGAGACCAGATTGCAATTGGATTAGACTCTTAGATGAAATTATACAATACATCAACATAGTAAGTTTTTAAATAGAAGATTATGAATAAAATAGAGAGATTTTCTTTAAGTTCAGAGGTGAAATCCTTCCTTGTGTAGTTACAAGATGTTTATCTAGCCTTGCGGCAATTCTGCTGCTAACAAACAATGATATTCTTTTGGGTTATCCTTCTCCCTCTTTCCTCACCATAAACCTTCCTTAGTTGCTATTTTTGGACCCTGAAAATATGGTTCAGTTCTTATTGTTCCAACACAACAGACAGACACCAAACAGGACAAAAAGACGCTTCAGAATAACTCCAGAAACAGCCTCAAACTTTGGCTACCTTGAATCCATTAATTGCAACCTAAAACCCTAGATTTTGACTCATTCTTTCTGCACCAGAAAGTTTGATTGTACACTTCCGTCTACCGAGTCTTTTCTTCAATTACAAAACCCTACACAGCATCTCAAAGCAGCGTCTCCAGATTTATTTATTTTTCTGAACTCTATCCTGAAGATACCCGTAATTGTGAACCCTTAAAATTTTAATTTTTTGTTCCCAAATATAAATATGATACTGTTCTGATTATTCTAACACAACAGACAGACACCAAACCCTGAAAAGATCACTTTGAAATAACTCCAAAACCCTTAATATGTAACTCTATGTTCCCAAACTAAACCAAGTTCACTTGAAAGGTAGACTTGCATCATTTCCAATTCTCAAATTTTATATAGAAAAGAGGTACAATGGGATTCTTTGGGAAGTATTGCAAGTCTCAAGCTCCTAGCAATCAAATGAAAGCATCTATACCACTTTGAGAATTAAACTTCTTGGAATTTCAGTTACCTACAACCAAATAGATCCCAATGGAGCACAAACAAGCCTAAAATCCAACTTGCTATGATTTATGTTGCTTTAAGGAATCAGAAAGGGTGCAAGAGGCTCTGTCAAACAAACTACATTTTTTATGATCCAAATGAAAGAAGACCTTCAAGATAAACAACCACTTAAGAAAAACATTTAGAAGTATGATTAAAGAATAAGGACATGTAGTACCAATCAAAGAGCATGATGTCATAGTATTGATAAGGATCAAAAATTTAAAACTTATCCCATATATATTACGTTGCCTATATTTAAATTATTTTTTTCCATTTTGTTGTACTAAACATTATTTCCTCCCTTGTTCGTATTGTACATGCATGAAATGTATTGTACGATACGATACACTATCATCTCCACATGTATTGGTTGGTTGTATAGTAAGGGTCACAAAACCAGACACAATATCATACAATAAGTAAATATTGTCTGTAAAAATTTTGGAATTTAAGAGTAATGTAATATCGTCTGTAATAACTTTGGAATTTAAGAGTAAATGGATAGCTATGAGGTTAGTCATGAACATGACGGGTTTAACCATATACCAAACTTTCCTATTTAAGTCAGAAGACCTAAACCTGTTGTTCTTTCATTTCCCCGAAACCCCAAATCACAATCCAAGCAATGACCTCCACCTATTCATCCTTCGCGGATACGACCACCAGTCGACCTATGGACCACAAGATGCATCGGCTCTAGATCGACCTCCAGAACCCAAAACCTCCAAACGTCCAAACAACCTCCTGACCTTCACCGGATCTCCAGTGACCCTCTGACAACTTCGCAGCCATCAACAAAGAAGTATGTCCAATATTTTTATTTGTGTGCTTTGATAGCCTTCTATGTTTTGGCTCAACAGTAAATAACTTTTTTTGGTGAACTTTTGCATTCCCGGATGCGCATTCTTTTTGGTGATTTTTGTATACTTCTATAGCAACTTTTGGGGAATTGTTGTGGTTTTGATATCAGTTATTTGGTGACTTACTACTATTATTGTTTGGGTCAGAAACAAACAGAAAAGGAATATATGTACCATTTGTGATGCCACTCTAGGGTTTTAGTGTTTGTGTTAATATTCATACAAGTTTATACTCAAGAATCTAGAATGTGGAACTTTAGATAGCCCTATAAGATGAAACAAATAAGTACTTAACCAGGAAATAATATTCAATCATGTTCCATTTTGGATTTATAAAGTACAGACCTAGCATTCCAATCATACAATACAATTCACAATACGATAAGCAAGCTAATAAATAAATGATACATATTACAAGTTGACTGCCTATTTCTCTAAATTTCTCAAACAATAGCAAAATATTCTCTCTTTGTTTACAAACTTAAACCAAGTACATTTAGGCCTACCCCTAGCTTGTAGCACCTTAAATTGATATTATGTCACTTCTAATTGGTCCATCTATTGATCTAAGCTGCAAAGCGTAAAAAGCATCACACATTATTCTCTCATTTAATTTGCTACCGGGACCACCTTCACTTGTTCCATGGAGGCACTCGTTATCTTATCTTCAATTAATTGTCACTCAATATTCATTTACGCATTCTCGCTTTAGGCTTTTAGCACACCCGGTTTTTGGGCATGTGTTTCTTTATTGACAACATTATGATCGCAAAGCATGGCCAGTCTTGTATATTTTATAGAATATTGATCGCATCACGGAGCCCATAAACATCATCTACCTCAAACACCGCATGCTCCAATTAGTAAACAATTTGCTTCTTAATCTCTCCGTTACAATGGAAATGGGAACAAACCTATCAAAGAAACAAATCGATCCTGATCTCAAATATAGGAATCTTTTTATCATAATTGTTTACCATCTAGCACCAATCAGAATTAATTAGCAAAGGCCAACCCACAGTCTTCAATATGGAAATCTCTCCTCAATCACGCAATGACTAATTAAAGTTGCATCTGTTGCATACTTAAAACTTCTTGGCCAATTTGTAAATATATGGGCAAGGGTGGGGGTCCACCCCCCTTTGATTTCAATTTTTTTTCCCTTAAGGATGAAGGATTTTCTCAATACGAGTAAGGTCTTGTCCCCAATGATTGTCATTCCTTCAATCTTTGGCATAATGTGTCATAGAGATAAATGCAATTCTCTATAGCAAATTGTGACATCTTACCTCTTCGTCTAGACTCTTTATAATATAGAGGAGCTTTGAGGTGCTATTTGGTTGCATGAGCTTAAACTGCAATCCAAATGGTAGTTCTCTCTACCTACCAACTGGCCATCTAGGTTTTGTGGCATGGCTCTCTCATGCTCATAGCTACCTTAGCTAGTAATTTCGCACCAACATAAGATGGTTGACATATAGTCAACAGACGGTTATAAAAATTTGTCAAAATCTTGTATGAAGCGTTCAATACCCGACCTCATTCTGATGGAAGAAGACTTGAAAGATGACGATGATTCCATAACTTCCCAATTTTAACCCCAATCTCATTCCTGATTTTATGCATGTTTATATCCGGTATTGATTTTGTGAAGGATTTTCTTCTCTCTCCACCGACAAGCCCTATTTATTCGCATAAAGCATCATCACCTATTCTGTTATTAGAAGACCAATTTTCATAATATTAACAGACCAATTTTCATAACAATATTTGATCACCGACATTCTTTGTGCATTGAGAAAATTTCATCTTCAATGCTCTACAAACCATAGTTTGCAGTATTGTCCAATACCTATCCGATACGGTCGATATCGATACGGTTTGGCATGTCTGATTTGATACCTACCGATACCTGATTTTGTCTGACACCAACATTGGGGGTCTGTTTTTTAGTCAATTTGACAAAGCAAATTGAACGAAAAAGACCAAGCAGCAATGGTGTAAAAGTATAATAAGGTTGTAAAAACATGTAAAAGAAGATAACTTATCTATTACATTTAAACCAATAGGCAAGGGTGACTACTATTTCATTCAATTTCAAAACTACTAAGAAACAACACTGAAAATACTTAAAATTATGCCTAAATGTATAAAATATATTTTCTAAAATGTTAATAATTAATTAATTATTATTTTCTTTCCGATACCAAAAATTCAATACTTTGATCCGAAACAACCGATACCGCCAATCTCGATACACTCATAGGAATGGTCCGATGTATCAAACCCTACCAAAAAATTCGATACTCCGATCCGAAACAGCTGATACTGCCGATACCGCCAATCTCGATACTCGTAGAAATGGTCCAATACTGATATTGTGAACCTTGCTACAAAGCAAGCTTTCAATTCATTGCATGATGCTAGTTCAACATTGTACACTCTTCCTGTCGTACCCTCTTTGCAGTAGCAATTAACTTGAACTTTTGCCAAGTCTTTTAGTTCAGACTTGGGAAGAACCCGTCTGCTTTCACATTATTACATAACTTGTAGACGCACCCTCAACAATAGCAGGTCCCTTCTCTTTGACTTTTAATAACTCTCCTTGAATTTTTAAGATAATATGGATTCTATTTCTTAGCATACAAAAATAAGTTGTTTCATACAATAAAACAACATAACGATCTTTGGATCCGATAATTAAAATTTCTTCTCAATAGCAAGTTATGGACCTTTGAAGATTTTCAATTGAATATAAGAATATTAGTTATTGTTTTATTTATCTCCTTCATTTGAAATATATGATAATTTTAAAGCAACAGTGTAACTATGCGCCATGTTCATGATATGAATAGTGGTCGAGAGCAATTGTAAATGTCTTAATACTTGGTTTTTCAACAAAGTTCTAATAAAAGATATTTATTATGTCTTACAAAAGAATTTGCTACGTGTTGATGCGTTCCCGCCCCCACCCAATTAAATTTTCAAGGTCCGCCCCTGTTCTCAACTCTCAAGTATTCACTGTCAAAGCTTGCTTCCTGAAGATAACAGATTATACAGTGAAGTAAAAAAAAAAAACAAATACACAACTTCTCAAATCCAATCCAGGAACAAGAATATCTCATATTTGTGTATTTAAAACAGTCATAACTTATAATTTACAATTTAATGGTTGGTCTAGAGTGCCTGAGTACGCGGGTCATTACCTATTTCACGGACACAAATACCAGCCGACATAATGTAATCACAATGCACAGGCACGACACCAAGTTGGACACTCCAACTTTATTTTGAAGTGTATGTCTCATGTAGAATATGTGTCCAACATGATGGAGGCACAACAACAACTGTTTAAGTGGTCGTGCTTCCTAGGTCATTGTTATTGATATCAAACACGAGCTTCGACGGAGTTATTCAGATTGCGATTTCACTACTAATTAGTAATGCTTCCAAACGCTACAGCCTACAGGAGCCAGTAGGTTCATTTCATCACTCTTTCTAGTAATCCAGTTAAGAGGTTGTAAGATTGCATGTAAGTAGAGTTATTGCAACATTTGTTGCAGCATTGTTTGGTTGGATGTAAATGCAACTGTTGCAAAATTTGTTACAGGTTGCAGCGTTTACGCCAATTCGGGTGTTTATTTATAGTAAATAGTGTCCCTTATACAACAAAAGCTGCAATATTACCCCAATTTCAATAACATTTGTTGCAACCATTTTGGCTACAACACCATTTACCACAGCTTCTGTTGCAAGAGGATTTCATTTACTGGCAACCAAACAACAACATTTCCAGCATTTGATTTGTTGTAACTTGTAAGTAGTGCCACTTACTGCAAAACAAAATTGCAGCCTACTCCAAATGCTGCAGCTTTTATCGCAGCCAAAACGGCTGCAACACCACTTGCATCGACATTTGACACTTGCCTATGCATAACACAAAAGTTTCAACTGAGCATCCTAAGGCTTGGTTTGGGATTGTTGCTGCTTTTCAAAAGCCCAACAATAGAAGCAGCTCTTGACAGCATGAGGAAGGTTGTTGTCGAAAGTTACCAAAATTGAACCGTCTTTCCAAAAAGAAGTTTGATAACTTGTTACCCAACAACATTGGCTGGACCGCTTTCCAGAAAAAAGAAAAGCAAAAGCATCCTCCAACAATCAATCCCAAACCAAGCCTAACTGCATCATTCTAAATTTCCAACCAGTGTTGCACATTCGCGGTTCGATTTGGTATGCGGTACGGTGCTTTGACCGGTACGCGGTAGGGGGGGTAACTTAGTCGGTAGGTACTTGGGTTCGTGGTTCGACCTTGTTCGTTCGTGTATTAGACTATTAGGTCGCTAATATATATGTGTGTGTGTGCACGCGGGCGCGCACACGTGTGTATAGTGTGTGTGTGTGTGCACGTGGGCGCGCACAATGTGTATAGTGTGTGTGTGTGTGTGTGTGTGTGTGTGTGCACGTGGGCACGCACACGTGTGTATAGTGTGTGTGTGTGCGCTCTCTTAAAATTATAATAATGATTTCTATAGATTTCTATCTTAATATTCTTTAATTAAACATTATTAAGAATGATTTAATCCTCAATATACTGAATTCCCTTTCTAAATTGACTTTATGTATAGTAACTTCTTTAATAAAAAAAAGATTTACTTCATATTTGATTTTACCTATGGTAACTTCTTTATTTCCTCTTCCCAAAAAGGTAGAATTAATGTATTACACCCATAAAACGTTTCTTGGAAATTATACCTCAAAAGACTTTTCAATACCCAGACTATTTCTTCTAAGTCTAGAACTCTAAATCCTAGCCTAAGAAGTGCATCCATGGACGCCTGGATTGTAAGAGAAAAGAAGAGGTGGGAAATAGTTGGAACAAGAAGAAAACGTCGCAAAAGGTCAGGTTTCGATGTAAAACTTGACGTAAAGGTCATTTTTTCCAGTTAACTTTCCTCACACATGGAAAAAAAAATATCACTCCACTTCACGTTCCGAACCCTATCTAGTAAGCACAAACTATGTTCGTGAATTCAAGTAGGGGTGAGCATTATTCAGTTTTGCACCGAGAATCGAACCGAAAAGAGATTTGGTTCGGTTTTGAAAAAAAATCGATCCAGTTTCCATTTTGAAAATACTAAAATTACTTATCC
Source organism: Iris macrosiphon (assembly GCA_036927795.1). NCBI lineage: Eukaryota > Viridiplantae > Streptophyta > Magnoliopsida > Asparagales > Iridaceae > Iris > Iris macrosiphon. Next base: position 148,338,018 of record JAYESA010000007.1, on the reverse strand, counting down.
AGTTTCGGTTGGGTTTTTTGTTTTTGTTTTTGTTTCAGTCCAAAACTGAAAATCAAATAATTCTTACACAATTATGTAAATAACCTCAATATTATGCATATTTAATGATTAAGAATGTGTATATTTTGAAAACAATAATTCTATGTATGTGTTTTAAAGTCCAATTTTGGTAATAACTAGTCGAACTTTGGGCCAAATGTAGAAATACAACAAACTTATGTACAAAAATCAGTTTTCTAAAAATCGCTAGGCGGATTCGGTGCGCCAAAGGGCCGCCTAGCGCCTAGGCCGCCTAGGCGGCCGCACAGGATTTTTTTTTTTTTTTTTGAAATTTGATATTTTAGTTTTATATTTTTTAAAAATTTTGAAATTTTTTTAATATTTTAATTTTTTTTCTGATATTTTGAATTTTTATTGCATTTCTTTTAAATTTTTTTGAAATTTGAATTTTTTTTTTGGAAATTTAACTTTTTTTGGATATTTTTTGCAATTTCAAATCTGAAATTTCAAATTTTGAAATTTTGAATTTTGAAATTTTGAAAATTTGAATTTTTAAATTTTTTGCATTGACCGAACAGTGCCGAATTGGCCGAACAGGACCGAACTGGGCCGAACTGACCGAACTGGGCGACCTGGCCGAACTGGTCCGCCTAGGCCCGAACAGGCGCCTAGGAGGCCGAATTAGAGGTTTTCGGTGCGGCGGGCGGCCGCCTGGCGCCTAGGCGGCCGCCTAGTCCGATTTTTAGAACACCGACAAAAATTGTATCTTTTAATATAATCTAATCACAATTCCAACTTTGGGTCCGGCCGATTAAACAATAGAAACAGTCTAACTGAACGAACCGAAGAAACTGAATTGATTAGCGGTTCGGTTATGTCTAATTTTGGTTTCAATTTTGAATTTTTTGAAGTTCCGTTCATTCGGTTTTTACTATTTCGGTTTGTTTAAAACCAAATAAACCCTAATTCGCAAGGGGGTAAGGCGAATCCTACCACCCTGTTTCCATTTAAATCCAGTAATATCGTTTATACAACTGCATATCGTATTCACAATACCACTTGGAAGAAGAAAATTCACATGACTACATGAAATCCCTAATTAGCTCCATGATTTTATTGTAACAGTTACTAAATCCTACCAATCCAGAACCCCCAAAAAAAAAAAAAATGTCATAAAAAAGGGATTTTTTAAACAAGGAGAGATCGCGTACCAGCCGATCACCGGACCGGAAGCCATACGGCTCATGGAGATCATATTTGGCAAGTTCAAGAACCCATCCACCTCTCTTCCATCGCCACTCTCCTCCTTCCTCTTCCCAGCCGAGCTCCCATATTCCCCGGCAAGCCTAAACCCTAGACTCCTCGATCGGAGCAAATCGTTCCGAAAGAACGGATGTTTTCCTCGCATAAACGAGGAACGCACGGGCTGGGATTGAATCCATGGGGAGATGGATCTAGAGTTAGGGTTTCGGATGGAGAGGGAGGAGAGGAATTTAGAGTTAGGGTTTCGGACGAGGTATATTAGGGTTTTGAAGACCGCCATTGATGGACCATTGGGAGGGGGAGGAAGAAGAAGAAGCGGGTTATTTTAGGGTTTTGGCGAGGTTTCGGGACACGTGTCATTGGTTCATTTTGCTGGATCTTACTGTATCTTCTTTTTTCCATTCATGGAGAATCTACATTCAGAACCTATTACTACTGTGTGAAAATTTTTGTTTCTAAAATATTCTTATCAATACTAATTATAATTAAAATTATTCATTAAATTTGACATGAACAATTTGATAATGACATTTGTTCTTCTAAATCTTTAAAGGATTAAAGAACTTTGACCTTTATATATATATTTAATTATTTATTTATTTATTTAAATTTTTTTCTTTAAATATTTTCTTTTAAAACAAAACATATCTCTATCTTTAAAAAAATAAGTTTTAACAATCTATTTATTTTTTAAAATAGAAATAGATTTATTTATTTATTTTTTAAAATAGAAATAGATAAATTTATTTTTTTAATTTTTAAAATGTAGATAGATTTATTTTTCTAAACAAATATAAAAAATTTATCTTTCAAAAAAAATCTAAAAATAATATAACTTTAAAAATAATATACCTTTAAAAAATATATTAAACTTTATTTTATTTTAAAGTTAAAATTAAATTTTAATTTTAATTTTAATTTAATGTTAATTTTTTAGTGTTAAAGTTAATACTAATTTTAATAATAGTTTTAATATTTAGCGTTAATATAAATTTTAATGTTAATTTTATTTTTATTTTTAATGTTAACTTTAGTGTTAATTTTAATTTTTGAATTAATTTTAATTTTAATGTTAATTTTATAATTTTAATTTTAATTTTAATTTTAATGTTCATGTTATTATAAATTTTAATATTAATTTTAGTGTTAATTTTAATTTAAAAGTTAATTTTATAGTTAAATTTAGTTTTGGTTTTAATTTTAGTTTTAAAACTAACATTAAAATTAAAATTAAAATTAAAATTAAAATTAAAATTAAAATTAAAATTAAAATTAAAATTAAAATTAAAATTAAAATTAAAATTAAAATTAAAATTAAAATTAAAATTAAAATTAAATTAAAATTAAAATTAAAATTAAAATTAAAATTAAAATTAAAATTAAAATTAAAATTAAAATTAAAATTAAAATTAAAATTAAAATTAAAATTAAAACTAAAACTAAAATTCAAATTCAAATTGAAATTAAAATTAAAATTAAAATTAAAATTAAAATTAAAATTAAAATTAAAATTAAAATTAAAATTAAAATTAAAATTAAAATTAAAATTAAAATTATAATTATAATTATAATTAAAATTAAAATTAAAATTAAAATTAAAATTAAAATTAAAATTAAAATTAAAATTAAAATTAAAATTAAAATTAAAATTAAAATTAATATTAATATTAATATTAATATTAAATTTTACATTAAATTAATATTAATATTAATATTAAAAACTAACATTAACTTGAATATTAAAATTAAAATTATGATAGACTTTTTTAAATATTGATAGATTTAGTTTTTAAAAATGAGGGATTTAAAATTTTAAGATAGTGATAGATTTATTTATTTTAAAGAGAGATTTAAAAAAAAAATTTTTAAATAAAGAGAATTTTTGAAGAAAAATCTATGTATTGAGTGAGTAAAGAGAGAGATCAAGATTTTTTTCCTTCCCAAGCATTTTCATGTTATCAACGGTTAGATTTTGTTTAAGTCATCCAATTTTAACCATTGATTTGAATGGTTCAAATCAACGGTTAAGAGTAGATGACTTAAACAAGATCTAACAGTCGTGATCATGGAAATGATTGGGGATGCACCAAGCAACGTCAATCACACATTTTTTGAAATATGTGGTCATAAATCATCACATAAAGTTACTGCCACGTCAGCATACTTTATAACTATATATTTCAAAAGAATGTGTGGCTGAGATTGCTTGGTGCAATAAATGATGCAATATGAGATTGCTTGGTGCAATAAATGATGCAATAAGCCTTTGTGCAATATCATCTCCATATATATATATATATATATATATATATATATATATATATATATATGGTAAACGGGATATGAGTGATAGTGCTCATTTTCTTAAATGAGTCATGCACACGTAGTCATAGTGCTCATTTTCCTAATAGAGAGTTGTAAACATGCCACCCCCTCCAGCCCCCTCCAATTTTTTGAGATTGAGGGCTGGAATGCTGCCACGTCACTGACACCCTTCATTTGTGTAAACCCCCTGATTTTCAGAATTTTTAAATTTTGGATTTTTTACAATTTTCTGGAATTTTTTGATTTTTTTGTAATTAAAATCAGGGTTTTAATTATTAAATGATAATAAACAATATTAAAATATTATAAAAATAATATTTTTGGGTGTAAAATGAAAAGCTGGACTTAGGATAATTTTTCTGGAATTTATTGGGCCCCGGACCTATTTTTAAACTCCTAAAAACTATTATTATTTAATTAACTATTATTTATTTATTTATTTATTATTTATTATTTATTATTTATTTTATTAAATAATCCGGCCCAGCCCAATCCGGCCCAGCCCACCTATCCGGCCCAGCCCGTCTTAACGGGTCGGGTCGGGTCTACCCGAACCCGCGACCCGCACTCGCGACCCGCACCCAGCTCCCCTCTCCCTGACCCGGTCGAACCCCCGCTTCTCCCGCCGCTTCCGCCGCCTGCGCCGCCCGCCGCTCCGTCTGCGCCGCCCGCCGCTCCGTCTGCCGCTCCCCCACGGCCGCCACGACCCCCTCGCCATTTCCGGCCGCTCCTCCCTCTCCCTCCCCTATATAAGAACCCCTGGCCGCTCCTCCCTCACCGCCACCCCTCGCCGGAGCCGACGCCCCCGCTGCGCGCCGCCCCGACCTCGCCTCGCCAGTGCGCCACCGCCTCCGCTGCAGCCCCGCCGACTTCCTCCTCCCCTCCTCCTTCCACGACAGCGCCTGCAGCAGCCGCCTCCGGCCAGACACCCGCCGCGCGCCGCCGTCCGGCCTCCTCCCCGCGCCGCGCTGCCCCCGCCCTAGACCCCGGCCGGCCTCCCCCGCCGCAGAGCCGCCCCGAGCCGCCGGAGCTCCACCCTAACCCTAACCCTAGGACACGTGTACAGGACACGTGTCGGACACGGTTTCCGGGTTTTTTCGGACCCTGTTCAGGTACGCGTATCTTTCTGCTCGTGACCCCGTTTTTGATTCCGTCTTTTGCATTGCGAAGCCTGCGTAACCCTCTCGGTGCCCGTGCAACCCGCTCGGGGCATTGCGTCCTGTGGCGATCGCGAACCGCGATCCAAAAACAGGAAAAATAACACCCCGATCCACCCCGGAACTGGGTACGCTCCGCCAAACGGGATGACTTGGTCGCGCGCGGTCTTCACAGATACGTGCGCGTCGTTGATATGGACGTGTGAGTTTTCGCGAAAGTTGATTCGGATGTGCGAGCACACCGGAATCAACGCGTATCCGCGGACACCGTCCCGTATCTGCCTTTTCTGAATCGAGCCCTAACTTTGTGTACACACGTCGGATCGAAACGAAACTTGCGCCATCGGACTCGTAGTGATACGCTGGTCCTGTGACCCAAGTTTGGTTCGATTCTGAGAACGTTGACGAAATCGCGTGTCGTGGGCCCCACAAGCCCCGCTCGACGGGCGATTTTGTGATCGGCTCATCGGAATCCAATTCTGGAAGTTCTGTTGGATTCGTATCATCGTTCCTGACCTGTTGACACTAAGTTTGGTAAATTTGAAGACCTTTGACCCTGACACGTTTTTTGGTGCAAAAGCGGGCTCACCTGTGGACCTCGTTTTGACCCGAAATTGTCATTTTTGCTCTTGTCTCCAAATTGGACTCAAGGACAGGCATTTCTAGCTGATTGATATTTTTTGGATCTGATGGTGATGTTTATTTCAGCAATCGGAGTACCGCCTGCAATTCCAGCTGAAGTCCGAGCCGCAATTGGAACCAGAACCACAGGCAAGTGTACCTTGCCAAACCCTGCAGCTTGCTATTTAATTCCTTGGCTTAATTTTGCATCAGTGGGCAAGTAGAGCTTGTTAACTCGCAGTGATTCTTGTCATAGTATTTTACTTGATTTCTTGTAGATTCATGTGTAAACTTGTTTTAACTGCTTAACCTAGGAAACGTGTGACGTACTTAGTGTCCGATCATAGTCGGGTGCCAACCTCTTACGCGGTATTGGGTACGTCATTTAGAGATGGACATTCGATACCCTTACTCTTGGTACTTGTCCTATCAAGTACATCAGAACCCAGGACACTTGACACTATTCATGAGACAGAATCCTCTTGAGATATTCACGGTGATTCTGTATAGGATACAGGTTTATGACATGGATAGTTTATTCCTAGACATTATATGACTGCTGCATTAGTTATGATCTTGCGTGTCATGGACATGAGACATGTGATTACATTGGGTGGGGAGAGACTCACAGGCTACAGGCTGTTTCATATATATATCTACTACTATTGTGAGGTCGTAGACTCTCCAGCAGAGCTAGACCCTTTACGTGTTATTACTGCTACCGGCTCCCCGACACAGAGCTTGTAGCGGTTTCAGCCTGAGTTCTAGTGATGCTCTCAACTTGCATCTATCACTTAGCTGGTTATATAGTTTACCCAATTGTTTATTTATCTGCTGTACTGTATTTATTTTGGCTTGTATTTTCTGTACCTTGCTGTCCCCTGAGGACCTGGATCCGGATTATATCCCCAGGAATAGCTGAAGAGATCTACCCCGAGGTGTACGGAACATGAGCACTTCTCGGAACAGAACAGGAACCTGAGGACGAGATCGTGGCAGAAGACTTCTCCTGAGTACCGGCTTCATATACTCAGTATTTCTATTCCAGTTGATTTATTTCCTGTCTATTTGTATTGATGTACCAGACATATTCTCGGATTGTTCCCCGAGACACTTATTTGAGATTTGCTTATTTATTCTATTACATTATTCTGGCTTTGCTCTGTGTTTATATTCTGTGGATGAGATTAGAATAACCTGGGACTTGTAATAATTGTTCTATTTCCTGTTAGACTACAGCTTAAGCATGCCCTGATGGATCCATTAAATTGGGTTGTCCATCGGTGCGTGCTGCTGGCCATTGCCACGTGTCCAGTCCCTCGGCATTTTGGGACTGGGGCGTGACATGGTTTTTGTGGTGGCCCATGCAGGTCTACGACTAAATTGTTCGATTTTAACTCAGGGACCGAACAGGCCTGCAATAAGATAGGATAAGTTTTTAGGATCTCATCCACTTGCTTGAAACGTTCTTGATATCCATATCGACTTCGAATTAATTTCTTGACTTGCATCCTGCCTTGATTCCTGTGCGCCTCTTATTATTTATTTTGGTTGCAGGGTTATGTATTTACGAGCAAACGACAAGAATCCCATAATGTCACCACGAGATGCTGAGGTAACCAACGAAGATGAAGTAACACCAGTGGATGGAGGACAATCAGCTCAACAACATGCCTCGAGAATCCAGCAAGATGGCATTCCACCATCGATGCCAATTACTCCACCAATGCCCATAATTCTACCAGGGCGGGCCATGGACGGGCAGCAGATGTTTCAAATGATCTGTGCAATAATGCAAGCTCAACAAGAGGCTTTGAGTCGCAGCCTAGTAACTGCACTAGAGCAGGCGAATCTACCCGGACGACGGCCAACGACGGGCTCTATCACCGATTTTCGGCAGCTGAAGCCCCGTACCTTGTCAGGCAAGGAGGAGGCCACTGAAGTTTATGAGTGGCTCACCAACACTCAACATCAATTAGAAGCAGCTGAGCTTCCAAGGGAACGTTGGATGACTGCCGTCAGAATGCAGTTGACGGACAATGCACATCACTGGTGGCTATCCGAGGAGACACGGCTCGGACTAGACCGAGTCACTTGGGAAGAGTTCTCTAGACTCTTTCAGGAGATGTACATTCCAGCTATCGCTCGATCAGAACTTCGGGACAAGTTCAATCACCTCACTCAGGATGCTAAGACGGTGGAAGAGTACAACGCTGAGTTCATTCGTCTAAGTCGCTTCGTCCCAACATTGATCCCGACAGAAGAAGAGAAGGCTGAGAAATTCTTCGACGGACTAAACATTGAGCTACAGAAACTAATTGGATCCGTTGCACCTACTTCGTACTCAGACGTCCTTGCTGCAGCGCGACGCATGGAGCGCGTTATCAGGAGAGAGACTAGTCTGAAGCGGCCATCCACATCAGCACCAGCCAGAACACCACAAGAAGAAGTTGCAAAAAGACCTCACATACACCAACCACCAGAAGCATCTCCACAGGCAATACCTGTCTGTCCATATTGTCACAGGCGAGGTCATATAGAGAACAAGTGCAGACGAAAATGAGATTATGTTTAGCTTGCGGATCCAGTCAACATTTAGTGAAGCAATGCCCTGAGCGTCGAGACGGAGCACCAATGGTTAACTAGCAAGCGTTACCAATACCGAGGCCAGCCTATACAGCATTGGAAGCACCACAAACGGAAGTTCAAGAAGTCCTATCACCAGCTCCAGGAGGGTATCAGCCGAGGCTGTAATCACCTGAAAATTTTAAAGAATTTTTAAATTAATTTTCTGAAATTAATTAGAAATTTTCTGTGAATTTTCAACCTATAAATTAAAGCAATCTGATTTAAAATGAATTTTTAAATGAAATTAAATAATATTAAAATGTGATGAAAATTATATTTTCTAGTGTAAAATTAAAAACCGAGCATTGGGTATTTTTCCGGGAATTTATTGGATCCCGGATGAATTTTTAAAGCTATAAAAACCATTGATTTATTTTTAAAACTAATAAACCGGGTTTATTAAACCAACCCAAAACTTAAACCGACCCGGACCGGCCGGTCTGACTGAACCGGACCATAACCCCTAACGGGTCAGATCCGGGTCAGACCCGACCCGTCAGAACCCGACCCGACCCGCCTTAAACCCTAACCCCCAAATTCCTTTCTTCTTCCTCTTCTCCGGCGGCCGTTTCAGCCGCCGTGGCCGCCGGAGACCGCTCGTTTCCTCTCCCTGAACCTCCCCCGGCTCCTCCCCTTCCTATTCCGGCAACCCCCGGCGACTGAGCTCCTCGCCGCTACCCTATTTAAACACCTGCAGCCGCCCCGATTCCTCCCCTACTCTGTCTTCTCCGACGAGTCCACCTCCGGCACAAGATCCGGCGCCGCCCTCTAGCACCTCGCCGACCGACCTCGCCGGCCTCCCCTGAACCGACGACTCCCTGAGCTCTGCCGCCAGCGCCTCCAGACCCCGAGACCAGCAACCGCGAGGCAGCCCTCCGCCTCAGCCAGGCCCCGCTGCCGCCTTACTCCAGCAGTCTCCGGCCGAGTCACCGCCTCCGGCCCACGCCGCCGCAGCCATCTCCGACACCCTCCAGTCTTCGGCGAGCCATAGACTCGGACACGGACACCGGATCTTCAGTCAGGACACAGAAAACCCTAACCCTAGCTTTGTGTTTCGTGTCGGACACGAATTGGACACGAAGGATACGCTGTTTCAAGACCCTGTTCAGGTGCTCGTAACTCTCTGCCCGGTTGCCCGTTTTCAGTTCCGTAAATTGTATCGCTTAGCCTGTATGACCCTCTCGGTGCCCGGACAAACCGCTCGGGGCATCGCGTCCTGTGGTGATCGCACACCGCGATCCAAAAACAGGAAAAACCAGACCCTGTTTCACCCCGGAACCGAGTACGCCCCGCCAAACGGGACGACTTGGTCACGTGCGGTCTTCACCGACACGTGAGCATCGTAGATACGGACGTGCGGGATTTCGCAGAAGCTGATTCGGATGTGCGTGCACACCGGAATCAGTGCGTATCCGCGGACACCGCCCCGTATCCGTACTTTCTGTTTCTCGCTGTAACTTAGTGTACACAAGTCAGATCGAGACGAAACTTGCGCCATTGGACTCGTAGCAATACGCTGGTCCTGTGAGCCAAGTTTGGTTCGATTCTGAGAACGTTGACAAAATCGTGTGTCGTGGGCCCCACAGGCTCCATCCGACGGGCGATTTTGAGAACGGCTCATCGGAATCCAATTCTGGAAGTTCCGTTGGGTTCGTATCATCGTTCCTGACCTGTTGACACTAAGTTGGACTGTTTTTGAGACCTTTTGACCCTGACGCATTTTTCGGTGCAAAGCGGCCCACATCGGGACCCCGTTTTGCCCCGAAATTGACGTTTTTGCCCTTGTCTCCAAATTGGACTCAAGGACAGGCGATCCTAGCTGATTAATATTTTCTGGATCTAATGGTGATGTTTGTTTCAGCAGCCGGAGTACTGCCTGCAAATCCAGCTATTGCCAGAGCTACACTTGGAGCTGAAAACCCAGGCAAGTGTACCTTGCCATAAATGCAGTTTAATAATTCATTTTCTCTAGATTTATTTTCTTGTGAGTGTTGTACTTGCTCAACCCTAGGGCTGTGTGACTTGCTTAGCGTCCGATCATAGTCGGGTGCCAACACCGTACGCGGGGTTGGGCAATGTCATTTAGAGATGGATATCGTGACATTTATACTCTTGTACTTGCCCTATCAAGTACTTATTACCCAGGACACCTGACACAGAGCATGAGACAGGATCTTCCTGAAATATTCAAGGTGATTCTGTATAGGATACAGGTTTATGACATAGACATGACATTCCTAGATGTTATATTCATAGACATAGTATGACTCACTGCATTAGAGATGATTTTACGTGACATGGACATGAGGCATCGTGGACATGAGACGTAAGATTACATTTGGGTGGGGAGAGACACGCAGGCTTCAGGCTGATCATATAAATATAATTCATAGTAAACACATAGTAAAATTCATAGTATAGCTGCTACCGGCTCCCAGACACAGAGCTTGTAGTGGTATCAGCCTAAGTTTTAGTGATGCTCTCAACTTGCATTTCACATAGATGGTTATATAGTTGACCCTATTGTTTCATTAACTGCTTTACTGCATTTATTTTGGCTTGTGTTTTCTTGTACCTTGCTATGTCCCCTGAGGACCTGGATCCGGATTATGTCCCCAGGATTTGCAGACGAGGTTTATCCAGAGGTCTACGGAACAGGTGCTCTTCACGGAACAGTACCCGTAGCTGAAGACGAGGTGATCGCTGAGGACTTCTCCTGAACCATTGCTTCGCCATGCTCAGTCGTTATTTCCTGTTTAATTAAACTCTTTAAATTTCTGTTTATGAGATCATTGTACCAGACTTATATCGGGTTGTTCCCCGAATACTTTGCTGAGACTGGATGTTTAATTTAATTTCCTTATTGCTGTTGATTTATATTCTTTTCTGTGGATGAGATTAGTTCTGACTTATTGTTATAGACCTTATTTACAGCTTAAGTATGCCGATGGATCCATTAAATTGGGTTTGTCCATCGTTGCATGCTGCTGGCCATTGCCACGCTTCTCTAGTCCCTCGTCATTTTGGGACTGGGGCGTGACATGGTTTTTGTGGTGGCCCATGCAGGTCAACGACTAAATTGTTCGATTTCAACTTAGGGACCGAACAGGCCTGCAATAAGAATAGGATAAAGTTTTTAGGATCTCATCCACTTGCTTGAAAACGTTCTTGATATCTGTATCGTACTCGAATTAATTTTTGCTTTGCATCCTGCCTTGAATCTTGTGCGCTTCTTATATTTTATTTTGGATGCAGAAAGATGGATCCAAGAATTGAAGATGAAATTCCTTTGAGTACGCCACAAGACGTTGTGGTTACCTATGGAGATGGAGTTACACCAGAGAACAGAGGGCAATCCTCTCAAGGTGGTCAAACTGCACAGCATAACTCAAGGTTCAGGCGCGATGATATCCCACCTCTGCCGCAGTTCCCTCCACAGATGCCTGTCTTTCCACCAGGGCAAGCAATGGACGGGCAGCAGATGTTCCAGATATTTTATGCCATGATGCAAGCTCAACAACAAGTTCAACAGGAGGCACATCGTCAGGAGGCAGAGTACCTAAGAACCAGCCTAGTAAACGCATTGGAGCAAGTGAACCCACAAGCTAGGCGACCAGCGACGGGATCTATCACTGATTTCCGTCAACTCAAGCCCCGTACCTTTTCGGGCAAAGAAGGACCAACCGAAGTTCATGAGTGGCTCACCAATATACAACACCAGTTAGAAGCAGCTGAACTACCGAGGGAACGTTGGATGACCGCCGTCAGAATGCAGTTGACGGACAATGCCCATCACTGGTGGATATCTAAAGAGACCAGGCTCGGACCAGACCGAGTCACTTGGGAAGAGTTCTCCAGACTCTTTCAAGAGATGTACATTCCGGCCATCGCTCGATCAGAACTGAGGGACAAGTTCAATCGCCTCACCCAGGAAACTATGACGATGGAAGAGTACAATGCCGAGTTCATTCGTCTGAGTCGCTTTGCTCCTACTTTGATCCCAACAGAAGTAGAGAAGGCCGAAAAGTTTTTCGACGGACTCAACATCAAGCTACAGAAATTGATTGGATCTGTCGCACCCACTTCGTACTCGGACGTTCTCGCTGCAGCCCGACGCATGGAACGCGTCACCAGGAGAGAGACCAGTCTGAAACGGTCTTCCACATCAGCCAGATCACCACAAGAAGAAACTGCAAAGAAGCCTCATATACACCAGCCACCCAGAGCCTCTTCGCAGATATTACCTACATGTCAATACTGTGGCAAGGTAGGCCATACTGAGAAGGACTGCAGACGTAAGTTGGGATTATGCTTGATTTGCGGGACCAATCAACACTTAGCCAAGGACTGTCCTTATCATCGAGGAGGAGCACCAAGAACAAACCAACAAGCTATACCAGCACCAGGAGGGAATCAACCAAGGCCACCATTGGCACCACAAGCAGCACTTTTCCAACAAGCCCAGCAGCAGCAGCAGCAACAGAGGAATCTACCAGGACGCGGACAAGCCTTCGCGATGACTTTGGAAGACGCACAGAACCATGGAGTAGCTAATACGAGTAAGTTTTTATAGTTTTTTCGTTCTAGTATTGCTATCGTTTGTGCCTGCTGGTTCGTAACCCCAGACTTGACTTGATAACTTTAACTTGATAACTTAAACCTGTTAATAATTGATAACCTAGTGTTAACCTAGTATTGAACTTGATAATAACTCAGAATCATTAAACTAATATGTTTTAAAGATAACCTGGTTTTCTAAAATAGTAATTTTCTAAAATTCCCACAATTGGGAAATTGTATAACTTTTAATACTTAAGAAAATAATTTTTCCTAGGTGTTACTCTCAAACCTTGATTCTCCTTGATTTTGTTTTGCTTCGAACAATGGTTGCAACCGTGTCATCTCTGATGACCGGTTAATCTTTGATTGCGAGGACGCAATCCTCTTAAGGGGGGTAGATTGTAATCACCTGAAAATTTTAAAGAATTTTTAAATTAATTTTCTGAAATTAATTAGAAATTTTCTGTGAATTTTCAACCTATAAATTAAAGCAATCTGATTTAAAATGAATTTTTAAATGAAATTAAATAATATTAAAATGTGATGAAAATTATATTTTCTAGTATAAAATTAAAAACCGAGCATTGGGTATTTTTCCGGGAATTTATTGGATCCCGGATGAATTTTTAAAGCTATAAAAACCATTGATTTATTTTTAAAACTAATAAACCGGGTTTATTAAACCAACCCAAAACTTAAACCGACCCGGACCGGCCGGTCTGACTGAACCGGACCGTAACCCCTAACGGGTCGGATCCGGGTCAGACCCGACCCGTCAGAACCCGACCCGACCCGCCTTAAACCCTAACCCCCAAATTCCTTTCTTCTTCCTCTTCTCCGGCGGCCGTTTCAGCCGCCGTGGCCGCCGGAGACCGCTCGTTTCCTCTCCCTGAACCTCCCCCGGCTCCTCCCCTTCCTATTTCGGCAACCCCCGGCGACTGAGCTCCTCGCCGCTACCCTATTTAAACACCTGCAGCCGCCCCGATTCCTCCCCTACTCTGTCTTCTCCGACGAGTCCACCTCCGGCACAAGATCCGGCGCCGCCCTCTAGCACCTCGCCGACCGACCTCGCCGGCCTCCCCTGAACCGACGACTCCCTGAGCTCTGCCGCCAGCGCCTCCAGACCCCGAGACCAGCAACCGCGAGGCCGCCCTCCGCCTCAGCCAGGCCCCGCTGCCGCCTTACTCCAGCAGTCTCCGGCCGAGTCACCGCCTCCGGCCCACGCCGCCGCAGCCATCTCCGACACCCTCCAGTCTTCGGCGAGCCATAGACTCGGACACGGACACCGGATCTTCAGTCAGGACACAGAAAACCCTAACCCTAGCTTTGTGTTTCGTGTCGGACACGAATTGGACACGAAGGATACGCTGTTTCAAGACCCTGTTCAGGTGCTCGTAACTCTCTGCCCGGTTGCCCGTTTTCAGTTCCGTAAATTGTATCGCTTAGCCTGTATGACCCTCTTGGTGCCCGGACAAACCGCTCGGGGCATCGCGTCCTGTGGTGATCGCACACCGCGATCCAAAAACAGAAAAAACCAGACCCTGTTTCACCCCGGAACCGAGTACGCCCCGCCAAACGGGACGACTTGGTCACGTGTGGTCTTCACCGACACGTGAGCATCGTAGATACGGACGTACGGGATTTCGCAGAAGCTGATTCGGATGTGCGTGCACACCGGAATCAGTGCGTATCCGCGGACACCGCCCCGTATCCGTACTTTCTGTTTCTCGCTGTAACTTAGTGTACACAAGTCAGATCGAGACGAAACTTGCGCCATTGGACTCGTAGCAATACGCTGGTCCTGTGAGCCAAGTTTGGTTCGATTCTGAGAACGTTGACAAAATCGTGTGTCGTGGGCCCCACAGGCTCCATCCGACGGGCGATTTTGAGAACGGCTCATCGGAATCCAATTCTGGAAGTTCCGTTGGGTTCGTATCATCGTTCCTGACCTGTTGACACTAAGTTGGACTATTTTTGAGACCTTTTGACCCTGACGCGTTTTTCGGTGCAAAGCGGCCCACATCGGGACCCCGTTTTGCCCCGAAATTGACATTTTTGCCCTTGTCTCCAAATTGGACTCAAGGACAGGCGATCCTAGCTGATTAATATTTTCTGGATCTAATGGTGATGTTTGTTTCAGCAGCCGGAGTACTGCCTGCAAATCCAGCTATTGCCAGAGCTACACTTGGAGCTGAAAACCCAGGCAAGTGTACCTTGCCATAAATGCAGTTTAATAATTCATTTTCTCTAGATTTATTTTCTTGTGAGTGTTGTACTTGCTCAACCCTAGGGCCGTGTGACATACTTAGCGTCCGATCATAGTCGGGTGCCAACACCGTACGCGGGGTTGGGCAATGTCATTTAGAGATGGATATCGTGACATTTATACTCTTGTACTTGCCCTATCAAGTACTTATTACCCAGGACACCTGACACAGAGCATGAGACAGGATCTTCCTGAAATATTCAAGGTGATTCTGTATAGGATACAGGTTTATGACATAGACATGACATTCCTAGATGTTATATTCATAGACATAGTATGACTCACTGCATTAGAGATGATTTTACGTGACATGGACATGAGGCATCGTGGACATGAGACGTAAGATTACATTTGGGTGGGGAGAGACACGCAGGCTTCAGGCTGATCATATAAATATAATTCATAGTAAACACATAGTAAAATTCATAGTATAGCTGCTACCGGCTCCCAGACACAGAGCTTGTAGTGGTATCAGCCTAAGTTTTAGTGATGCTCTCAACTTGCATTTCACATAGATGGTTATATAGTTGACCCTATTGTTTCATTAACTGCTTTACTGCATTTATTTTGGCTTGTGTTTTCTTGTACCTTGCTATGTCCCCTGAGGACCTGGATCCGGATTATGTCCCCAGGATTTGCAGACGAGGTTTATCCAGAGGTCTACGGAACAGGTGCTCTTCACGGAACAGTACCCGTAGCTGAAGACGAGGTGATCGCTGAGGACTTCTCCTGAACCATTGCTTCGCCATGCTCAGTCGTTATTTCCTGTTTAATTAAACTCTTTAAATTTCTGTTTATGAGATCATTGTACCAGACTTATATCGGGTTGTTCCCCGAATACTTTGCTGAGACTGGATGTTTAATTTAATTTCCTTATTGCTGTTGATTTATATTCTTTTCTGTGGATGAGATTAGTTCTGACTTATTGTTATAGACCTTATTTACAGCTTAAGTATGCCGATGGATCCATTAAATTGGGTTTGTCCATCGTTGCATGCTGCTGGCCATTGCCACGCTTCTCTAGTCCCTCGTCATTTTGGGACTGGGGCGTGACAGAGGCCACCCTTGATACCCCAGGCACTACTCTTCCTGCAGGCTCAGCAGCAGAAGAATCGACTGCAAGGACGCGAGCAAGCCCTGGCGATGACCGTGGAGAACGCGCAGACTCATAGAGTAGCTAATGCGCGTGAGTGATTCGTAGTTATCCGTTTCTAGTCTTGTTGTAGCTCGTGCCTATTGGTTCGTGACCTCAGCCCCAACCTAGCAATTTGCAACTTGTTAATATAACCTAGTTTTCTAAAAAGTTGTAGTTTTCTTGCTTTAACTAGATTTTCTATGGAAGTGCATAACTTTTATTTTTAGGGAAACAGTATTTCCATAAGTATCTTGTGATGTGTTTCGACCGTGTCATCTCTGTTGACCGGTTATTCTTGGATTGCGAGGACGCAATCCTCTTAAGGGGGTAGATTGTAAACCCCCTGATTTTCAGAATTTTTAAAATTTGGATTTTTCACAATTTTCTGGAATTTTCTAGGTTTTTTCTGTAATTAAAATCAGGATTTTAATTATTAAATAATTTTTAAATGATAATAAATAATATTAAAATATTATGAAAATAATATTTTTGGGTGTAAAATGAAAAACTGGACTTAGGGTAATTTTTCGGAATTTATTGGATCCCGGACCTATTTTTAAACACCTAAAAACTATTATTATTTAATTAACTATTATTTATTTATTTAGTATTTAATTTATTAAAATTTAGTATTTATTTTATTAAATAATCCGGCCCAGCACAATCCGGCCCAGCCCACCTAACCAGCCCGCCCGACTTAACGGGTCGGGTCGGGTCCACCCGAACCCGACCCGCACCCGCGACCCGCACCCAGCTCCCCTCTCCCTGACCCGGTCGAACCCCCGCTTCTCCCGCCGCTTCCGCCGCCTACGCCGCCCGCCGCTCCGTCCGTCGCTCCCCCACGGCCGCCACGACCCCCCCGCCATTTCCGGCCGCTCCTCCCTCTCCCTCCCCTATATAAGAACCCCTGGCCGCTCCTCCCTCACCGCCACCCCTCGCCGGAGCCGACTCCCCCGCTGCGCGCCGCCCCGACCTCGCCTCGCCAGTGCGCCACCGCCTCCGCTGCAGCCCCGCCGACTTCCTCCTCCCCTCCTCCTTCCACGACAGCGCCTGCAGCAGCCGCCTCCGGCCAGACACCCGCCGCGCGCCGCCGTCCGGCCTCCTCACCGCGCCGCGCTGCTCCCGCCCTAGACCCCGGCCGGCCTCCCCCGCCGCAGAGCCGCCCCGAGCCGCCGAAGCTCCACCCTAACCCTAACCCTAGGACACGTGTACAGGACACGTGTCGGAAACGTGTCGGACACGGTTTTTGGGTTTTTTGGACCCTGTTCAGGTACGCGTATTTTTCTGCTCGTGATCCCGTTTTTGATTCCGTCTTTTGCATCGTGAAGCCTGCGTGACCCTCTCGGTGCCCGTGCAACCCGCTCGGGGCATCGAGTCCTGTGGCGATCGTGAACCGCGATCCAAAAACAGGAAAAACAATGCCCCGATCCACCCCGGAACTGGGTACGCCCTGCCAAACGGGATGACTTGGTCGTGCGCGGTCTTCACAGATACATGCGCGTCGTTGATACGGACGTGTGGGTTTTCGCGGAAGTTGATTCGGATGTGCGAGCACACCGGAATCAACGCGTATCCGCGGACACCGTCCCGTATCCGCCTTTTCTGAATCAAGCCCTAACTTTGTATACACACATCGGATCAAAATAAAACTTACGCCATCGGACTCATAGCGATACGCTGGTCCTGTGACCCAAATTTGGTTCAATTCTGAGAACGTTGACGAAATCGCGTGTCGTGGGCCCCACAGGCCCCGCTCGACGGGCGATTTTGTGATCGGCTCATCGGAATCCAATTCTGGAAGTTCCGTTGGGTTCGTATCATCGTTCCTGACCTGTTGACACTATGTTTGGTAAATTTGGAGACTTTTGACCCTGACACATTTTTCGGTGCAAAAGCGGGCCCACCTGTGGACCCCGTTTTGACCCAAAATTACTATTTTTGCTCTTGTCTCCAAATTGGACTCAAGGACAGGCGTTTCTAGCTGATTGATATTTTCTGGAACCTGATGGTGATATTTATTTCAGCAACCGGAGTACCGCCTGCAATTCCAGCTGAAGTCAGAGCCGCAATTGGAACCAGAACCACAGGCAAGTGTACCTTGCCAAACCCTGCAGCTTGCTATTTAATTCCTTGGCTTAATTTTGCATCAGTGGGCAAGTAGAGCTTGTCAACTCACAGTGATTCTTGTCATAGTATTTTACTTGATTTCTTGTAGATTCATGTGTAAACTTGTTTTAACTGCTTAACCTAGGAAACGTGTGACGTACTTAGTGTCCGATCATAGTCGGGTGCCAACCCCG
Organism: Iris macrosiphon; assembly: GCA_036927795.1. Taxonomy (NCBI): domain Eukaryota; kingdom Viridiplantae; phylum Streptophyta; class Magnoliopsida; order Asparagales; family Iridaceae; genus Iris; species Iris macrosiphon. The sequence goes on along the minus strand of JAYESA010000007.1, from coordinate 148,319,763 downwards.
TACGCGGTGTTGGGTACATCATTTAGAGATAGACATTCGATACCCTTACTCTTGGTACTTGTCCTATCAAGTACATCAGAACCCAGGACACTTGACACTATTCATGAGACAGAATCCTCTTGAGATATTCACGGTGATTCTGTATAGGATACAGGTTTATGACATGGATAGTTTATTCCTAGACATTATATGACTGCTGCATTAGTTATGATCTTGCGTGTCATGGACATGAGACATGTGATTACATTGGGTGGGGAGAGACTCACAGGCTACAGGCTGTTTCATATATATATCTACTACTATTGTGAGGTCGTAGACTCTCCAGCAGAGCTAGACCCTTTACGTGTTATTACTGCTACCGGCTCCCCGACACAGAGCTTGTAGCGGTTTCAGCCTGAGTTCTAGTGATACTCTCAACTTGCATCTATCACTTAGCCGGTTACATAGTTTACCCAATTGTTTATTTATCTGCTGCACTGCATTTATTTTGGCTTGTATTTTCTGTACCTTGCTGTCCCCTGAGGACCTGGATCCGGATTATGTCCCCAGGAATAGCTGAAGAGATCTACCCCGAGGTGTACGGAACATGAGCACTTCTCGAAACAGAACAGGAACCTGAGGACGAGATCGTGGCAGAAGACTTCTCCTGAGTACCGGCTTCATATACTCAGTATTTCTATTTCCAGTTGATTTATTTCCTGTCTATTTGCATTGATGTACCAGACATATTCTCGGATTGTTCACCGAGACACTTATTTGAGATTTGCTTATTTATTCTATTGTATTATTCTGGCTTTGCTCTGTGTTTATATTCTGTGGATGAGATTAGAATAACCTGGGACTTGTAATAATTATTCTATTTCCTGTTAGACTACAGCTTAAGCATGCCCTAATGGATCCATTAAATTGGGTTGTCCATCGGTGCGTGCTGCTGGCCATTGCCACGTGTCCAGTCCCTCGGCATTTTGGGACTGGGGCGTGACAATTTGAGAGTGAGGTGTTATATCAACTCCCGTACTCTCTCTCTCTCTCTCTCTCTCTCTCTATATATATATATATATATATATATATATATATATATATAATATCTTTAAAAACAAATCCAAAAAATTTAATTAAATCTCTATTTAAAAATTAAAATTTTAAGATATATATATATATATGTCACGCCCCAGTCCCAAAATTATGTGGAACCAGGCCACGTGACATTGGCCAGCTGACACATCTCCGAAGGAAAATCCAATTTATTGGATCCAAAGAGACGTGCTACGCTGTCCTAAAATACTAACAAGTCTAGTACTAGCATATAATAGGTAACATCTAATCTTATCCACAATATATCAAGAAACACTGAAATAAGTACTGGAATATAAGTGCTAAGTCTGAAATGAGTTTTTAATACAAACCCGATATGTCTGGTGGGAACAAACCCACTACAAAAACTAAAAAGTGCTGAAATATAACATGACTAGAGCATCGGCTATCTAGATAAAGAGGCTCCAGCTCTACATGGCAAGTCTACTCAAGATCAGAGGAACTCGGATGGCAGCACCTCTAACTCCTCCTCGGAAGCGTACCTCGTCTCCTGCCCAGGTCCGTACACCATGGGATAATACGCCTCATCTAAATTTAGAAGGAAAACAGGTCCTCAGTGGGACATAACAAGATACATAAAAGCATGCCATATATAAATACTGAATAAATAAAGGGTAAGCTAACCATCTAAGTGAATGCAATGTGAAGACAACCTTGGTACGTATGGGTAGGCGTAGGCATAACGTCCAACGTCCTCTAGAGTGTGGTATCTGCAACGTCCATCATTCCAAAGAATGAGGTATCTGAATATATATATCGTCCAACACTCTAAGGGACGTGGTATCTGCAAAGTATATATATGTCTGTATCACTCCGAAGAGTGCGGTATCTGCAATAAAGAAGGTAGGTGTCCCATACGCCTACTAGTTGTCTTTCCCGCCCTAATGCGGATATACAAGTCAAATCCACAACGTGCATACCACGTAGCTATATGCCAAGTCACAACTTTCTAGATAATCCTGACTACGTGCTAAACCGTGATATGTGTTTCACGCACCGGTAGCTAATCGAGTACGTGAACCCGCATCCTAACATGAGTTGCAATCGTGATGCGTGTACCAGTGTCAGGGTCGAGGAGGATATCAGAATACCCTCGCATCTGTTGGTGAGTCTACTAATGTCTAAGTCAGTTATACTACGTATCGACATATTTGTCGACTGCACCTGAAGCAATCTCAGGCGCACACAGTTATATGTATTTTTGCAACAGGAATATATGCAAAAATTTATAATTTAAACAGTAGAATTTGACAAGGTATACTTGCCTGAGCAAGACGTCGTATAGTGTATGTCCTGATAATGTGTGTAAGTTTTGGTGAAAGAAGTGGGATTAGAGTTTTGGGAAGTATTGTAATATATATATAGGGATAAGGAGGCGGTGGGGAAACTTAGAGATTAAGAATTACTACTGCTGCTGCTTTCATCTTTTCATTGGTTTAGATTTTGGTTGGTCTGCCATTGGTTTAGGTTTCGGTTGAGGTTAGTTTAGGAATAACAGGTAGAGAGGTGGTGGGGGATGAGTCATGGGGGATGAGTCATGAGAGGGTTGTTTTACGCGCGGTGAAAGGAATTATGCGGTTGAATTGGTTTACGCACGGAGGTTGCTTTACGCGTGGGTTTAAACTTTTACGTGCGGAGGTGGTTTTTGTTACTGCTGCTGTTGTTGTTTACGTGCGTAGAAGTATACGCGGGGTGATGAGCTGCTGCTGATATTTCTAACTTTACGCGTGGGTTAGTTAAGGGTTGCGGGTTTGGATTTTGGGTTTGATCCAATGGGAAATTTTATTCTAATAAATTATATATATATATCTAAAAAATATATTGGTGTATACAGTTAAGCTAGCTACTGTCCAAAAGGTCTCCTACATGGAATAAATTAGGAAATTTTTTATAATTGCTCCATAAATCCTCTAAGTGCTCAAAACTTCTCAAAATAAATCTAATAAGATATATTCTCCCTATTTAGCTCATAACTAATATAAATAAGTAATAAAACCGTTTTCAAAATTTTGGGATTTTACATTCTACCCAACTTATAAAAAATTTGTCCTCGAAATTAAAGCTAAGTCACGGTAGAAAGTACGAATGATAGAAGATATATAAATTAATATGGTAATCTCAAACCTTGGTCTGTGAACAGGTTTGGATAACGTTTGCGCATGTCGTCCTCGCGTTCCCAAGTGGATTCTCCTGGTGCGCCATGCTTCCATGCTACGCGGACCAAGGGAATAGACTGGTTTCTCAATACTTTCTCTCGATGATCCAGGATTTCCACTGGTTGCTCTTGATATGATAAGCTCGGCCCAATCGTGATTTTTGAATGGTCGAGGACATGACTGCTGTCTGCCATATACCGCCTGAGTTGTGATACATGGAATACGTCATGTACTCCCTCAAGTGAAGGTGGTAGCGCAAGTCGATACACCACTTCTCCCACTCTCTCTAACACGTTAAATGGTCCAATATATCTTGGACTCAACTTACCGCGCCCTCCGAATCGAATGGTGCCTCTGGTGGGTGATATCCTCAAGAAGACATGATTGCCCTCTTTAAACTCCAAGGGATGACGATGAAGATCTGCCCATTGTTTTTGCCCGTCTTGCGCTGCTTGCAAGTGTCCTTGGATCTTATTTCCCTTCTCCACTGTACGAACAACCAATTCTGGTCCTAGAATCTGTCTTTCACCCACATCGCTCCAACATACTGGAGAATGACACTTCCTTCCATACAGTGCTTCGTAGGGAGCCATTTGAATGCTCGCTTGATAGCTATTATTATAGGAAAACTAGACCAAATATAAATGGTCCTCCCATGATCCACTGAAATCAAGCATGCACGCTCTTAACATATCTTCCAGTGTTTGAATAGTACGCTCGAACTGGCCATCTGTCTGCGGGTGATACGATGTGCTGAACTTTAGGCGGGTACTAAGACTCTCTTGCATGCTCTGCCAAAAGTAAGATGTGAACCTCGTATCTTTGTCAGACACGATACTAACTGGCACTCCGTGCAGTCGCACAATATCTCTCATGTACATGTCTGCTAAGTCCTCTGTGGATTGCCTAACTCTGAAGGGTAAAAAGTGGAAAGCCTTGGTGAGTCGATCTACGATCACTCATACCGCATTACGACCATTAGGACTTCTTGAAAAGCCTATAACGAAGTCCATAGTGATGTGCTCCCATTTCTACTCAGGTATTGGGAGTGGTTGGAGTAAGCCTGCGGACCTCTGATGCTCAGCCTTGACTTGCTGACACACCAGGCATTTTGCCACAAAGCGGGCTATCTCCCTCTTCATTCCATGCCACCAATAGTACTGTCTCAGGTCTCTGTACATCTTAGTGCCTCCTAGATGAATAGAGTATGTTGAGCTATGCGCTTCTTACATCAGCTCTTGACGAAGTTCTCCATTCGGGACATAGAGACGGTCACCACATCTTAAAGTCCCGTCCTCGTGTATGCGTAATCCTGTTTGTATTCCGGCCTCTGTCCTTTGTCGAAGCCTCTGGAATCTGACATCTGTTGGTAGGGCAGCCTTGATCCTTTCGACCAATGTTGATTGCAACTGGTAACTTGACAACTGGCCATCAGTTCCTGGCATGATGACTTCTATACCCAGCTGTTCTAGGTCATTCAATAGATGTTGCTGGGTAGTCAAAAAGAATGCGATGGACCTCCTGCTTAAAGCATCGGCTACTACGTTGGTCTTTCCCGGATGGTACTGTAGCTCAATCTCAAAGTCTAACATCACCTCGAGCCAACGTCTTTGTCTCATGTTCAAGTCCTTCTGGGTGTAGACGTACTTTAGGCTTTTGTGATCAGTGAATATCTCCACTCATTCTCCGTATAGATAGTGTCTCCAAAACTTCAAGGCAAAGATGATTGCCGCAAGCTCCAGGTTATAAGTGGGGTAATTCTTCTCATGGGTCCTCAGTTGTCTAGAGGCGTAGGCCACAACCTTCCCATGTTGCATCAAGACGCAACCTAAACCTTTTTGGATGCATCGCTGTAGATTACGAATTCTCCGGATCCTGAAGGTATGGTCAAGATAGGTGCCGTAGTCAGATGCTTTTTCAGCTCGTCGAATGCTATCTGACACTCCTCTGACCAGATGAACTCCTGCTCCTTGCGGGTCAAGTGAGTCATCGGCTCCACGATCCTTGCAAAGTTCTCTACGAACCTCCGATAATATCCGGCAAGTCCTAGGAAACTCCTCACCTCTGATACGTTGGTAGGGGTCGGCCACGTTTCTACTGACAAATTTTCGCTGGATTTACCGAAATACCATCTCCTGAGATAACGTGTCCAAGGAAAGCGATACGATCTAGGAAAAACTCGCATTTACTCAGCTTTGCATAAAGCCTCTCACGCCTTAGTGTCTCTAACACTAGCCTCAAGTGCTCTCCGTGCTCCTCGTGGTTCTTTGAATATACCAAGATGTCGTCGATGAAGACTACCACGAACCAGTCCAGATACTGATGGAATACTCTGTTCATTAGGTTCATAAATACGGCAGGTGCATTTGTCAATCCAAAAGGCATTACTAAGAACTCGTAGTGACCATAACGAGTCCTGAATGCTATTTTTGGAATGTCTTCTCTCCGTTCTTTTACCTGATGATAGCCTGATCTCAAATCTATCTTTGAGAACACTACTGCTCCTGTCAGTTGGTCGAACAGATCATCAATTCGTGGCAGGGGGTACATGTTTTTTATTATCAAAGCATTAAGGGCTCTGTAATCAATGCACATTCAGAATATCCCATCCTTCTTTGGTACAAACAACACTGGTGCTCCCCAGGGTGATGCACTAGGACGAACAAATCTCTTGATCTGCAACTCTTCTAGTTGAAGCTTCAGCTCGTCTAGCTCCTTCTTTGTCAACCGGTACACATTCGAAGATACCGGTGCTGCTCCGGGCACTAACTTAATAATGAACTCTACCTCTCTATCAGGCGGTAGGCCTGGCAACTCCTCCAGAAATACATCCTCGAATTCTGCAATAATAGTTGGTGGAGTCGTCTCCATAGCCATGTAAGCTCTAGGTGTCTGGCCTACTCCTCGCTCGATGGTGCCCCACATGTACTCGAACTCCGGGTGATCTAGTGGTCTAAAAGTGACGCTACCTCTCTGGCAGTCTAGTATAGCATTGTACTGACTCAACCAGTCTATGCCTAAAACAACATCGAAGTTTGGCATCGGGAGTACTAAAAATCGTGCTTTCATCTCCCTACTACACACGACTATGGAGCACATTCGAATAGTGCTGGTAACTGGTACGATGCCTCCTCCGGTAAGAATCTTCCAACTCTTAGGCAATGAGGAAGTAGCTACTCTATGCAGGGCTACGAAACTACTAGATATAAAAGATAGCGTAGCACCAGAATCAAATAATGCATTTGCAGGTATTGACGCAACTAAAATGGTACCTGTGATAGTTTCCCCTTCTGGTTCCTCCGCAATTGCTGCTAGTGCAAAGGCTTGTCCGTGCCTCTGCCCTCTTCCCTGCTGCCTGGCTCGGTCGAACTGAGCCTCTTGTGGGGCCAAAGGTGGTCCCTTCTGAAATCCTCCGGGTGCTAGGGGATGTTGACCTCCAGTCGGGGGCAGTATCCTCTGGACTGGTGCTGTTGGCCCTTGTCCGTTCTGGGGTGCTGCCTCTTTACGTTGTGGGCAGTCTCTGGCCAGGTGTTGACTTGCTCCATATATCATGCACAGTCCAAGCTTCTTCCGACAGTCTCTGACGAAATATCCCTTTTTTCCACAATGATGACAAGTTGGAAGCTCCTTCTGCTGATATGGCACTGTCCTTTGTGCCTGCATTCCTGGACGATGGATTGGCCCTCCTGCTCTGGGCTGGGCTTTGGCTGGTATGGTCGTGCTAGAGCGCCTCGCTTCTCTGCCAATGGCCTCCTGGATTCTTGCCTCTGAAAGAACCTCCTCATATGAGATCATGGACTGCGTGGTGGTATACCTTTGTAGCTCGAAGGTAAGGCCGTGGTGGAACCTACTGGCCTTCTCCAGCTCGTTAGGTATCAGGATGGCACCAAATCGACTAAGTCGTCTAAACTCTGCATCGTAGGCATCTACGGTCATAGTTCCTTGTTCCAGGTGTAGGAACTGGGAGTATAGAGCATTCCTGACCGTAGCCGGGAAATACTTCGCATTGAAGTATACTAAGAATTGCTCCCACTTTTGGTTCTTGCCGACACTGCGCTCTATGGAGTCCCACCATTGATGGGCGTTGCCTTTGAGTTGGGCTCTCACCGCGGTCATCCAAAGGTCTTGGTGTAGCTGTGAACCTTCCAGCAGCATCTCCGTGTTGGATACCCAATCTGATATCTCCTCCAGAGTCTCGCTGCCGAAAACATTCTTGGGCCTATCTGGCGAAAATCTCGGACAATACCAGCTGGTTGGACAGGTGCAGGTGTAGCTGTTCTCTCCAGAGCTATCATCAAGCTCTGCCTCAAGGTCTCAGTCTGATGCCATTGTGTCTGCATCATCGCTTGGAAGAATTGGAACATTTGTGGCTGTCCCTCTATTTGTGGCATCAGGGCTGGAAAGGGTGGAGGTGGAGGCAAAGGTGTATCTGCCTATTGTGTTGGTGCCTGGGAGGTATGTCCTTCTTGCTGAGCTAGTGTAGCTCCCTGAGTAGGACCATTGTGGAGGTATGGTGGATAAACCGATGTCCGTCTCGGGGACTGGTCTCTCGGGGTAGTCGGGGTTCTATTGACATCAGGCGAGGTGTCTGTTGCCTTGTCAACCCTATCATCTGTGTGTCCACTGGGTATGTCCATATTTCTAGGGGAAAAGAAACAAACAGGATGCAAGCATTTAATAGAATGTTTGCGTAAAACAGGTTGCTAAGCCGTCCGTGTAAAACAGAGATTCAAAGAAGTTTAGCGTAAAGTAAGACTTCAGAGTTGTCCACGTAAAATCGAGATTCTAGATAGTCTGCGTAAAGTAGGGATTCGAGACTGTCTGCGTAAAGCAGAGATATAGATTTTGAAATTGTCTGCGTAACACAGAGTTTTAAGCTATCTGGCGTAAAGTAAAGATTTAACTATCGGGCGTAAATCATGGCTTCAGAGCTATCTGCGTAAAAGTCTGCTATACTTTCCTGCATAAAGTCTGCCTAAAAGTCTGTGCGTAAAAATCTGTGTGCGTAAAGGGTTGCCTGCGTAAAATCTAACATACGTTGTTTTTATTGCAGCGTAAAGTCTGTACGAGGAACTCTTTGTATTCCTTGGATGAATTTGTCAGATAATTCAGTGAACCTGACATCTGACAAAAAGTACTGCACGATAATCGAGAGGGTAGCTGTGATGATGTTTCTGCACAGAGACCCAGGTTGTTGTTTAGTGACATATTTGATATACCACTCAAGGGAAGAAGGTTTTGAGTCTCCTGAATACGCTGCCTATTCTATATTGATAGAAATAAGTTTTTACGCTCAGGATAAGACAAAACCTTGATGTTATATAAAAAGTTGTTTCATGCTCAGGGCTCGAGGCATATCTCTGCATTTAATGCATGAGATTTTCCTTTGTCATGACTGAAAAAGCTAAAATTATGACTAATACGCTTATATCACCATCCTTGTGGTTTACGCCTAATCAGGCTACTCTACGATGGTTATCAAGTTTACGCTGGGGTAGTTTCCTACATGGCTTGCATGACGTGTCATACGCAGGATTAGAAAAATTATGGAAATGTGGTTAGCAGTTATCATAACCGCAGCGCAAAAGTTGGCAGTCTCTTTATAGTTTAGCTTTTTACGCCAACAAGACAGTCAATTGGCTTTTACGCCAACAAGGGTAAAGGGTTTTTGGCGTAAAAACTCGATTTATCCAACCTAGGATAGTTGAAAGGAAGAATGAGATTTAGTCAAGTATGAATGAGATTCTTATGCTCTATTCCTATACGCAGGCTTGTTTAATACAGTTATGTAACCAAAACAATATATGCTTGACCTGGATGGGCCACCACTAAAACTATATCACGCCCCAGTCCCAAAATTATGTGGAACCAGGCCACGTGGCATTGGCCAGCTGACACATCTCCGAAGGAAAACCCAATTTATTGGATCCAAAGAGACGTTCTACGCTGTCCTAAAATACTAACAAGTCTAGTGCTAGCATATAACAGGTAACATCTAATCTCATCCACAATATATCAAGGAACACTGAAATAAGTACTGGAATATAAGTGCTAAGTCTGAAATGAGTTTTTAATACAAACCCGATATGTCTGGTGGGAACAAACCCACTACAAAAACTAAAAAGTGCTGAAATATAACATGACTAGAGCATCGGCTATCTAGATAAAGAGGCTCCAGCTCTACATGGCAAGTCTACTCAAGATCAGAGGAACTCGGATGGCAGCACCTCTAACTCCTCCTCGGAAGCGTACCTCGTCTCCTGCCCAGGTCCGTACACCGTGTGATAGTACGCCTCATCTAAATCTAGAAGGGAAATAGGTCCTCAGTGGGACATAACAAGATACATAAAAGCATGCCATATATAAATACTGAATAAATAAAGGGTGAGCTAACCATCTAAGTGAATGCAATGTGAAGACAACCTTGGTACGTATGGGTAGGCGTAGGCATAACGTCTAACGTCCTCTAGAGTGTGGTATCTGCAACGTCCATCATTCCAAAGAATGAGGTATCTGAATATATATATCATCCAACACTCTAAGGGACGTGGTATCTGCAAAGTATATATATGTCTGTATCACTCCGAAGAGTGCGGTATCTGCAATAAAGAAGGTAGGTGTCCCATACGCCTACTAGTTGTCTTTCCCGCCCTAATGCGGATATACAAGTCAAATCCACAACGTGCATACCACGTAACTATATGCCAAGTCACAACTTTCTAGATAATCCTGACTACGTGCTAAACCGTGATGTGTGTTTCACGCACCGGTAGCTAATCGAGTACGTGAACCCGCATCCTAACATGAGTTGCAATCATGATGCGTGTACCAGTGTCAGGGTCGAGGAGGATATCAGAATACCCTCGCATCTGTTGGTGAGTCTACTAATGTCTAAGTCAGTTATACTACGTATCGACATATTTGTCGACTGCACCCGAAGCAATCTCAGGCGCACACAGTTATATATATTTTTGCAACAGGAATATATGCAACAATTTATAATTTAAACAGTAGAATTTGGCAAGGTATACTTGCTTGAGCAAGACTTCGTATAGTGTATGTCCTGATAATATGTGTAAGTTTTGGTGAAAGAAGTGGGATTAGAGTTTTGGGAAGTATTGTAATATATATAGGGATAAGGAGGCGGTGGGGAAACTTAGGGATTAAGAATTACTACTGCTGCTGCTTTCATCTTTTCATTGGTTTAGGTTTTGGTTGGTCTGCCATTGGTTTAGGTTTCGGTTGAGGTTAGTTTAGGAATAACAGGTAGAGAGGCGGTGGGGGATGAGTCATGGGGGATGAGTCATGAGAGGGTTGTTTTACGCGCGGTGAAAGAAATTATGCGGTGGAATTGGTTTATGCGCGGAGGTTGCTTTACGCGTGGGTTTAAACTTTTACGCACGGAGGTGGTTTTTGTTACTGCTGCTGTTGCTGTTTTCATGCGTAGAAGTATACGCGGGGTGATGAGCTGCTGCTGATATTTCTAACTTTACGCGTGGGTTGGTTAACGGGTTGCGGGTTTGGGTTTTGGGTTTGATCCAATGGAAAATTTCATTCTAATAAATTATATATATATATATATATATATCTAAAAAATACATTGGTGTATACGGTTAAACTAGCTACTGTCAAAAAGGTCTCCTACATGGAATAAATTAGGAAACATTTTATAATGGCTCCATAAATCCTCTAAGTGCTGAAAACTTCTCAAAATAAATATAATAAAATATATTCTCCCTATTTAGCTCATAACTAATATAAATAAGTAATAAAGCTGTTTTCAAAATTTTGGGGTTTTATAATATATATATATATATATAATTTTATCTCTCTTAAAAAAATTTAAATCTCTATTTAAAGATGGATTATTTTTTGGATTTGTTTTTAAATATAGATTATTTAAAAATATAGATTATTATTATTACCATTAATATTAAAAATATTAATTTTAATCTACTTTATTGGGATAAAATTAAATCTATTAAATATTAAATTGAAACTATGGAGAATACCTACTGAGGTGCCGGGTAAAAATATATTCAATATTCAAAATATATTTATATCTAAACATATATCCACCGAAACCAGCAGTACAAATGACCTTTAATGTGCAACCGAAAGCACAGCTGATGTCATTGTGTGAATGGAAAGAATTGCAGCTATGGTACAGAATTCAAGGCTTAGTCCATTCTTGTATCATACTGTTATTCGACCCATGCGAAAAGATTTAAGTCGAAGTGACATCTATCCTAATACATGATGGGCAGTCACTGTGGAGAACGCTCAACCAATATATTATGATATGTGGAAGATTGTTGGTGTTTTTGCCTTTGGACTAGTAAAGATAGTCCCATATTGGCTACACCACCAAGTGAGTATAGCATATTGCAATTAGAATATATATATATATATGTATATATATATATATATATATATATATATATATATATATATATATATATATATATATGTAAAATAAAAAGTTCTTCCAAAGAAACAAATCTTTTAACCAAATTGAGTAAAATCCCTTAAAAATAATCTTTACCCAAATTCAACAATTTAAAAATCAAGAAAAAGAGGAAATTGAAAGCATATTGCAATTAGAATTGTTAACCATGCCAGAAGATGAATTAACATGATCACTATGGATATATCCATAATAGATTAAAAAAGAGTAGAAAGAAATTATTAATTTAGGGATCTCTGAATACCTTGAGCAGATCCCATCTTATTTCATAATTTTAAGATTTTTTTTTATTTTCAAGTAAAATTTAGAAGAAGATTTTGAACATTTCGGATCAGATACATCCATACACCTCCATTCCTCACCCACAGGAACTGTGATACATACTGAATATGACTCACCTACCTGCAGCAACTGTTGTAACTTGCCTACAAAATATAGTATCCACACATACTGTTCTGCCCAGCAGAAACCCCCTAATTAATCTGGCACATTGTTGTGTGTTTGTTCCGAGGCTTAATCAAATATGGTAGAACAAGAAGTTAAAGTCGAGATCATGAGTTTACACAAAAGTTTTCTCTCTGATATACCTCAATCCAACGAAAAACTATATAATATAAAATATAGTTACTGATTACAATTCATTCTTCATCCACAGAATTCAAGAACCAAATATACGTTCTTCCATATAAACGCAGTTGCAATTGGGATAGAACATTTATAATTAGAAGAAAAGGAGATAAATATAGAATAAAAATTATTCTTGTTGGGGTGGTGAAGACCACCGTTGTTCAAAGCAAGATTCATCCTCTATCGATGATCTGCTCCCAGGAGCCAGCAAGTTCACGAGAGAACTTTTGGAACGCTCATAGTCACCTCTTTGTATGACTCGAACAGACTCCTTTGGACTCCTCTTTCTCAATTTTTGGTGTGTCTCAAAAGAGGCTAGATGGCTCTTTATATAGGAAAGAATTGAAGCCCATCCTCATCTTCTTTCCGATGTGGGACTAAAAAGCCAATATACAAAATTGATATCCCACAATTGCAGCCCAATGCATAGCCCGTTCAGTGCCCGTTCAACACCCGCTCAGCGTTCGCTCATGCAATACGCGCATGCAACCCGAGCATAAAATGAGCGCACGAGCGCAATAAAAATGCACTAGCGCCCTACGACGATGCTGAAGTACAAAGTGTGCCAATAAAGCACCACTTTGCGCCCTTGAGCCCTAGTCCGAGTCCAAGTCCGAGTCGCTAACCCCCTTTGGGGCTTAGCTCCTATGGAATAATATCCAAGAGCATGACAAAAAGCTTAAAAGCTTTCATGAAGGAGTTAATCCTTTTTTTCTCCTAATAAAATACCCCCACATGGCACCCATGTACCCCACCATACCCCATGTGCACACCTCAACACATACAAAGTATTATATTGAGATACTCACTTGGTGGTGTAGCCAATGTGGGACTATCTTTACTAGTCCAAAGGCAAAAACACCAACAATCTCCCACATATCACAATATATGGGTTGAACGTTCTCCACAGTGACTGCCCATCATGTATTAGGATAGATATCGCTTCGACTTGAATCTTTTTGCATGGGTCGAATAACAGTATGATACCAGAATGGACTAAGCCTTGAATTCTGTACCGTAGCTTTAATTCTTTCCATTCACACAATGACATTAGCTGTGCTTTCGGTTGCATATTAAAGGTCATTTGTACGCCTGGTTTCGGTGTATGTATCTTGGGCGTCTACAAGTTTACCCTTAAGAGACGACCTATATCTCTTTTCATACACTCTAGGTGAGTTCTTTTAAAGAGTCCTTGGCATAAAGCCTTGCGCTTCCTTGCGGTACTACTCCGCTATGACATGGCACAAAGCCGAGCTCCCACCTTATTGTGGTGTCATCCACTATAGCATGAGGTCCCAGCCTCTTTGTAGTGCCAAACTACGCAGCATGAAGCTTGTGCTTCATTGCGGTGTTACACCGCTGTGACATGGCTCGCGTAGCCGAGGCTTTACCCTCTCTAGGTACCTCTTGGTCGTGTTAGACCACTATAACATGAGGACACCAACCTTTTTGTAGTGTTTCCTACCACTCTTTATTTTACAATATTAGGCCACCTGCCTATATGCGGTGCTACCCCGCTGTGACATGGCTCACGAAGCCGAGGCATTACCCTATCGAGGAACCTCATAGTGGTGTCATCTATTGTAGCATGGAGTTCTCTGCTCCTTTGTAGTGTTGTGCTACTGTGCTTCTTGTAAAATACGTCGGACATTCTCATTAAGGCGTCTAAACCATTCTCCCACAGGATCCTGTTCTACTCAAAGAATAAATAGTAGACAACAGTGGTTCTGGGTCCATTACCCCTCAATGTCTCAAAAGACTACCCATTGTTCCTGATATTCTCCCAGTCAATGATCCTTGTTTGAACCAAAAGCTAGATGCCTAGTAGATTTTTCTTTGAACTAATAGCATAAAACTTTATGGTAGAATTACAAAGACAAAATATCAAAAGTTCTCCAAGCCCATATATGTTGTGTCCTTGACTATATGCGGTGTTACGCCGCTATAACATGGCCTGAAGTTGAGGCTTTATCCTTTCAAGGTACCTCATGTGGTGTCACCACTGTAACATGGAGTACTACGCTCCTTTATAGTTCTTATGATCAGCTGGCGCTTGAGGTCTTATATGAACGGATCCGCCAGACCCTCATGACTCTGATTATTAACCACTATAATGATGTCATCTTTGATGCACTCATGTAGTATCTTGAACGGATCTGCTAGAATTACCTAGCTTCAAACATTAACCGCTACCATGATGCCATCTTGATGCGCTAAGACAACACCATATGCCATAGCCTTACATATCTCTTCTAACCGTTGAAGAGAAAAAATTGATGCCACCGTTGCAATCGCCTGGTTGCCGCAGTGAATCGGTACCGTCGAATATTCACACAAAGCACTGGAAGGTTATACATGAGCTTCCGAAGCCAATTTGCTTCATCCGCTGCAACCGTCAGTGCATAGAACTCAAATTCCCTTGAGAAATAAGATATAGCAGCTCCACCCTTTGAGAAGACATATCCTCATGTGGACCTTTCACTCTCTACTTCTGAATACCAGCTTGCATCACTGAAGCCTTCCATTACTGTCGAATACCCGCTGTAGTGCAGTGCATAATTTTGAGTCATTTTAAGATATCTTATTGCTCTCTTCATAATTTTTCAGTGCTCAACACTAGATTGCTCGTGAACTGACTCAGCATCCCCATGGCAAAAGCTATGTCAGACCTTGTGGCAGTTGTTTCATACATCAAACTTTCGATGATCCTTGAATACTCCAAATACTTGACATTTTTTCTCAAATTTAGCTTCAGCTTCTTGTCACACCTGTACGGAGTATCGATCTCGAAAAGATCCTGATATCCATAGCATATGAGCATCTTCTCAATATAATAAGACAGTGACAGCACCACTCCAGTGCCCGTCTGGATGACCTTGATCCCAGGATCACATCAGCTCTCCAAGTCCTTCATACTGAACTTGGATGAGAGAAACTTCTTTGTCTCAGTGAAACATGCTCGATGCGTGCCCAGGATCAGCATGTCGTCCACGTATAGACAACCGATGACTCCTCTCCCGTTAGCGAACTTTGTGTAAACACACTTGTCCGTCTCACTGATCCTGTAGCCGTTTGATCTTATAACTTTATCAAAATTCTCATGCCATATCTTGGGAGCTTGCTTTAGACTGTATAACGATTTCACCAACTTGCAGACTTTGTCTTCAAGGCACTTGATGATGAATCCTTATGGTTGTTGCATGTAAATCTCTTCGATCAATTTACCATTTAGGAATATTTTTTTCACATCCATCTGATGTATAACCATCTTATGGATTGCACTTATAGCAATCAACATCCTAATAGTCGTCATCCACGCTACTGGAGCATATGTGTCAAAGTAGTCGATCCCCTTCTTCTGAGAAAACCCCTTGGCTACCAGCCTTGCCTTGAACTTGTCAATAGTTCCATCAATCTTCATCTTCTTCTTGAAGATCCATTTACATCCGATTAGTTTAGCTCCTTCAGGCAGATCGACCAACACCCAAGTGTTATTGGAGGTTATTGAGTCATACTCATCCTTTATAGTCTCCCTCCAGAAGACAGCATCTCTGGTCTTCATCGTCTCATAATAGGTAAGCGAATCTACTTCTGCATGATAGATGGCAAAATTATCTTTGAAGTCATTCTGTCTCCTTACCCGCTTAGACACCGGTTGAGAGCTCTGGTTCGAAAGTTGTCTCTAGAATGACAACTTCTTCTTGGACTATATTTTTATTGGAAGCATTAGCCTCCTTTGCACTCACACTATTCTCCAGAATGTCCGCAAAAATAATGTTCTTGTGCCTTGCAAATTTATCTTCAAAGAATTCTGCGTCGTGAGATTTCAATGATATAATTTAACTCAAATATCAAGGAACCTCCGAGCATTACTCTTCTCAGATATCCCAAGAAGATTATCTTCGTAGTCCTTGTTTCTAGCTTCTGAATCTTCAAGTCTGGAAGCTTCGCATATGCCAGACAACCCCACACTCGAATGACATTTAAGTTGGGTCTGACTTTGAACCAGAGTTCATGAAAAGTGGCATCGAATGTTGCGTACGGCACTCTATTCAGGATGAACGTAGCCGTCAGCACATTTTCTTCCTAGAAGCAGTTTGGAAGACCCATAGTTAACAGTATTGACTTTATCATCTTTGTCAACGTTCTATTCTTTCGTTTAGCTAATACATTTGATTGAGAAGAATTCAGAGCAGTCATCTCATTGATAATTTTATGTTCTTCGTAGAGCGATGCGAATTCAATGGACTATACTCTATGCCTCGATCACTTCCGAGTCTCTTGAGTTGTTGTTCTTTTTGATGTTCAGCCTCAGACTTGAACTCCTTGAACTTCTCGAATGCTTTATCTTTTTTCTTGAACAGATAGACGAATGCGTACTTTGAGTATTCATCGATGAAGGTAATAAAATAATTCATCATGGCCTTTGTGGAGAACTGGTTGAAGTCATAGATATCTGAGTGTACTAACTCCAAAAAATTTATACTTCGATTTACCTGTTTGAAAGATTTTTTTGTAATCTTTGTCTGTGCACAAACCTCACACTTCTCCAGCTTACTCGAATCTTGCTTTGAGATTGTTAGTCCAGAGGCTTAATCAAAGATGATAGAATAAGAAGTTGAAGTCGAGATCAGGAGTTCAAACAAAAGTTTTCTCTCTGATATACTTCGATCCAACGAAGAACTATATAATATAGAATATAGTTGCTGATTATAATTCCTTCTTCATCACAGAATTCAAGAACAAAAATACTTTCTTCCTTACAAACGCAGTTGCAATTGGGACATAACGTTTACAACTAAAAGAAGAGGAGAGAAATATAGAATAAAAATTATTCTTGCTGGGGTGGTTAAGACCACCGTTGCTCAAAGCAAGATTCGTCCTCTATCGACGATCTGCTCCCAGGAGCCAGCAAGTTCACAAAAGAACTTTTGGAACGCTCATAGTCACCTCTTTGTGTGACTCGAATAAACTCCTTTGGACTCCTCTTTCTCAATTTTTGGTGTGTCTCAAAAGGAGGCTAGAGGGCTCTTTATATAGGGAATGATGAAAGCCCATCCTCCTCTTCTTTTCAATGTGGTACTAAAAAGCCAATATACAAAATTGATATACCACAATCGCAGCCCAATGCATAGCCCGCTCAGGGCCCGTTTAGCACACGCTCAATGCCCGCTCATGCAACACGCGATGCAACACGCGCATGCAACCCAAGCAAAAAATGAGCGCAACAAAAGCGCACAAGCGCCTTGTGACGATGCTGAAGTGCTAAGTGCTAAGTGCTAAGTGCAAAGTGCACCAATAAAGTGCCACTTTGCGTCCTTGAGCCCGAGTCCGAGTCCGAGTCGCTAAGCCCCTTTGGGGCTTAGCCTATGGAATAATATCCAAGAGCATGACAAAAAGCTTAAAAGCTTTCATGGAGGAGTTAATCATTTTTTCTCCTAATAAAATACCCCCACATGACACCCATATGTCCCACCACACCCCATGTGCACACCTCAACACATAAAAAGTATTATATTGAGATACTCACTTGGTGGTGTAGCCAATGTGGGACTATCTTTGCTAGTCCAAAGACAAAATTACCAATATTGTGCACCACTGCATTAGTCCTCACTGGCACATGCACTATATCCCATACTGGATTGCCTCTCTATACTTCCATCTACTGATATACCCTCAGACCCAGAAGTATGCTTGTTGCTCAAGCTTACTACTGCTGCTGCAGTTCCTGCTTGTAGCATATCTCTACATGCTGTTGCTGCAGCAGTTCCTGCTTGTAGCATATCTCTACATGCTGCTGCTTTGGTTCTGTAAAATGCAGCTGTAAGCTGCTTCCCAAAACCCCAGACTGTTACAAATGCAGTTGCTGACTGTTCGAGTTGTTGTTGCCTTTGCAGTGCAGAAACTACAAATAAGCTTGTTACTACTGTACGTAAGATCTGTAGTGCAGATGGCCTTGTTGCCTGCACAATCCAAGCATCCCCACTTCTTGCTTCTATTGCTTAGGATACCACCATACTCTATATAACTGAATCACTGATACATGTGCACAGTCCCAAAATTCAGTGCATACACACATATACAAGCACTAACTCTCCACACATGGATACACCACAATGTAAGGTACAACTCTATGATACCTACCCATGCCACTAATGAACATACATACACACCTTTATGTGATACACCAACCCAATATGACACCCACATTCATGATACCCAAACTCCAATCCATGATATCAACACCTAACTCAATGATACATAAACACAATTCACCAATCTACAATTCTCCTCTCAAATAGAATATATATAGCAATATGGACATGAAATACAAAATAAATAGATCTAATAGCAATATATATGTAATTGACACAAAGAGACCCCAATATATATGAATGACCAAATCTAGCCATGTGTATCATGATGTATCATGACACAACACTAAGTATCCAATTTTGGATACTTAGACCCAAGCACAAATCAAATTGGACACAAAATTCTTTTGAGAACAACATACAAACACTTGGTGGATACAAATTCGTAATTCTACCAAATTGACCATAAAAATACCTAGATCTACTAGAAAATAGCTCTCTACCAACTAATTCACCACCTATAAGGTTAGATCTAACTATTGGTGGGTTCCTATGGTTTCAATTTGGATTTCTACCACAGAAATTGAGAGAAAAGAGGAATTTATCTATTGGGAGTTGTGTCCCGATAAATCTTTACAAAATTGGACACAATGAGGGTGAGTTGAACACGATCCTCCTACCTTGACACTCCTCCTGTCACGCCCCAGTCCCAAAATACCGAGGGACTAGACACGTGGCAATGGCCAGCAGCACACACCAATGGACAAACCCAATTTAATGGACCTATCAGAGTGTACTTAAGCTGTAAAACAACAGTAAAGGTCTATGATATTAATCTCATCCACAGGAGATAAATATAATCAATATAAAATATAAAGCAATATCAAGTCTCAATAAAACATATCTCGGGGAACAACCCGATAATGAGTTTGATACATCAATTAAATAAACAGGAAATAACAGAAATTACTGAGTATAGAATAAGTAGATACTCAGAAGAAATCCTCGACGATCACCTCATCTTCTGGTACTGGTACTACTCTAACGTCTGCTCCTATCCTGTATACCTCGGGGTAGATCTCCTCTGCTAAACCTGGGGACATAATCCGGATTCCAGGTCCTCATGGGACGTAGCAAGGTACAAGAATAACTCAAGCCAAATAAATACAGTACAATAATAAATGAATAGGGTAAACTATATAACCAGCTATCTGATATGCAAGTGAGAGCATTAATCATACTCATGCTGAAACTACCAAAGGCTCTGTGTCGGAGAAACCCATAGCAGCATTTATCTCTAAGGGCCAGAACTTGTGCCAAAGCTCTGTGTCAGAGTCTAAGGCACCTCCAGAAAACTACATATATATAATATAATCAGCCTTTAATATGGTAATACTCTCCCCACCCAATGTAATCACACGTCTCATGTCCACGACGTCTCATGTCCATAACACGCAAGATCATGACCTCTAACTAATGCAACGAGTCATAATGATAGCTAAGCATATATAATATCTATGTTACGAATCCTGTAACCTATACAGAATCACCAGGAATATATCAGAAAAATTCTGTCTCATGAACAGTGTCAAGTGTCCTATGGCATGACGTGCTTGATAATGCAAGCACGAAAATGTATAGGGTCGCGATATCAATCTCTAGTGACGTTACACAATTCCGCGTACGACGTTGACACCCGAATGTTATTCAGACGCTAAACATTGTCACACGGTCATAGGTTGAACATTTATATCATATAAATAAATCAAGGGAATAATATAAAACAAATGCTGCAAGTATGGCAAGGTACACTTGCCTGGGGTTTGAATACCAATAGTCGCTCCGGTATCAGCGGGATCTTCAAATACTCCTCCGGTTGCTGAAATAAATATTACCATAATGTTCAGAAGATATCAAATAGCTAGAATTACTTGTCCATAAGTTCAATTTGGACACAGGGGCAAACTTGACAGTTTCTGGTCAAAGCGGGATCCACATGTGGCCCATTTGCACCAAAAATATGCCAGAGCTAAAGTTCTTTAAATTCATTAAACTTAGTGTCTACAAGTCCAGAACGACGATATAAATCCAACGGAATGTCTAGAACTAGATTCCGATGAGCCGATCACAAAATCGCCCGTTAAATGGAGCCGTGGGGCCCACGATACGGGATTTTGTCAACGTTCTCAGAATCGAACCAAACTTGGGTCACAAGACCAGCGTATCGCTACGAGTCCGATGGCGCAAGTTTTGTTTCGAAACGACGAGCACACAAAGTTATAAGTTTCAGAACAGGGTCGATACGGGGCATTGTCGACGGATACGCGTTGATTCCGGTGTGCATGCACATCCAAATCAACTTTCGCAAAATTCCACACATCCATATTGACGGTGTGCACCTTTCGGTAAATTTTTCACATGACCAAGTCACCTCGTTTAGCGGGACGCACCCAGTTTCCGAAAAAATTAGATTTTTAAATAACCAAATTTTTAGTTATTTTTACCCTCGAATAAAATACAAACTACAGCTCAATAAATTAAACTATAGGGTTTTAAAACTTGGTTATACGGTCTAAATTACTGTTCAAGTAAAATTTGAAAACATTAACCAGGTTGGGATTAAATCGGCCTTGAACTTATGAGTTCAGGCCAAATTCTTGAATTTTCAGAAATTGGGAATATTTTCCTATTTTTGCGTCGCGGTTTGCGATTGAAACAAGACGCGATACCCCAAACTATTTACACGGGGTTCCAGAGGGTCATGAGGTATACACGTAGGATTTGATAAAATGAAAAATGGATCAATGTATAGGGAGTTACGCAAGACAAAAGAGGGATACCTCGCTGACTTTTTCGTGTCAGGGCGGCGCATCGCGGCTGTGCTCGGTCGTCGTGGTAGGGTTGCTGGCGGCGGCGGCTGCTGCTAGTTGCTAGTTCTGGCGGCGGCGGAGTTCGCCGGAGGGGCTCGGACGGAGGCAGGGGAACTCGGCGGTGGCTGTGGCGGAGATCATAGTGGTGGCAGCGGAGATGATGGTGGTTAGGGGTGCCGGAGTCGGGGGTTTATATATGAAGGCGGGTCGGCCGACGGTTAGGGGAGGCGATGCGGCTGGGAGATGAGAAGTTGGCGGTTGGAGGAGATGAAGAGGCGACGGAGAAATGGCCGGGTGGCGATCGTGCGCGGCGGCGTCAGAGATGGGAAGTCGAACGGGCGGGGGAAGTCGAGTCGTCAGGGGTTTGGGAATTGGGTTACTGTAGCAAGCGGGTTCGAGTTTCGGGTTATCGGGTCGGGTATGGATCCGACCCGACCCGCTAGGGTTTAGGTCCGGTTTAGTATGGGTTGGTTCGGTTTATTATTAAACCGGTTCGGTTCAATCCGGTTCAGGTTAGTTTATTTTGGTTTAATTAAAAACTTTGTTTTTAGGTCTTTAAAAAATAGTTCTGGGGTCCAATAAATTCTAGGAAATTTACACTATATCTAATTCTTCATTTTACACTCAAAAATATTATTTTCATAATATTTTAATATTTAATTTAATACTTAAAAATATTTAATTCTAGAAAATATTTATTTTAATTAATTAAAAATCTCAGAAAAATTCTGAAAATTTATTTTTAATTTCTGAAAAACCCGGATGTTTATACCTACTAGCACCATCTTGTACTCCAAGTCTCTAGCTCTCCATTGAAAAGGGAATGGGGATCAATTTGGGTTGATTTGAGTGGTTAGAAGTGGAAATTGTATTTGGTAGTGGAGTGATTGGGGAAGAAGAAGACTTGAGAAGGAGGAAGAAAAAAAATGGAGGAAAATAAAAATGAAGAGGGAGGGGGTAGAGAGTGGCTGGCCATATATAGTAAGGTGGAGTTGAGAAAAATCACAAGTTTGCCATTCCACTCCCTAATTTGAATTCTAGATCTAAATGACTGGAATCAATTGGTTATAGAGGGAATCTAATTAGTTATGGATGATATCTCACTAACTAAAGGAAATATTCTATCCATGATAAATGAAAATTAATTAATTCTAAACTAACCACTAATTTAACATAATTAATATTATTAGCAACAAAAAATAAATTGGAAAAAATATCCCTAATCCTAATTTTAGGTGGTTACATTGGTCTTACCGAACTCGGGCCGAATCGGTCCTTTTGACCCAGTTTGCAAATTTGACCATTCCCTCCCGAGGAGCTGGTCTCCAAAATTCAGATTTTTAAACGTTAGGACACACCGAGTTCAGGCCGAATTCGGTTACTGTGCACATTTTAAAAAACTATAAATAAGCATTGAGTTTTCATTGAAACTCACTCATTCACTCATTCATTTCTTGCATATCCATTCCATTCTGAGCTATTCAATCTTCCAATCCCAAAGATCAACTCTCAAACCTTCTGGTGCCAAGTCGTGGTTCAATTAAAAGTTTGTTAGAGTTGTAAAGCTTTAATTTCCAAGTTATATCATTTACAAGTTATTTCGTCGATAGGACACAACTGTAGAGATGGGAAATATTAGCGAGCAGGAACTTAGTATTGAGGCTAGTGTCTACTGTCACATTGGTCATCCATTATAATTGCGATGTGCTAGGTATTTATAGAAGAATGACCTGCCGGAGGTTGCACTTAACTTTCCTATAGCATCAAACTGTGGACGGGAAGAAGTCGCTTAGTGGGGAGCTTACATAGGCGATTGTGGCTGGTAATGGAGATGACATGGCCCATGTACCCAGAATTGTAACCGATAAAAGAAAACGTGTTCTTCTGGAGATTCCAAATGGGTTATTGTAAATAATTTGTTCCTACGACAGGATCGTGGGGGAGGAGCGAAGGTCATAGGTTTGAGACCTACATAGGCCACCACAAAAATATGTCACGGTCCAGTCCCAAAATACTTAGGACCATTACGTGACTATGCTAGCAAGAATGTATACAAAGGCTACTCGAATACTTTGAACCCACAAATATACGCTTATGTGGTAAATGAACTGTGGTTCATAAAATATCAATAATCACCAATATAAATCTGATCTCATCCACAAAAAATAAATATAATAAGCTAAGCAAGTAGTATCAATGATAAAAAATTCCAGAAATAATCATCCAACAAAAGTATATAGCCGAGTGGGAACAAATCCACTACCAACGACAATAATGGAAGTAAAGCAATAATCTAGTCTCATGGAAATAAGAAGAAAGGAAATCAAACTACGATAGTCTACTAGATGATATCAAGAAAACTCGGAAGGGTCAACCTTATCGTTTGCAAAGGACGAGTCTGGTCCAGGTCTGTACGCCTTGGGATACTACTGATCGTCTACACTTGGAAGGATACCATATCCTTAGAGGGACATAACAAGATATAATAACATGCTATAATAAACTAAATATAAATATATAACTGGGTATCCTAACCATCAATATGAATGCATTTGAGGACAATGTTCACACACAAGGGCTTTCTCAATAAATAAATAAATAATATAAGATGACATATAGCGCTCAACCGAGTCACAATCGGCTAACAAGTACAGAAAAATAAATAGTAGCCCCTATATCTAGTAATTATCCTCCCTATCCTATGAAACTGTCAACATCATATCCATAACTCGTACAGCTTGTAACTGTTATGGCCTCTATCACAATACACTAATAGCAGTTACATTGTATCTGTTGCACGTTTCGCACGTATTGATGGCCAGTTAAATATACAAGTCTTTGTCCTATATGGAAATCACAACACGGTGTCATGCATGTGTCAATGTCAAAGAAGAAATGAAAATTCCTCACAATTATAAGGTCGTCTATTAAAACTAGGTCATTATGCATAAAATAAATAGAAGACATGTAAACTGACACACTAAGCCGTTGCACCAAAGTTTAGCTTAGATGCGCTATTTATAGCATACGAACTAACTAAAATATAAACCGATATACTAAAATAAATATGAATAAATAGAATTCATAGCAAGGTATACTTTCTTGTAGATGAAACGATAATTTGACTATTCTGGCTGTGAACTCGCTAAGTGAGAAGTAGCATAAAAAAAAGAACCAGAATAAACGTCTCTGAATGCTAAAATAGACATCACCAACATTCTCGGAATGAGCGAGATAGTCAAAAAATATATCTATATGTCCAATTTGAACACATGAATAAAAATGATAGTTTTTGATCAAAACAGATCCGTAAGTGGGTCCATTTTGCACCAAAAAATGTGTCAGAATTAACGTGGTTCAAATTCAGTAAATTATATGTCTAACAAGACCAAAACGATAATACAAACTCAATGGTATATCCAGAATAGATTCTGATGAGCCGATCACAACAACGTCCATCGATTCGGAGCGTAGGACTCGCAAAATGGCAATCCGATCGACTGTCTCAGAATTGGACAAAACTTGGTTCAAAGGATAAGTCAAATGCTGCGAGTCCAATAGAGTAAGTCTCATCGCGATACGACGAGTATGCACAAATTAATCAAAAAATTTTAAAAATATCGATATACTAATTTTTGAAGGATACAAGTCAAATTTGTCGCGCATAAGCGACCAATTTAAATTTCGTCAAAGCCCATACGTCGAAGAATACTATATGCGCCTTCTAGTGCAATCGGTATATGACAGGATTGTCCGATTTGTTGGGACCACTCCATATCGGAGATTTCAAAGTTAAAAAAAACTGTTTTCTTAAGTTTTTAAACTAGATTTATTAACTACTTTTTGTGAAATAATTCGAACTAAATAAATGGTTTTAATCTTGGTCATGTAGGCTTTTAATTAAAGAAATAAAATCAAATTTTGATTTAATAATCTAGAAGAAACTTACCTTCCTAATCTGGGTTCTAAATCTAAATTTTGTTAAAAAATAAATATATAAAACAATTTGTTTTATATGATTTCGCAAGAATTTGTAGCATAGAATTAACATTTTTGATTCCTCTAAGTTATAAAATAATAAACTAGATCATATGGACTTTACACAGTATTAAATAGTATGGAAAACGATCGAGTAGAGATCCAGAAAAAGGCACGGATAGGGGGGGTACCTCGCAGTCGATTTCTGTTGGCTAAGCGAGGTTCCCGAGGGTACTGCGACCACTCCGACGATGGTCCGGTGTGCGCATGCGATCCAGGGCGGTCGAGAAGTTTTGCCCAACCTAGGCGAATAAGAGTGGTAAGTTGTGGAGGAGTTCTCGAAGGGTTTGCTGAAATTTCAAAAATGTCGAGGTCTCACCTGTCATAGGTTTTTATGGAAAAATAAATTTCAGGTTTCCTGGTATAGAAGATTTTTCGTAGGGATTAAAATAAATCAATTTGGAAAAATTTAATGGGGAGTCCGAATGGAAGATTTTGAGAACAAAATTTTCTTTTCTTTTGAGGAGATTCAAATCTCAGCGAACCGGGGTAGGTGGGGATTTGCTCGGGTTCTAGTTTTAGAAGGAAGTAAACACTGCGTTGCACTATTCACTTAAGTAAGTTTAATTATTTTTTCATTATTTGACTTAATTATAGATCTTTTCTTTTACTTTAAATTCTACTTTATTTCCTTTCCATATTACTTAATTAAATATGTTTGTTCCTCTTTTGTTTCTCTTTTGAAATTAATCCTTTGTTTTATGGAAAAAACATTTTAATTCCTATTCTTTGATAATTCTATTTTTAAATAAAATATTATTTATTTATTTTATTATTATTTGTGGGTTTTTTCTACTAATTGGGGCTCTCCCTTTTAACTAGTTATTCATATAATTATAATTATAATTATAATTATTTACAAATTACTAAAAAAAATTATGAAGGGGATTGCAAGAGTGGTCGATCGTTGGTAGGCAGTTGTCACGTATGCACTAAGCAAGATCTTCTTAAGGAGTGGTGGCGATCGTGGGATGAATGGCCGAAGTACGTCTCCTAAGTAGTTAGTTGAGAATGATGACTATGGAGTGGCAGTTTCTCTCTGGTTATTCCATTGTAGAAAAATAAGGCATTGAGGCCCCTTTATGCGAATGGAAGACCTGCGAAAGTAAGCTTCCTTCGTAAGAAAGGAGCCAATTTCGTCATATACGAGATTGGTTTTTATCGTGCTGACATATTGACGATTGTTATCCTGTTGATGGAGGCGCTATATGTCCCTTGTAGAGCATGGTGCACTTGATGGACTGTCACATAAGGTTATGTATAGAGCCCTTCTTCCACTGGAGGGACTTGACTTGATTCTTCTACTGAGGAGTGATTTGTGCAATTTTTTGCAGGGAAGAGATATTAGTTTATAGAATTTTCATGTTTCTACAAGACCCTCTTAAAAATGTTTTTTGAAGTGGCCTTCAAAAATACTTTGAATAGTAGAAACATGCTTAGCTTGGAGAGAAAACTCTATGCGGAGAAGAAAGTGGCCAATAGAGCATCCTTGGTGGGGATAAGAGTGCTTGTAGAGCATCGCTTTAGGGAAGAGAAAGGGTCAGAGACCCCATAGAGTGACCCAGGATTTTACCTTCCAAGTGTAAGACTGAGTCTTGAACAGTTGCTATCTTATCGGCTTCTTAGCAGCTTTCTTCTGATGAATAAATCATGCGCTTCAAACTTCAATTAATATAGGGGAATGAGTTATCAAATCCCTTGAAAAGTAGGGTCGTATCTCGAGGATTGAACATTCGTGGAAGTTTACAAATAGGAGAGCATTGAGCAGGAAAGCTTCATCTGCCTTCATCGAATTATCCCTCTTTTGGTTCTCGTGGATGATTGATGCTGCCTGTGAGACTCCTCCCTATTTTCGTATTCGTATCCGAGATACGCATACTATTTATGTATGACTATTTATCGTGTATTTTTTGGATTTTCTGAACTACTTTTGGATAATTTCTAGTTTGTGAACAGTGTAAGTCAACTCTTGCTATATAAGCTCATTTCTTTTCTCTCACTTCTTCACTTTTCATTCTCTTCCATTTTCTTCTCTTTATCTTTCACTTTTCCTCTTCCCTCTCTTCTCCACCCGAGAGCTAGGGTCCGGCCTTGACCTTAGGGTTTTGATAGTTGGTAGTTAGATTTAGGCAAGTACATCTTGCCAACCATGAAAAACTTGCATATTTTGATTTTATGTATTTTCTTGTATTTCATTAGTCTATCTTGACCACCATGAGTTTCTCTACATGTTTAGTACTTAGCATTTTCAGAATTGATGGCTTGGTTGGAGTAGATCTACATTTTTTAGTTAGGATTTTTTATGGATTCCATGAGTTTTTCTTAGTTTTGGTCTATTAAAACTTATTATTTTCGAAAACTAGTTATTCCGTATGGTAGAGAATTTAATTTTGCGTGATTTTGACTTTTGTTTCACTTGATATAGAGTTAAAATGAAGATTTTATGAAGAAAACAAGTCTTCGCATTTTTGAACCTTTTTTCATAGAGTTCGTGCTGTTTTGGGATGATGGAATCTCATGTGGCCCAACTTTATGCAGCCCCTTCCAGCATGCGACTATTTTTTTAGGCACATGACTGACTCTGCATATGCGTTCCTAAGCCAAATGCATAAAACACTGAACGCATGGGATTTCTCAAGGCCAAGAGTTTATGCAGTCTAAATTTTATGCAGCCAAGGGACCATGCGGCCAGCTTGTCATGCGACTTAGAAATGACATATGTATCTTTCTCTTGCACGTCTTTTCATGCACATCTTTTTATGATTTTGTCATTTTATTCTGACACACATTTATGGCATGTCACACAGGTCACTTCTCTGACACGCATTAATGACCCGTCATTCAACTCTTGTCCCTAGGAGTGGACTTGCTCTTAAGGCATGTGACCCGACAATGCATGCGGCCTGACAGTACATGCGGCTCAGTCACTTCATGCGGCAACTTATTCATGCGCCTGTTTGTACTATGCACTAAAGTGACTATGCACCTATTTTTATGCTAGTTACTCCCATACACGTATTTCCTTATGAGCACTTGATGTCCTTAGTAACACGATGTTTTGAATGATTCTTGCCGTGAGTTTTTTTTGCTAGTATATCTTGTTAACTATGGATTTCTGGTGTACTTTCAAGAACTTGCATTTCCTGATAATTTGAGACCTAATTTCATGTTTTAGGCTTTACTTGATATTGAACCTGAATTCTTGACCTTCATAATAACATGATATAGTATTGATTATCCTGATAGTGGCTCAATATAACACACTCATGAATCAAGATATCCTGACATGTCCTGATCAAGGCTATTAGTAGCACCTGTATTTTATGACATGTTATTCCGTTGTTGATTTCCTTATTATACTTGTCAAGCTATAGTCCAGTCTTACATCATGTCTAAGGCAAGTTCATGAGCACCACGGTCGAAAACTTTGGATGAAATGTCTAGGCTAATGAACTAGAATGATAACTAGAATCATTTAGAAAAATTTCCTGGCTACATGCAATCCTGATATCCCGGCCACACATATGGATTTGGAGCTCTCCGTCGTGAGGGGCACACTTCCAACACACCGACGAGTGTTGCATTACATATAAAAATATCTATATATGATAATTATATTATGTAATCGTTTCGCCTGGATACTCCGGATAGACTGCAGGGCATGTGGCTGTATAGAATTTTTAATTGCATGTGATAGTAACCAGTATTGTGATAACCCTAGTTAGTTAATGATTAGCAAGCCGTAAGACATGTATGCCGTGATTGATTGGTTGATAGTCTAAGTATTGTTTAGTAATATTTTCCTATACATTATTATGTATCTTAACCCTGCATGTTTTACTTTATTCCTTTTATTTACTACTTAATGGCATTTATGTCTAATTTCTTTATATTGTATGCTGGTGTTTAGTTCCTAAGTTGGGCTTCCTTGTGGTACTTTATTGTTTGGGGTTTTGACCCCACTAGCTTTGTGTGGCCATATTTTTTAGCAATGTCGGGGAATCTTTCGTATCTAACTCAAGATTGTGACAACCCAGAGCACAAGAGGAATTGAGTGGATTTCTTCTTCATTCATCTGCTTATCATTATAAATTATTATTTTGATGCGTTTAGCCAACGAGCACGTATTTATCTCATGTTTTGGACTTGTTATCTAGCCTAAAGGGGAGTATATGATTAACATATTCTAGACTATAGCTGGAGTTGATCATGTATGACTCAAACTCTTGCTAGTTCTCCATTTGGTACAACTAGCTTCATGATCATCTATGTATGTATAGTTTGGGATGCCTTACTATTATATGTTTGATGATGATACATCTTGTAACTTGTTGCTTACTTGTGATCGAGACACCCAAGAATTACTTGACCTAGTATTGACTGATGGATGGTAGACTAACCCCACGTCCTAGACAACAGTGACTGTATCTCGGGGTATGGTGTACTCTGGTATATGTAGCTGGCTTTGTTTATCCCGCTCTCTAGTATTCTGGTTCTGGGACATAACACTGCCCGACTCTTCCCTTTCGGTAGGGAACTTTGACATGAGTAGGCTCCTTGGAAATTCAGGCCCCCTTATTCTTGTAGATGCTTGCATATTTTTTTACATGGATGCTAAGTGCCTTTTTTTATTTGCAGGAGTTTGCTTAATTTATCGTGACAATGATGGAGCACAGGAGGATATCATAAGGCCCCTTGTTTGGAATAAAAAGGTAGATTACCTGGTGTCAGATTCCTATTTTTCTAAAATATTTCTATGGTTGTATTTTTGTATTTGGCGGATTTCCAATTTTTAGTATTTTTAAAAAAATTATTTTAAATGCTGGACTTGATTTGCCCTGGTTGTCAAGGCTTGATTTCTTTATTGTTGCAGTTGTTGATTATTTTATTGTTGGCATTATTTAGTTATTATTAATTTTGTTTGTATTGTTATTAGTGTTGGAATTGGCATGGGAGTTATCATCATTATTATTATTATTGTTATTATTATTATTACTATTGCTATTATCATTGTTATTATTATTCTAATTACTATTATTATGATAACCCTCAATATAAATCAAACCCAAACCCCTTAACCAACCTACCCCTTCATCCGCTCCCACTCTGTAACCGCTCACTCCCCTCTCTTTCTCTCCATCTCACAGACCTCTCCCCCAAACTCAACCCCCCCGGTCTCCTCCTCTCCCCCTGTTGGTGGAACCCCTGGTTCCCCCCCCTCTCTCTCAGGTATCTTTCTCTCTCCCGCCCTTCTGTCTCTCTCAGTCTCTCTCTCGGCCTCTCTCCCTCTCACTATCTCTATCTCTCTCTTTCTCTCGCTGCTCTCTCCCTTCCTCCCTCCAGCTCCCTCTCTCTCTCTCTCGGATCTCCCTCTCTCCCTTACTCGATCTCTCCCTCTCCCCCTCTTGGCACCGAGCACCACCACCACTGCCACCACTTTCGGCCCCACCCCGACCCAGATGCGGCGTCGCCACTACCACCGTGATCACCACCATTGTCGCCATCTCCGTCTCCTCTGCCCCTCTTCTCATTTCCCGTACTACCATAATTTTCTTAGGACACGTGCACCTCGGTGTATGTGTCAGCTTTATTTTTTGTGCTACCTCGTTTCTTATGTCACCTCGATTTGCTTGTTGCCTCGAGTAGCGGGATGCCTCAAGCTCTACGCTATCTCGGTTTGTGAATCGTCTTGATCTTCGTGTCCCTAGGCCTTTGTGCCATTTCTCGTGATCTGTGCTATATTGATTTACGCACACGTATTGACTTGCGTGTCACATTGATTTGTGCACCTTGTATTCCCTGGGAGTTCGTGTGCGTCTCAATTTACGTGCATATTCTGTTCCCCTTCACCTCGGTATTCAAGCCACTTCGGATCTCATGCGCGTCTCAATTTACGTGTACATCTTGATATGCATGCCTATATCGATCTGTGTGCCTGAGTTTCCTTGCCAGATCCTTGCACCACTTGCGGGACCCGTACAGTATAGCCTCTTGCCATCCCTTATGATTTATTTATATTTTATTGTTCGATGTTGATGTTTGCTTGTTGTGTGTTCTGAGGACCCTGATGGACGTGCGAGCTTGGATACATAGTGCCGAAGACTT
Source organism: Iris macrosiphon (assembly GCA_036927795.1). Classification (NCBI taxonomy): domain Eukaryota; kingdom Viridiplantae; phylum Streptophyta; class Magnoliopsida; order Asparagales; family Iridaceae; genus Iris; species Iris macrosiphon. The sequence continues at coordinate 148,288,310 of JAYESA010000007.1, read as the reverse complement.
GCGTATCTAGCCAACCCCTCTAGGAAAGTACCCCTTGCTCCTGTGATGGTTTCGCGCCTATACGCTTCTCGTCCTGCATTTATTTATTATAAATTATTGTACTTATAATTTTATATTTATAATGTACTGCTAATTATAGCTATTAGTGTAGAATGGTTCGATATCGGGTTGGCACCCATATTGAACAACTCAGACGGGACATCCACGACTATGAGAAAATGAGCACGACCTGGTTATGAGCATCGTCCCTATATGTCCTGTGTCTGAATTGCGGTCGGGTTACGATTTGGCAATTGATTATTGGCCTTGTGCATTGTGGTTTGGTTAAGGACAGAGGACTCTGTGGTTGTGCGTCCTACATGGCGATTCTTGTTGATTGTGTTGGTATGGTGCCCAGTACGCATTGTAGCACTTCTTAAGGCCGAGACTTAGTATTCTTGGCTTGGGATTCTACGACGGGTTGTGTCGGGTGGATACTCTATTTGTTTTATTTTGCAGATTATGTTCCGGTCCTAGAAATATAGGGGAAGTTCTGCCAAAATTTTCCAGAATTTCATATTAGGAATTTGATTCAAGAATTGGATTCATGATTTGATTCATGGGTTTGATTCGATATTTGATTCAGGGGTTTTATTCGATGATTTGATTAAGGATATTGATTCGAGACATTGATTCGGGATTGGATTCGTAATTTGATTTAGGGATTTGATTTAGGAATTCGATTTGGAAACTTGATTCGGAGATTCATTATTTGATTTGGGGATTCGATTTGGGGATTTGATTTAGGATTTGGTTTTATATTAGACGTGTAGTTACTTATCTAGCACTGTCCGATGGTATTAATTTTTAGGTTCATGTCTTCTTATCATTCTCTCTAGGTGTTGTTTTAGATTAACTTGATTGGACTAGCAGTTGTCTTACATCGGGATTATGAACTTTGGATAAATTCGAGGATTGAATATCATTTTTCATTGGAAGTATGATCTTGAAATATTGACTTGGAAAGCTTTTGTGTACTCCATTTGACATTGTAGGCCTGGGTTAGAGGCATATTATTATTATTATTATTATTATTATTATTATTATATTCCTTAGACTTGGATTATTGTATGAGTATTTCGTAGAACGAGACAAATATTGAGGGTATCAATATTTGATTTTACCCGACTTCCTAAGTGCCTGATACCTGGTACCTCTACGATTTGGTAGACCTCAGTGATCTTATATGGTTGGGGAGCATGACATTTAGTGGTTTTGTCCCTTATTTGATAATGAGGATATATATATGTATATGGTGGACCAAAGAGTTGTGTACATGACATGGTGGATCAATTAGTATATGTGATTGACTTACTGCCCTAGTGATTTCTAGTACTAGCACTTATAGATGGCTGACCTTGTTAGGTGGAATCTATATTTTATATCCCAGATGTTATGGGACTTATCGACTAATAACATGTGATCACCTGTTCTGTCACATTCGAATATTCCGCAAGCTCGATCGTCCCTGCTGAACGTGAATCACTATGTTGTAGCGCTATCGCAGGACAATCGTTCTTATTGGAACGTGATGCCGTGCGAGCCTGGAGTTGTGCTCACACAAGGCAATAATGTCAAACATCATAGTTATCATCGAAACGACCAAGTTGCAGCGAAAGTCAAGTATTGTGTACCAAGCACACATCAGACTATATACAGTAAACCTCTCGATAGGGTCCAAATAAAAATGCCACGAAGAAAATTGCCACAAAGGTGATGCAACACTCTTGCTCTTTCTCTTATCCATAAAGATACTTACTGTTTCATACATCATATTCCGTATATCCAAGCAATGCCACTACACCTGCTTACCTGAAATAATTCCCATAAATGTAGGTCAATACATAGCTGTACTGGGGAGCGGGGTAACCCACTCGTCTAAAATGACACTAAGTAGAATAGTGAATGCAAATATTTATGTGGTGATCTTTCTACTTGAATCCTAGATTCATTTCATGGCAGAGGTATGACATGTTAAAAAAAACTGTAAAGCAGGTTAAACATGCAAGCATTCAACTCAAGCAAAATATACAAGCAGATATATCCAACTTAAAAGGAAACTAGCATGCAAACCGTTCTACTCAAACCCAAGCAACACGTGAACCTATCAAACCACAATCTATGCCTTAATATCCATCCTCAAACCATGCCATAATCCAAGCCTTACTAATCCAATCATCGATATGCACACTCTTGCCCGAGGCAAGGTGGCTGCCGCCTACACGAAAAGCACAAGTCAAACCAAATCTTATCTATATGAAGTCACTGGCCAAGTCATAAAGGACTAATCAACTGCAGTTCTACCCGATCCAGCGCTGAGTAGCTATCCCGCCTGGTAGTATCAAACTACCGGTTCTACGCCCAAGGTACTTTACCATTTGTCTCCTCCATGGCCGAACGGTCCCGGTGCCTGGAGCTTATCTAGTTCGAGAAAACCAAAAACCAAACCCTGTATGCAACATGTTGTCCGTGACCGATGTTAACTCCAAATAGGTATGACGAGATAATCGAACATTCTCATCCCACTAAACGATACTCGCCTCAATCCATCCAATTATCCATAACCCTTCTCCAACAATAGCCCAAGGCACCATCTCAAGTTATTCCCATAGGCACTATGTTGCTTCTCGATACAGTATTTCAATTGGTGCAACACCCCTCGCTCAGAAAATATCGTGGCACAATGCCCCAATAGTGGCACAATGTCCTCACCGATACAGTTGTTCGGTTTCGAACCACAACTGCACGCTTTACTTGACAAAGCGCCCAACTTGATACTCGTGCATGGATGGACGCTCGCTTGCCTGCCCGAAGTACCTCGATATTCTAACCAAGATGCTCTACTCAAGCTCCAACTGCCCAAATACAAAACCAACTCAAGCCATAAATCATATCCAACCAAACGACGTACACTCTATGCACGCCATAGTACGGTAATTCCAATATTCTTGTCCAAGTGTTCAAGCCATTACGTGTGTTCCTTATTCTTAGGCATGAAGGAGTAGAGAAGAAGGGACATAGCCCACTCACCAAGTCTGATTTCGCTAGCACTCTGCCTTGCCGATACGGCCGATCCCTTGAACCCGTGGTCCGATGCAAAGCACGATTTACTTAATTGCTATGACTGTGCGAGGAGACCGTGCTCTCCAAATTATTCGACCGATAGGACTAAGGAAGATGGAATTATCGCTCCAACCCAGCTATTCCACTACTGCTCGGAACGTACACCTGATTCCATCGAACTCCATTACGATCTGTACATAAAACCAACTCAAATCAATACTTGCTCCCAAATCTAATAAATCAAAATATAATTAGCTATTGCCTCATTCAATCCGAATCAACGTAATGCACCGTGCAGTTATGGAGCATTACATAATATACCACTTAGAATCAGGTTCATCCTCGAACCAAACCAGTTTCCATTCCTTACTCGCATGTCGCTTGCCCAATTCATAACTCTGCTCCATGCAACTCATATTCTCCTGATCCAGACTCAGTATCTCGCTCGTGCTGAACGCTCGCACAAATTCCATATTCTCACTCCCTCCTTGCAGCTCTATTCAAATTTAATATATCGCTTAGTTTGGATCATCCACATATTTAAGGCGTCCCTGAAATACATACATTTCAGCCGAACTTAGCGATAGCAAATTTGGATAAGTTACAAGGGTATGTTTATGTCCGAGGCATTTATTCGCTTTACTCTCGATTGAACCAAATCTCGATGTTCATCCCAACACATTCGCACAAGAGCTATTCTCAAATACGATGATGTTTTACTAACGATCTTTCCACTTGACCCAATCAATTTGTATTACAACTCAATCCATCCGACTATCTCTGAATCCATACTAGCACCGTCCAAGCTCAACCAACTAAACTCTAGTATGACTCCAATCACACAATATTCTATATGCGCTATCTCTAAATATCATCTCTTGCTCTGAATGATCATCACAATTGATACTACCCCAGCTAGGTGACTTACCTAAATATCAAACTATGCTCTTAGGTCATCGCAGCCCAACACCTCTTCCTCAATCTTAATACCTCACTAGGTGAATGTCTATATTGAGGTTTATGTGATCCACGAAGATTTTGCCGCCATATCATAGGGATAGTGTCGCCACGATTTCAATATGGACACACTCGTCATAATTTTTAGGTTGCGCATGAAATAGTTCTTCACGCTGCTTCCACTGCCTCGAAGCACAAGATATCACCTTTGCCCTCTGTATGAGCATGCATCCCAGACTAAGTTTCGATCCATCTTGTAGATCTGAGATACATCTGCCGCATCCGGTAGTACAAGGATCTGATCTTAATGAGACGCTGCTTCAACTTCTCAAAGCTAGTCACACAGTTGTCAATTCATAAGAATGCTATTCCCTTCCGGGGCAAGACGAGTTAGAGGCGATGCTATCTTCAAAAAATTGTGACTCTAAATCTTATCAGTTGACTTAGGCCATTTCCATTATCTCTTCGATCTTTCGGCTGCATCTTCAGCTGAAGGCTATCCCAAGGATATCTCAAATCCAACACTTAGTCACTTAGACCTATCTCCAATATACACCACTCACATTCACCCTCGATGCATTCCCAAATATGCCGTCACAAGGAGTCATTCTATAGGTCTATAATATTTATTTCTGATTTGGCGATCAAGTTGCTAGAGTCATCTGTCCCGAAGCTACGCTCGATAATTGTAAGTCACCACGATGGACAATTACTATGAACCGTGCTATATCTTCTCTGCCAATATGAGACATAATCCAACCATTCCATCTGAACAAACTTCTGACTCCGAGAACTTCATACACTACCTCTGACGAATCTGTCAACCAAACGCCGCTTAACCACCTAGAGTCTTACTATCTATGCAAGCCACAATTCGTCAAACTGTACTCGTAGAAACCATCTTCCATCAATCTGCCGTTCTGTCTTGAATCCATCAAAATTTTGAACCACCATGTTCGACTTCTCGTACTACCATTTGTAATAATTTTTAAAACCATAAACTTACTCCATTCTCGTTCGTATATCATTCTTCATAGTGCACGTCCGACTTGCTCGAGCAACATAGTGATTTGCTTCAACATTACTCTCGTTTAGCTATCTTCAAAAGTCTATCCACTGCAATTCTTGTTCTTGTTCTATTCCTTAGCCCGTCTTGATTTCTCTATGTTCTGATTAGTCCACACACTCTCAATGACTCATGCACAAGTTCCAACATAATCTCAAATCATATCACCATCACTCGTTGCCTCAATCTGCCTCAGTATTGCAAGTGTTAACTTTCAATCTGACTTAATATCAACTAAACTTGCCTCATTCCAGTTCACGTCTTCCGGAGAATTCGTCTACCATCATTTCACCATTTTACCAAATTTTACTTTCGCTAAACTTTTGAGTCAAACTTCTCGAGCGCCAATATCCAAAATCTTTCAAGTTTGTACGAATCTATCGCATTGCTCCTCCAAACCAAATCGTGTTTTGCAAGTCAATTGCTCCCTTGTATTGTCAAAATCCATAGTTGTGCTCGCTACTCTTCGATATACCTATCGCTCGCTCAAGCATGACCCAACTGCTTATTCCTCATGCTCAACTCTCCCTTTGCATCCATGAATGCTCCACCAAACTTCCAAATCGTGCAAGCGAACTCTGATATTCAGCTTTCCATCTGATCGATCTGAGCTTGTTTCCAATACTTGGTCCGCATCAATCCTTCAAATTTCAAACACTCTTTCCATTGCTTTTTCTGTTCTTGTCCAACAAAACTTCCACTTACACAAGTCCGTTCTTGATTAATCAAGTCCAACAATACTTTTATTTGCACAAGTCCATTTTTGGTCGCTCAAGTCCAACGATACTTCTATTTGACAAGTCCATTCTTGATCGCTCAAGTATAACGTATCGAAGAATACCTGAGTCAAATTCTATTACACCATATACCACTTAAAAATAGAGTCGCTCTCGTGCTTACTCTGCATCGGCGAACGTCTATTCCAAACTAACTATTCTGGGATGATCCTGTCGATCGTAACTCAATATTCGCTTGTTTCATGTTCTATTACATAACTCAGCCGATGTGCACCAACCAACTTGCATTCCTGTTACCCGTATCCATTGCTACAATTCCATTGATGCCTATCCAAATTATTCCAATGCCACGCTCACTATCTGGTATACCATATACCACTATAAATTAAGTCACTACTCGCATCATAATTTTTTGCACTAATATAAGAATAATTGGCACCATCCATTCCACGTGATCCTATTATTCCCAACTCAAGGTCTGACACGAAACTCAGCCAATGCATAAACCATCTAACTTTTTATGAATCTCGTTATGCAACTTGTGCCATGTTCCATTCTCAATACTTCCAACTATTTCTCAAACTGTCTGATATTTTTGCTACATGAGCAACCCGTGCAATAATCTTTTCCAAGTAATCCAACTTAATACCCCAACTGTTCCACACATTCATCGTTCGAGCAACTCGTGCAATACTCTATTGATATTCCTAGCCAAAACTTAAACCTGCTCAACCAATACACCACACGAGCAACTCGTACAACGCTCTCTGTGATATGCCCAGCCAAAAATCAAACTTCGCCCAACACATTCGCTACACAAGCAACTCGTGTAACATTCTATTCTCGTCCAATATTTCTACTCACAACATGCCACATAACCAATCTCGTATGTCAGGCCTGATTTATGCGGCCAGGACTTATTATGCGACCGTGACTTCACATGCGATCTAGAGTCATATGCGTCATGGACTTCCCATGCGAGCTTGCTTGTGTTGATTGAATATTTTCTTATTCTTTCGTGATCCAATATATAATTGGTAATTGGACTCGAATACTGTATCCGTGCTGATACCACTATTGCCTGATATTTGTCTATAATTTAATGTGCGTCGATGTATGACACATCGTGTCACGTATTAAGTGATTATATTTGGGTTGTGTATCGAGAATATCTCCAAATTTTTGAACGCGTAATATTATAAATATATATTATTTTTCCAGCATAGGCATAATAAGCGAGTCAACTACCAAAGCGTGGCTAGGATATTAATTGTCTGAATGTTGCATACATGCTCAGGTGGATCCAGATTTGACTTTTATGGATTCGTATCTAGCATGCCCGTACTTTATACGACATCTTAAGGGTAATTCTCATGTGACCACGCTATGAGATTTTGAGCACAACCTAGGGCTAATTAGGTAACAAAAAGTGGTAGTAATATTGGAGGGAATAGTATCCCGATATCATGCCATCGAACCTTCCCACTGAGATTTATTCTTAGTGTGATATGGGCTGGCCACTACAGATACTGTATATCATCTGCCTTAGTGGAGTACAGTATCTGACCTATTATTATGCCGAGCCACTATTTTACTATAGGAACACTGGAACCGCTAATACCGTATTTTTAGCGCAATGGCCCTACGGGGAACTGGTGTATCTCGTGAATACCTGTTTTATTTATCTATTTTTTCGGTTAGCTTATGTTCGGCACTGGCATGATCTGAGGATACCTATTATGCATTATTTTTGAGATAAACCCCGACTCCACAAATAGTGAGCCATATAAGTGATTAGTCGATATAAAGAAATTGGACTTGGTTGTGATTGTATTATTCGGTTAGTAGCCTAGGAAAATAGATTCTCATAGTGTGATGGTTCAATCATTATCCTTGTTTGGTTGTAGGGTTGGGCCTTTACGCTAGGAAATGCCATGGACCTAAGTTACAACACTGAACCTATGTATTATCATATGTATTCCTTGGGTTTTTGTTTATCTATTTCATTCTTCCTTTATGGTACTTGCTATTTGGAGTCTAATTCCACTGGTTTTGTATGGCCAAGTTTTGAGCCAACATCCGATGATCCAGTGTACCTTCCCTCAACTCATGGCGTGTACCAGAAATATGGTCGCAGAGGATAACGAATGGGTTTTTTTTCTTTCCTGATCATCATTGTGGATTTACTTCTTTTGGGCGTTTAGCCACCGGCATGTGTTAGCCAGCTCGTTTGGATATTAGTCTCCTTACATGATTGTATTAAATAAGACTACAACTGGCCACTGTCATGTACTTTTGTTACTTTTCTAGCTTCTTATTTTGTACAGTTGGACTCTAGAATATTTTGAGAAAGCATTTGTGATGCCTTATTAATTTATCATATATGCTCTATGCTTACTGTTTCTTGTTTGAATGATTGAGACATAGAAGTTCTTGACCCTAGGAGACTTGATTGTAGCATGCACCTCATTGCCTTATACAACCGTGACCGCCGTACGACATATAGTACCTTGTACGAGGTAGCTGGCTATGTTCGTCTTCGTATTTCGGTACTGGGGCATGACAAGGTTTTAGTGGTGGCCTATGCAGGTCTGTTCTTCAGACTTATGGGGTGTCATGGTCATAGGAGTCTCAATCAAACATGATCCTTCTTGAAATTCTGAATTCGTCCTCTTCGATACTCAGCTTAAATTTTTCCAGATTGGTTGCTTCCTTATTTCTTTTCGTCATGTACTTGATATTTCTTATGCTCTTCTTTAGGGCTTCTCCTTCCCTTAATATTGCAGCAATAAGAGAGACAGAGTTGCCAGTGGAATGAGATCCTGTAGAACCCCAGCCAAGGATCCGAGTTGAGCCTACGATAAATGGGACAGAGCAACAGGCTCTAGGTGTTCCCGTACCTCCCACAGTGCCAGTAATACTGGATACCCCGACCTTGCTAAAGATTATCCATAGATTATTGGCTGTCCAACAACACCAAATGGTGGTGCAATAATAACAACAATAGTAAAATCAACAACAACAGCTTCAGCAGCAGGAACAGAATGTCATGTTGAACCAAGGGTTGCAAACGGCCCTAGAGCGAGGCGGGAGAACAAATTCTAGGATATCTGTTATATTTTGCAGAATGAACCCCATATATTTTGATAGCACGGAGGACGCAATCACGGCAGATGATTGGCTCCAGGATATTGAGACCATTCTGGTAGAAGCCAAAGTTTCGGCCGAGGAACATGTTGACCTGGTTCACATACAACTCCAAGATCTTGCAATAGATTGGTGGGTCACGATGGAGGTAGGATTGAGACATCCTATTTCATGGAATAATTTTAGGACTCGGTTCAGGGTGAAGTACTTTGGGATTGTGGCTCAGTATGAGTTATAACAAAGGTTCATTAACCTCAAGCAAGCAGAAAGGACAGTAGACGGCTATGCATCAGAATTTTGCCAACTAAGCTGGTTTTCTCCAATAATGGTGGCAACATAGTTGGAGAGAGCAATGAGGTTCTAGCAGGGACTTCACTTAGATATCTTACACATAATATAGGTGCATGACTAGCAGACCTTCGAGGCGGTATTGATAGTAGCCAAGAGGGATGAACTTAGGATGACATCAAGCAGAGTGAATTGGAAGAGGCCTCATGGACAAAGCAATGAGGAAGGACCAGTACCGTGAATATCAGCACCATCTTCTGGCATTCGTATCCATGACTTAACACAGAGGAGGCCAGTGACTTTGATAGGGATGATACCAACTCGGCAACAGCAGCCGAGACAGCAGCAACAATAATAACAACAAAGACGGGGAGCGCCGACATATTGTACCTACTGTGGCAGATAAGGTCATACCCGAGATGTTTGTTGGACAGCTAACTGATTATGCTTGAGATATGTGAGCCCTGATCACAAGGTTTCCACATGTCTATTGATACAGAGGCTAGGAGGACCAATACAACAGTTTTCTGAATTGCCAGATCCAAGGACAGTGCAGTAAGGAGGACCTGCAACAGCAGTATGGCATTTAGCTCAGCGTTTATTGTTGACGCAAGCCCATCTTTATAGATAGCAACAACAACAGAATTAGCAGGGACCGCAACCACGACAGCAACAGGGAGCTCGACAAGGTCAAGGGTAGGCACTCACCTTGTCCTTGGAGGAAGCTATGGCGTCGGACGATATAATGACAGGTAACATTTCTATTACAATATTTTCTGCTATATCTTTAATTGATTCTGGAGCTTTGCACTCATTTATATCTACACAATATACGATATGTATTGGATTAAAGTTTGAGGCATTGCTAGAGAGGCTGAATATACTCACTAGCAATAGGATCGTAGAAGTTAATAGGATGTGCCTAACATGTCCAGTCGTAGTATGTAGGCATTTATTGCCTGAAAAGTTAATCGAGTTTCCTATGGGTAACTTTGACATTATCTTAGGCATGGACTGATTGAGAGACAATCATCCAACGATAGATTATCGTGAGGGTAGAGTGTTGTTTAAAATTTTTAGTCTAGAAGAGTTTATCCTTAGCAGAATAACAAGAGACCAGCATAAGAGAGGAGTCGCAACAATAACAAAGGAAGAAGATCCGCTGCCCAAGACAGTTGAAGAATTCATGGACGTCTTTTATGACGAGCTTACCGGATTACCCCCAGTTAGAGAAGTAGAGTTTCGTTTAGAGTTGATACCAGGAGAAAAACTAGTATCCTAGAAGATATACCTAATGGCACCATCAGAACTTAATTAATTATATCGACACGTAGAAGAACTGAAGGCGAAGAAGTTTATTCGGACCAGTGGATCACCGTAGGGAGCACCAACGGTACTAGTGAAGAAGAAGGATGGATCGACGTAGTTGTGTTTGGATTATAAGCGGTTAAATACAGTAACCGTGAAGAACAAGTATCACTACCACATTTATAGAATTGGGGTATTTTAGTCTTTTCATATATATTTAATTTATATGCATGTTATATTATTAATATTATATATTTTAATTACTTGTTAGCATACAATATTAGTTAGTGGACTTATGTAGTAGACCTAACTAGACTAGACTTGAGTTTGGACCAACATTAAGTTAGTGATACTTGAGTCCAATTTATTAGCCTTTATCATTAAGTTAGTCACTTAATTAATTAACCATTAGGAGTAAAAGCTTCCTCTTGATTATTAATTCTTCATGACAAACCCTAGGGGGCATTATAAATATACTATACTAGCTAAACCCTAGGAAATAGGGGCCGACCCTAATTTTAGGGAGGGGACACTCTCTCTCATCTAATTCTTCATTCCCTTATTTCTAAATTAGGGTTCTTCCTCCTTTAGTTCATCCCACCACCAAATCAACCCTATTTTTCTCCCCAAATTCTTCATCCTCACCATCTAAGAAGACCTAGAAGCTTGGCTTGCAAGGAGCATTGGAGAAGGAGGAGTTTGCAAGAAGCATTGGAGAAGGAGGAGTTTGGGCTAGGAACTCTTTGGTTTGTATTGGGAATTCATCTCCCAATAGGTGGCAACCTCAAATCCCTATTTAAATTCTGTTTTTATTATTTGTTTGGCCATTAGGAGCCCACCCATGGATTATGAATACTCATAAGAGGGGAGAATAAGTTTAGATTGATTACATTAGGAATCCTACATGGTGATGTGTCCATATTGGGAGTTTTGTGTCCACGAGTGTATTCTCTCCATTCTTTATTTGAACTAATCATATTAGTTATAAATAGATGTATTTGATATGTATAATTGCTATTGGTTGGATATTGGGGATTTTTTTATGAGATTTATAATATATCATAGAGTATCAATGATGCACTCAAAGTGTTTGTTAATATATATATATATATATATATATATATATATATATATATATATATATATATATATATATATATATATATATATATATATATATATATATATATATATATATATAAACCATACTTATATGTCTATATTTTCTATTGTGTATATGTGATATGTGTGTGGGTGTAATATGTAGACGGGAGAGTGAGGTAACAGTGAGCAGTGGCAATAATAACATGTGCAGGTGTTTTGCTTAGAGGCTTGAACACTGTGTGCCGAGTGAAGAAGAGGGGACGGAACTGTGAACTGTGTTCACAAGTAGGGGGTTTGTGATTGTTGTGGTGTGTTGTGTGTTGCAGGCAGGATTACTGGACTTGTGTAGGTCTGCAATCAAGAGTAGAGCTAGTAAAAGGTTGTATATTGGTGATGCTTGGCTTTAAAGGGGACCTCGGGTCTGATTTAGATCTGGAGCAAGTTGCAAGAACCGTAGTAACTGCAATATTTAGTGGCCATAACAACAGCAAGGCTAGTTAGGAAGGGATGAGGTAAGTAGCAACTGTAATTTAGTAGGAATTTGCCAGGGGTAGAGACTGAGGTGCACTGGAATTAAGGACAATAGTAGGTGCTCCAAGGTTTGTGCAATCGAGACATAAGTATTGGGGGTGCACGAGCAATGCCAGATATGTGGGTGACAGTCGAGTAGATGATAGGGTGTATACTCAGTTAAGTAGGCTGTGAACATCAGTAACTAGAAAGTTTTGTAAGGTCAGTTGTAAGGGCTTTGAGTATCAGTGGGGGAGGGCACTCTGGTCTGGGTACAGTGCATCAGTTGGGTGTTAGATGCTCGGGTAGGTGTTAGGAGTAGCATATAGGTATTTATGAGATCAATGGTGTTCAGGTGGGGTAGAACTGATACCAACTTGGTATCAGTTGCTACAGCCACAGTAAAGTCGAGTATTTTGGACTGACACATGGGTATCAGTTGCAACTATGATGTTAAGTTTCAGATTTGGAGATGATACAGTATCCCTGTACTAATAGGATGCTTGTGTTATCAGGTTAGTGATACTGTGTATGATTATATTTGAGATGGTGAGGAGTTATAGAGTGTGTGTATTTTACCTGAGAAGTAAGTATCAGTGACTGATACAATGGGTGTTTGTGACCATATGATACAAGTATTAGTTAATCTTTAAGAAGTTAATGGACATTCAGTTGTATGGCATTTGGATATAGCTTGTGAGAGAGTGTGTGTTACCCTAATGTTAAGATTGATTGAGTATGCATCAGTCATAACCCTGGGGTGTAACTGCAGTATGGAGCAAGGAGGAGTATGTATGATTACTGTGTGTATTGAGGTCGGGTTGCAGGCCTGTGCACGGGGTGTGCAGGCCTGTGCACGTGGTGTGCAGGTATGTCGTTGGAGTGATGGTGTTGTGTGTATGTGCATGAGGTAAGGGGAGACAAGGTTGGACTGATACCACCTTTGTATCAGTTGTCAATTGTGCTAAAGCACAGTGAGAAGTATCCATGGGTAAGTGAAGTATAAATTAGTAATATTTAAACCTGTACACAAGTTATTTATATACTACTAACCTCTAGTGTATAGATATTATCTATAGATAATTAATACTAATAGTTATCCTAGCTAATAATGACTAGTACTAGTTATATGTTGTCTAAATAGACTAATATGATATAGAATAGACTAATGGACCTAGTTAACCTGGTTGGACTTAGACATGGCCTAGAAACCTCATGTTTAGTTAGTCAATCATACTCATCCTTTAATTCACCTTTTAACAGTAATATTTGATATATAGGTTTGTGACTCCATTTTGGGCATCGACAATCACACTTTGCTCAGGACCTCAGGCGAGTACATTCTCTGTCAGTTTCTTTATTTTGACGATTACTATGATTCTAGTATGTAGTATTATGCTTGATTTATGACACAGTGGATACACGGGTTAGTATCATAGATACCGGTCATAAGGAATCATGATTGGATCCATTGTACTAACCGAGGATGGGAAAGTATTAGTTGATTATGTGATCATACAACACCTACTTGTGCATAGCTCACCTTCATCTATACGTGGGTGTAGCATGACCTTATTACTTGCACATAGCTCTCCGTATATGATTGGCCTGATCCCTTACTATACTTGTGTATAGCCAATCATATATGGTAGAGCCTGATACGTCCCAAGCCGATCACATAATAATTAATATTTCAAGGCACATAGTAGTTGTTCATATCTCTTTTCCAGTTTATACCTGCTGATACATTTATTCCTTGTTTATTTACAGTTCATTATTACCTGTGAGATGATTATCTGTGTACCGATTTTCTTATTGTCCAGTATTTCTTCTATCTTGTATTTTTATTGCTTACTGTTTTATAGTCTTGGTTAAATTAATGGAATTATGGTTAGTTTATGTGCTCCGCTCCAATCCTGACTGGATAATATTTTTCTGAGGATCTCGAGGCTTTCTGTCCCACTTATTACAGGCCCGAAATAGACGAGGATTTCATCCAGGAGCTTCAGGAGAATTCTATTCCAGTTTTGGATCTATTAGTAGAGACTTCGAGTCTAGAATTCATTTATAGTTGGATTATAGACTTGAGATACTTTGAGTTGTATATTTTATTTGGATTTCTTATATTGATGTTTAGACTCTAGACTCATGGATGTATGATGTATATATTTTTTTTCTCTTTTCCTTTATATCATTATCGTGTCATTTCTCTTCCTTATAGAATTATGTGATTGCGTATTGTTATTATTGTCATATTTATATTCATCTTGTCATCTTTATGGAGTTGAGATCATTGACAAGTGTTTTATATATATATATATATATATATATATATATATATATCATTGTGAGATGTGATTGGTAGTATTGTGACCTAGATAACATTCTACCGCCGATGCTGTGGCATAGGCTAGACGTACCCACAACTCATGCCCGAATTCTGGGTACGGGTCGTGACCAAAAGTACCCATTACCATGGATTGATGATTTGTTTGACCAATTAAGTGGAGCAAGAGTCTTCTCCAAGATAGATTTACGATCAAGATATCATTAGGTGCGAGATCGGGAGCAAGATATACCGAATATAGCATTTAGGTCAGGATATGGGTATTATGAATTCTTAGTTATGTCATTCAGACTAACTAATGCTCCAACGGTATTCATGGATTTGATGAACCGTATTTACATGCCTAACTTAGACTAATTTGTGGTAGTATTCATCGATGACATCCTGGTATATTCTTGTAACAAGGAGGAGCATGAAGAACATCTTGGGATAGTGCTGCAAACTTTGAGGGAGCACCAGTTATATGTGAAGCTTAGTAAGTGTGAATTTTGGCTGGATCACATATCCTTTCTTGTGTACATTATTTCTGGAGAAGGAGTGTCAATTGATCCCAATAAGGTAGATACAGTAGAGAACTGGCCAATTCTGAAGATAGTAGCAGAAGTACGTAGTTTTCTGGGCTTAGTAGGATACTACAAGAGATTTGTGTCAGATTTTGCTAAGATCTCGGCACCATTGACTCGGTTGACGCACAAGAAAGTTAAATTTATATGGTCAGCAAAATGTCAGATAGCCTTTAAAAAGTTGAAGAAGAAGTTAATCTCTGCACCAATCCTTACTCTTCCAGCAGGCTCCGGAGGATTCACAGTGTATTGAGATGCATCTGAAAAAGGACTTGGAGATTTTTTAATGCAAAAAGGGAGAGTGATAGCGTATACTTCTTGGCAGCTCAGAGATCACAAAAAAGAACTATCAAACTCATAATTTGGAGTTAGTAGCAGTAGTGTTCGTACTTAAGCTATCGAGGCACTACTTATATGGCGATCGAGTAGAAATATTCACAAATCATAAGAGTTTGAAGTATGTGTTCACGCAAGAGGACCTGAACATGAGGCAGAGAAGGTGGCTAGAGTTGTTGAAAAATTATGACGTAGAACTTCAGTACCATCCAGGTAAGACAAATATAGTAGCTGATGCACTTAGAAGAAGATGTGGCAAATTTATGTTTACTACTCAGAAGCACATTTTAGAGGACTTACGAGAGATGGGTATCGAGATAATACTTTCACAGAATATAGGAGTTTAGGCCAACCTACAGATTCAGTCAACTTTGGTAGATAGAATCAAACTAGCTCAGGTAGAGGACCTGAAGATTCAAAAGCTACAAGAAGAATGTGAGTCAGGTCTTCGGAAGGAGTTGACAATACATGCAGATGAAACACTAAGGTTTAGAAATCGTCTATGCGTACCAAACGGGGATATTCGATATATAATAAATGCCTGAAGCACACAGTTTCCAGTATTATATTCATTTGGGAGGCGTAAAGATGTATCAAGATATCAAGCAACACTTTTGGTATAAACGGAATAAAGAGGAAAATATCATGCTTTGTATCGCGATGCCTGATATGTCAGCAAGTGAGTCACCGGAGGTTACATTGATGATGGCGGAGACCGAGGAGGCACAATTTCCTATGGTACTTTATGAGTTTCCTGACGTATTTTCCAATGAGCTACCAGGTATACCACCAATTAGAGATGTGGAGTTCTATATTGATATGATTCCGGGAGCAGAGCCAGTATCAGAGAGTTTACAGGATATCACCATCTGAGTTGGAGATCTTGTACCGGATGATTGGGGAGTTGAGAGCCAAGGGATTCATTAGACCTAGTGCATCACCTTGGGGAGCCCCATTACTTCTTGTTAAAAAGAAGGATGGTTCATCGCGTTTAGTTATTGATTATATAACACTTAATAAGATAACCATTAAGAACAAGTATCCATTGCCCAGGATAGATGACTTGTTTGATCAGCCCAGTAGGGCAGCTATATTTTCTAAGATCGATTTACGGTTGGGGTATCATCAGATCAGAGTCAGAGAGTAGGATATACCTAAGATGGCGTTCAGATCTAGATATGGTCATTGGGAGTTCCTAGTTATGCCATTTGGAGCGACTAATGCACCAGCTATATTCATGTCTCTCAAGAATAAGATCTCCATGCCTTACCTAGACTAGTTTGTGATAGTGTTTATTGATGATATCTTGGTCTATAGTTGGAGTGAGGAAGAGCATGAGCAGCATCTTCGCATAGTTCTTCAGATTCTTCGAGAGCAGCAGCTGTACGCGAAGTTCAGCAAGTGTGAGTTATGGCTTGATCGTATTTCATTCTTGGGACATATCATTTCTGGTGGAGTCGAGGTGTATCCCAAGAAGGTAGAGGCTATTGAGAGTTGGCTAGTACCCCGTACAGATTCAAATATACGCAGTTTTCTGGGTCTAGCAGGCTACTACAGGCAATTTATGACAGACTTTGCTAGGATCTCCGCACCCTTGATACGGTTGACGTATAAGGATATGCGCTTTGAGTGGTCAGATGCTTGTCAGATTAATTTTGAGAAGCTCAAGCGAAGTTTGATTTTGGCTCATATTCTGACACTTCCAGTGGGACCAGGTGGGTTCTCAGTATATCGTGATACTTTAGGAGTGGGACTAGGATGCGTCCTTATGCAGCATGGCAGAGTGATAGCTTATGCGTCTCGGCATCTTCGAGACCATGAGAAGAGTTATCCGACATATTATCTTGAGTTGGCAGCAGTAGTGTTTGCACTTAAGCTCTGGAGGTATTACCTATATGGTGATCGAGTGGAGATCTTTCCAGACCATAAGAGCTTGAGGTATGTATTCATACAGAAGGAACTCAATATATGTCAGAGAAGTTAGCTCGAGTTATTGTCGGACTACGATCTTGACCTTCAGTATCACCCAGGGAAGGCCAATATCGTAGCAGATGCCTTGCGCATGAGAGGAGGAGCTTACTTCTTGACAGAACAGTACCACATTTTGGAGGATCTATAGGAGATGGGTATCGAGGTAGTATTACATACTGATATCGGTTTTATGGCTAGTCTACAGGTTCAGTCTTCTATAGTTGAGAGGATCAGAGCGGAACAGACTGGTGATGCGAGGCTTCAGCAGCTCAGAGCAGAGTGTGAGTCAGGACATAGACCAGAGTTGAGCATTCATGAGGATGAGACTCTTAGGTTGGGAGTCAAGTTTGTGTGCCGAGAGAAGATATCCGACAGAAGATTATGTCAGAGGCCCACAATTCTCAGTATTCAGTACATCCAGGAGGGACGAAGATGTATCAGGATATTCATCAACACTTCTGGTGGAATGGTATGAAGAGGAAGATTGCTCGGTTCGTTTCTCAGTGTTTAGTCTGTTAGAAGGTCAAGGCTGAGCATCAGAGACCGGCCAGACTACTTTAGCTTTTACCAATTTTGGAGTGGAAGTGGGACCATATTACTATAGACTTTGTGACTGGTCTTCCTACATCCCCATATGGTAGAGATGCTATATGGGTTATAGTGGATCGACTTACAAATGTTACTCACTTTCTTTCTTTCAGAGTGGGCCAGTCTACAGAGCAGTTAGCTGAGATATACATGAGACAGATAGTTAGATTACATGGCGTTCTAGTTAGTATAGTTTCTGATAGAGATTCGTGATTTATGTCTCATTTTTGACAGAGCCTACAGTAGATTCTGGGTACTAGGTTGAAATTCAGTTCAGCCTACCATCTGTAGACAGACAGATAGTCAGAGCATACTATTTAGACTTTAGAGGATATGCTCCGAGCTTGTACACTTGACTTCGGTAGATCTTGGGAGGATCACTTGCATTTAGTAGAGTTCTCCTATAACAATAGCTTCCAGGCAAACATTCAGATGGCATATTTCAAGGCTTTGTATGGTAGGAGATGCAGATCACCGTTATCTTGGGATGACATTGGCGAGAGTCAGATGCTTGGTCCAGAGATGATTGCTCAGTCGGTTGGAGTGATCAAGAAGATCAGAAAGGATCTCAGAGTGGCTCAAGATTGCTAACGTCTTTGGGCAGATCATCACCATCTTCATCTTGAGTTCTCTGTCGGCGATCATGTATTTCTGAGGATTTTTCTACCCATGGAGTTATCAGATTTAGAGTACGGAGAAAGCTTAGTCCTAGATATATAGGTCCGTTCAATATTCTTGAGCGAGTTGGAGACATATCTTATCGTCTAGCTCTTCCATCGCTTCATGAGGTACATGATATCTTTTACGTATCTCAGTTGCGTCGTTATATTTCAGACCCGAGCCATATCCTAGATTATTCTGAGTTGGTTGTTGGTACCGACCTATCATATGAGGATAGGTCCGTATCTATTTTGGACCAGAAGGAGAAGGTTCTCAAGAACCGGACTATCAGATTAGTTCGTGTTGCTTGGGGGCATCACTCACTGGGCAAGTCGACGTGGGAGCACGGGGATGATATACGTACTCGTTATCCATTTCTTTTCGACTTGGGAGGTATACTTATTCGTACACTCGTGTCCTATCTTAGCTTGTACATGTAATTGACTGATAGCTTATTTGTTATGTCTGTTATTATTTCTTTCTGATTTTTTGTTGTTGCCAAAAAAATTTCATGCTCATGTGAGTTTCTTGCTTATTTTCGGTTTCGTGCTTGCTTTCTTGGATTTTCTTGTTAGTTGATTTTGGATCCTTATGGAATTTTCGATGACGAAATTTTTCTAAGAAGGAAAGAGTTGTGAGACTCGTCTCACAGTATTTGTATTTTATGCGGATATGTATTTTGTGCTAGTTATTGCATTTTATTGGATCTCGAGGAAGCCCAAAATTTCTTAAAATTGAAACTTTACTACCTGACCGGTATACCAACGGTATACTATAGTATACCGACGGTATACTACCCGGCAGATATTTGTTTCACTTTTTGAGATATTTTTGAGATATTTCTCTATAAATATTACTTGATTCATTTCATTTCTTTCTTTCTCTTTCTCTCTGCTCTCTTCTTCATTTCTCTCTCAAGCTTGAAAACGTGATCTTGAGACCTAGAGTGTGGTTTTTGAAACCCTTCGTGGTGGTGAACTAGAAGGTTTAGGCTGGGAGTTCGTGTTAGGCAAGTACACCTTGCCAATTTCGTGAACTTATTTTACTTTCTGTCATTTTACTTTTCTGGAGCTTGGTTATTGATTTTTAGTTTAGACTTGCTACTATTATTGTTCATATCGTAATTTCTAGCCTAGTGACCATCTCGATTTTGTTTTCTGGTAGAATCTTATTTCGTCCCTTTTTGGTAACTTGGTAACGAAAACGGTACCGAAGTTGTGATCGTGAGAATTAGTCCATATTGTGAAATGAGACTTACCATAAACTTGACTTCTTGTTAGACTTGGTTCTTGTAATTTTCGGAGTTTGATTTGGTTCCCGAAAATTAGACTTGACTTAACCATGTTTATTCATGAAAACCGACATACCGATGGTATACTATAGTATACCGACGGTATACCAATTTTGACCTACTTGATTTCTAGATATTTTCTGTGAACCATATCGGCATACCAACGGTGTACTACAATATACCGACGGTATACCGATCATGCCGACATTTGTTGACCGACCTCAGGATATTTGTCTTGGCCGGCATACCGATGGCGTACTGCGATGTGCCGACGGTATACCAATTAGTGGAAATTTATTTTCCAGTAACTTTTTGCCTACTTGGAACAACATACCGGCGGTATACTACAGTATACCTACGGTATACCAATTTGTTGGAATCCAGAACTTGCTGTATTTTTTCTATCTTTGGATCGGTGTACTGTACTGTACCGACGGTATACCGATCGTGTACTTCCTTTAGGAATTCTTTATTTTTATGATTTTCGTTTTGATACTTCTGGCTTTTGCTTGGACACGCGATGACTTGACCTGATTTTGGACATGAACTTACATGGCTTCAGATGACATGACTTGACTTGTCTTTACTCGATTTCACTCTGCTTTGTCCGGCTACACATGATGACATGATTGATTGGACTTGACTTGGCATGACTTTACATGGCTTCATCGGACATGTCTTGACTTGGTTTTACTTGGTTTCATCTGGCTGGACATAGCTTCACATGGTTGTACATGGTTTCACTTGGCTTCACCTGGATTGACATGGCTTCACTTGGCTTTACCTGCATTCACTTGGTTTCACGTAGCTTGGTTCTTGTCGTGGCTTACATGAGTCCGTTTGTACAATATATATTAAACTTGTTTATATTACTAGTAGAACTTGTTTTGTTGCATCATGTCTATGATGGATTCTGTGGAATGCCACACCCGGATTCATACAAGAAACTTCTAGGGGTTAATAACTAGATATTCATTTAGTACATGGCTAAGGATTTTCCTAGATTTTATGCAGTCCCGGTTATTCATACAATTATCTTGAGGAGTATCCAATGGTTTATATTATGGTCGGTGCTGGTTTGTGCGTATGGATATCACAGACAGACTGTAGGGGCATGCGATCAGAAGGAACTCTAGCATCACGTTGCATTATAATTGTTAGTAATTAGGATTGTGATAACCCTAGTTAGTTAAAGTATCCAGCCGTACTTATATGATTTGCAGTGATTTATGGATGATAGATAGTCTAGGCTTTACATGATCACACTTATATTTTCTGCACTTGTTACCCTATTGATTATCAATTCAGGATATGTCTCATTGCAGGTTTATAGTATTTCCTTTATTATCCTGAGATCATTTACATTCAGTCTTTACTTTCAGTATTTGTATTGCTTGTGTTGTTGATTTAAGTTCCTAGATTTGCTTCATTTGTGGTACTTGCTATTTGGGGGTCTGACCCCACTGGTTTTGTATTGCCAGATCCAGTAGCAGCACCGGAAGATCTTCCGTACTTTTCTGAGGATGGTGGCCACCAGGAGCACCAGACCGCTTGAGTGGGTTTTCATACTTCCCCACTCAGATGTACGTTCTACTTTTGTTGGCGTTTAGCCACTGAGCACGTGTTTAGCTCGTGTTTTGGTTTGATCAGTAGCCTACGGGCAATAACATGATTAACATATCCTAGGGTTGATCATGTATGACTCAGATTCTGGCTAGTTTATTCATTTTGTATTCACTAGCATCATAATCATCTGTATATTATAGTTTGAGACGCTTTACTATTATATTTCAGCTGATCTTACATCTTGTTAGTAATCATGTTGTTCTTGTGATTGAGACACTAGGGTTTGTTGGACCTAGGCTTGACTGTTGGTTTGTAGTAGTGACCCCTCATGTCTTACAATTTCAGCGTATATACAGAATAGCAAAGTGCTCTAAGTATACATACCTGGTCTTGTCAGCCCTGCTCTTTAGTAATCTGGTTCTGGTACGTGACATCCTCTCTTCCATTTTGTATTTTCTAAAAAAAAAATTTTGGGAACTTATTTTCTGAGTATTCTTTAACAAACACAGTTTCTTTCACTGTGTATTATAATGAGTAACCAAACAATCCCAAGAATTCAACAAGATATCACTATCGTGAACGACAAATGTCTACAACGAAAGTGTCCCTAGTGGGAGATTCAAGGACTGGGGGAGTTTTTAAGATAAAGTTGTGTCACTATTTCTTTTGTCATTACATGTATCTAAGAGTCCCGAAGTAATAACTGACAAAATAACACTTGGTAATAAAATCTCACAGAAGTGTCCGGTGTGGCCTCCACCTGTCACTTTGCTTTTCACTCCCCAACCAATTCTAGAAAGAGAGAGAGGGAGGGGGGAGTGCACCCCCAATCCACCACCACCATCTTCCTTTCCAACCTCTTTTCCAACTTTCCAGAGAGGAGAGGAGAGGAGAGGAGAGAAGTGAAGAGAAGGAGATGAGGATATTGGGATCACCGGCGGCGGTGGCGGCAGATGTATCCGACTGGTGGTCCGACGTCAACGAGTCCCAGCATTGGCAGGACGGGGTCTTCTACTCCCTCTGCGCCGCGTTCGCCCTCGTCTCCGCCGTCGCTCTCGTAATGATATGATGATACTCTCGTAATCATAACTTAGCCTTTTCTTGATTCTTGTCCAACTTTGGTTCTTGTTGGGTTTCTCCAGGTCCAACTTATTAGGATCCAGACGCGGGTGCCGGAGTACGGCTGGACTACGCAGAAGGTCTTCCACCTCATGAATTTCATCGTCAACGGAGGTACCGGCTCTCCAAACCAAATGTGACCCATCTCGTTTCTTTTCTTTTCTTTTCTTTTTTCGTAAGATTGTTTCCCCCCTCTTCTTTTTGTTGATTATTGACCTTTTTGCAGTGCGCGCTGTGGTGTTCGGATTCCATGCCCAAGTTTTCCTTCTGAAGCCGAAAGTAAGCTTTTTCTTGTTTTTTTCCCCGGAATGTTGCGACTGTTGGTTTGGTGGTTGAAGGAAGTTAGATTATAGCTTTAGTACCACACCATCGATAGGTAATGGGAGAATGAGACACATGTAGACTTATGAAATTGGTCCCGGCCGGAAGTAACAAGAGATTTTGTGGTAGTTGGTCCGGACCAGAGTTTTTGGATGTCCGGAACAAAAATCAAAATGGTACCTCCTCCTAAATATATATATGTATAAAAAGTTTAGAAGTTCCTTTTTAAAAAATAAGGCCAAGGTACAAGTGAAAACCAACCTTACTACTAACTCATTATGTTAATATTATGTTGTATGAACACTAATATTTAAAATATTAGAATATATATATATATATATATATATATATATATATATAGTAGTGCTCTAGAACCACCCGGATGTATCTTACATATGTTGGATTGAGATTGAGTGGTTGAAATTAAAAAGTGGTGGGGTCTACACATTTTAATCTCAACCACTCAATCTCAATCTAACCCATGATAAATCGGGTGGGGTGGTTCCATAATATGAAACCATTTGGATGATTTTAGAACATTTCTGTGTGTGTGTATATATATATATATATATATATATATATATATATATATATATATATATATATAAAAAGAAATCTAATGTTTTGATGTTCCTCAAAATTTTGGGTCGTGCGATTGTCCAGTCTGTCCTTGGCCAGGGCCGACCCTGCGTGGTATAGACTATATCATTAACGTGCTTTCAGAGCAACCCAAGTTCAAATCTCAGTCTCGACGAGATTGACCCGTGCAATTTAGGCGGATTTTTGTAATATATCTTACCTCATGGAACAAATCCTATATAGAATTCATCTAGCATTTGTAACCTTTATTTCCTTTTCTTAGGCTAGAGATTTTTTGTTCGGTTGAGGGCTTACTATTAGTTCTTGCTAAATCTGTTGCTTGATTCGGAACTTTCTCATTCTGAAGATTATGGTTTGATAACTTGTTATTTCTTAATTTCCCTGTTGTTTCTTTAATCGTTGTTGTTCCTGCTTGTTGTAAATCATAGAGGACAAGTCATAGATGTTTGATCCTTCAAGTTCAAACAATGTGTTTGTTACACCTTCCTATCACCAATTCTCAAAATTCTCCGAGTGATTAGCCCTTTTTTTTTACTTTCAATTCATGTTCATGACTACCTAGTATGTTTGTGATATTTTACATTGCCAAAGTTTTTCCCTCTTCTTTGTTGTCAATTGTTAATGGCCGGTGATAAACAAGGAGTTGTCATGCTTGGATCAGGTATTTACTCTAGTATTATTGAACCTTCCTGGAATATTGTTCTTTTCCACCTACACGCTACTTGTTCTATTCTGGGCAGAGATATATCATCAGGTAAGTTTAAAGTACATACCTATATTACTTAAACTGCTCTTGAGTTACTAATAATCTATAGCTCTAATTATGTTACCAAGCATTCTCACTTTTTCTTTAAATTGTGGGCAGGCAAGGAGCCTTCCAACAGACAAGTTAAGGATTGTCTACATCTCAATTAATAGTGTGATATATGTTATCCAGGTTTGTTTACTTTTGCAATATATCAATAGATTGGTTACTCATTGTTAAATGGAGTTTGTAATTTCATACTCTAAACCTAGATTAGGTTTTATAATTTTATTTCAGGTTCTGCAAAAGAAATTGAATTAGACTAGAATTAAAGTTAAGTTTATGCTTATCTCTAGTTTGGATAGAGGTTATCTATTGGAATTTAGATGGACTTAGTAGTCTATCATATCTTTTTTAAAGCCTATGTAAAGGGCCTAAACCTCTCCTGATTCCAAGAACCGAGCAGTGTGAGAACATTCGTTACTGCAGGACACGGTGTGGGAAACTGTCCAACATGTTTCTTGATATTAAATGAAAAAGGCAATTGAATTGCTTGACACATCCTGGATACCCTGGATACTTAGCCTTGTCATGCACACCTCTTACCGTATATATGTTGTGCCTGAATTCTTTAATTGTTATTTTTTTATCTGGATTCGTCTTGTTTGTCTCGTACATATAAATGTTCCAATGGACACAAAATTCATTTTTATTAGAAATTACTATTGAGAAGGTAGTAAGTACCGGACTTTAGCTTCTAGGTCTTCAGTTTTTTGCTTATTTAGCTGTGTCCTAGATACATTGTTCCGAATGTTTACTTACAAGTGGAATATACTCCATGTTCTTCCCCCATATGATTGCTTGCAGAAGGAAATCTATGGAAGTAACTGATAAATTGTTTCTACATGATATTATTTCTGATTCGGTCAAGATTAAGGCATAATATAAATTATTGTTTACTCTGGCCTATAATTCTCATGGAAATCAGTTTGGGTCAGGTTTGCATATGGGTATATCTTGGGATAAATGACAACAATGTTGTTGAGTTAATTGGAAACGTATTTATTGCAGGTAAGTCTTGATCGATCATCTCCCAATCTCACTCTTTTCATAATTATTGTATGACATGCATCTGATCTCTTTGTAATTTCAGTGGTATCCTTCATAGCTGCACTTGGTTTCTTGATATATGGAGGAAGGTAAAGTTTTTGACATCAACCTATATTGAACTATCTCAATCTACTATGAGTCTTTTACTCATTATGACTTGTTAATTTACAGGCTATTTTTCATGCTGCGGAGGTTCCCCATTGAGTCAAAGGGACGCAGGAAGAAACTTCATGAGGTTCATTACTCTCTATCACTAATTGCATGTCAACAGGAAACTGATGCGCCATGGTTTGTTATTTTTAGTGATTTAACATAAATTTTGGTAAAGTGAAGCAATCAGTAATATTTTTCTTCCTCATGGCCTATTTTATTAGAGGAAATAGAAACGGTAGTACAAAATTGAGAAATTTTACTTTCTTAAGACTAAGAAGGGACTTTCTCACTATTCATTCTTGTTTGCTTCAAGATTTTGGAGGATGGGAAAGGGCCTCAATTAATGCAAAGTTTCTTGCTTTTAATTTAAATATTCATTAAATGGTATGTTTAAATTCCCTTCATATAAATATAAAGTCCTTATGTGCCATCCTTTTCCGCATCCCATTAGCTTTCTAGGGTTGTGAGAAGAAAGTTAATCATAAAGAGATCCGAGTGTTAGGACAGTTCTCGATTAAAGAACTTTTTCCAAGGAAAAGAGAGAGTATAGAAATTTGACCCCAACCTATTCTTTAGATTTGGCCTTTGCCACAGAAGATTTTAGTAGAATACTTAGCTTAATTTTATTGATGGTTGGGACTACATATATATAGGAGAGGCTACCCCCTCTCTCTACTATTCTACTAGATGTGGGACTAAACACCCACTAATACTCTCAACACTCCCCCGCAAGATGGACAATAGATATCAATTATCCTCGTCTTGTTACATAGTTTAGAAAGACTCGATGAATTAAGACCCTTAGTCAGACAATCTGCAACTTGTTCTTCTGAGCGAACGTGATCGAACTTTAATATTCCTCTTTCTAGCTTCTCTTTGATGAAGAACCGATCGATCTCGATGTGCTTAGTTCTGTCATGCTGGACTGGATTGTTAGCTATACTTATTGCAGCTGGACTGTCACTCAGAAGACGCAACGGTGTTCCCTGATCCAGCTTCAACTCAGTCAGCAGTGCTCTTACCCACAACAACTCTGACACTCCCAGAGTCATAGATCTATATTCTGATTCAGCAATAGATCGTGCTACCACAGACTATTTTTTGCTTCTCCATTAGATTAAGTTACCCCCCACAAAGACAACATCCTGAGGTAGACCTTCTGTCATCCATGCAGCTTGTCCAATCTGTATCGCAGTACCCCTCAACACCCGAGTGTCTATTTTTCTTGAACCATAGCTCTCTTCCAGGAGTCCCTTCAAATATCTCAGAATACGAAAAACTGCATCAATGTGGTCCTTCCTTGGATCATGCATATAGCGACTCACTACACTCACAACAAATGAGATATAAGGGCGAGTGTGGCCTAGATAAATCAATCTGCCTACAAGTCTCTGATATCTCTTACGATCAATAGGCTCTCCTGCCTCTGCCCTCAACTTATATTTCTGATCGATTGGAGTGACTGTCGATCGACATTCTAGCATACCAGTCTCTGTAAGCAGGTCTAGTATATACTTTCTCTGAGAGAGGACGATCTCATCTCTTCCTCGAGCCACCTTGATCCCGAAAAAATACCTTATCATTCCCAAGTCCTTCACTTCAAACTCCTTGGCGAGTTTTGACTTCAGCTGGGTGATCTCCTCATCATTATCACCTGTGATCATTATATCATCCACATACACTGCTAGTATGGTGATGTGGCCTCTTGCATATTGGAAGAAGAACGTGCGATCTGCATTGGTCTGGCGATACCCTATGCCTCTGACAGCCTTCATGAATCTATCAAATTAGGCTCGAGGAGATTGCTTGAGTCCATACAGTAATTTTTTCAGCTTGCAGACCTTTCCCATCAACTGCTTTGTGCAAAACCCCGGGGGGTCTCTATGTATACTTCCTCTTGTAGATCTCCATGAAGAAAAGCATTCTTTTCATCCAATTGATACAGTTGCCACCCATGGTTTGCTGTAAGAGAGACCAGTGTTCTCACAGTGCTCATCTTTGCCACCGGAGCAAATGTCTCATCATAGTCGATGCCATAGGATTAAGTGAATTACTTTGCAACTAACCTTGTCTTGTACCGCTCCACCTTACCTTCTGGCATCTCCTTTACTGTGAAGACCTATTTGCATCCAACTGCTCTCTTTCCTTTAGGCAACGGAACAAGCTCCCATGTCTCATTTCTTTCGAGTTTTTCAAGTTTCTCTAACATTGCAGCTTTCCACCTTGGATCTTCCTTCGTTTCCTGCCAACACTTAGGCAAAGAGATGGTGTCTATAAGTAGGGGATATATTAGAGTAGGATAAAAAATTGACAATGTCATGTTCATAACCATAACGATTATGGGTTCTTCCCGCATTACTGTGAGAATCTCCTTAAGAGAGTATGAGGTAGTGGTGGAGAGATCAAACCATCCGAATCAGAGGGATCCGTATCCGAATCAGAGGGATCCGGTGCAGGAGGTGCATCTTCAAGAGTTGGGCATGTTTAGGCGAGGGACATGGCACAGTAGGGGCAATAGGCACAGTAGGGAACTACTGCTTTATCCTTCTGTAGACTTGGAACTCTGTAGATTGTTCCTCCCCCTGCACTGGAGCATCACTTTCTTTCTCCTGATTGTGTGTATCCTCATCACTTTCCTCACCCTCGCTATCTCCCCCTTATTTTCTTGGACTAGCTTCCATCATTGGGTATGAAACTGACCTGACAATCACGCTTGGGCCTATCTCCCCCTCACTCCTAATACCTCATGTGTTAGGTGTGTTACCAAATGCGGAACCTTCACCTGAACCATTGTGGTAGTATGGTTTCATCTCTCTGAATGTAACGTCCATGCTCACAAAGAGCCTTCGCTCTACCGGACTCCAACAAGAGTCTCTTCTGAGTCCCTAAGTAGCCAACAAAGACGCACTTCACTGCCCGAGGGTCCAGCTGTTCCACCGCAGGCCTGTTATATTGCACAAAGGATACACATCCAAATACCTTTGGGGGAACAATGTACTTATTCTCTCCTGTAAGCATCACAAAAGATGTTTTTGATCCTAGCACCTGAGAGGGCATCATGTTGATGAGATATGCAGCCGTCAACACGGCATGCCCCCACAAGTGTTTAGGAACATTCATGGCAAACAACATTGACCGTGCTACTTTCAACATGTGTCTGTTCTTTCACTCTGCTACGCCATTCTGTGCTGGTGTATAGGCACACGAAGTTTGATGCTGTATCTCATGGGCTGATAAGTACTTTTCAATAGCCTTGTTGGTATATTCTGTCCTATTGTCAGATCTTAAAATCTTCACTTTAGTACTGTACTGTGTTGTAATCCTGCGATAAAAATCTTGAAAGCATGCAAAGACATCACTCTTACTCTTCATTAGGTATATTCATGTGACACGAGTGTAGCAATCAATAAAGGTGACAAACCATTTAAAACCATTAACTGCGGTTGTAGGACAATGTCCCCACACATCAGAGTGTATCATATCAAAAGCAGCTAAACTTCTATTTTCAAAACTCACATAAGTGCTTCTGGTATGTTTCCAAGCTCACAAGCATCACAAACCAACTTTTGTTTATTAGTCTTTTGATACATAGATGGATACATCCGACTCAGTAGACTGAATGACAAGTGTCTCATGCGCTGATATTGAAGTAATAACTCTGCTTCCACAGTTCTTTGCGACTTCTCCGGTTGTGCTTCTTCCACTAGTGCCGTTAGTGCTGCGTCCAGCCCACCCCTGTCCAAGTACCATAGTCCCTTATGCCAAGTGCCAGTCCCCAACCGTCTCCCCGTTTCCTTCTCTTGAAAAATTACTTTAGGAATGTCAAACAAAGCAACACAATTAAGTTGAAGAATAATGACACTAATGGACAATAGATTAACATGGAAAGATGGAGCATGCAAGATATCAGTAAGGGTTATGGAAGTGATGCATTCAACTGTGCATTTATCCATAATGGGTCTAGCCGTACCATCAGTAGTCTGAATGCTTTCAGGCGTCATCAGGTGAGTGTAATCTTGAAACTCATTATGGGCACCCGTGACATGACGGGATGCCCCAGAGTCAATTATCCAACCTGGTCTGTGGATAGATGCCAGGGCATAAGCATGTATACTTGTGCTTGTATGGACATAGTAGGTGATGTTACCCTCGGAGGTGGTTGGAGTTGATGCCCCAGAGGTATTGGCTCGACTGTCGCTGGTTCCAAGTTTCATGCTTCACCATATCTCTAGCATTTTTCTCACTAGGGGTCATATCTGATAAGTGACACTCACTTCCCTCTTCTACCAGGTTTGCCTTGTGCCCTCCAGAATGATTACTTCTGTCACCCGCATAGCCTCCTCTACAACCCCTACGTCCTCCACGACTGCGTCCGCGGCCGCCGGACTGGCCTCTCAGGGGTTTCGTACAGAATTTGATGAAGTATCCAGGGTCTCCACAGTTGTAGCACCCTCCCCCTCCGGACAGGTTTGGATTAAAAACTGCTAGAGCTGATTTTCCTCCCGGAGAGCTAGTGGTGCTCGGCATCAGCTTCAGTCATGCCTCTTCTTGTGCCATAGCAGCTATGGCCTCCTCCAGTGATGGTAGCCTGGGTTGTGCAAGTAGGACATTCCTCCTCTGCTCGAATGCTGTATTGAGTCCCTTCAGGAACTTCATCATTCTTTGTCACGAGACATACTTCATGAACTTTTGATAATGTTTCGCAAATGCTGGTTCCACTTGCTCATCCTCCATGCCAATGAGATCATAGTGGTCGAGATCTGACCAATACTTCTTTAGCAGGGCAGCATATTCATAAATGGTGTGATCTTCTTGGACAACCTTATCAAGTTCAT
Organism: Iris macrosiphon; assembly: GCA_036927795.1. NCBI lineage: Eukaryota > Viridiplantae > Streptophyta > Magnoliopsida > Asparagales > Iridaceae > Iris > Iris macrosiphon. Next base: position 148,257,886 of record JAYESA010000007.1, on the reverse strand, counting down.
CCTGTAATTGGAAGACCCTCATAGGGTTGCCCGTCCTTGAGTACATATTTTTCAGCGTCATCCAAATGTCACTAGCACTCTCCATTGCTTCCACGTTGCCTGACACTTGGTCGGTCAATGATGCTGTCAGCCATCCAGCTATAACATTGTTGACGATTTTCCACACAACAAACTCCCGTGAGAAGTGATCTTCAGGTACCTTGTTTTGGCCATTCACATAGCCCACCAAGCCCCTTGCCTTCAGAGTTCGCATCGCTTGACGTGACCACTTCAAGTAGTTGGAAGCACCCTCCAACTTTACCTCCAGTTTCTCCAACTTTCCTATTTTGTATGGGACAGGATCAACATCTGCGTGTACAGCATGGGAGCTAGTCTCGGTTAGCCTCCTGGAGAAGAGATCATCCACCAAAGCCTTTATCTCGTAGGTCGTCATCTTGCCGTAGATCGTCTCCATCTTCTTCTTCTTCTCCTCTTCCATCAGCAAGGCGGTGGTGGATCTAGATCTTGATTGCCGTCCTCTCCACGTCTATTGTTCTTCCTTCAGCGGCAACGGTGTCCTTGAGAGCCGCTGCTTATGTCCCGTGCATGGCTGCGACCCATGGCCGTATAGCCCGACGAGAAGAACAAGGACAACATTGCTTCTGATAAACTTGCAGTGTACCCTCTGTTGGTCCAAAAGTTGTAATCGAGATATGGAAGCTTCAGCAAACAAGGTTGTCTTCCAGAATCGCGATTCCAACGAAGATGAATGAACAAGGCCAACAGAGCTTCTGATAAACTTTACATCTATCATATGTTGGCCTAAAAGTTGTAATCGAGATCTAGAAGCTTCAGCAAACAAGTTTGCCTTTAAGAATCTCGATTCCAACAAAGCAGAAGGATAAGGAAGGGACGGCTGTGGGCGGACGGCGGTTGGGAAGGGGAGGGGTGCGGAGATGAGCGGACGGCGGACGGTTGTGGAGACGGGCGGGTGGGGGGCGGAGGTGAGAGGTCGGCGGTTGGGGGGCTGTGGGCGGCTAGGGTTAGGGTTAGGAGGAACCTGTCTCTTATACCAAGAAGATTTTAGTAGAATACTTAAGTTAATTTTATTGATGGGTGGGACTACATATATATAGGAGAGGCTAACCCCTTTCTCTACTATTCTACTAGATGTGGGACTAAACACCCACTAATACTCTCAACAGCCACACTGGCAATAAATGATCTACTCACCCCTTTTGTTTTCTTCTCCTTCGGGGTGAGGTTTATTTTTTGCCATTTCTCTTTGCAGTAATGTTAATAGATCTTGTCGTCTTTGTCTTTGAAATTTGATTTGAACTTCTCATTGGTTCTGATTGCTACACTTTTTTTGCAGTCTCACCTCTGATCTCTTTCCACAAAACCCTTGCCATGATTAGTTTTGGATACTATGATGGAGTTCCTTAGTATGTATGGTTTAACTACATATAATATATTTCTTGATAATGCACAAATTTATGAAGTGTTACTGTTCGAAGATTGTGGTAAAGAACACAGTAAAATTAGTGCAACATTCTCGTCTTCAATAATTATCTCGACGCTCTTGAGTTCCATCATCATAGTGTTCAGATCGTCCAGATCCTCCTTGAGAAACATGCCTTCATCCGTAAAAGAAAAATAGACGGTGCTTCAGATAGAGCTCGTTGGTTAAAGACTTCGTCATATACATATTCTCTAATTTCAACTAGAGAGCAATTACTGTTTCCTTGTCGGTGATTTTGCATTTTGCAGAGTATCTCATCTGTCTGCTAGACAACTGAATAATGCATGTCTTCACCTCTTGCTCCTAGAAATCTTCTTGATTTCTTGCCGGATAGAGATGTCCAGAGTCCTTGTTTATTCACAAAGCACACATCTTGATGCATCACAAGCTGTAACTACTCTTCCCCCGTGAACTTCTCAATCTTCAGATTGATCTCCGAAGCTTGATCTAAAGCAAAATCCAAACCCGAAGCCCTAATACCAGTTTGTTACGGATAGATCAACAACAGAACAAATATATGACACTACACGGAAAAAAGAAGTCGAACAATTCGCAAACAAAAATGATTAAGGTTAAAATCCAAAACGGGAGAAAACCACATAAACCACCGATAGAGCAGAGAGAAATTCACTATTGTGGAGAAGAGTACATATGATGATATTGTACAAATCATATGGCAATTTATAATCTCCCAATTCATAGAATAAGAAAACAATGATTCCTAATCCTAATAGGAAACAGTGATTCCTAATCCGACAATAAGGAAACAATGAAACAATGATTCTTAATCCTAATAAGGAAACAATTATTCATAATAAGACATACAAACAATATGCTTATGAAAATTATATGGTTGTTTTATTAAGTATTATGTAATGTACTTCGAAAATTCTGTGAAACTGTGAATCAGATCTTACAATACATAACTGCATATGACCTTTACATTTTCTTTTCCATCCTAGAACCTCTACGTTCGGTATTTATTTGAGTGAATGTACTAGAATAATTTTGTGTAGACAGTTATACTTGTACCCATTGAAATGTTTGATTGGTTCAAGCTACTATAAGCATGTATATGTATGCTTCATGGTTATTTTCTATGAATGCTATCTCATTTGTGAATTTAGTTTAGGTTGATTTTTTACAGATATATTTTAGAATAATTTCATTTAAAAACTTATTCTACTGACCTACTGAAATAATTGTTAATTTACCCAAGCCATTATAAGCATGCTAATGATTGCAAGCATGTTAATGCATGTTACACGGTCAATTTCTATGATATTCTGACATCTGGGAAATCGGACAGGTTGGATCAGTTACAGCAATATGTTTCACCTGCTTTCTCATAAGGTGTTTTGTGGTAAGTCATAATTGCTGAATATTTATGTAATCTGCTCTTTTCAAGCTTGAACTAAAATGTGATGCAGATTCTGTCCATTCTTGTAGATATTACAAATGGTTGATGCCTGTGCATGTTAACTTAGACTCTTCCTTGTGGTGAACCTATTGCTTTGCTTAGGAACAACAGCAATAAACTTCAAAAGATTGATAATAGAGCTGATGGCTACTTAAGCTACATGTTGACCTAACTTGACTAGAAATTAACTGGTTCTGGTCGGCTGGGGCTCATCATGGGTCACCTATCCAACATGTATATTTAAGGGGTTGGGCTTGTTTCTAGCTTCTAATGTTGTATCAATAAAGTTGGCCTATTTGCTTTTTAAATTTCAGAAACAAATCAGCCCTATTATGTCTCTAAGAAGTTCTTAGAAAGAGAAGAAACCATTCCGGCCAGATGTTATGTTGTATAGTTTGGTGGAACACTCCATTTATGTTATGGTTTACTCCTAGTCCACACATTTCCTTTTATTTGGTTACTAAATGAGTTGCACAAGTCAGGCCCACAATCCAGATTACTCATTTGGGAACATGCCAGTTTCTAGTTTGAGAACTTCACCCAGTCATTTAGTTACTTGGGTTTGGTTGAGCTAGTATGTCTAATATATTGTAGTTAACATGACTAGATCCTGGTAAATCCTGAACAATTAGCACTGACAGATGATATGAAATTGGATACGCAAGCCTTTTAAGTCATTCATGAAATTGAGAAACATGAGTTTCAAATTCAGTTCATGATGTTTGCTTACTTGTAACCGGGATGCTAACTAATTCCATCTCCATCTCTATTTGATTGAAAGTAATGAAATTATTTCCTGCTATTTAAGTCACATGACATGATGTGGCCTTTTAGCAATCCAGAAATTGGAATCACATATTCTGTTTGTACATTGGAGAAATGTTCTAAAAGCAGCCGTCTAGGGTTTCTAGGCCCTGCTAGATAGAAATTTGTCTTGCGACTTTGGTTTGTCTAGACCCTATGGTTGTGAAAAATGATACTTATTTTGGTAACATGATTAAATTATTTTAAGATAGTGAAGTTTGGAGATGGAGAGGAGAAAGGAAAGTAGGAGAAGAGAGAATATGAGAAAGGAGATTGCAAGGGCCTTAAACCCTAGGTTGCATCTCATGTCTATTTATATTGATATGCAATACACCCACAATTACTATTATACCCTCGTATGATAAATAACAAAATAAAATAACTTTAACACCCTCCCTCAAGCAGGAGCATATAGATTAGACATGCCCAGCTTGCTACATAAATCAGAAAATGGACCACGAGCAAGTGGTTTGGTGAGGATATCACCTAATTGATCCTCTGATTGAACATAAGGAGTGACAATCTGTTTCTTCAGCAACAAATCACGAACAAAATGACAATCCACCTCGATATGCTTCGTGTGCTCATGAAACACCGGATTACTTGCGATAAACATTGCCGACTGATTATCACAATACATCTCCATCGGAATAGGAATCATAATTCCCATCTCATGAAGAAGAGACTGCACCCATATCATCTCAGAAGCTGTATGAGCTATCGCACGGTACTCGGCCTCTGCACTAGAACGAGCCACAACATTCTGCTTCTTACTACGCCACGTGACAAGATTGCCACCCACAAACGTACAATAGCCAGAAGTAGACCTCCTATCACTGCGACTGTCTGCTCAATCAGCATCACTGAACCCAGTCACCATAAGCAACTGGAAAGGTTTGTACAACAAACCATTTCCAGGTACACCCTTCAAGTATCGAAGAATGTGAGAGATAGCCTCCCAATGTGGTTGTCGAGGAGCATGCATAAACTGACTAACTACTCCAACTGCATATGTGATGTCTGGTCGAGTAACAGTAAGATATATAAGTTTGCCAACAAAACATCTATAATATCCAACATCCTCAAATAACTCCTTTGTCAGCATCAAGCTTGTCATGATAATCCATAGGAGTCAATTGGCCGACACTCCAACATCCCAGTCTCGGAGAGCAAGTCTAGAACATACTTGCGTTATGACAGATACACACCGTTCTTAGATCGAGCAACTTCGATTCCAAGAAAATATCGAAAAAGATCCAAATCCTTAGTATGAAACTGACGACTAAGGTAGACCTTCAAGTCCACAATTCCAGCATGATCACTCCCAGATATAATGATATCAACATAAACAATCAATACGATAATACATGCTGAGCAAAAATGGCAAAATACTGAATGATCTGATGTGGTACGCCGAAAGCCATACTGAATAAGAACTGAACTGAACTTGTCAAACCAAGCATGAGGTGACTGTTTCAGTCCATATAATATTTTCTTCAATCGACATACGAGTTTTTGATTTCCTGCTACAACATATCCCGATGGTTGATCCATATAAACCTCCTCCTGTAAGTCACCATGCAAGAAAGCATTCTTTATGTCCAGCTGATATATAGGCCATTGGTGATTAACCGTCACAGAAATAAGAATCCGAATTGAATTCAGCCGAGCCACTGGAGAGAAAGTCTCCATATTATCCACGTCATATGTCTGAGTATACCCTTTGGCAACCAACCGTGCCTTGAGGCGCTCAACATAACCATCAGGGTGATACTTAACACTGTACACCCATCTACAATCCACTGTTTGCTTTCCAACAGGAAGTGATGTAAGCTCCCAAGTCTGATTTTGATGTAAAGCATACATCTCCTCATCCATTGCACTTTTCCAACCAGAAGATGACATAGCCTACTTGTAAGTTTTGGGAATAAAAATAGAAGACAATGAAACAGCAAATGCATGAAAAGATGATGAAGCACGGTGTAATAAAACATAGTTAGAAATGGGATGCTTATTCTATGTGGTACAAAGGCGTTGTCTTTTTTGAGAGCAATAGGAAGATCATCTGGATCTGTGGTGATAGGAGCAGAAACCTAGGCACGGAAGATGATTGGTTGAAGGCTGAATTCTGCAGAACCACCGGCCTGTCCTTGGATCTCTGATAAACCTGTAAATGGGGAATGGAGACAGAAATTGATTCAGGAATGACCGAAAGTGGTATGGAAGATATCAAATTTATTGTAAAAGGAATACAACGATCTCCTGAAGGAAAGAAAGAGGTAGATTCAAAGAATGTAACATCCGCACTGACATAGTATTTGCGTGACTATGGACTGTAATAACGATAACCTTTTTGAGTACGGAGATAACCAAGAAAGACACACTTCAGAGATCTAGGAGCCAACTTATCTCAATTAGGTTCCAAGTTATGAATAAAAGCGACACACCCAAACACTCGAGGAGATAAGAAAAAATGTGTGACATCTGTATGTAATATGGTAAATGGAACTTTGTTATTTAATACAGATGATGGCATGCGATTAATAAGATAACATGCAGTAAGAACGGTATCTGCCCAATACTGTTTAGGGACATGTATATTGAACATGAGAGTTCGAGCCACATCTAAAATGTATCGATGTTTGCGTTCGGCTATACCATTTTGTTGAGAGGTATGTCCACAACTGGTTTGATGAATCATACCACGATCAACACAGAAACTGTTCACAGAAGATTGAGTATACTCCAAAGCATTATCAGAACGCAGAATTTTGATACGTTTATCAAACTGAACATAGACTTCATTATAAAAGGCAGATAATACATTTGAAAACTATCTTTCTTTCATTAAATAGCACCAAGTCATTCTGGAATAATCATCAATAAAAATAATAAAATACTGAAATCCTTTCGGATTTTTGACTCTAGACGGACCCAAAATATCAGAATGAACAAGATCAAAAGACTCTAATTGACGACTCTCACTACGACGAGGAAAGGAACTACGGTGATGCTTGCCTAACTGACAAGCCTCACATTCAAGACTAGAAACATGACTCAAAATAGGAACAACTTGACGCAACTTAGCCAAAGATGGATGTCCCAAACGATAATGCCACCGCAATGGAGAAGTAGAAACAGAAGTGAAGGTCTTTCCAGGTAGATCCAAGTAGTACAGTCCATCTTTTTCATGCCCCGAACCAATCATCTTCTTCGTCCCGAGGTCCTGAAAAACACAAATCGGAAGAAAATGTCACAGAATATTGAAGATATTTGGTTAACTGGCTCACAGATAACAAATTAAATAAAAAATTAGGCACATATAATGAATCAAATAATGATAGTGATTGAGTAGGGTGAATGACACATTTTTCAAGCACAGGACGAGTAGACCCATCAGCCAAGATAATATTATGTTTCTTGGAACTACGATTATGAAAGATAGATGTTATACCAGACATGTGAGAGCTTGCTCCTAAGTCGATGATCCAAGAGGTGGATGGTGACTGGGTTGCCACAAAAGCATGATTACCTATATATGTCATGGTTGCAGTAGGTTGGGAGGTGGTACTAGCAAGCGCGTTCAACTTCTGGAGGATCTGTTGAAATGGAGATGAGGTATCGGACGTTGAAGTCTGATTGAAACCCGAAGTATCATCTTTGGGAACAGAAGTGGTGACCTGGGACTGCATATTTTTATCATGCACTTGATGTGCATATTCTGGTTTGTCCCACTTGTCCCAACAATAGTCTTTTACATGACCGAGCATTCCACAATAGTTACACTTCCGTGGTTGACCACGACTGCCACCACCACCGCGGCCACCACCACGACCATTGTCTCTACCACCACGGCCTCCTACTCGACCAAAACTACGACCACCATCTCTACCGCCACGTCCACTACCACGTCCACCACCACGACCAACAACACTAGAAACTAGGACAGAATAGTCAGTACTCGGCACCACAGAACTCTGTCCCAGAAAGGAACGGTTGAGACGGGAGAAAGTATCTTCCACCGTAGGTAACTGCTCTCCAGTAAGGATTTGAGCTTTATAAGGTTCGAGCGCAGGATCCAAGCCGGCTAGGATAAGTGAAACATGAAACTCTTCCTTCTGTCTCCGAGCTTCCTTCAAATCAATAGTAACATCATGATATTGAAGCAGTTCCTCCCACAAAGTCTTCTTTGAAGCTAGATATTCATTCACAGGCTTCCCATTTTGCTTTTTATTGAATAATAACTCATAGATACGGGCAACGTTTCGCTTTTGCGAATATGGTTCTTCCAGAGATGCCCAAATCTGTTTGCTTGATTCACACCACTGAACATTAGCAGCGATATGTGGTTCCATACTATGCCACAACCACGACATAACGTATGCATCTGCACTCATCCAATCTTCATACTCAGCGGAAGTTTCAGGTAGGGGTTCTTCCGTCAAAAATTTCAACTTCTTCTTCGCCCTTAACACCACTTTGATAGACTTGGACCAGGCAAGGTAGTTCGCACTATTGAGTTTCACCGCTGTAATCGACTTTCCCAATTCATCATTATGAATAACAGTAAAAGGAGAACCACCTCCGCTACCACCACCACTATTAACCTCGCTAGAAGATTCGGTCTCCACCATACTTGCAGATGCAACAGAAAGACGAGGTCTTTGAAATCCTAGATCTCACAACGAACCTCAACCGACGACGAATAACCAACGAAGATCTGTAGAAACCCTAGATCTCATAAACGAACCACGAGCGACCACGAACAACGAACGACGAATGGCGAATCATGAAAAGTAGACGAAAAACAGCCGAAAAAAATTTGGAGATGGAGAGGAGAAAGGAAAGTAGGAGAAGAGAGAATATGAGAAAGGAGATTGCAAGGGCCTTAAACCCTAGGTTGCATCTCATGTCTATTTATATTGATATGCAATACACCCACAATTACTATTATACCCTCATATGATAAATAACAAAATAAAATAACTCTAACAAAGATAATAAGTGAATGATGAATACTGATGTTTTTCTTATTAGTTGCATACTTTTGTAATTGTTAATATGTTACTTAATTGTTCAAATGGCTTAAGCCATCTCTTTGATTGCTTGATATATTTTAAGAACGAAGTTTATTTTCGATTCGGTGTAATCTATTTCTGGAAGTTGTAATCGAGATATATTTTATAGTTCTTCGTTGGAATCGTGGATTCAGAGGAAAAACTTGGTTGCGTGAACTTTTGAGTCTCGACTACAACTTCAGAATCAAACAGAGGGTAGATTGTAAAGTGTACGTGAACCTCTATTCCTGGCCTCTGTTCTACCATCTGTTGATCAGCCTCGGGACTAACATAACACTCCATTTATGTTATGGTTTACATCCAGTCCACACATTTCCTTTTATTTGGTTTCTAAATGAGTTGCACAAGTCAGGTCCACAATCCAGATTACTCATTTATGAACAGGTCAGTTTCTAGTTTGAGAACTTCACCCAGTTACGCAGTTATTTAGTTAGTTGGGTTTGATTGAGCTAGTGTGTATATATATATATATATATTTAAGCAGAAATATATTAAAGCCACAGAGGGCAAAAGAAGCGGATTACAGAGTCAGGAGGGACTGAGTCCTAAGCTGACACAAAATGGCGCGAAGCCAGCCCAAAACGTATACCGAAACCCTATGTACAAAAAAAAGACTAAAACTCAGCAACTAAGCGAGCGCGCGGGCGGAGGAGGGGAGCAAAGGAGTGCGGGTGGCCACAAACCGTTAAAAACTGATCAAGAAGTTTTTCAATTTCTCGAATGATTTGAACCTTGGAGAATGGGCGACTTTCATATCTGGATTTATTCCTGTTCTTCCACAGCACCCAGACGGTAGCGGCGGGGACAAGGTCCATGAGGTGTTGTTCTTCCTGCTCCCACCAAAGAGAGACGAGGAGCTAGAAGACCTCCTCGATCGAAGACTTTGCAAACCTGATGGAAATAGGCCCAAATATCAGAGGCAAGAGTGTCGGATGATAAAGTGTGGTCCAGCGATTCTTCCAATGGAGGGTCGCAGCATGACATCTGGAGGCGAGCTTAAAGCCTGTACTTTTGAGAATGTCGTCGGAGTTGAGTTTCCTTTTAGAGATCTCCATAAAAGGATCGACCAGTTAATGGGGATGCATTTGCTCCATATATGATTAAAGGGCAGGAGGATAGGGGAGGGTTGCCTGATGGAGCTCCACGCTCCACGCAGAGGCGGTGGAGAAGCGTCCAGCTGGACCTGGTATCCACTGCATCACGTCTGCGGCGGCTGTGACTTTCTGACCATAAGCTAAAACAACATCTGCGGCCTGAGCACCGAACAGTTAGGTGATGAGCGGAATGTTCTAGGTTCCTGATGACAGCCAGAGTTGGAAAATGATCTTCACTGGACAGGGTGTGACTAACGGCTGAAGGCAGCCAGAGCCGGTCCAGTTCTCGAGGGTGACGTTCGACTTACCGTCCCCTACGATGACACGAATGAATTTCTCTCCTAGCTCCTTCCCGTGCAGAAGTCGTCGCCAGATGGGAGATGTCGCATTGTTGGCGATCCCTTGGGTTGTTGGCGATCCCTTGGGTTGGATGAACACGAAAGTATCTGGCTCTCATGTATTTTTGCCATAGGGATTTTTGAGTTCGAACCTTCCACCAGAGTTTCGCGGTGAGCGCGTCAATAACTTCTTTCAGGTTTCGGACTCCTATCCCTCATTCCTCTGTCGGACGTGCGATGGTTCTCCAGCTAGCCCATATCTTCTTCTGTTCTCCGTGCTTGTGTCCCCAGAAGAATCTGCTGAAGAGCTTCTCTATATGGTCAATCACGTACTGCGGGGGACAACAAGCAGCTAAAGTGTATACCGGTATTGAGTTGAGGACATGTTTAATGAGAGTGATTTTCCCTCTAGGGGGGAGTATGTTTTTGTGCCAACCTCCAATGCGTTTAGAGATTTATCCTATAAGCGGCTCGTACATCCCTGCGTTTCTCTTCCCTCTAACGAGAGGACATCCCAAGTAGGTGATTGGAGGAGAAGAGACCTGGAAGCCGGTGGCAGTCTTGAGATCTTCCCTTTTGCTGAGTGGAGTAGATTCATGAACGAAGATACAACTTTTAAGCTTGTTATACAACTTTTAAGCTTGTTAACTCTATCCGATGTCTGCTCATAGTTTCCAAGCACTTTGTTAATGCTTCTAATGGAAACCTTATCTATGGAAGAGAATATGATGACTTCGTCAGCATATGAGAGGTGGGTGATTTTTGGGCTGCCGCTAGTAGCTCTGTAACCGGGAAAGCTAGGTTGGTTGCCTAAGTCGATGAGGCTACGACTAAGGAGTTCGACGGTAATAATGAAAAGAGAGGATGAAAGAGGATCTCCTTGCCTCACCCCGCGGTGTGATTTAAAGAATCCATCTGCGTTGCCGTTGATGATCGGAGAGAACCAAGAGTTAGCAACTGAACGTTAGAGGACGTCGATCCAGGCTTCTAAGAAATCGAACCTGTGCATGACCAAATAAGAGTTTGCCAGTCCACTCTATCATATGTTTTTTCCATGTCTTGCTTGATGGCGACATTGCCCCATCTTTTAGTAGCGCCCATATCACTTACTAGTTCTTGAGCTAGGAGGATAATATCGATGATTTCTCTACCACAAACAAACCCGCTTTGCTCCTTTGAGATAATCTTCGGAAGGAGGCCTGCCATCCTGTTAGAGATAACTTTGGAGAAGATTTTGTTGATAGCATTGCAGAGACTTAGGGCCTGAAATCTGCGAATGTAGCTGGGTTGGGGACTTTCGGGATAAGAACCAAATGGGTGCTGGAAATAGCTTTCGGTAAAGTTAGTCCCTCCATGAAAGCCTGTGCGGTATTCAGAATGTCAACTTTGATCAGCTTCCAGCAAGTCTGAAAGAATTTACCCGAGAAGCCATCGGGCCCTGGAGCGCTTTCGGCGCTAAGACCCCATATAGTGTCCTTCAGTGATAGTGTCCTTCAGTTCTTCTACTGTGACCGGAGAGGTGAGGGTAGTGTTCTCTTCTTCAGTTATCACTAAGGGGATATTGGCAAGGAGGGGACCGTCATTTTGAATTGTGTCTTTTGAGAAAAGGTGGTTGTAGAAACGGATAGCTTCTTGTTGGATCTCTTCCTGCTTGTTTAGAATTTTGCCTTTATGATCTGCGATACTGTGAATGAAAAGTTGATTACGTCTACTGCGAACGTAGGCATGAAAGAATTTGCTATTCTTATCTCTATCTTTAACCCACTTTTAGCGTGCTTTCTGTCTCCAGAATTCTTCTTCATAGCTGCTTTTGTATCAGGTTTTCTCTCGCAGCGTCCATTGTGATGCAGTCCGGCAGACTATTGGAGAGGTTGAAGGCTGCTTCTGCTCCGGTTAGAAGATCTTCTGCAGCTCTAATCTCCTTGAAAATATCCCCGTATGCTTGCCGACTCTATTTGCTGAGAGCAGCTCGGGTTGCTTTCAGTTTAGTGGAGATGCCTATCAGTGGGTTGATATGGTGTGTCGACTCCCAAGCAGTCTTGACTATTTGTAGGAAGTCTAGACGGTTTCCCCAGAAAGACAAATATTTGAATCTTTTTTGGATGGTGGGCTCCTCAGGATCTATTTTTAGTAGCAATGGAGAATGGTCTGATTCATTACGGTTCAAATGAGTGATCGATGAAAGAGAAAATCATCTCTCCATTGGTGATTGGCAAGAACACGATCAAGATGAGAGAGTTGTAATTTGTTACCGATCTGAGAGTTGGATCATGTGTAATCATTTCCTGTGTAAGCCAATAGGGAGAGATGGACTTCAAACATGAAGGTGTTGAACTCTCGAATGGAGCCTGTCTCTGCGGGTAGTCCGCCTGATTTATCATTGCTCGCAGCGATAGCGTTGAAGTCACCACCACATAGCCAAGGTATGTCTTTGAAGTCTTCTTTAACTTCGAGGAGCAGTTCCCATAAACCCCTTCGTAGTTGTTTGGTTTTGGCACCAGGAATGATGGAGATCATAGTGGTGGAGCGAAGGAGGGGATGATCGATGGTGAAAGAAGTCGCTTGGTCGAACTGGTCAATCAGATTGGTCGTGTAATCTTTGTTGTAGAAAATCCAAATGTCTTTATTGTTGGCTAGGGCGAAGTCGAAGCCCACAACTAGTCTAAACTTGTGTATTTGCTCTACTGAAACTTTCGCTTCAATAATGGCTAAGAGGGAGAAATTGTTGATCTTTTTTAGGGATTTTATTCTGTTTTTGGTGGGTTGTCTTGCCATTCCTCTGCAATTCCATATGAGGAATCTTAACATTTTGGGAATAGGAGGGGGGTTGTCGGCCTTTTCCTGGCGGATCTAAGGGACGACTTATGCAAGTGGAAGGCAATGAGGGGGGTGGCATAAAGGAGGGGGAGGAGAGGGGGGGAGGATGATAGGAGTGGATTAGGGGGAGGGGGTGGAGGAGGGAGGAAGGGGAGGGGGGACATCTGAAAGGGGAGGGGTGAGGGGGAGGGTTTGGATTCGACACAAGAGCAGGATTAGGGTCTGGATCGAGAGCTAGAACCGTCCAGCGATTGGGGGAGGAAGCCAAGCTAGCGGGGGGGGGAGGGGGGGGGGGGACGGGAGGAAGAAATGTATGAGGAGGGAGGGAGGTGTGGCGAGGGAGCGAAAGTGGAACTAAGGTGAGCGGGAGGGGGAGGAAGCGAATGGGGTGGGGTGGAGGTGGAACAAATGAGGGGGAGAGGGAGAGGTAGAGGCAGCAACCTAGCAGAAGAACTGGGAGGAGGGAGGGGGGGGGAGGGGGAGAGAAGGGGTCCAGCAGAAGAGGAAGGAGCTGACACATTGGAGGGGGGGGGGGGGGGGTGGGTGTGTGTGGGTTGTGGGCACAACGAGAGGCAGCGTGGAATGAGGCGGGGGGGGGGGGGGGGGATGGGACCCTGAGTTCTAGATGGAAAGGTTGAACTTCCTCTGGGAGCAGGGGGTGCTGGATTAGGTATAGGAGATTTAATTTAGGTGGATTTTGCATGATAAGGATGTGTCCTTGGTGGTAATAAAGAGTGCAATACTTGGGATAATCTTCATAGGCTACAGCTTGCCAACAGGTGCAGTCGTCAGGGAGGTCAATGTGGATGCGAGGATGTAAGGGACGACTGATGTCGATCTCGGTAAGGATCCTTGCTCGGTTGGGTCTGGATAAGCTTTCAGTGGCACTGTCTAATTTTAGGGGAGTGCCGATACTCCCAACGATGTCGAAAATGGCTGCTTGAGCGAAAAGATGAGGGGGGAGATCTGGCAGGGAGATCCAGACCGGAGCTAAAGGCGACTCAATGAGAGGAGAGAAGGCGGGGGACCACCGGAAGAGGCATCGGCGATTGAGCCACGAACCACAGGTCCTTGGAGCGAAGCCGGAGGAAATCGACCTCGAGAGGGGCGGATAAGCAAGTGTTTGGCGTCGAGGACTCCCATCGCGATAGGTCCAGCGAAGATGAATCCAGCGAGAGCACGGCGAACCACTTCCACCGGGGGCAGGAATGAGAGAATTTCTCGATCAAGGCCAATCGGAGAGAGGCCGAGAGGATTTTGATGTCTCCTTTGGAGAAGGAGACTGAGGGGGCACCTTCGAAGACTAAAGGAGGAGAACGCAGAGGGAGGGAGATGGCTGGGCCCGGCTTGTGGCCAGCAACAATAGCGGAGAAACTCGGGGAGGGAGGGGGAACCATGGGTGGGAGGTTGAAGGAGGGGGACGCAGGGGGTTTAAGAGGAGGAGGGGGTGGGGGGAGAAAAACGCAGCTGCAGCTGTAGCCACCCCCTAAGGAGGGACGGGCGACGAAGAGGGTGGGGCGGCACGGGAGCTAGGGCATCTGAAGGAGCCAATATATATATATATATATATATATATATATATATATATATATATATATATATAACTTGACTACATCTTGGTACAACCTGAACAATTAGCACTGATAGATGATATGAAATTGGATATGCAAGCCTTTTTTGGCATTCATAAAATTGAGAAACATGAGTTGCAAATTCAGCTCATGATATTTGCTTATTTGTAACCGGGATGCTAACTAATTCCATCTCCATCTCTATTTGATTGAAAGTAATGAAATTATGTCCTGCTATTTTGGTCACATGACAACATGTGGCCTTTTAGCGATACGGAAATTGGAATCACATATTCTGTTTGTACATTGGAGAAGTGTTCTAAAGCAGCCATCTAGGGTATCAAGGCCCTGCTAAATACTGACATAATTTTGTCTAGACCCTATGGTTGTGAAAAAATGAGAGTTCTTTTGGTAACATGATTAATTTATTTTAAGATAACTAAATAAGTAAGCAAATGATGAATACTGATGCTTTTCTCGTTAGTTACATACTTTTGTAATTGTTAATATGTTACTTAATTGTTTAAATTGCTTAGGCCATCTCTTTGATTGCTTGATATATTGTTACCTTAATGTTTATTCTTGATCTTTTAGACCAGGTTTCTTATAGTGATGGCATCAAAAAAGATGCTTGAGCTGAAATTTTATAGAAGATAAATGGGTCATTCAGCAAATTTGTTTTTTCACTCTCCATTTACAAACTATTGCAAGGATATGGGCAAACATCATATACCTAGATATTAATCCCACTCGGAGGATACTCATTCTAGTGCCTGCATGGCGTATTTATGTAAGCATATTTGTTCATCCATTGTATGTGAAATAATCACGTGCAGGTTGGGTTATCGGCTTTTGATCCTGATGCATCTCTCGAGGTCCTGGATCATCCAATTTTGGATCTCATTTATTATACGGTACAACTATGAACACAATCAGTTAGATGATTTAAACTACTTATTTTTATTGCTTTCTTACACTTTCTGATAACCGGATAAAACAGCTCACGGAGATTCTCCCTTCTGCCCTCGTTCTTTACATACTACGCAAGCTTCCTCCTAAGAGAGTGTCAGCTCAGTATCACCCCATCCGTTAAGAGGCCACAACATATGCAGTATCCGTAAACTTTCATCTAGAAGGTACTATGCTGGAGATTGGTAGCACCAGCAGGTATATGAGGCCATTTGGTTTTATGAGCTTCAAGTTTTGTAATACTAGCAGGTTCTCATATATGGTGCCTCGATAGTCGAAAGCCATTAATGTAGGCGCCTTTTGCTAACATATTTTCAGTTTTTTGCTCCTTTGTGAGGATATAGTTACATTTGAGACCAGTTGGTATCGTTTCATTTTGATTGGTTAATATGATAAAAGTTTTTTGATTTGCCACAAATGAGTGGATAAATAAGCAAGAAATATCGGGGATCTTCAAACATCATTCAATTTTACTTTGCGTTGTTGATACTTATCAGCTCACTTGCTTCAATGGTCCATTTCTTATTGTTGTGTCAAAAGGCCTCGCATGACTGAACAGATTGCAATTTCATGATGCTTAAATCTGAACAGTTGTGTTTGTTGATTTTGGTTGGGCTGTATGGTGAGGGCTTGAGTAAGCCGACATAGGACCTCAAAATCCTGGGGTTATTCCGCAAGATTTGCACACAGGATAAGTGAGGGCATGAGCCTCCTTTCTGGTCCTGCACAACAATTATAAAATAAACAAAGCTATTAAATTAATTCCTCCAAAGTGTTCCTCCAGCACAACAATTATATTAATAGCATTTGAAATAAACAATGATATTAATCTCTTCAATCCACACACTCTTTTATTGAGAGGGAGTGAGAATTTGAATTTAGAAAAAAAAAACTTGGAATCCACGAGAGAACTGCTAAAGCAAAATTTTGCCTCTAATCTACATCCGAACTAAACAACAATAAAGTGGGATATTTAGAAAATTGTAGTGGTATTGTATTTCTTTTGAATCTGCTCAGGTCTTCTTCAGTCATTTTATAAGAACAATGCTATTAATCCCTCTAAAATCTCTTTCCAAACCAACAGCTGACATAACAAATTTTAATTTCAAAAATTAATCATCTAATTTTTTAATATTAATGGTAATTTTAATGATAATGTTAATTGTTGTGCTGGACCGGAAAGGAACATTATGTTAATAACCGTGTGAGAAAGGAGATTTTAATGCTATCAATCCATCCAACACACCTCGGGTTATTCCACAAGATTTTAATGTTAATTTTAATTTTAAATTTTGTTATGCCAACTATCACATTAATTGTTATTAATCCCTCCAGTACAACAATTATCATTAAAATTAATATTAATATTAATATTAAAAAATTAAATGATTAATTTTTGGGGTTAAAATTTGTTATGTCAGCTACTGGTTTGAAAAGATATTTTAGAGAGATTAATAACATTGTTCTTATAAAATGATTGAAGAAGATTTGTGCATATTCAAAAAAATATATATATAATACCACTATAATTTTTTAAAGATTCTACTTTATTGTTGTTTAGTTCGGATGTAGACTGGGGGCAGAATTTTGCTTTAGCTGTTCTCGTCTCCCTTGGGTTTCACGTTTGTCTTTTCTAAATTCAAATTCTCACTCTTCTCAATAAAAGGGAGTTTCAATTGAAGTTGTACTAATTAAATGTTTAGGTGGGTTCACGTTTGCCTTTTCCTTCGGAGAGAAATAGATGGTGAGAGGAGGTTACTGTACGGAAAGAGAAAAAGATAGGGTTAGAAGAGGTTGCTACGTAAGAGAGTAGAAGAGGGAGATGTTACAACATTATAAATTCAAATTAGCAGGGATGTAAATAACAATCTTATTCATATATAAATATATTTTTAGCTAAGAATATATATTAAACAAATATTTTTGGTATTTAGATTATATTAATAGTATAGATGTTGGGAAGGAAACAATCCTTCTAACAATAGTGTAATTGAAGTGTTGGGGTTCAGTCTATATTGGTAAATTTTGGAGTCCAAATATGATCAAAGATTTAATTTGATATAATTTAAAAATCTACATTAAATGTAAAATTAAATTAAATTTTAAATTTGTATCAAATATTTAATTTGACCATATTTGGACGTCCATAATTGATGTTGGACTATTTTCGATGGAATATGATTCTTATTTTAAGGTTTTCTATTTAGAAAATTTTATTATGACATAAAATGTGATTTCTCATCCTGTAAACATAGGAGGAGGGTGGAGGCACAAAACATAGCACAAGTTGGAGATTCGGGATGCTCTTTCACAGAAAATCTAAGAGAAAGTTTGTGCTTTGCTCTTAGGACTTCGTCATCCAAGACAGAAGGAAGAAAGAGATCTGATCGAGAAGTCGTCGCCTTCTCTCAGGGAGATTGCTATGGGTTGGTGAGTGATTTAAATTATAATCTATTTCTCTTCTTCTTGAGTGTGGTGAGGGGGTTGAATCTATTAGGGCAAAGGGTTCAACATTGATTTTGTCAATCTTGTAATTTCACCTGAGTTATAAAGATTGAAATTTGTCCAGGTGACGTAGTCACCGCCATATACTTGTCTTTATCTGTGCTTGGTGTTCGTTAGACAGGGATTGGTTATCTCAGGTGAGTTGGCCTAAAGTTTTCGCTGCGGGCACTCTCAGACACGGTGTTAGAACGCTTGAAGGGCGTGTCCGATTTTTAACATCTGGTATCAGAACTACTGGTTTTGGTTCTGGCAACTATGTCTACGAAGCAGATGAACACTCGTATGATCACCCTCACAGGAGGCAACTGGACAATTTGGAAGCCAAGGATGGAGGATCTACTCTGGTGCAAGGACTTGCATGATCTATTAGAGGGCAACAACGCCAAGCCGACGGACAAAGGTGCTGATGACTGGAAACGACTGAATCAGAAGGCTATTGAATTCATCTGCCAATGGTTGGATGACTAGGTGTTTCACCATGTGTCCATAGAGAGTTCGACAAAAGCATTATGGAAGAAGGTGCATTCGTTGTACGAAAGGAAGACGGCTGGCAACAAGGTATTTCTGATTCGCCAACTCGTCAACTCGAAGTACACGGAGGTGCCCCAGTGGCACAATATCTGAACGAGATTCAAGGTATTATCAATAAACTGTTTACGATGAAGATGATGAATGATGATGAGCTTCATGCCCATTTGCTTTTGAGTTCTCCGTCGGAATGCTGGGAGACGTTGGTGGTGTCGGTGAGCAACTCCGCGCCTGGTGGAGTTGTGTAACCATCACTTTTCAGGATAGGGGTATCTATGTCATTGATGGTATATTTATTGATTTTAATAATAATTGGTATGGTTGTTTATATATATTTAATTATTATAGAGGATGGTGCATGATTAGCCCATTAGTTAGACTAGTTGCTAATGAACCAAACTAGACTTGAACCCAACTAGACTTGTCATGACCAATAGAGTAACCCACTAAATTAGTCTTGGTTAATTAAGTTAAAGTAGAGGGAATGAATAGAATACCTCATTCATTTAATATTAGAACATTCTTAGTTAAACCCCTCATTAGCTAAACTCTTCATGACAACCCTTGGAGGATATTTTGGATATTTTGCATAGACTAACCCTAACCTTGATATGGCCGACCCTATTTAGTAGGAGGTAGTCCCCATCTTCTTCATTAGTTGTTTATGAAGAAATCCTAGTTGAATTCTTCCCTCCAAGCATTCTTTCATCCACCAAATTTCTCCAAATCAATCACAAACCCTCTCATTTTTATCTCCAATGAGAGCTAGAAGCTTGAATATTGCAAGAGACTTGAGAAAGAGGAGTTTGGCTAGAGATTGATGTTCATTCCTCACTCTTGTGCTCATTGAAGGAACTACATTGGGAATCCATCTCCCAATAGGTTAAAATCTCATTCCTCTTGTCATTTAAACTCTAGAATGGTGTAATAAATCCATAGGAACCATCCATTGGTTTAAGACTACTCATCGGAAGAAGAACTAGGTACATAGGAGGCCTATAATGGAAGTTACATAGAGTGTTATGTCCATTTGGAGAAAACTCTGAGGTGGCATACCAAGTGTTTGATGAAATGCCTAATGGGTCATTCCTTTTTATTTTGTGTTGTATTTAGTATACTAGGGTGTGTATGATGTATTTTGAGTAGTGGTATCACATAGAATGGATATTTGGTGTATCATAGGTATCTTGATGATGCACTTGATGTGTTTGCTTAATTGCTATGCTAGGTGTCTATATAGTATATACATATTTATGTGCATAGATAATCGTATATTAATGTGTGTGTGTGTGTGTGTGTGTGTGTGTGTGTGTATATATATATATATATATATATATATATATATTGCCATATGGGATTAGTTGTGAGTGTGTATTGGGGTGTGTGGTACTATGGTCGAGTGTCAGGTGTGTAGTTCAAGTGTGTGTGTGTGCCTTGTGTACGAGTGAGGTATTGGTAATGAGTGGTATTAGTGAATGTCATATGTTAATTTCTAGTGTTATGATGTCTTGATTTGTTGAAGTGTGGGAGGGGCTCAAATGTCCCGTGTTGCAGTCCTTGCACTGCAGTAATGTCAACTAGGACCAACACAGAGTTGTGTTTGGTCATATCTATAATGCTCTACAGTAGCTTGAAGCAATTGCACATGTGAAGGACTACTGGAACAGGTGCAGGTGCAGTCCTGGTATGGTATCATGTTAGGAGTACACCTAGATGTGAAAGAAATGGGTGCATTCAGGCAACAGGTGCTTTGGGGTCTGAAATTGGAGGTGGTTTAGGATTGTGCAGGCTTGGGGTGAGTTCAGGCAGCTTGTATATGTGGAGTGCTTGGGCTCAGGTTTGTGTGATAACAATTATTAAGACAGTGGCAATTGGGGATATCAGTGTATCAGACATTAGGGGGAAGGTGCTGATGTTCCTGTGCACAGATATAATAGCTACTGAGATCTGGGTGCTACAAACAGTTGGTGTAGAAAGAAGTTGGTTGTTGTGTTGCAGATGTTTGTTGGTGTTGCAAGCTTGCTAATAGCTACTGTGTTGGATGGGAATTGCTTTGCAAAGCCCTGGGGCAGTGGGAATAGATAGTAGTGAAGGGTGTTTGGTTGTAGGTAGTCAGTTGGCAAGTGTGGTCGGGTGGTAGCAGGTTTTGAGGAGGGGGTAATATGGGGTAGTGTATGTGGTATCAGTATCAGTTATTGGGTAGGTATGATCCATGGAGTATCAAAGCACCATGTTAACTGATTAGAAGCAGCAGCAGTGCACTAGGTGCACTGCCATTCCAGCAACATCAATAACTTGCTATTTGAAACTGAATGATGTGCCTTAGTGCATAGCAAGGTGGAGTAGGGACTGATACATATCAGTTGGGGTTTTAGGGTGACTATGAGTGTATCAGTTGAGGGTTGTGAGGGTGGGAAAGTGCTAGGTTGCTTTGAGTTAAGGTATCAGAGTAAGGACTTGGTATTGGGATACCAAGTATCAAGAGAATGGATCTAGGTACTAGTTTAGATGTATTAGACTAAGGTATTGCTAAGGACAAGGTATTAGTAAGAACTAGATACCGAGTTAATGGTAATTAATTAGAATGCTAATGTAGGTAAGTGCTAATAGCCAAGGTATTATAAGTTTAGATACTAAGATATTACTAAAATAGATATAAATAATAATTATTAACTAGTATATGTAGATACCCTAGAGTAAATAGTTAGTATAGCTAATACCCCAAGGTGTTGACTAGAAACCTAGCTATAGTCTAGTATAACCTAATATAAACTAGTGTTGAATAATAGTGACTAGTTTGGCCCTAAAAGTCAATATTTAACCTAGTTTGACTTAGTTTGACTATAGTGATATAGTTTTGACCTAGAAATTCCCTTTTTACTTAATTAATCTTGTTTCTCATTTCATTACACTAAATGACATAATAATTTATATATAGGTCGGTGTGACACCAATTTGGATATCATTCTACCTCATTTGCTCAGGACCTCAGGCGAGTAGATTCTCTGTTAGTTTTCAGTACTTGATAGTATATATATATCACATGTTCTAGATCTGTTTTACTTGATTCTAACACCATGATTACACAGACCGGTATTATATGGATCGAGTCAGAAGATATTATTTATTTGACATGTGCATTGGATACTCCTTACACATGTACTTTATCGTGTGCATCGGGTATTCCTTGTGCTCGTATTTATTCGTGGGCCCCGTGTGCTCATACTATATTCGTGTTCTCCGTGTGCTCATATTATATTTGTGTGTGTAACATGTCGTGATTTGATCCATGAATATTAGTCAGGACGAGGGAGTAGGAGTTGGTTATGTGATCAAACATTTAGCGTATTCATGTGCATGCCAATTATACGATACACGTATAATTGAGTTACCGTAGTATAGACTTGTGCAACCCAACTCGATCACATAATGAACTTGTACTTTAAATCACTTAGATAGTATCACAAGTTCTCTTGTTACAGTACACCATTTTTCTTGTATCTATTTTTCTAGTTATCCTTGTGTTCATATGCCTAGTTAAGCTGTATTTTTTATTTCATAGTTACTTGTGCATCTTATATTCTTTTTTATTGCTGTTATATATTCTCTACCATGTATATGAAACTTCTTTCAGAGTTTTGTACTTCGCTCCAATCCTAACAGGATATATTTTTTCAGACGGCTATTTAGAGGACTGGTGTCCTACCTACTACGGCCCGCAGGAGGGAGAGCTAGCTGAGGTAGCACCCTTAGCCCAGGACTGTAGTGCCCCGTTCCCCCTATTCGGGGAGCGCGGCTAAGAAATACTTGGTATCGTTCGATCGGGACGGATTGAATCAAGATCCTTTCCTCGTTATGGATTGGTTTCTTCGGAATCATGTCCTATATTCAACGGATTGTGCCTCAAGGAAGGACCGTTGCGCTGGTTTCCTTGCCCGTTTTCGTTGTCGCTTGGTTGCCTTTTTTGTTGGTTTTGTAATTTGCACTTTTCTTGAACAGTTTTGATGGATTTCATTGTCTTCGTTCTTTGTATTTCGCAATTTGTATCGAACCCTTGGAAACCGAAGCATGAGATATTGATCATCTGTTGGTGCGTGCAGGTGATCAGGTAGGCGACGCACAAGCGGAGTCTTGAAGATCTCCCATTTTTCTCCTAGTTCATCAACTTGTGAGTGACTTTACTTCGATTAGCTTCCTTCTTCCAAGTCTTCGTTCTAAATAGATTGACTCATTTGTGCATTCCGATCAAACGATACCAAAACAATAAAATTGAGTCAGAATAAAGAAGAAGTAGACTTGAAACACTAATAATGCTTGTAATACAGAATTCTATGCGAACACCTTGATGCGTGCATGTCCGTTATACATACAGCCATCTTGTGTCAGTTGTAGTTAGAACTCATTTATCTATAACTGTTCAGGTATGGTACAAAGGGAGAAATGTGATCATTGTGCAAATATCTTAGACTATAGGACATGCATGAAGTTTATTTACTTATATTGCTTGAATATGTATTTCAGTTGATAACTTTATTGGTTGAGGAGGCATGGTCTTGGACAACTTGTATACAAGGGATGTCGTTCTACGAACGGTCGCTGAGGCACTGGGACCGCTTTGACCCGGGTAGAATAATTTGCTAGTGTAGTCCTAGCATTTTATGGGTCCGTGCGCCTACCAAGGGCTAGCTACCCGAGACAAAATGGCAGCCGACCCATCCCTAGTCTGACCAAGTGATTGTTATGTATATTTAAACTGTGCAGACTAACTATGTCTTCGTGGCAGGGAAGGTCATGGTAAGTTTTGTACAGGTGATTCAGACGGTACAGGTAAAGTCACCGAGCGGTGGCAAATTTGGTTATGTCATTTTATTCTATCATATACAAAGATTTGAATTAAGGCAAGATAGAAAGATCACATAATAAAAATATTGCATGCTCATATGAATTCGTTATAGATTTTGGTAAGTTGGGTTAGCTCGCCCTCACCGGTACTCTTTGAAGTACTGACATTCGTTGCAGCAGGTTCCCCGAGCCAAGGTGACGCGGCGAGGAGCTGAAACTTTCTCCAACCCTTCCTGAATCAAGGCGCGTTCGTGTCGTGACTTTTGGGAGCTCCAGTACATAAGCAAGAAAGGATCTCACTCTCACTTTTGGAAGCCACTAGGCGATGGTCCTGACTCGTACCCAAGATATTTTGTGCTTTTGAAATACTAGTAAAGGATGTAATGTATGGATTGACTATCTCATTTTGCGTCCAAGTTGTAAGTTCGTGCGACATTTTTACTACTTTTGGGTCAAGAGTCTGTAAACAGATGTTCATTATTAATAAAGAGAACTTTTCTTTATCTCAAAGTGTGATATTTTATTTGCGTACTCTGTTGTATTTATTCTAAAGTATATTATTATGCCTAGGCCTTGTGCATGCGCGCCTTACGCGTGCACGGCATCACGCCTGGGGGACGATTATCGACTTAGCGAAATCGGGGTGTGACATATTAGTATCAGAGCATGGCTTCAGATCCTTTGACCTTCGTATCAGAAAAGTTTCTTGAAATGACCATGTCCCTCCCAGTTGAACCCTTGAATTTGCTTGGCCAAAATGAGATGCGTTCCATATAGTGAGTCCATGATATATTTTGAGACTGATACAAGTTACTTTTCTTTGAAGGAACGGCCTCAGAGCCGGGTGCACAAGCGCAGATGGTGGCGCAAGGGCAAGGTAGCGGTTTCGACATGCCTGGCAGCTCAGGAAGTCCGGCTGCCGCACCCTCTGTTGATCTATTCGAACGAATGATGTGTTTGATGTAAACGCAACAGAGACAAGCCGAACTACTATAGAATCAATTCGAGTCTCGGATTGAGGCTCAATTTCTGGCGCAGCGGACTCAGGCCGAAGCACACCAGAAGCAAATGGATACCTTGCAAACGATTGTGACGACGCTAGTCGCCAGCAACCATTCTGCATCAGCGGCCGCCGTGGCAGCGCCAGTTGTAGCCGATACTGTGGGACCTCAGGACTCTCCGGAACCTCCACTCTCAGATGATAAGGGTCCTATCCTGCCAATATCAGAGTTCAAAAAGATGTGTCATGCCACCTTTAAAGGGACTGAGGATCCCTCCGTGGCGTTGGACTGGCTGGTTGAGTTGGAAGACCACTTCAAAGTGCTTCTCATGGGCGAAATCAAAAGAGTAGCGTGCGCCCAACTTCAGCTCCGTTTAAATGCACATGATTAGTGGGATGTGCACAAACAAGCTTTATTGAGCAAAGGTGGCAGGACGACTATCTCTTGGTCCGTATTACATAAGGATTTTGAGGAGGAGTATCTTCCACCCGCCGTCCGCCGCGAGAAAGAAGATGAATTTACACATCTACAACAAGGAGACATGATAGTACGACAGTACGCCTCAGAATCCAACAGGCTTACAAAATTTGCCAAGACTCACCTATGTGATACCGAGACTCGTGCACGAAGATTTGAGATAGGACTGCGACCTTCTATTCGTGCCCATATCATCGTCCCCCAGTACTGAACCATGTGGGAATCTCTAAACCACGCCCTCTCCCTTGAACCGCAGTACCCCCCAGTTTGTACCGGCAATGTGCAAAATATCAATCACAAGCGTCCTAGAAACACAGGGGGTAACAACGCGCCCAAGCGCTCCAATAACGGCGATAATCAGGGTACAAACCCAGGAAAAGGTAGCAAGCTCATTTGTCACCGATGTAATCGTACATGACACATCGCTCAAAACTGTCGAGTATCCAATGGATCGTGCTTTAAGTGCGGTTGCCAGGGGCATATGGAAGCGAATTGTCGGACAGGTGGACCAAACCAGCAGCAACAAAATCGTGCGCCTCAAGATCAGGGGCAAGTACCTCGAGCGAACTAGCCGGCACCGCTGAACGCTCAAGGCCGAGTCTATGCTCTGACTCGGGATGAGGCACTCGCATCAAATACGACGATGTCAAGTATATTACTCTTCAATAATGTACCTGTTCGAGTATTGTTTGATTCTAGTGCAACACATAGTTTCATTGCGGCATATTTTGCCACCGAAAACACATTCCCTATGACACCGCTAGGCCTAAACCTTAGTATCCGTACTCCATCGGGCGTGGATTTGCCAACTCACTTAGTCTTTCGTAAAGGTAACATTTGCATCGGGGAAAAAAATTATCACTAGATGTGATAGTCTTAGACATTAGGGACTACGACATCATTCTGGGGATGGATTAGCTCGGCGCTTGCTCTGCTACCATTGATTGTGCAAAAAAGAAAGTCGTGTTTCGTCCGCCTGGCGAGATCAAATTTTGCTATGCGTGCAGTCCACAGTTGAAAGCGTCGAATGTCTGCATGGTGATCTCAGTAATGTCTTCTCGACGGATGATTCACTCCGGCTGTGAAGGGTACTTGGCGTCCGTTCGAGACACTCAGCAAGATTGTGCAAACGTTGGGTCTATTCACGTTGTGACAGATTTTCCTGATGTGTTTCCAGACGAGTTGTCTGGTATGTCGTTCGATCGAGAGATAGAGTTCACTATAGACACATTTCTAGAAACCCGACCAATTTCCAAGACTCCGTATCGAATGGCCCCGGCATAACTAAAGGAGTTAAAGATTCATTTGCAAGAATTGCTAGATTATGGGTATATTCATCCGAGTGTATCTCCGTGGGGTGTGCGTTGTTTGTTAAGAAAAAAGATGGCTCGCTACGGCTCTGCATCGATTATCGAAAATTGAATAAAGCTACTGTCCGAAATAAGTACCCCCTTCCCAGGATTGATGATCTCTTTGATCAGTTACAAGCTGCAACAATATTCTGAAAAATTGATCTTCGCTCGGGTTACCATCAGCTCAAGATTAAGCCGGACGATGTGCCGAAGTCAGCCTTTCACACTCGCTACGGCCACTATGAGTTTTTGGTAATGCCGTTCGGATTGACCAATGCCCCTGCCGCCTTTATGGACTTAATGAACTGTGTGTTCTGACCGTATCTCGATAAATTTGTAGTAGTGTTCATCGATAATATCTTGGTGTACTCGAATAATAGAGAGGATCATGCAGAGCACCTGCGGACCGTGCTACAGATACTTCGGGAGAACAAGCTATATGCGAAACTGAGTAAGTGCGAATTCTGGCTGAGCAGTGTATCTTTCCTTGGGCATATCATTTCTGCGAGAGGCATTTCAGTCGATCCAAAAAAAGTTGAGACCATCGTCGAGTGGAAGCGACCTGCATCCGTCAGTGAGATTCGAAGCTTCCTCGGGTTAACGGGCTACTACAGTCGGTTCATAAAGGATTTTTTCAAACAACATCACCTCTGACTCGTCTCACACAGAAGGGAGTCGCGTTTGAGTGGTCCGCCGAATGCGAAGCCTCGTTTGAAGAGTTAAAGCATCGCCTCACCTCTGCCCCATTACTTGTACTACCAGACAAGACCTCAGGATTTCAAATCTTCAGCGATGCGTCAGGGCAGGGCTTAGGGTGTGTACTTATGCAACAGGATAGGGTGATAGCCTATGCATCCAGACAGCTAAAAAAGCACGAGAAGAATTATTCCACGCATGATCTGGAGCTAGCGATAATTGTGTTCGGGCTAAAATTGTGGCGACACTACCGTTATGGAGTGGCTTGCCGAATTTATACCGATCACAAAAGTTTGAAGTACTTATTCACCCAAGTGGATCTGAACCTACGATAACGGCGTTGGCTAGAATTGATAAAGGATTACGACTTGACGATAGACTACACACCTGACAAGGAAAATGTAGTAGATGATGCGTTGAGTCAGGTCTTTGTGGGATCCATGTCCGTTGATAGCAGGTTACAAAGGGACTTAGTAGAGATGGGCGTCGAACTCCGAATTCGATATCGCGGAACGTGGGTTACTCAGATACGATTTGTACCCAACCTGATAGAGAGGGTCACATCTACTCAGAGGAACGACCCATTCCTAAGGAAAATGCACGAGCAGATTCTAGCCGGGAGGGCGAAAGACTTTGCAGTGGATGAGAATTGAGTGATACGAGTGAAGGGAAGGCTATGTGTCCCCAATGACTCAGAAATCAGAAAGGATATCCTTGCGGAAGCTCACTACGCAGCCTATACGATCCATCCCGGGAGCACAAAAATGTATAGAGACCTTCGCACTATCTTCTGGTGGCACAGCATAAAGAAAGATGTGGCGCTCTTCGTGTTACAATGCATAACATGTCAGAGGGTGAAAGCAGAGCATCAGAGGCTGGGCGGAGAAATACAAAATCTTGCTATCCCGGAATGGAAGTGGGAGCACATAACTATGGACTTTATTATTGGCCTGCCAAGGACGCAACGGGGGAACGACACAATCTAGGTCATCGTCGACCGGTTAACCAAGTCTGCACACTTCATTGCCATCAAAAGTACTTGGAGCACCGATCGCCTCGCTCAGACCTACCTTGATGAGATAGTCCAGCTACATGGAGTGCCAGTTTCTATAGTATTAGATCGGGACGGACGATTCATATCACGTTTCTGGGAAAGCCTTCAGTCAGCGATGGGGACCAAGTTGAAGTTCAGCTCATCCTACTATCCTCAAACAAACGGCCAAACAGAATGGGTGAATCAGGTACTAGAAGACATGTTGTACCTCTGTGTAATCGATTCGAAGTCAAGTTGGGACGTTTACCTAGCATTGGCCGAATTTGCATACAATAACAGTTATCAGTCCAGCATCCAAATGGCTCCATACGAGGCTTTGTATGGGTGAAAGTGTAGGTCACCGATCTGCTGGAATAAAGTTGGAGAGCGACAAATCCTCGGGTCAGAACTGGTTGAACAAATAGTTCAAAAGGTCCGGTTGATCCGTGAGCGATTAAAGGTAGCACAGAGCCGGCAGAAGTGCTATGCCAATATTCATCGTCGCCCCCTTGATTTCCAAGAGGGTGACCACGTGTTTTTAAAGGTCTCGCCCATGCGTGGAGTTACGAGATTCAGGGTAAAAGGAAATTTAAGTTCGAGATTTGTTGTCCCGTTCAAAATTTTCAGGTGAGTCACTTCAGTTGCCTATCAAATTGTATTGCCACCAACCCTATCAGAAGTGCATGATATTTTTCATGTGTCACAGCTTAGAAAGTATGTGCATGACCCGAACCACGTGATAGACTTCGGTCAGCTGGATCTGCAGGCGGACTTATCGTACGTCGAAGAGCCCGTTCAGATTTTGGATCGTAAGGAAAAGCAGTTATGGAATCGGGCAGTTTAGCTAGTGCGCGTCCTTTGGCAAAACCACTCGGTCGAAGAATCGACCTGGGAACTCGAATCTGACATGAGGGAAAAGTTTCTCTCATTATTCCTTAGGGGTAGGTTCTATTCCTAAGTTTCGAGGACAAATTTTTTTATTAGATGGTTATGATGTAGTGCCCCATTCTCCCTATTCGGGGAGCGCGGCTAAGAAATACTTGGTAGCGTTCGATCGGGACAGATTGAATCAAGATCATTTTCTCATTATGGATTGGTTTTTTCGAAATTATGTCCCATATTCAACGGATCGTGCCTCAAGGAAGGACCCGGCGGCAGAGTCGAGAGAGGCCTTTCCGTTGTGCTGGTTTCCTTGCCCGTTTTTGTTGTCGCTTGGTTGCCTTTTTGTTGGTTTTGTGATTTGTGCTTTTCTTGAACGGTTTCGATGGATTTTATTGTCTTCGTTCTTTGGATTTTGTAATTTGTATCGAACCCTTGGAGACCAAAGCAGGAGATATTGATCATGTTGGTGCGTACAGGTGATCAGGTAGGCGACGCGCAAGCGGAGTCTTGAAGATCTCCCATTTTCTCTCCTAGTTCATCAACTTGTGAGTGACTTTACTTCGATTAGCTCTCTTCTTCCAAGTCTTCATTCTAAATATATTGACTCATTTGTGCATTCCGATCAAACGATACCAAAATAATAAAATTGAGTCAGAATAAGAAGAAGTAGACTTGAAACACTAATAATGCTTGTCATACAAAATTTTATGTGAACACCTTGATGCGTGCATATCTGTTATACATACAGCCATCTTGTATCAGTTCTAGTTAGAACTCATTTATCTATAACTGTTCAAGTATGGTGCAAAGGGAGAAATGTGATCATTGTGCAAATAGCTTAGACTAATGGAAAATGCATGAAGTTCATTTACTTATATTGCTTGAATATGTGTTTCAGTTGATAACTCAATTGGTTGAGGAGGCATGGTCTTGGATAACTTGTATACAAGGGATATCATTGTACGAACGGTCGTCGGGGCACTGGGACCGCTTAGACCCGGGTAGAATAATTTGCTAGTGTAGTCTTAGCATTTGATGGGTCTGTGCGTCCGCCAAGGGCTAGCTACCCGTGGTGGAATGGCAGCCGACCCATCCCTAGTCCAACCAAGTAATTTTTATGTATATTTAAACTGTGCAGACTAACTATGCCTTCGTGGCAGAGAAGGTCATGGTAAGTTTTGTACAGGTAGTTCAGACGGTACAGGTAAAGTCACCGAGCGGTGGCACATTTGGTTATGTCATTTTATTCTATCATATACAAACATTTGAACTAAGGTAAGATAGAAAGATCACATAATAAAAATGTTGCATGCTTATATGAATTTGTTATAGATTTTGGTAAGTTGGGTTAGGTCGCCCTCACTGGTACTCTTTGAAGTACTGACCCTCGTTGCAGCAGGTTCCCCGAGCCAAGGCAACACGGCGAGGAGTTGAAGCTTTCTCCAACCCTTATCAAGGCGCATTTGTGTCGTGACTTTTGGGAGCTCCAGTACATAAGCAAGAAAGGAGCTTGCTCTCACTTTTGGCAGCCACTAGACGATGGTCCTGACTCGTACCCAAGGTGTTTTGTGCTTTTGAAATACTAGTAAAGGATGTAATGTATGGATTGACTATCTTATTTTACGTCCAAGTTGTAAGCCCGTACGACATTTTTACTACTTTTGGGTCAAGAGTCTGTAAACAGATGTTTATTATTAATAAAAAGAACTTTTCCTTATCTCAAAGTGTGATATTTTATTTGCGTACTCTGTTGCATTTGTTCTAAAGTATATCATTATGCCTAGGCCTTGTGCACGCGCGCCTTACGAGTGCACGACATCACGCCCGGAGGATGATTATCGACTTAGCGAAATTGGGGCGTGACAAGGACGATTCGGTACCAGTTGTCGAGGAGACATACCTAGCTATAGCAGATCCATAGCTAGTATTTATTGTACTGGATATGTCTCCAGCATTAGACTATGGCATGTTGATTACATTGAGACCATTTATGTTTATTGTTAAAGACTCTAGACTTGTTATTTTTATGACTTGAGATTTCTCTTCTGTTTATGATATCGTGCCATTATCTGTCTCTAGTTTGGTGATTGAGTATTGATGCTATATTTTCTTCTTATCCTCCTTATGGAGTTGAGTTACCTTGACAGGTTGTGTATATATATCATTGCGTGAGATTGTTAGATAATATTGTGGACCTTTACAGCATTCTACCACCGATGCTGCGGCGTAGGCTGGACGTACCCATGACTCATGTCCAATTTTTGGGTGCGGGTCATGACACATTTTTAGTGGTGGCCCATGCAGGTCGAGGTTGCAACTTGTGTGATATTGTAATAGTACTCCAAGTTTGGAAACTATTACGAGCCTGTTATAGGACTTAAGATATAGGACGAGAGAATACTCAATCACAACTAGAAAAATTTCTAATCTATTAAATTTTTGCTAATTCTCATTCATTTTAAATATTTGCTTTCTTTTAATATTACTGTCCATCCTTGATGATATTGTATCTTATGCTTATTAATTCCTAAGTTTCGATATGTCTTCATGATGCCTCTGA
Source organism: Iris macrosiphon (assembly GCA_036927795.1). NCBI lineage: Eukaryota > Viridiplantae > Streptophyta > Magnoliopsida > Asparagales > Iridaceae > Iris > Iris macrosiphon. Next base: position 148,226,418 of record JAYESA010000007.1, on the reverse strand, counting down.
AGACCAGGTCACATTTATCAGCAGCAGCTTCGGAGAGGTCGGTGACTTCTCGACCACCTGTCCGAGCAGCAGCAGACACTGTTCCACCTCCACCTGTTCGGAGGGCTGCCTCACTAGTTTAGGTGGGAGCCTTAGCTGTTTTTGGGGGTCCTCCTCCCCCACTTGTTCAGAGGATTATCCCAACCACTGCGGAGGGTTATCCTCATTCTCCTCCAGCTGTTCAGAGGATAGTTTCAGCAGGATCGAAGGGTCTTCCACCCCCACCACCGTGCCAGCTGACAGGGCATAGATGTTCGCCATATTTCAAGAGATGATGGAGGCACAGTAGATACAAGCTAATATATTATGCTAGAAAATTGAGAATGCCCACCAGGTTGCATTGGCTGCAATGGAGAAGGTGGCGTCGCCCCAGTCATAGGGTGCACAGCCCAGACCGGGCAACATACAGGATTTTAAGAAGTTGGGTCCCTACGACTTCAAAGGGACGGAGGGTATTATATACGCTGACGACTGGCTCGAGCACCTCGAGCATATTATGCACTTGTCCCGCCTTGCCGAGGACCTGAGGATAGAGGCGACTGGATTGTAGATGTCAGATATTGCTAGCACTTGGTTCTGGAATGAACCACAGATTTCTGATCTAGGGTTGACATGGGATGGCTCCAAGGATCTGTTCAAAAAAAAGTTATTTTCGCTCACGGAGAAACTCAACCTGGAGCGACAGTTTCAGAACCTTCAGCAGGAGGGCATGTCGGTTGAGGAGTATGTCGCAGAGTTTGACAAGCTGAGCAGATATGTGAGAAACATGGTAAGAGATCTGGAGGACAGGGCGAGCCGTTCCAGGGAGGGATTAAACTGGGACGTGAAGGCCCTTATTTCTTCGATCCATGAGACATACGCGACGATTCTTACGGAGGCCCGCAAGGTCGAGAGGGACTTAAGTTTGAGGTCCAAGAAGGACAAAGAGATATTTGACAACAGTAGCGCGGGCCCAGCCAAGCGGCCCCAGTTCCAGCAGCAGCGGACCTTCCAGCCTCAGCGTCAACAGCCTCAGAGGCACCAACAACAGGCTCTTATCTGTCATTTCTGCAAGAAGCCAGGACATGAATGGGACATCTGTAGGAAGAGGTTGGGGGTGTATTTGTTTTGTGGAGCAGCATATCACCAGCTGAGAGACTGTCGTCCGGCACCAGCTCATCCAGGTCAAGTTGGAGCTCATGCTCAGAGAGCACTAGTTAGAGCACCAACAGCACCTGCAGCACAATAGAGGGGACCTCCACTCCCAACCCAGAGCAGTGTTTCGTGTAGCATCAGTAGCAAAGGGGAGCACCACAGGGGCGAGCATTCGCTATGATGATTAAGGAGACGGATCCAGTCGAAGACATCATCGCAAGTTCAGTTCTCCTAGATTCCATTCTAGCTTTAACTTTGTTTAATTTTGGTACTTCCCATAGTTTTGTATCAGTGTCTTTTGCTCTTAAGCACCATTTAGAGGTTGAATCTTTGAGTAGGACTTGCAAGATCACGACTGGGGTGGCATCATCCTGGTTAATGATGTTTGCAAGGATCAGAGAGTTACTTTGGGAGGCCGGAAGTTGAGTGCGTGCTTACTCGTAATGCCACTTCCGAGCTACGACATTGTACTTGGGATAGATTGGTTGAGTAGGCACCATGCTAGCATAGATTATCGTGGAGACAGAGTTTTATTTCGACCGTCGGAAGAGCCAGAGTTCGAGATTTCCATAGAGGAGCAGCGAAGCAGAGTATCATGCATCAATCCCAAAATATAATGGAACCGACACGCAACTATGCCAGCTAATACAAACTAGATTAGGTTTCGAATTTAATGGCCTTATCTAAATGTACTACGCTATATAAATAAACTAAGTCCAAACTAATACTAACATGCAGTAGGTAAATATCTAATCTTATCCAGAGAAGATAAATAAGAAGTGCTAAAATAAATAATAGAATAAAGTACGGAGTCTGAATGTCATAATACAACCCAAATAAGTCTGATGGAAACAAACTCACTGAATACAATACTGAAATGGAATTACGTGAAGATAGATAAGATAACTAGTCTAGAACATCGACTAACTAGATAAAGATGCTCCAGCCTTAGGCGAAGGCCTACCAGTGATCAGAAAAACTCCGAAGGTAACACCTTAAGCTCATCCTCAATCGCGTACCTCGTCTCCTGTCCGGGCCAGTACACGGTCGGGTAGTACGTCTCATCCAAATCTGGAAGAAAACCAGGTCCTAAGAGGGACGTAACAAGATACAAAAATACATGCCGAATATAAATACTGAATAAAGTAAAAGAGGTGTACTAACCATCTAAGTGGATGAAATCTTGAGGACAACCTTGGTACGTATGGGTAGGTGTAGGCATAACATCAAATGCACCGAAAAGTGTGGTATCTGCACATGTAATGTCCATCGTTCCGAAGAACAAGGTATCTTCATATATATATATATATATATATATATATATATATATATATATATATATATATATACAGCTGTAACTCTCCGAAGAACGCGATATCTGAATAAAGGGGGTCATTGGATCTGTGGCTCCTCTGGACACTACGGATACCAATGTGTGTATCCCATATGCCTACCAGTTGTCCTTCCCACCCAATGAAAATATACAAGTCAAAAATATGATGTGCACACTTTGTAACTAACATGTTAGGTCTCAAATAACTAGACTAACATGACTACGCACTAAACCGTGATACATATTGCATACACCGATAGCTAGTCTGGTACGCCAACTCGTATCCCAACATGAGTTTGTTATCGTGATGAATGTAAGAAGTGTCAGGGTCTTGGAAGATATCAAAATATCTCCACAATATTAGGTGAGTCCGCTAGAGACTAAGTCGCTACACTACTCATCGACTGCACCCGATCATTCTCGGACGTGCACAGTTATAAATAATATTTACAACAATAACTCATGCAACATTTAATAACTTGAATTAAAAAGTAAATAAGGCAAGGTATACTTGCCTGAATCCTCAAGCTGTGAATGCCAAAGTCCTGCTCCCGAAGCCTCGCCCGAACGATCAACGAGCCTATATATAATATAATATAATAACAATCAGTCATTATGATAAGATACACTGAACACGTACAAGAGTGCATCTAATACACCATACTCGGAGCTAACACAAGTAAGGGGTTCTAACTAGGTCAACTAGGAGGGTTGAGTAGGCAAGAGTCTAAAAAGTGCACAAGTGTCAAGTCCTTTTAACCACAATATTAACCTCAATGTAATGTCACTACTTAGGTGCATTGATCTCGTGTTAGGGTAGGTCCCATTATAAATATGTAAACGCTATATACAAGTAGCCTTAAGTTCAACGGTCAACAACTCCTCAATATTTTCATATATCAACCCATTATAAAATGCCAAATGTCATGTGTCCCCAAGTTAATCAAATCTGGACATTAAGAAAAATAGGTGCAAACTACTATATAAATCATGGTATAATATGCATTTAAAGCCTAGACATCATCACAACCTATCTAGGTGTATTATCCTCTATTAACATTATGCTAAAACACGTTTTAAATCATGGGAACAATGAATTCCCTTCCCATTATATGCTAAAATTTACAACCCACTAATCATTAACCAAAACTAATATGATCTTGTTCATAACACACATTCAAACCCTATAGTATATCACCCTACATTAAAACATAAAAGAAAACTAAGAATATATGGGGTCCTAAACATGAGTTTTATATTAGTTTAGTGAGTGCTTTTACAAAGGGTTACAAAGAGTGGTGCAAGGTGTTCATGGGTTCAGAAGTTGAAGAAGAAGAGGATGATAATGATGAAAAATATGGAGAAGGAGAACATGCATTGTAGGAAAGAGAAGGCCAAGAATATTAAGAAGAACAAGATGAAGAAGAAGGAGAAAGAGAGTTACCTAGAGTTTAACTTAAGTGGAAGGGGATGAGGATGCTCGGATGGGGTGCACAGTCGGGTGCACAGTGCTGTGGTCGGGATAGGGTGGCTGCTCCTTGGCCGGAGTTGTGGTGGTGCTCGGTGGGGGATGGCCGGAGGTAAAGGAGAAGAATAGGGCAACAGTGGCACCAGCTAAAGCCGCAGCAGCAGCAGCCTTAGATTGAAGCAAAAGTAGCAGTAGCTAATGCAGCAAGGTGGCGAGGGAAGAAGGGTGCAGGTGGAGATGGTGGTGGTCGTGGTGGTGATGGGGGTGATGGTGGTGGTGATGGTGGCTCTATTGATACGAGGAGATGGAAGTGGTGGTCATGGTGGTATCGTTGGCTGTCGTGGGAGAAAAAACAGGCGATGGTGGTGATGTTGGTTTCGGGTTGGAAAATGAGGAGGTGGTAGTGATGTAGGCTGATGGTGGTGGTTGTCATGGAGGTAAGGGGACAGTAGTGGTAGCGGGTTGAGGAGAAGAGGACGAAGGAGATGGAGGTGGTCTTAAAAATGATGGTGGTGATGAAGTTTCAATTGAGAGGGAGAGAGGAAGAGTGTAATGAAATGAGAGAGAGAGATATAATATATTTAATGAAGAGGAAGAGAGGGGGCCTTGGGATTAGGGCCGGCTATGTTTCCAAGGAGGGTATGTGGGTGTTGTCATGAAGGAATGAGTGGTGGATATGTGTGTGAGTTTGAATGAAGAGTGAGAATTTAAAATGAGCATAGTACCATGCAAAGGAGGGAGGGGATGCACATGACCGGTCAAGGCTCTCCAAATGGGGTATTCTTTATTTTTTTCAACCAATAGTATGTGGACACATGGCTAGTTATTTTCACAAAGGTCCCCAATAGTTTTGGACTTGCACAAAGAAGGAAAAATTGGATTGGATATGGGAAAAAGCTATATTTGGTATATTGTAGTAGGAAAAATTGGTGTGTGGTATTTCGTATGAACTATGAGGGTTGAGTGTGGGTTTGGGTTGGTGTTTGGTCTAGTTTTTGGTTAGGTTGAGTCGGTTGCCCCAAAATAAATAGAAGTTGTGTCGTAGGTATTCTTTAATAACTTGGAAGTGCATAAAATTTAAATTAGATGGGACACAAGTTTCATGGACGTAGTAGAATTGGAATATATTATCGTCATATATTGGGTTGCAGGAAATGGGTCAATGTTGTGTCTCCAATATCGATTGGAACTGACATAAGTGCAAAGTTTGGGTTCAAAAATAGATATTAATTAATTATTGTTGTGCAATTAAAATAAAGCACATGGGAGGGTATTTATTAGTGACACAAGGGTCGGAATGAAAAACTGACACATCTAGGTCAAGGGTGTAAAATTTATTGAAAGTCAAAAGCTAGAGTAGCGCTCCAAATATCGAAGCAACGACAATGTACACCAAGTGATACAAATTTTGTACAGTTATTTTAAATGCCATGTTCTAATTTTAAATATCTCCAAACTAACCATAATCTTTCTCTAAGCCAAGTATACCTAAATTTGGTCGAAAGGGTTTATAATCTACCCTCTTTAGAGTACTTCGTCCTCGAAATTAAGACAGACATATGGTATAAACTATAGACTAAAAATAAATGCTATTACATACCTAGGCCCTCAAAGAGATAGGAAAAATACTGTCGAATATCATCCTCTCGTTTCCAGGTCGACTAGTCTGGTACACGATGCCTCCATGCGACACGAACTAGAGGGATAGTCTGACCACGCAACACCTTCTCGCTCTTGTCCAGAATCTCTACAGGCTCCTCCTCATATGACAAACTTGGCTCGGCAGTGATCTCTGAGTGGTCAAGCATATGACTAGGATCTGACACGTACCTCCTCAACTAAGATACATGGAAGACTTTATGAACTCCCTCCAATGTCTGTGGCAACGCTAACCTGTAGGCAACCTCTCCGACGCGCTCCAACACGTTTAATGGTCCAATGTACCTCAGGTTCCGCTTTCCTCTGCCTCCAAACCTAATGGTCCCTCTGGTAGGTGAGATTTTCATAAATACATTATCTCCAACCTAGAACTCTAGGGGTCATCGGTGCACGTCTGGCCAATGCTTCTGCCTGTCCAGTGCTGCTTGCAAGTGCCCCTGGATCTGCTTTACCTTCTCCACCGTACGAACAACCAACTTTGGTCCAAGAATCTGTCTCTCGACCACATCACTCTAGCACACTGGGAAACGATACTTCCTGCCGTACAATGCCTCAAAGGGAGCCATCTGAATGCTTGCCTGATAGATTTTGTTGTAGGAAAACTTGACCTAATATAAATGCTCCTTCCATGATCCACCAAAATTAAGCATGTATGCCCTGAACATGTCCTCCAGTGTCTGAATGGTGCGCTCGGACTGGCTATCCATCTGCGGGTAATATGATGTACTGAACTCCAGGCGGGTCCCAATACTCTCATGCATACTCCGCCAAAAGTATGATGTGAACCTCGTATCCTTGTCAGAAACTATGCTGACTGGAACCCCATACAGTCGCATGATCTCCCTCATATATGTCTCTGCTAAGACCCCTGTAGACAGCCCAACTCGAAAGGGTAGAAAGTGAACGGACTTGGTGAGTCGGTCCACGATCACCCATACTGCATTATGACCTCTAGGACTCCTTGAAAAGCCCGTAACGAAGTCCATAGTGATGTCCTCTCATTTTTACTCAGGTATCGGGAGCGGCTGAAGTAATCTTGCAGATCTCTGATGCTCAGTCTTGACTTGCTAACACACAGGCACTTCGCCACAAAGAGGGATACTTCTCTCTTCATCGCATGCCACTAATAGTACTGCCTCAAGTCTCTGTACATCTTTGTGCCACCTGGATGGATAGAGTATGCTGAACTATGCGCCTCCATCATCAGCTCCTAACGAAGCTCTCCGTTCGGAACATAGAGACAATCTCCATATCTCAAAGTCCCGTCCTCATGTATGTGTAATCCGGTCTGTATCCCGACCTTTGTCCTCTTCGGAGTCTCTGGAATCTGGCATCTGTCGGCAAGGCAGCCTTGATTTTCTCAACCAATATCGACTGTGCATGAAGACTCGATAACTGCCCGTTCACTCCTGGCATGATGACCTTTATACCCAACTTCTCTAGATCTTTCAATAGGTATTGCTGGATAGTCAGAAAGAATGCCTTGGGCCTCCTTCTCAATGCGTCATCTACCACATTGGCTTTTCCCAGGTGGTATTGTAGCTCAATCTCAAAGTCTGTCATCACCTTGAGCCAACATATTTGTCTCTGGTTCAGGTCCTTCTAAGTGTAGATGTACTTCAGGCTTTTATGAACTATGAAGATCTCCACCCGCTCTCCGTATAGGTAGTGCCTCCAAAGATTCAGGGCAAAGATCTCTACGGTGAGCTCCAAATCATGTGTGGGGTAGTTGTTCTCATGGGTCTTCAACTGCCTAGAGGCAAAGGCCACAACCTTTTCATGTTGCATCAAGACACCTCCAAGTCCTTTCCCAGATGCATCACTGTAGATCGTGAATCCTCCCGGTCCAGAAGGTATTGTCAAAATATGTGCCGAAGTCAGACGCTTCTTCAGCTTATCAAACGCAGTCTGACACTCCTATGACCAAATGAACTCCTGCCCCTTACAGGTCAGGCGGGTCATCAGCTCTGCGATCCTCGTGAAGTTCTCTATGAACCTTCGGTAATATTCGGCAAGTCCTAGGAAACTTCTCACCTCCGAGACATTGGTAGGGGTCAGCCATGTCTCTACTGCTGAGATCTTGTCTGGATCAACTGAGATACCATCTCCATATATGACATGTCCAAGAAAAGATATATGATCCAGAAAGAACTCACATTTACTCAACTTGGCGTAGAGCCCTCACGTCTCAGCATCTCCAATACTGTCCTTAAGTGCTTCTCATGCTCTTCATGGCTCTTCGAATATACCAAAATATCGTCAATAAAGACAACCATGAACTGGTCCAAGTACTAGTGAAAGACTATGTTCATCAGGTTCATGAATATAGCAGGCGCATTCGTTAATCCAAAAGGCATCACCAAGAACTCGTAATGACCATAACGAGTCCTGAATATCCTTTTTGGAATATCTTCTCTCTGCACCTTCACCTGATGGTATCCCGACCTCAAGTCGATCTTCAAGAACACCCTGGCTCCTGTCTGTCGGTCAAACAAGTCATCAATCCACGGTAGTGGATACTTGTTCTTGATAGTCAAAGTATTTAGGGCTTTGTAATCAATACACATATGGACTATCCCGTCATTCTTCGATTCGAACAATACTGGTGCTCCCCAGGGCGATGCACTCGGACGGACAAACCCCTTGTTATGTATTTCCTCCAACTGTAGCTTCAGCTCATCCAGTTTCTTCTTCGCTAACTGGTACACTTTAGAAGATACCGACGCTGCTCCAGGTACCAACTCAATGGTGAACTCTACCTCTCTGTATGGAGATAGGCCTGGCAACTCCTCTGGAAAAATATCCTCAAAATCTGCAACTATCGGCGGGGGCGCTGTCTTCATAGCTATGTAAACTCCAGTTGTCTGGCCTACTCCTTGCTTGATGGTCCCCCACATGAACTCAAACTCCGGGCGATCTGGTGGTCTGAAAGTGACACTACCCCTCCGACAATCCAGTATGGCATGGTACTGGCTCAACCAGTCCATCCCAAGCACAATATCGTAGTTTGGCATCGGAAATACCAAAAGTTGAGCTCTCATCTCCCGACCGCATATGACTACCGAGCATATTCTAATAGTACTGGTAACCGGCACGATACCTCCTCCGAGAAGAATCTTCCAACTCTTAGGCAACAGAGAAGTAGCTACTCTATGCATTGCTACGAAACTACTAGATATGAAAGATAATGTTGCACCGGAATCAAATAATGTGGTCGCAGGCTGAGCTCTGGCTGGTGCGGCCACACTAGGATGCCTCGATCCTCTGCCAATAGCCTCCTGGATCCTGGCCTCTGTCAGAACCTCCTCGTAAGAGATCCTCGCCGGCGAGCTAGTAAACCTCTAGAGCTCGTAAGTCAGTCCAGCGTGGAACCTCTTGGCCTTCTCCAAATTATTTGGTATCAAGACGGTACCAAATCTTCTAAGATGACTGAACTCCGTGTCATACGCGTCTACAGTTATGCTCCCTTGCTCCAGGTGCAGAAATTAAGAGTAGAGTTCATTCCTGGCCATAGCCGAGAAGTACTTCACGTTAAAGTATTCTAGAAACTGCTCCCACGTCTACATCTTGTCGACACTATGCTCCATAGAGTCCCACCAGTGATGGGCATTACCTTTCAACTGGACACTTATCGCAGTCATCCATAGGTCTGGTGGTAGCTGAGAAGCCTCCAGCAGCATCTCTGTGTTAGAGACCCAATCATATATCTCATCTGCGGTCTCGCTTCCCGAAAAGGTTTTCGGGCCCATAAGACGAAACCCTATAACCGTGCCCGCTAGCAGAACAGGTGCAGGTGCTGTTGCGGGTGCTGGTTCGGGTGCTGGTGTAGGTGGCCTTTCCAGAATTGCCATCAAGCTCTGTCTTATAGTCTCAGCTTGATGCCACTGCGCCTGCATCATGACATGGAAAAACTAAAATATTTGTGACTGTCCCTCCGGTTGTGGCATCTGAGGTGGGAAGGCTCTGTACTGCGTCTGCTACGAGTACGGTCTCTACGGCATCTGAGGTGGAAAGGGTGGAGGTGGTGGCAACGAAACCTCAGGCTGTATTTGTAAAACCCCTATTTCTAAAAAATCGTATTTATTATTTTTATTAATTAATAATTTAATTATGGTATTTAGTGGCTAAATAGGAGAAATAAATTTTTAATAATTTTTATGTCAGGTGTTCGGGCACTTAGATGACTTATGGGACCATCATGAATTTTTCGGAATTTATTCCATGTAGGAGACCCCTTGAGCAGTTGCTAGCCTAACGATGTGCATTACCCTAATCTATAATTTTTCTTATGTGTAAATATATATATATATATATATATATATATATATATATATATATATATATATATATATATTTAAAAAGAAAGAAAAGAAAAGAAAGGAAAAGAAAAGAAAGTAATTAACTAATAATAAAATAATATAATATAATAATAATACTAAGCATACTATACTACTACTACTACTTAGCAATAGCAGCAAACAAAAATGCAATCAGCCGCTAGCTAACTAGCCATGCAAAGTTACTAGCCCACTAGCAAACACAATCCGTGAAGCAGCAGCGAATATTACATAGAACCGACCCTTTGCCCACGGACCGAACCCCCTATTCCCTCTCTCTCCCTATAATATATATATATATATATATATATATATATATATATCTTTCAAAACCCTAACCTAAATTCCCAGACCTCCTCTTCCCATCTAGAGCCGTCACCGCAGCCAGAGAAGCCCCACCAAGCCATCCAACCATCCCGTCAACGCCGACCTCGCGTACTGCAGTTTCCCACTCGAGGCACCTTCGCTCCGGCGCGATTTTCCGTCGACTCGCTCGACCAAACGCTGTTCCGTTTTCATAGGTATGATCTCCCCTCAACCCTCTCCAATATTCGTTTTATAGCCAACCTCAGAAAACGTGTGCCCCTAGGTGTAAATCAGCGTCCAAAGTGGACGGACAAACCCAATTCTGGAATCGCAGAATTCCAGAATGACCACCCATATTGCCGAGTTCGTATCTCCCACCACAGAGATCCAAATTTGGTGATTCTTTTTGATACCTGTAGAATACCTAACCTAGTTTAATTTCTGTTAAATAACCCTGTGCTATTAATCGCTGTGGACATAGTTATATTCGTCACAAAACTGTGCACACCCACTTTTTCCGGTTTTCTAAAAGTTGGAAAACGGAGCACGCCCCGCCAAACGGGACCGCCCCGCCGTGTGCCAAGTGTACCGAATGGTGCACACAGCGTAACCGGACACGTGAAAATTCGTGGGGACTGATTCGGACGCGTGTGCGCGCCGGAATCAGACCGTATCCGCGGACACACACCGTGTCGCAACTTTTGTGGAACTCGTACGTATTTTGTGCACGCTTGTCAGATTGCGACAAAACTTGCGCCGCTGGACTCGTGGTAACGCGCTGGTCCTGTGACCCAATTTTTACGCAATTCTGAGACGGTTGACCAAATCGCCAATTTGCGGGCCTCACAGTTGACTTTTGGACCAAATTGAGTTCGGCCCATCGGAATTCACATTTGGACATACCGTTGGGTTCGTATTGACATTTAGAGTTGTTTGACCTATAGTTTGTCCCATTTAGAGACTGTTACCCTTGGTACGCTTTTCGGTGCAAAGTGAGCCACACGTGGACCCCACTTTTGCCCAAAATTACCGTTTTGCCCCTGTGTCCAAATTGGACGAAAGGGAAGTGCTTTTTAGCTATTTTGCTTATTCTGGGAACGTTGGTGATGTTTATTTCAGCATCCGGAGACGTTCATTCTGAGGCCACAACTTCTGACTCTTGGTGTTGACATTGGGACACTATATTTTGCAGCTTTCTTGCCAGGCAAGATACCTTGCCAAATTGTTACAGTACTTTGCATGCTATTTATATTTCTATTTAGTTATTTTATTTCTGTGTAGTTCTTGCATGTGTAGTTTTTCTTTCAGTCATTACTATATATTAGATATGTTGACACACACTTGACACTTAGTATCATAGAGGACAATTATTAGGCGTATGGACTTTTAACCACTCTGGTAACACCGTAGTCACTAGCACGCACTATGGTGGGTCGTGTCCGATGGTCGCTACCCCCGAGGTATGTCGATTGATGGAGTCCGAGGGTCGCTACCCCCGAGGTATGTCGGCTGATGATGTTCATGGACGAGTGCATGAGTTGTGAGGCTTAGATCGAGTAGACTACCCTTGCCCATACGTCGAAAAGTTGTCCTCATTTGCAGTCATATAGATGGTCTTGTACAGCGTACTTATTTATTTTCAAATTATATGCATGTTTACTGTATTCAAGTTGGCTCGTATTTTCTGTATCTTGTTACGTCCCTCTGAGGACCTGGTCCTCTGCCAGGTGTATCTGCTCTTGAGTATTTGCAGGAGTACGGGCCTGGACCTGACGCATTATTTTCTGTCGAGGAGGTCTTACCTTCTGAGCATCGTTGATTATCTGGCGATGGATTCATTTAGCTGATGCACTTCTCTCTTCACATTATTTTACATTGGAGACTTTATACTCCTCTCTCATTTTAGTTTTGGATATAGTTTTTGGTAGTGGATTTGTCTCCACCCGACTATTATTTACTGGATATTTCAGACTCCTTATTCTAGCTTAGTATTTCTTTCTATGACTTGTTGTGTGGATGAGATTAGCATATCTGTGACTTGTGACATTATATATAACACATGTGAGTTTATATTCATATTACAGCGTACGTATGGGTTATGGTTTCCATATATTGGAGTTGCCATATCCATGCGGCTGGCATGCTTACGCGTTCCTAGTCCTACGTATTTGGGACTGGGGCGTGACAGTATTGTCGGTACTTTCTGAGACGTCGGCCCTCCAGCTGCGGCATCGGCATGGCCCTCGAAGTCTGACCCTCGCGGTGCTGTGTTTAAACAGCCTGTAAAGTTTGTCCCTCATTCTGCTGCGTTGGATTAGCCTGGGAAGTCTGGTGCCAGTGTATCAACGGGGTCTGAGGTATCACCGGAACCTATGGCGATGGCTGCTCTACAGGTAGTCCTGGGGATGTATCATCTCTCTGTGCGGTATCGAATGGCACAATGGCACCGTATGCCTTGCGTCCACTATGCAAGTTCATCTCTCTGCAAGAGATAGAACTACATTAAAAAGTACGAAAACAAACAAATATGATACAGATATTTAAGTAGTTAAATACGAAGGAGGTTCAAATACACTAGTCAAGTTGGATGAGATCTAAAAATTTCTATCCTAAAGCAGGCTCGCCAGGCATGATACATACCACAAGCGATAAACTAGACCTGCATGGGCCACCATTAAAACCATGTCATGCCCCAGTCCCAAAATATAATAGGATCGATACGCGACTAGGCCAGCTGATACAAACTAGATTAGATTCCCAATTTAATGGCCTTATCTAGATGTACTACGTTGTATAAATAAAGTAAGTCCAAACTAATACTAACATGCAGCAGGTAAATATCTAATCTTATCCACAGAATATAAATAAAAGTGCTAAAATAAATACTGAAATAAAGTACGGAGTTTGAATGTCATAATACAACCCAAATAAGTCTGATGGGAACAAACCCACTGAATAAAATAATAAAATAAAAGTACGGGAAGACAGATAAGATAACTAGTCTAAAACATCGACTAACTAGATAAAGATGCTCCAGCCCTAGGCGAAAGGCCTATCAGTGATCAGGAAAACTACGAAGGTAACACCACAAGCTCCTCCTCAGTCGCGTACCTTGTCTCCTATCTGGGCCCGTAAACAGTTGGGTAGTACGCCTCGTCCAAATCTAGAAGGGAACCAGGTCCTCAGAGGGACGTAACAAGATACAAAAATACATGCTGAATATAAATACTGAATAAAGTAAAAGGGGTATGCTAACCATCTAAGTGAATATAATCTTTAGGACAACCTTGGTACGTTTGGGTAGATATAGGCATAACGTCCAACGCTCCGAAGAGTGTGATATCTGTACATGTAACGTCCATCATTTCGAAGAATGAGGTATCTTCATATATATATACGTCTGTAACATTCGAAATAATGCGGTATCTGAATAAAGGTGGTCATTGGATCAATGGCTCCTTTGGACAATACAGATACCAATGTGTGTATCCCATACGACTATCAATTGTCCTCCCCGTCTAATACAAATATAAAAGTCAAACACACGACGTGCATACTTCATAACTAACATGCCAGGTTTCAAATAACTAGACTAACATGACTACGCACTAAACCGTGATGCATGTCGCACGCACTAATAGCTAGTCGGGTACGCCAACTTGCATCCTAACATGAGTTTGTTATCGTGATGAGTGTAAGAAGTGTAAGGGTAATGGAAGATATCAGAATATCTCTACAATATTAGGTGAGTCCGCTAGAGACTAAGTCGCTAGACTACTCATCGACGCAATCGTCGACTGCACCCGAGTCATTCTCGAATGCACACAATTATAAACAATATTTGCAACAACAAATCATACAAAATTTAATAACTTGAATTAAACAGTAAATAAGGCAAGGTATACTTGCCTGAATCCTCAAGCTGTGAATACCAAAGTCCTACTCCCGAAGCCTCACCCGAACGATCCAACGAGCCTATATATAATATAATATAATATAATAACAATCAGTTATTATGCTAAGATACACTGAATACGTACAAGAGTGCATCTAATACACCCTACTCAGAGCTAACACAAGTAAGGGGTTCTAACTAGGTCAATGTAAAACCCCTAATTTTCATAAACCTTATTATTATTTAATTAATTGTTTACTTGATTTATAGTAATTATTAGCTAATTAGAAAAAATATAATTTATTGGATTTTAATTATTAGGTAATTATGTATTTAGAGAATTATTATGCAAACTATTATCTTAGCTTATTTTATTGTATGTAGAAAAATCGTTATAGAAATGTGATAGAATTTTAGATGTACTAATAAATTTTTCCTGAATTTTGATACCGTATATACATGTTTAAACAAATAATAATAAATAATAGTTATAATAAATATACTAATAATAATAATAAGTGATTAATAATAATAATAATAACGTTATTATTAGTAATAATAATAATGTTAAAAATAAAAACAAAAAGGAAAAGGAAAAGAAAAAGAAAAAGAAAAAGAAATGAAAAGAATTAGAATAGAAAAGAAAAGAAAAGAAAGAAAGAAAAAGAATAAAGAAATAAGAAAAGAAAAAAAGAAAAAAAGAAGAAGAAGAAGAAGAAGAAGAAGAAAGATTAATGAATTAGCCCCAAACCCACCTAACTAACCCGACCCACTATACCTACCCCCCCCCCCCCGCTGTACCTAAACTACCCACCCGCGCGGACAGGCGTTTCCCCACCCCTCTCTCTCGATCTCTCTCTATATATACATATATATAACTCTTTCCCTAACCCTAAACCACCGCGTCCGCGCCGCCGCCGACCCGCTGCCGCCGACCCGTCACCGTCGGAGTCCCCACGCCGCCGTCGGTCGGCCGCAGACACGCCGCACATGCGCGCTCACCCGCGCATGAAAGTCACAGCAGCGTACCCCTATTCCCGCGCTGATTTCTGCCTCCTCGCTCAACCCAATTCGACTCCGTCTTCGCCGGTATGATCCCGACCTATCCCTCTTCCAATCCCGTAGATTAGTTTCCATCGTACAGTGCGCAAACCTAGGTAAATATTGATGCCAAGTCGAGAAAAAACTACGTCATTTAATTTCAAAAATTTTGTTGCGATGACCCATGTTCAAGGACTCGTATCTCCCACCACAGAGATCCGAATTTAGATTTTTTTATTGCTATGTGAAGACCACCTAACCTAGATTATTTTTTATTAATTATATTATTTTATTTGATGTTGTATGCAAAATTAAATTAGGTTAAAAATCACTAAAAACTCGTTTTTCCAACTTCTAAAACTTGTGATACGGAGCACGCCCCGCCAAACGGGACCGCCCCGTTGTGTACCAAGTGTACCGAAAGGTGTGTATGGTATACCCAGATGTGTGGGCTCTCGTGAAAACTGATTTGGATGCGTGTGCGCGTCGAAATCACCCCATATCCGCAAAAAGTCCCCGTATCGCGATATTTGTAAAATATCGTATCATTTAGTGTATGCTCGTCAGAACGCGACGAAACTTGCGCCATTGGATTCTTGGTATCGCGCTAGTCTTGTGACCCAAGTTTCACACAATTCTGAGACAGTTGACCAAGTTGCCTATTGGCAGGCCCTACGGTTGACTTTTTGGGCGAATTTGTGTACGACTCATCGAAATCCAAACTTGGAGCTGCCGTTGAGTTCGTATTGATGTTTAGAATTGATTTAACCTATAATTTGTCCCATTTAGAGATCTTTATCCCTGGCACGCTTTTCGGTACAAGGTGGCCAACATGTGGAGCCCGTTTTGACCCAAAATTATCGTTTTGCTCCTTTGTCCAAATTGGACGAAAGGGTAGTATTTTCTAGCTATCTCGCTTATTCTGGGAATGTTGGTGATATTTATTTCAGTATCCGGAGACGTTCATTCTGAGACCGTAGCTTCTGATCCTGTGTGCTTGACTCCTAGACGTTACACTTTGCAGCTCTTCTTGCCAGGGAAGATACCTTGCCAAATTATTTATATTACTTTGCATGGTTATTATATTTTTGTATATTCATTATATTTTTGTATATTCATTGCATGTTTAGTTTCTTTCAGTCATTACTATATATTAGATATGTTGACACACACATGACACTTAGTATCATGAGAGGACAATCAGTAGGCGTATGGGCTTTAACCACTCTGGTAAACCATAGTATCTAGCTCGCACTACGGGAGTGTGTCGCGTTGGTCGCTACCCCTACGGTATATCAATTTCTGGAGTCACACGCTGGTCGCTACCCCCACGGTATGTCAATTTCTGATGTTCTAGACGGGTGTGTGAGTTATGAGGCTTAGATCGAGTAGCCTACCATTGCCCATACGTCAAAAAGTTATCCTCATTTGCATTCATATAGATTGTCTTGTACAGCGTACTTATATATTTTTAAACATTATGCATGTTTACTGTATTCAAATTGGCTTGCTTCTATGTATCTTGTTACGTCCCTCCGGGAACCTGGTCCCTTTCCTGGTGTAGATGTTCATGACTATTCGCAGGAGCATAGATCAGGACTTACTACTTATCTCTTCCGAGGAGGTCTTACCTTCTGAGCATCAATGATTATCTCTAGCAATGGATCGCTTCGCTGATACATTTATATCATCATCTCATATATTGGAGATTTACCCTTCTCTCTCATATTAGTATTGATATAGTCATTGATAGTGGATTTGTCTCCACCCGACTATTAGTTTTAGATTATTTAGACTCGTTATTATAGTTTAGTTATTTTTTTTCTATGACTTGTTGTGTGGATGAGATTAGTATACCTGTGACTTGTGACACTATATTTATACCACATGCGAGTTTATATTCATATTACAGTGTACGTGTGTATTATGGTATCCATATATTAGAGTTTTCATATACATACGGCTGGCATGCTTACGTGTTCCTAGTCCTACGTATTTTGGGACTAGGGTGTGACATATTTTTGTGGTGGCCCATGCAGGTCGAGAGCATATTGTCTCGGTTACGTTACTGTACCGAGCAAGCCTGCGCATAGGATTAGAATATAGGATCTCATCCACTTATTTATCACCTCCCTTGATTTTATTTTGCATTCTCATTTGATTGCTTGCATTGCATCTTGCTTGATCCCTTCTCAACGTCAATCTTCTCTCGTGCTTGATAGAGGTTAGGAAGATAACTTGTACTAGGTATATACTCTATAGTATTCAATAACACTATTAGATAAATTATAGTAAGTTGGATAGTATGCCTCATAACCTAGTAACACATAGTCCTGTTGACTCATTAATGAAGTATAAATGAATGGCACCAACTATAGGCTTGCATAAGAAGATAGTGTTTATCTAAACTATAGAACTTTAGTGTTTATCTAGACTGTAGAACTTAGAGGCTTATACACCCATTTGGTTGACTTTAGACTTAGACAAAAAATTAGTATGAAAACTGTAGAGGCACAACACCGATCTTCTTGGTGAACTTAGATTATTTTGTACCTTCCTCCATCATAATCAAGCGTACTTATATTTTTACTACCTCGACGTATGCTGCTATTATACCCTAGTTCTGCAAGCTTATTCTTTTATTAAGCTTGTTCATGACATATGTATTATTGGGGGCCCACACTAATACATTGTCTAAATCAGAATTAGTGTATTATGGTATGATCAACCGTAGTGCACTTGGTTCGCTCTTTATATCACTACTTTATGTGGATTGAGATATAGTTGACTCAACTTGTTAGACGGATATACTTGCCCTCTAGACTGGTCAGAGCATATCATGTTAGGTACATAACTGTTCTGATATGAACATACGAATAAGAATTTACTAAAATAAGATTTTAATTCACAACTGCCTTGGCAACTCCCTTTCAAATTTTCTAATCCCTTTTGAATCCGTACTTGTATTCTATCACCTCCTCATTGAACTATTTATTATTGTTTTCCGTCTTCCCCTATTTTGGAAAGATGAACGTTCGTACTTAGTATACGTTGATACACGGATAGTACCAGATATACCCCATAGGCCAAGCACTCATGATGAAAAATAAGGAGCGCAGGCACAGGAAGACGTAGATACAGGTATGACCTTAGTTATATGTGTTATTTCATACCCATGACCCCATTGTGACACAAGATCTTAGGTACATAGTAGACGTAGAATTATATATAAGGTAGTTTAGCAGATATGAGGATGTATTGATATTCTACCCAGATGGCATACACGCAATGCTAATAGATGTCACGCTTAGCAGTAGTAGTATTCTCTTCCTATCACCATCTCGCCCTTGGGAGGCTCATCTTCTCTTCTGTATCCATTTTTTATCTCGTGCTTAACCCTTCCTATCATAGTCGTATCTTTTCGTACCAGTATGAACTGTTTGAATTGCTTCGACCCCACCCTTATTTTTGTTAATTAAAAACATAAAATGGTTTAGTAAATGATTAAATAACAAAAATAATGAGTTCTTAATAAATACCCTTATGTATATGCACTATAGCAATATCTGTATTCTTTAACCCTTAAGTAGCATCATTTAGCCTAATAGAAATTTGTTAGATTGTTTGAAATAGTTCATACTCCTAATAGTTTTATAAAGTTAGTCAAGACTTTAATTGTTACCCTAAAACCTAGACTAAACCTAGGAAAGAGTTGAAGGCACTTGTACGAACTGACAAATATGATAAATCGCTAGCAAAGTAGCGACAGCTGCAGCTAGACCGTTGTAGTAGAGTAATAAAAGTACTTGCAGACATATTGGTCAGGTGGCATGGCAGTATTAGACTACGATACTTGACGGTTACAAAAAAAATCATGGTTGTGAGATTCAAGACAAGTACCCCAAGATTCTCGACCCAATAAATATATTCGTCTTATAACCTAGACAATAGCCTCAAGAGACGGTGACTACTAGTAGAATTCTTGTAAGTTGGGTAGTGTAGATGAGTTAGAAATAGAATAGTGTATGGACAATAAATGAGGAAGTGTTAGAATGGCAGACCATGACTTTAGGAAGCACTGCTAGATAGCAATGTAGTGTAATAGCTATAATGATTATTATGAATATGGGTTAGTGTCAATTTCGAGGACAAAATTTTGTAAGTTGGGTGGAATATAAAACCCCAAATTTTAATAAACCATATTATTATTTAATTAATTGTTTACTTGATTTATAGTAATTATTAGCTAATTAGAAGAAAAATAATTTATTGGATTTTAATTATTAGGTAATTATGTATTTAGATAATTATTATGCAAACTATTATTTTAGCTTATTTTATTGTATGTAGAAAAATCGTTGTAGAAAGGTGATAGAATTTTAGATGTACTAATAAAAGTTTCCTGAATTTTGATACCGTATATACATGTTTAAACAAATAATAATAAATAATCTCCTCTATATAATACCAAAACTAGGCTTCACCGTGAAAAAAATTTATTCCAAAAATACCCTTCAACATATTTAGTAATTAAAAAGAATACCTACAATAAATTCCACTGACAACCATTTAAGAGATGCAATAATGACAACCATTTACGGAAATCAAAGGGTTCATGCTAGTTGCTAAGTCTTTTAAATTGTTACCAAAGAATTCGAATGGTTGAACCATTAACCTATATAATTAAAAGCAGTAGAAATAAACTAACTCATAAACATCATTCACTCCAATATACGTGCAAAGCACGTGCATATATACTAGTATTATATAATACCAAAAGTTACCGAACTTAAGTGACTTTTATGGTTATCGAAGAGAGAGATAATATCCTGACTGGATGGTAGAAGATTAGTGGATCGAGTCACGGAGACGTATTATTTCTTTCATTTATAAAATAGTAGGAGTTGGAGGGCAGTGGACACAAAGACAGTTACGGAGACATATTATTTTTTTTTCATTTATAAAATAATAGCAGTTGGAGGACAGTGGACACAAAGACATAATATATAATTTATAAAATGGTAGCAGTTGGAGGGCAGTGGGCACAAAGACATAATATACAGTGTGCACAGAATAGTGTACACAAAGTCCCGAACGTTATTCCGAAAATTCAAAAAAAAACAAAGAAAAACTGAACTACCCGATGCGGGAACTCCTGGCCTGAGAGCTATATACAATACTAAAAGTTGGCTACACCGTGATTTTTTTTTTTCAAATATATTTATACTACTATATAATACAAAAAGTTGGTTTCTTTGTGAAACAGTTTTCAAAATATATACTTGCATATATTAACTAATTAAAAGTGTTCATTAAAGTTAATAGGAACAATCAAGTAATTATAAAAGTTGTCATTTGGTCTTCATAAATAATCTTACGTATTAAATAATATCTATATTTCTATATTTTTATACTACTATATAATGCCAAAAGTTGGTTTCACCGTAGAACTTTTTTTTTTCAAATATACCCTTACATATATTAACTAATAAAAAGTGTTCATTAAAGTTAATCTATACTACTATATAATTCCAAAGTTGACTTCACCGTAGAACTTTTTGTTTTCAAATATACCATTGTATATATTAACTAATTAGAAATGTTCATTACAGTTAATCTATACTTACTATATAATGCCAAAAGTTAGCTTCACCGTGAAACTTTTTTTTCCAAATATACCCATGCGGGATGTTGGAGCTTGAAAATTATTCAAAATTGAGCCGTCTAAGTCGTTTGTAAATACTCCATTAATTATTATTTTTAAATAACTAATTATTTAACTACTTAATATGATTTACTTATAACTAAACAATTTTAACTTAAGTGGTTAAGATGAAATTTTTTTTTCTTGGTTGTCTGAATTCAATTCCTATAAACGATAACCTATATAATTAAAAGCAGTAGAAATAAACTAACTCATAAACATCATTCACTCCAATATACGTGCAAAGCACGTGCATATATACTAGTAGTTATAATAAAGATACTAATAATAATAAGTGATTAATAATAATAATAATAATAATAATAATAATAACGTTATTATTAGTAATAATAATGTTAAAAATAAAAATAAAAAGGAAAAGAAAAAGAAAAAGAAATGAAAAGAATTAGAATAGAAAAGAAAGAAAGAAAATAATAAGGAAATAAGAAAAGAAAAGAAGAAGAAGAAGAAAGATTACTGAATTAGAACCAAACCCACCTAACTAACCCGACCCACTGTACCTAACCCCCCCCCCCCCCGTTGTACCTAAACTACCCACCCGCGCGGACAGGCGTTTCCCCACCCCTCTCTCTCAATCTCTCTCTATATATACCTATATATAACTCTTTCCCTAACCTTAACCCTAAACCACCGCATCCGCACCACCGCTGCCGTCGACCCGCCGCCGCCGGAGTCCCCGCGCCACCGTCGGCCGGCCGCAGACACGCCGTACATGCGCACTCACCCGCGCAGGAAAGTCACAGCAGCGTACCCCTGTTCCCGCGCTGATCCCCGCCTCCTCGCTCAAACAAATTCGACCCCTTCTTCGCCGGTATGATCCCGACCTATCCCTCTTCCAATCCCGTAGATTAGTTTCCATTGTGCAGCACGCAAACCTAGTTAAAAATTGACGCCAAGTATAGAAAAAACTACGTCATTTAATTTCAAAAATTTTGTTGCGATGACCCATGTTCAAGGACTCGTATCTCCCACCACAGAGATCCGAATTTAGATTTTTTTTCTTGCTATGTGAAGACCACATAACCTAGATTATTTTTTGTCAATTATATTATTTTATTTGATGATGTATGCAAAATTAAATTAGGTTAAAAATCACTAAAAACTCGTTTCTCCAACTTCCAAAACTTGTGATACGGAGCGCGCCCCGCCAAACGGGACCGCCCTATCGTGTACCAAGTGTACCGAAAGTTGTGCACGATATACCCAGACGTGTGGGCCTTCGCAAAAATTGATTTGGACACGTGTGCGCGTCAAAATCACCCCGTATCAGCAAAAAATCTTCGTATCGTAACTTTTGCAAAACACCACGTCATTTAGTATACGCTCGCCAGAACACGACGAAACTTATGCCATTGGATTCGTGGTATCGCGTTGGTCCTGTGACCCAAGTTTCACGCGATTCTGAAATAGTTGACCAAGTCGCCTATTGGCGGGCCCTACGGTTGACTTTTTGGGCGAATTTGTGTACGACTCACCGGAATCCAAAATTGGATGTGCCATTGAGTTCGTATTAACGTTTAGAATTGGTTTGACCTATAATTTGTCCCATTTGGAGAACTTTACCCCTGGCACACTTTTCGGTGCAATGTGGCCCACATGTGGAGCCCGTTTTGACCCGAAATTACCGTTTTGCCCTTGTATCCAAATTAGATGAAAGTGTAGTATTTTTTAGCTATCTCGCTTATTCTGGGAACATTGGTGATGTTTATTTCAGCATCCGGAGATGTTCATTCTGAGGCCGTAGCTTCTGATCCTGTGTGCTTGACTCCTGGACGTTACACTTTGCAGCTCTTCTTGCCAGGCAAGATACCTTGCCAAATTGTTTATAGTACTTTGCATGTTTATTATATTTTTGTATATTTATTGCATTTTTGTATGCACATTGCATGTGTAGTTTCTTTCAGTCATTACTATATATTAGATATGTTGACACACACACATGACACTTAGTATCATGAGAGGACAATCATTAGGCGTATGGGCTTTAACCACTCTGGTAAACCGTAGTATCTAGATCACACTACAGGAGTGTGTCACGCTGGTCGCTACTTCCACGGTATGTCAATTTTTGGAGTCACACGCTGGTCGCTACCCCCGAGGTATGTCGATTTCTGATGTTCTAGACGGGTGTGTGAGTTGTGAGGCTTAGATCGAGTAGCCTACCCTTGTCCATATGTCAAAAAGTTGTCCTCATTTGTATTCATATAGATTGTCTTATACAGCGTACTTATATATTTTCAAACATTATGCATGTTTATTGTATTCAAATTGGCTTGCTTCTATGTATCTTATTACGTCCCTCTGAGGACCTGGTCCCTTTCCAGGTATAGATGTTCATGACTATTCGCAGGAGCACGGATCAGGACTTACTACTTATCTCTTCCGAGAAGGTCTTACCTTCTGAGCATCAGTGATTATCTCTAGCGATGGATCACTTCGCTGATACCTTTATATCATTATCTCATTTATATTGGAGATTTACCCTTCTATCTCATGTTAGTATTGATATAGTCATTGGTAGTGTATTTGTCTCCACCCGACTATTAATTTTGGATTATTCAGACTCGTTATTCTAGTTTAGTTATTTCTTTTCTATGACTTGTTGTGTGGATGAGATTAGTATACCTGTGACTTGTGACACTATATTTATACAACATGTGAGTTTATATTGTACGTGTGTATTATGGTATCCATATATTGGAGTTGCCATATACATACGGCTGGCATGCTTACGTGTTCCTAGTCCTACGTATTTTGGGAGTTGGGCATGACAGTCAACTAGGAGGGTTGAGTAGGCAAGAGTCAAAAAAGTGCACAAGTGTCAAGTCCTTTTAATCATAATACAAAGAGTGGTGCAAGATGTTCATGGGTTCATAAGTTGAAGAAGAAGATGAGGAGGATGATGATGATGATGATAAAAATATGGAGAAGGAGAGCATGCATTGTAGGGAAGAGAATGCCAAGAATATTAAGAAGAACAAGATGAAGAAGAAAAAGAAGGAGAAAGAGAGTTACCTAGAGTTTAACTCAAGTGGAAGGGGATGAGGATGCTCGGATGGGGTGCACAGTCGGGTGCACAGTGCTGCGATCGGGATGGGGTAGCTTCTCCTTGGCCAGAGTTGTGGTGGTGCTCGGTGGGGGGGTGGTCGAAGGTTAAGGGGAAGAAGTGGGCAGCAGTGGCAGCAACTAAAGTCGCAGCAACAACAACCTTAGATTGAAGCAGCGGCAGCAGTAGCTAATGCATCAAGGTGGCGAGGGAAGAGGGGTGCAGGTGGAGATGGTGGTGGTCATAGTGGTAATGGTGGCTTGGTTTAGTGGAGGATATGGAAGTAGTGGTCATGGTGGTATCGTTGGCTACTGTGGGAGGAAGGAAAGATGATAGTGGTGATGATGGTGGTTTCGGGTTGGAAGATGAGGAGGTGGTGGTGATGTAGGCTAATGGGGGTGGTTGTCATGGAGCTGAGGGGACAGTGGTGGTGGCGGGTTAAGGAGAAGAGGAGGAAGGTGATGGAGGTGGTCATGAAGATGATGGTGGTGGTAAAATTTTGGTTGGAGAGGGAGAGACGAAAAGTGTAATAAAATGAAAGAGAGAGAGAGAGATAATATATTTAATGAAAAGGGAGAGATGGGGCCTTGGGATTAGGGCCGACTAGGTTTCCAAGGAGTGTGTATGGGTGTAGTCATGAAGGAATGAGTGGTGGAGATGTCTGGGAGTTTGAATGGAGGGTGAGGATTTAAAATAAGCATAGTACCATGCAAATAAGGGATGGGATGAACATGACTGGTCAAGGCTCTCCAAATGGGGTGTTCTTCATTTGTTCCAACCAATAGGAGGTGGACACGTGGCTAGTTATTTGCACAAAGGTCCTTAATAGTTTAGGACTTGCACAAAGGAGAAAAAATTGGATTGGATGTGGAAAAAAGCCATGTTTGGTATGTTATGGTGGGAGAAATTGGTGTGTGGTATTTTGTATGAACCATGAGGGTTGAGTGTGGGTTTGGGTTGGTGTTTGGTCTAGTTTTGGGTTAGGTTGAGTCGGTTGCCCCAAAATAAATAGAAGTTGTGCCGTTGGTGTTCTTTAATAACTTGGAAATACATAAAATTTAAGTTGGATAAGACACAAGTGTCATGAACGTAGTAGACTCAGAATATATTATCGCCATATATTGGATTGCAGAAAATGGGTCGATGTTGTGTCTCCAATGTCGATTGGAACGGACATAGGTGCAAAGTTTGGGTTCAAAAATAGATATTAATTAACGATTTTTGTGCTATTAAAGTAAAGAACAATAGAGGGTATTTATGAGTGACACAAGGGTTAGAATGGAATACTGACACGTCTAGGTCAATGGTGTAAAATTTGTTGGAAGTCAAAAGCTAGAGTAGCGATCCAAATATCGAAGCAACCGCAAGGTGCACCAAGTGATACAAATTTTGTACAGTTATTTAAAATACCATGTTCTAATTCTAAATGTCTCCAAACTAACCATAATCTCTCTCTAATCCAAGTATACCTAAATTTGGTCGAGAGGGTTTACACAAAGCGAGGGAGTCATATGTGGAGCCCTGGTGGAAGAGAAGGAGTTGCCACATTCTTTGATTGCGGAGTTCCTGGATGTCTTTTCAGAGGAGTTGTCGGGGTTGCCGCCAGACAGAGAAGTTGAGTTTACTATAGACTTGGTACCAGGCGCATAGCCGATATCATAGTATGTCTATAGGGTTAACAACAGCGAGCTGGCAGAGTTGAAGAAGCAGGTGAACGAGTTACAGGACAAGGGCTTCATCAGATCCAGTTCATCCCCATGGGGTACTCCAGTATTATTTGTACCGAAGAATTATGTGTCAGTACGCATGTGTATCGACTACAGGGATCTGAACAACTTTACTAACAAGAACAGTTACCCACTGCCGAGGATAGATGATCTCTTTGATCAGTTAAGTGGAGCGAAGGTATTATCGAGGATAGACTTGAGGTCAGCCTACCACCAGGTGAAGGTGAAGAGAGAGGATATTCCAAAGATAGCTTTTCGAAGTCGGTATGGCCAGTTCGAGTTTATGGTGATGTCGTTTGGATTGACCAATACTCCAACGGTATTCATGAACCTGATGAATAAGGTATTCTACCAGTACCTTGATAAGTTCATGGTGGTGTTCATCGATGATATCCTCGTATATTCAAAGATGCCAGAGGAACACGAGGATCACCTGAGGATAGTTATGGAGACTCTCAAGAAGCATGAGCTTTATGGAAAGCTTTTGAAGTATGAGTTCTTCGTTGACAAGGTCAAATTCCTTGGTCATGTGGTGACAGGATATGGGATCTCAGTTGACCCAAGAAAGATCTCGACAGTGGAGTCATGGGCTACTCCAAGTTCAGTGGTGGAGATCAGGAGCTTTCTGGGTCTGGCAGGATACTATAAGCGATTTTACAGGACTTCTCCAGGATTGTTGAGCCGATGACTAGGCTGACCAAGAAGGACGTGGAGTTTGTGTGGTGAGAGGAGTATTTGGCCACTTTTGATGAGCTGAAGAAGAGATTGACGACAGCTCCAGTGTTGACGTTGTCATCAGGGTTAGGTGGTTTCACTATTTATAGAGATGCTTCAGGCAAGGGGTTGGGTTGCATTATGTAGTAGAATGGAAGGTGATTGCCTATACTTCCAGACAATTATGTCCTTGTGAGAAGAACTACCCTACCCACGATCTGGAGTTGGCAGCAGTCATTTTTGCTCTAAAGCTGTGAAAATATTATCTGTACGGAGAGCAAATGGAGATCTTCACAGACCACAAGAGCTTAAAGTACGTATTCACGCAGAAAGAGCTAAACACGAGACAGCGGTGGTGGTTGGAGTTGATGAAGGACTTCGATATATCATTGTAGTACCATCAAGGGAAGGCCAACGTAGTCGCCGATGCCTTGAGCAGGTATCCGGTGGAAATGTTCTTGACATCTGACAGACATTTGTTGGTCGACCTTGAGAGCTTGGATATTGAGATGATAGTTCCAGGTATCGAGATACATATATGAGGATTACAGATACAATCAGAGCTAATGGACAGGATCAAGACTACGCAGTATGATGATATAACTCTAAGGAGCATTAGAGCACAGGTTCAGGCTGGGTTATTGGACGACTTCATCATTGCTGAGGAGGGTTCCTTGCGGCACGATACGAGACTGTATGTACCGAGTGGAGAGTTCCACGAGGAGGTTCTGTAGGAGGTGCATCGCTCTCAGTACTCTATACATCCATGTGCCAATAAGATGTATAGGGATCTGAGGGAGCATGTGTAGTGGTATGGCATAAAATGGGAAGTGGCGTGCTTCGTATCCATATGCTTAGTGTGCCAGCAGGTGAAAGCAAAGAGGCAGAGGCCAGACAGTTTATTTCAGCCCCTACCTATTTCAGAGTGGAAATGGGAGCATGTTAAAATGGATTTTTTTTTTGGGCTTCCGCGATCTCTAGGAGGGAAAGACGCGATTTGGATCATCATAGACAGGTTGACCAAATCAGCCCACTTCTTGTCATTTGAAGTGGTACATCTACGGAGAAGCTCGCGGAGATGTACGCACGACAGATTGTCAGATTGCACAAGGTCCCTGTGAGCATAGTCTCAGATCGGGATAGTCATTTTATATCCCATTTTTTGAGGAGTTTACAGGCTAGCTTGGGCACTCAGCTCAAGTTTAGTACCGCATATCACCCCCAGACGGACAGGCAGTCAGAGAGGACTATTCAGACTCTCGAGAATATGCTATGCACCTGTGTTCTGGACTTTGGAGGTTCTTGGGAGGATCATCTCCACCTGGTAGAGTTTTCTTACAACAACAACAGTTACCAGGCCAGTATTGAGATATCACCATTCGAGGTATTGTATGGGCGGAGATGTCACCCTCCCTTATCTTGGGATAATGTTGGTGAGTGAGCATTGTTAGGACCGGATATGGTTGTGGATGCAGCCGAGAAGGTGAAGCATATCAGACATAGAATTCGGGTGGCGCAGGAAAGACAGCGACATTGGGCCGACAGCTACCGGAGACCTTTAGAGTTTGAGGTAGATTTTGTTTTGTATTGCTTGTGATTATTTTGATATAGATTGAGTGTTAAGACGGTATTTTGTTCTAAGATGTCGATCTGGTGTTCTTGCAGATTTATGCGACACGAGACATGATATCCTTTGGTGGAGGCAGAAAGTTTAGTCTATGGTACATCGGACCCTTCAGTATTCTTGTGAGGGTCGGTGCAGTGGCCTACAGACTAGACTTATCGCCTGTACTAGAGGGAATACATGACGTATTCCATGTGTCATAGCTGAGACGATACGTGGCAGATTCTAGTCACGTATTAGATCACTTGAAGATCGAGGTGGGTCGGACTCTCAGCTATCCAGAGCATCCAGTGGAGATTCTGGATCGCAGGAAGAAGGTGCTTCAGAACCAGACGATATTTTTGGTACACGTCGTGTGGAGGCATCACTCTCCAGGAGAGTACCTGGGAGAAGGAAGCCGAGATGCGCGAGCGGTACCCTTATCTATTTGAGCCGTGAGGTTCTTTACTTGATTGTATAGTGCTAATTCTTTCTTAAATTTTGAGGACAAATTTTTTTAAGGAGGGTAGTATTGTAACCATCACTTTTCAAGATAGGGATATCTATGTCATTGATGGTATATTTGTTAACTTTAATAATAATTGGTATGGTTATTTATATTTAATTAATATAAAGGATGGTGCATGATTAGCCCCTTAGTTAGACTAGTTGCTAATGAACCCAACTAGACTTGTCATGACCAATAGAGTAACCCAATAAATTAGACTTGGCTAATTAGTTAAAATAGAGGAAATGAATAGAATACCTCATTCATTTAATATTAGAACCTTCATTAGTTAAATCCCTCATTAGCTAAACTCTTTATGACAAACCTTGGTGGGCATTTTAGAAATTTTGCATAGACTAACCCTAACCTAGATGTGGACGGCTCTATTTAGGAGGAGAAAGCCCCCCTCTTCTTCATTAGTTGTTCATGAAGAAATCCTAGTTGAGTTCTTCCCTCCAAGCATTCTTTCATCCACCAAATTTCTCCAATCAATCCCAATCCATCTCATTTTCATCCCCAATGAGAGCTAGGATATTGAAGGTTGCAAGAGGCTTGAGGAAGAAAATTTTGGCTAGAGATTAGTGTTCATTCCTCACTCTTGTGCTCGTTGGAGAAACTACATTGGAAATCAATCTTCCAATAGGTAAAAATCGTATTCCCCTTGTCATTTAAACTCTAGAATGGTGTAATAAACTCATAGGAAGCCTCCATTGTTTAAGACTACCCATATAAAGAAGAACTAGGTCCATAGGAGGCCTATGGTGGAAGCTACATGGAGTTTTGTATCTATTTGGAGAAAACTTCGAGGTGGCACACCAAGTGTTTAATAAAATGCCTAATGGGTCATTCCTTGTTATTTTGTGTTGTATTTGGTATACTAGGGTGTGTATGATGTATTTTGAGTAGTGGTATCACATAAAATGGATATTTGAAGGGTGTATTATAGGTATCTTGATGATGCATTTGATGTGTTTGCTTAATTGTCATGCTAGATGTCCATATAGTATATACACATCTATGTGTATAGATAATAGTATATTGATGTTTATTTGGTATATATATATATATATATATATATATATATATATATATATATATATATATATATATATATATATATATATATATAGGATTAGTTATGAGTGTGTATTGGGGTGTGTGGTACTATGGTCGAGTGTGTAGTTCAAGTGTGTGCATGCCTTGTGTGCGAGTGAGGTATTGGTAATGAGTGGTATCAGCGAATGTCAGATGTTAGTTTCTAGTGTTATAAGGTCTTTATGTGTTGAAGTGTAGGAGGAGGGGTGTCCAGTGTTGCATTCCTTGTACCGCAGTAATATCAACTGGGAGCAGAACATAGTTATGTTTGGTCAGATCTGCAATGCTCTATAATAGCTTAAAGCAATTGCACAAGTGAATGACTGCTGGAATATGTGCAGGTGCAATCCTGTTATGGTATCATGTTAGGAGTACACCTAGATGTGAAAAAATGGGTGCATTTAAGCAACAGGTGCTTTGGGTCTGAAGTTGGAGGTAGTTTAGGATTGTGCAAGCTTAGGGTGAGTTCAGGGAGCTTGCATGTGTGAAGTGCTTGGGCTCAGGTTTGTGTGAAATCAGTTATTAAGACAGTGGAAATTGGGGATATCAGTGTATCAGACAAGAGGGGGAAGGTGCCGACGTGCATGTGCACAGATGCAATAGCAACTAAGATCTGGGTGCTATAAACAGTTGGTATAGGAAGAAGTTGGTTATTGTGTTGCAGCTATTTGTTGGTGTTGCAAAGTTGCTAATAGTTGTTGTGTTGGATGGGAATTGCTGTAAAAAGCCCTGGGCAGTGGGAATAGATAACAGTGAAGGGTGTTTGGTTGCAGGTAGTCAGTTGGCAAGTGTGGTCGGGTGATAGAAGGTTTTGAGGAGGGGTTAATATGGGGTAGTGTATTAGAGTTATAGTGGTATCAGTAACAGGTATTGGGTAGATGTGATACATGGAGTATCAGAGCACCATGTTCACTGATTAGAAGCAGCAGCAGTGCACTAAGTGCATAACCATTCTAGCAACAACAATAACTTATTGTTTGCAACTGAATGTTGTGCCTTAGTGCATAGCAAGGTGGAGTAGGGACTGATACATGGGTATCAGTTGGGGTTTTAGGGTGACTATGAGTGTATAAGTTGAGGGTTGTGAGGGTGGCAAAGTTCTAGGTTGCTTGGAGTCAAGGTATTAGAGTAAGGGCTTGGTATTGGGATACCAAGTATCAAGAGAATGGATATCTAGGTACTAGTTTAGATGTATTATACTAAGGTATTGCTAAGGGCAATGTATTGGTAAGAACTGGATACCGAGTTAGTTGTAATTAATTAGAATGCTAATGTAGGTAAGTGCTAATAGCCAAGGTATTATAAGTTTAGATACTAAGATATTACTAAAATAGATATAACTAATAATTATTAACTAGTATATGTAGATACCCTAGAGTAAATAGCTAGTATAGCTAATACCCCAAGGTATTGACTAGAAACCTAGCCATAGTCTAGTATAACCTAGTGTTGACTAATATTGACTAGTTTGACCCTAAAAGTTAATATTTTACCTAGTTTGACTATAGTGACCTAGTTTTGACCTAGAAATTCTTTTTTTACTTAATTAAGCTTGTTTCTCATTTTATTACACTAAATGACATAATAATTTATATATAGGTCGGTGTGACACCAGTTCGAATACTGTTCTATCTCATTTTCACAAGACCTCAGGCGAGTACATTCTTTGTTAGTTTTCAGTACTTGATAGTGTATATATCACATGTTCTAGATCTGTTTTACTTGATTCTGATACCATGATTATACGGACTGGTATTATATAGATCGAGTCAAGAGATATTATTTATTTGACATGTGCATCGGATACTCCTTATACATGTACTTTATCGTGTGCATCGGGTATTCCTTGTGCTCGTATCTATTCGTGGGCCCCGTGTGCTTACACTATATTTGACATGTGTATTCTCTGAGCCTCAGCTTGAACACGCTGAGCCTCTGCTGTTACTCTCTGGGCCTCTAGCATGTCCTGTATCAGTGCGAACATCTGTGCCCCGTCAGCGGGCACTCCTACAAAAATCGGTGTCGGTGGTGGTGGAAGGTTGTCTGTCATAGCTGGGGCAATCCTCTGTATAGGTGGAGGAGGAATCCCGTTAGTTGTAGACACTCCCACACAAACAGGAGATGTAGGAGGATCTCCAGGTATCTATTCGTCAGATTGAGAGGTGGCAGTCCGCTCTGAATTAACTGCTCCCATTCTCATGGATCTAGTATTCGGTGATATCCTGAATATAGATCAAAGAATAAATTAAGGTGATAGATATGATATTATCAAGGAAGGACACTAAAGTGCTAAAGGAAGCAATCCATTAGAATAGCAATAAGAAGTTCAGAATTTCCTAGTGTGATTAAGCATATTCTCATCCTAGATCCTATTTCCTATATCCTAGCACAGGCTCGCAGTAGTACAACTAAGTTATCGCACTACCACGATATCGCATAACTTGTGAAACTAGATCTGCGTGGGCCACCACTAAAAACGTGTCACGACCCGCACCCGGTATAGGGGCACGAGAGCGTGGGTACGTCCAGCCTACGCCGCAGCATCGGCGGTAGAACGTTGTCTAGGTCATAGTAATACTATATAGCTACACACCTGTCAATGATATCCATCTCCATAAGGAGGTCAATATACATCTCACAATAATCTCGCAATGTAACTCAATCACAACAACTATAAGGCACGATAAAAGATAAAAGGAAATGACATAGTTAAACACCATGTCTCAAACATAAAGATAAATTACAGTCTAGCTGTCCAACACAAGTCTCCAATTAACTTAACATAAGTCTAAACATAAACTGAAATAACCTCCATAAGTTTCAAGCATAAATAAATACTATCTAGATAGCTGTAGGCAATGCCTCATCTAGGGGCATGGTCTCCTCTAGGATCTCTGATGCATTGTCTGCTTCTATACCTGGTCCGTAGTGCATGGTACAGAAATTCTCAAGGTTCTCTGGAAAAAATATCCAGTCAGGATTGGAACGAAATACACCTCTAACAGCAGTTCCATATATATTGACAAAAATTATAACACAGTATAAAAAAATACAAGACAGATATGAAATACTGGCAATAAGAAATACTGGAACAAAGTACTGGAATATCATCATCAATACGCATCTGACAGGGATAGAACTACAAGTGTATGCAAGTACAAAGAACTGGTATGTAAGTGTGTATAAGAACAACTACTAGAACATATGGAAATACAAGATCAATCTATCAAGATACATGTCAAGAAATCATCTATCTAAGTGTGTGAAACATCAGTATATCATGTGATCGGCTTGGGACTATATGACTCATTACATGAATTAGCGATCATCCCCAACAGGTCAGGCTAACCAGATGTAACAGCGATGAGGCATGTAAGGGTAAGGCTGCACCGACGTGAGATGTGGGTGAGCTAATGCTGCATGTAAAGTTGGGTATGATCACATAAACTACTAATATTTCCCCGTTTCCCCTGCTAGCACGATGGATTCCAATCACGACTCCTCGTGACAGGTCTCAATGATGCCAACTCGTGTAAAGAACAGTGTCAGAGTCATGTACGCTATATAACAAGAATTATAGAGATAATCAACATAATAGAAACTGTCAGAGAATGTACTCGCCTGGGGTCCTTAGCTGGCAATACCAATATCTGGGTTCCAAGGTACCGTCTGAGTGATCCAACAGTCCTATAGTTATATCATAAACACAATACTGCATCAGACATTACACTAATACACAATCAATACAATGATCAAGGAGTATACTAGGGGGTCACGTCTGTAGTTGCTGTGCATAACAGACAGTCAATGGTACGGTCCTGCCAGTACGTCAGTGTACATATGGCAGTCTACTATCATGCTACATGGTCAAAGGTAGATGTATCTACGGGGTATCCGTGGTCACATTCAAGACATCTAGTGCATATATTACATAGTACATACTACGGCTAACGTATCTCATGGTACTAATTAATTACACAATTAATAGGTATTCATATGTTTATACTTAATTCAATTCATACGATACACACATATATATTATCAGGGAAGTATTATTATGATTGAGAATTATACGGTTCTTATGTATATACATAAGTATTCACTAGTT
The DNA here is from genome assembly GCA_036927795.1 of Iris macrosiphon. Classification (NCBI taxonomy): domain Eukaryota; kingdom Viridiplantae; phylum Streptophyta; class Magnoliopsida; order Asparagales; family Iridaceae; genus Iris; species Iris macrosiphon. Next base: position 148,192,680 of record JAYESA010000007.1, on the reverse strand, counting down.
ACCATTACAATATGTGTTTATATATTATATAGATATACTAGCAAGGCTTATACCATGTGCATACACAATAGCATATATATATATATATATATATATATATATATATATATATATATATATATATATATATATATATACTAGGGATACCTAGAATACATATATATGAGTACGTATATATATATAAGTTGAGCATAATATCCACATACCTCTACGTATATATATATATATATATATATATATATATATATATATATATATATATATATATATATATATATATATGTACATACGTGCATGTATTGATACCTACGCATACTAACGCATGATCTACGGATGTGTAAGTAGTCGAGTATAGGCTTATGTCGAACCTGCGTGCGGACACGAGACGATGACGATGACTACGGGGCGATGGTCACGAACAGGGAAGGCCGGTCGAGTGCAGGTCTGTCGTCGAACTCCGGTCGGCAGCGTCGTTGAACAGTCGGTCAGCGCGGGAACTCTCGGTCGGCAGCGTCGTCGACTTTAGCGCGGGGGTCCAGGCGTTCGACAGCACCGTCGACTTCAGCGCGGGGGTCCAGGCATTCAGCAGCCTGCTCGAGTCGACGAGGGCGGGTTCAGGCGTCCGGTGGTCTGCTCGCTGGATCAGCGGATGGTGATGGCAGCCGGTTTAGAATTAGGGTTGGGGGAGTATTTGATCGGCTGTGGGTTGGGAAGGAAAAGAAAAGAGGAAGTAGGTTTATATATATATAGTATTATGTAAGGGTTGACCTAGGATTGGGTTGACTGGTCAACTCTCTTGGAATTTGCCTCTTATGGAGATGTTTCAAGGGCCAAGATTTAAGGGAATTAAAATGGAAGGATAAGATGCATTAGTTTCAAGGTTTTTGAGGATATGGTTTCGAGAAGATTAATGTTGCAATATCACAGTCCCCAAAATTATGGGAAAAATATACATGAAGGGAAATTGGATTTATTCGCATGTCGTGTCCAACAAATAGGGAAAACTGCACAAAATTGAATTTATTGAGGACTAATACAATGGGTTGCGACGAATGTTGCGCATCTAAACTGAAACACAACGAGACATGGTTATGAGTCATACAAGGATCGAAGTAATAGTTTAGCGCGTCTAGGACAAGGGTGAGACATCAGTTGGAAGACAAGGCTCGTATAGCGTCCTAATTATCGAAACAACAATAAATTGCAACAATCAAATAATCATCATCAATTATTTAAATATAATTAATATCGTGCAAATCATTTATACATTAATTACGAAAAGATGAAAATACCCCTAATCCAAAAAGTGGGGGTGACAGTCCATGCGGCCTGGAGACATATACGTCCAGCTCATCCATGTGGCCAGTGCTTATGTGCATGATCAGTGCATGCGGCCTGACCCATGCAGCAATTCATGCGTGCACTTCTCATGCGCGCATGTGATCCTATGTGACCCTAGTAATCTATGTACACATTCCATGATTTCTTGAGTTTAATTATTTTATTTGAAATATTTTTTTGTTCTATGTGGTTGGTCTTGACAATTGCTTGTTATTGATCATAAGAAAGAAATGGACTTAGTAACCAGGCTGTGCTAGACCTGGCTATGTGCTAGAACTGACTATGTGCATAGTATGATTATATGTTGTAGCAGACCATGTGGCAACCAGAGTAAACTCAGATTAGTAGATTAACTTATCATTTGTTCATCGGATAGAGTGAGGGGCGTTGTTCTGCTCGAGAGACGATATACAATCCTGGTCCTTGTTTGGTTTAAGGATTATGGATCTGCTCCAGAGTGGTTCACACTTTCCCCTTACTCACGTTTAGCAGCGTAATTATTGATTCGAGAATTTCATAAATTTAGACTTCCAATTGATTGGTAGTCGGTGTACCTGATTTGAGGAGATTATATTTTGACTAAGTGTTCCCATGTGATAAGACTCACACGATCAACTGTAAGTTTGGTGATTCGATCTAATTACTTGTATCCGTGCCGATACAATTACTACGTGCTACATGTACATGTATTATAATGTGCACTGAGGTACGACATAAGTTGCTACGTGCTATGAGATTACATGTTTTGGGTTGTACATCAAGAATGTCTCATATACTATGCGACATATGATATTATTATATTAAGTCCCCAGCATGGGTATAGTATGTGGGTCAACTACCAAAGCGTGGTTAGGACTTGATTGATTATTTCATCACGCTATGGTGAATCTAAATTGAACTGCCAAGTGACAAAGTGGATTCGTATCTAACGTGGACCGTACTACGGTACGACATATAAGAGGAGTAACATGTGACCATGCCATATGATTCTAACTAACTGTAGGGTTAACTAGGCAACTAAAATATATAGAGCATTGGGAGAGAATAGAATCTCGAGATCGTGCCTAACTAGCACCTCCAGTCATCTGAATTGTGGTGTGCAGGCTGGTCCCCATGGATATTGTTTAAATTCTCATTAGTAGATGGCAATATCTGACTATTATAGGATACTATGTGTTATATGCGATCTTAGCACGATGGCCTTACGAGGGATCGGTGCATACTACTATGTGCTATGCGGCAATTTATGGCTCGGCTAACTTGCTAGTACCTGGTTCAATCTGAGGATTCCTATATGCATAATATCTCTGGGATAACCTAGACTCCACGTATTGTAACGACCCAGATTTTTTTTAGAAATTAAAATATAAATTTTTTGGAATTTTTTAACTTATTAAAATAAACATTTTCTGGTATTAAATAAATTTTGTGATTTTATTAAATATTATAATATTATAAAAATAATATTTTTAAGTGTAAAATAAATAATTAGTCATAGTATAATTTTTCTGGAATTTATTGGACCCAAAAACTATTTTTAAACACCTAAAAAATATATGTTTAAATAAACCCACTTAAACCCATCTGAACTGGATTGAACCAACCTAAATAAACCAAACCAACCCAACCCAAACCCTATTGGATCGGGTCGGATCTGGACCCGTATCCGCATCCAAACCCGACCCGTTTCTGTACAGTAACTGCTACAGTAACCATTATAATTCCCCCGCCGCTCCGACTTCCTTAACCGCCGACCGTTCCCCCGCGTTTCACCCGCCGGCCGTTTCGTCGCTGCGCCGCCCCTAACCGTAACCATCGGCCGTTACCTACCCTCGATCGTTCATCTCCACCTTCCAGTAACCGCCGACCACCCTCCTCCTATTTAAACTCCTCTCCACCACCACCATCACCATCATAACCTCCCCAGCCACCCCTCTCAGCCACCCCTCTCCGCCACTCTCGGACACCACCGACCTCTCCTCCGGCAACCCCAACGAACCCCTCTCTACCATCACCCACCGCTGCCACCACCACCCGACCTCGACCCTTCCCCGAGCTCTCCTCCGTCGAACACCCCGCTGCCACCACTACTTCAACCCCACACCAGCGCCACCGCCATCATCCTCTATCAACACCACCGACCGACTTCGACCCAGTCGACCCCGGCAACCGCCACCCGAGACTCTGGCGACCATCCTCCGGCCGACCCCGACCTCCCCGGCGGCTTCAGCGATGACCAACTACCGAGCAACAACCGTCGTCGCCGTTGTGCCTCGCCGCGCCGTCCTGTCACAAACAGCATCAAGGTAACCGTCTTCCCGCGCGCGTAACTCTCTGTACATAGATCCGTATTTTATTCTGTCGAATCCTACGCTTAGACCGTGTGATTCTCTCAAAACTCGTGCAATCAGTTCGACGTATCGCGTCCTGTAACCGCGACGCAAAAACAGGAAAAATAACCCATATTTCTGAAAATTCAGAAATTGGCCCGAACTCACAAGTTCACGGCCGTTTTACGACCAACCTGTGTAATAAAACCTGTGTAATAAATCTAAAATTTACTTAAACAGTAATTTAGACTATATAACCAAGTTTTAAACCCTATTTTAGTTTAATTTATGTTGTTGTAGATTATAATTTATTCGAGGGTAAAATTGACCAAAAAACTTGGTCTTTAAAAACCTAAATTTTTTTGAACTAGGTGTGCCCCGCTAAACGATGCGACTTGGTCGTGTGCAAATTATACCAAAATGTGTGCACCGTCAATACGGACGTGTGAAATTTCGCAAAAGTTGATTTGGATGTGCGTGCACACCGAAATCAACACGTATCCGTCAAAATCGTCCCGTATCGGTCCTGTTCTGAAACTTATTGTAACTTTGTGTGGGCTCGTCGTTTCGAAACGAAACTTGCATCATCAGACTCTTAGCGATACATTGGTCATGTGACCCATGTTTGGTTCGATTCTGAGAACGTTGACGAAACCCCGTTTTGTGGGCCCCACGGTTCCACTTGACGGACGATTTTGTGATCAGCTCATCGAAATCCAGTTCTGGATATTTTGTTGGGTTCATATCGTCGTTCTGGACTTATAGACACTAAGTTCGATGAATTTGGAAAATTTTGTCTCTGACATATTTTTCGATGCGAAGTGGGCCACATGTGGACCCCGCTTTGACAAAAAACTGTCAAGTTTGCCCATGTGTCCAAATTGGACTTATGGATAGGCAATCCTAGATATTTTATATCTTCTGAGCATGATGGTAATGATTATTTCAGCAACCGGAGAAGTACTTGAAGATCCCTCGGATACCGGAACAACAGTTGGAAACCAAACCCCAGGCAAGTGTACCTTGCCATACTTACAGTAATTTGCTTTATATTATTCTCTTGATCTATTTCTGAGTTATATCTATTCAACCTAGGACCGTATGACATTACTTAACGTCCGAAAAAGATTTGGGTGTCAACGCCGTACGCGGAGTTATGTAACGTCACCTAGAGATTGATATCGCGACCCTATACATTTTCGTACTTGCATTATCAAGTACATCATACCATAGGACACCTGACACTATTCATGAGATAGAATCTTCCTGAGTCATTCATGGTAATTCTATATAGGCTACAGGATTCGTGACATAGACTTTATATATATGCATAGCTATCATTATGACTTGCTGCATTAGATATGATCTTGCGTGTTATGGACATGAGACGTAGTGGACATGAGACATGTGATTACATTGGGTGGGAAGAGACACACAGGCTACAGTCTGATTATATATATTTATTTATTATTGTGAGGCCGGAGACTCTACATCAGAGCTAGACACATTACGTGATATTGCTGCTACCGGCTCCCCGACACAGAGCTTGTAGTGGTCTCAACCTGAGTACTAGTGATGCTCTCACTTGCATATCATATAGTTGGTTACATAGTTTACCCTATTGATACATCTTATATACTGCATTTATTTGGCTTGCGTTATTCTTGTACCTTGCTATGTCCCCTGAGGAGCTAGATCCGGATTATGTCTTCAGGTACAGCAGAGGAGATCTATCCCGAGGTATATGGGACAGGAGCAGAAGCAGGAGCAATACCGATACCCGAGGACGAGGTGATGGCCGAAAATTTCTTCTGAGTATCTGCTTTATCTATACTCAGTATTTGCTGTTGTTAGACTCTTTTATTTCTTGTCTATTGAACTGTTGTATCATACTTATTATCGGGTTATTTTTTGGGATACTTTATTGAGACTTGATGTTGGTTTATATTTCATTATGCTGATATTGATCGTATTTATCTTCCATGGATGATATTAGAATGTGACATATTTCGTAGACCTTTATTATTGTTTTACAACTTAAGTACACTCTAACGGATCCATTAAATTGGGTTTGCCCATTGGAGTATGCTGCTGGCCATTTTCACGTGGCTAGTCCGTCGGTATTTGAGACTAGGGCGTGACACGTATCAAGCCGTAGGATTGATTGGCCGGTTAACTGAGTATGTGATGGTAGTCTAGGGATATGAACTATTGTGGTACGACGGTTCAACCCTTGTCCTTGTTTGGTTGTAGGATTGCGCCAATGTATAATAATAGATCATGTACTGAAGTTGCATATTATAGCTATATCTTATCTTGTATTATGACATATGTGTCCTGGATTATATTGATATGTTGTATCTTCGTCGTGTTCATAATTGGTTAGTCGTACCCTGTCTCGGAGTAGTGCGGCACCTCTTATCCTTGTTTGGTTATAGAGGTGTCATACTGCTCCGATGAAAGGTCATACGCTTGCAGTTATGGCACGGATTATCCTATTTTATGTACTTTATTGGTTTTTGCTTCATTCACTTGTGCTCCTTTTTGGTACATGCTATCGGGGGCCTGACCCCGCTGGTTTTGTTTGGCCAAGTTTAGTAGCGGAGCCCGAGGATCCTGTCCTGTATCTGACCGATGGTGCACACCAGGAGGATGTACGCAGAGGAACTTGAGTGAGTTTCTTCTTCCCCATTATGAATATCATTCTGTTTTACCTTTTGGCGTTTAGCCGACGGCACTTGTTAGCCGGTTTATCTGGACATTAGTTTCTCTACATGATTGTATATTATTCAGACCGCGACTGACTTACAGTCATGTACTCTTGACAATGCACTAGTGTACCATCCTATATAACTAGTTTCATGATTATTCTGATAGAGGGTCAGGGACGCCTAACTGCTTTATCTTACATGTTCATTCTTATTGTTTCTTGGTTGATGATTGAGACATAGATATTCTTGACCCTAGGTGACTTGATTGTAGCATGCACCCCCTTTTCTCTTGACAACCTTAGCACATTGTGGCTTACTTCGATATTCTGGAAGGTGTGGTTGGCTGAGTCACTCTTTCGCTCTCCAGTATTCTGGTTCTGAGGCGTGACACGTACCGTCCACTTGGTTGGGCCAACCAAGGGTGAAGAAGCTCGTCGGAACGTTAACACGTTTCGGTGGAATATGAAAGTCGGGGACAGGCAGGCAAGACTCACGGTGAAGCTGATAGTGAGGGACTTTGGTCTTAGTCGTGTCATTGATGTCGGCAGAATCCCAGTGGTACAGAAGGTGCTATGCATGGCAGCTAGCGTCGACATGGAGGTCGAAGAGCTGGAGACGAAGGAAGATGCAAAGCAACTCAGGGGATCAGAGATCGGTGGCATGGGAGAGCAGGAACTCTATTGCGGGGCGACAAGCATGGAGTCCAGTTGAGAAGTCATGGGGTCAACACCCTCTCATCAGACTGGAGAAGGAGATTGTTGGGGTCCAGTCTGGATTTGGTAAGTTTTGGAGCCCAAATATGGTCAGAGATTTGATTTGATATAATTTAAAAATCTACATTAAATGTAAGATTTGATTAAATTTCAAATTTGTATTAAATATTTAATTTGACCATATTTGGACGTCCATAATTGACGTTGGGCTATTTTAGGTGGAATATGATTCTTATTTTAAGGTTTTCTATTTAGGAAATTATATTAGACCTAAAATAGGATTTTCCATCCTATAAATATAGGATGAGGGTGGAGGCACAAAGCATAGCACAAGTTGAAGATTCGGGATGCTCGTCTATATAACATCTAAGAGAACGTCCGTGCTTTTCTCTTAGGACTTCGCCATCCAAGACAGATAGAAGAAAGAGATCTAATCGATGAGTCGTCGCCTTCGATCAGGGAGATTGCTACGGGTTGGTGAGTGATTTCAATTGTAATATCTTTATTTTCTTCTTGAGTGTTGTGAGGGGGTGAATCTATTAGGGCAAAGGGTTCAACATTGATTTTGTCAATCTTGTAATTTCACCTGATATAAATGTTGAGATTTGTCCAGGTGACGTAGTCACCGTCATATACTCGTCTTTATCTGTGCTTGGTGTTCGTTAGACAGAGATTGGTTATCTCAGGTGGATTGGCCTAAAAATTTTGCTACAGACACTCTCAGACACGGTGTTGGAACGTTTGCAGGACGTGTCCGATTCCCAACAGGAAGACCATTATATTCAAATAGACCATTAAATCAGGACATCTAGTACTAGCTCTAAGGCCATAGGACATGTATGGTTCACAGATTTAAGGAATCAGAGAAAAAAACCTGATCTTGGTAACCACAAACTTTTTTTTTAGCCACAAACTTAAAACTATTTTTTTAGAAAATATGAGGGAAGATAGTTCCTCTAGAATCCATGTGATTGATTTTTTTTTCTTCTCTTTTTTCAGCATTTATTATAAAAAATTTATGACGACAATAGTCTATTTAAATGTGTTATTGTCTATTTTATCCATTAATTTTGAATTTTTTTTATGTTTATTTTATTTTACTTTTAAAATAGTATTGGGACATTGATATTTTATTTTTATTTTTTTCAGCACCAACTAAACACTTTAATGGAAATCAAATGATCTTGAATGCTTTTCTTGTGTTAACAAACACAGAAATTTTAATTTTCTATTCTCATGTAAAATACTGTCCGAGAACCAAACGAGGAATATTACAACAGCTGAAGTTTGTTATCAAGTTGTAGTCAAGAACAAAGAAGTAATAATGTTTTTTTTTTTTCCCTTCAGCTAGCAATTTGTGGGCCTGAGATACTTTGGGGGTAAAGACGGGCATTTCTCGTTCATGTGGTGGTAGGGTTCGATGGTATTGTATTGTGGCAGTTCCATCCGATACTTGCCTCTTATTTGGCAGAAAGGGAGCTCCACGTCGTCACCATTGTTGCACCACTCTGGCAGTCGACTCCGGTCATCTTCAAAGAACTTGAGCATATAAGCATCTCTCACCTGCGTGTAGTGATCATGAAATTATTGGTTGTCAGGGTTAGGAACGAGGAGAAGGGAAGTCAATACAATAATCTTATTTGGATTGGAGGAAGAGTTAAGTGAGGAGAAGGGAAGTCAATACATATAATCTTGTTTGGATTAGAGGAAGAGTTAAGTGATATGTGTTTAATAACTCTTGTTTGGTTTGGAGGTTTTGAGTGGAGAAAAGAGTTAAATGAGATGTATTTATGACTTTTAAACAAAATCTCTCACTTCCCTCTCGTTAACCCCTCCGATTTGGAGGTTAAAAAAATAGACAAAAGAGGGTTACATAAACCCCCACTTAACCCTCTATTATTCTTCCTCCTAAACCTTCACCCTCAAACCAAGTATGAAGGTGTCTAAATGGACGGGCCGGCCCAGAATCCACCACGGGTCCGGCCCGGTCAAACCCGGTCCGGGCCGACCCGAACCTGATCAACGACCCGGACCGGCTCGGCCCACCTCCTTCGCGGGTCCGGGCTAGGTCGGCAAAATCGGCACGTAAGCCCGGCCCGACCAGGTGTGCAACTTTGCTGGTCCGGACCCGTTCCGGGTTGGACTGGGCCGGTCCGATATATATATATATATATATATATATATATATATATATATATATATATATATTACAATTATTATTTTCTATGAACGGATTGTACAATAAAAATTATTACAAAAAAAAAATAACTTTTATATATATATATATATATATATATATATATATATTATTAAAAAAAATCAGGTCGGTCCGGTCCTATCCTGACCGGATCATGGGTCCAGACTAGGTCGGATTATTTGTTGATCGGACCGGCCCGGTCCGGTCTGCCGTTTTCTTCGGATTGAGTCCGGTTCAGATCGGACCTGGTCAAACTCGATTGACCTGGACCGCAGGCCGGTCCGAACCAACCCAATACACATCTTGAACCAAATATGGTTTTTTTTTCCTCTTATTTAACTCTTTTAACCGTAAATTCATGTAGACCTAAAGGATCCATCTAGAGTAGTGTGTGTAATCTTTCTTTAACTTTCATTGTGTCTCAGAAATATCACATTTGTAACTTGCTTGTTTCGTTAATTACTATTAATGACAAGAAGGGGGAATGTATGTTTATTCCATAAGAGAGTATAAACTATTAAAAAGGACGAATGATAAGGCACTAGGAAAATTAGTAGGCAGCACAGAATAGGAGGCAACAATCGCCCTCTTTTTTTTTTTTTTTCTCATTTTTGTTCTCCTCAAATCCTAATCTTGTAGTAGATATTCCAAATAAGACTTTCTGATCACATTAGATAAAGTTTTGAACTCACTATAGAAATTCTGGAATGATCGATATAGACACAATCATGTTAGAGATGACGCTACCAAAATATTGGCCGTTCTAATATAAAGGTAGGACTGACAATATTTTGTGAATATCAAACTAGCGTTTACATTTTTTAATTTTTATTATTGTCATGCTGCAAAAAAATGTCAAAATAAAATTAGTATTGCGATGAATGTATGGTTAGTCATATCTTTGCTAAACATATCATTTTAAATAAATAAAATTATATTTTTCCTAAACATATCACAATAAACACATCTTTATGATAATTGTCTTTACTGATTTGCTCAAATTCATTGTATCATTTTAAACATATTTTGATTCTAGTCATATCTTTTTGTACAAAAGATAAACATATCTTTTGTATTATAATACTTGTTTTTTGTCTAAAATAATTTGTTCTAAATTTATATTTTGTTACGGAACTGTCAAAATTTTAGCAAATTTTTTATGAGTTCGAAACTTCGAAAATAGTCCCAAATTGGACTATTTACAAAGAAGAAAAAAACCGGAGAAAATTACATATTAAAGTTGTGTTGACCCCTGACAATTTTTAAGAATATTTTGGGTATTAAAAATATACAACATCTGCGGTCGTCTCCCTAGCGGATTTTATTTAGTAAAAAAGAAGTTATGATAGTACAAACAGATGGTGAAGGAATACTTGGACATGTTGCAAATAAATAACCATGCACTTCTCTCTAAGTAGCAACTTTCATAACGAGTCCATTTTTGTCCATCCACCAAAACTATGGTGTGTATGTTCACCCCCCCCCCCCCCCCGTTCAAGTGTTGAAAGTGGTTTTGACTTCCATTTTGGACACGTGACAACACTCGATTGGAGGGTGAACATACACTCTAGCTAGCTAGTTAGTTAGTTTTGGTGGGTGAACAAAAATGGAATGTTGACGAAGAAGTTGATAACAGCAACTTACAGTAAATTCTGTAGCCTGTATGGAGTTAGCAAGTGAACCAAAGAGCCCTGCCTCCTTGTAAATATGAACCACGAAAGCGACACAGGAGAGTGATTTCCCATCCGAGTAAGTCCACTCGTCCTGCTCGGGAACTCTCAGCAGTCTGTCTATAGATACACCTCGCCTATCTGCTTCCGCTATGATCTGAGGAAGATCCAATCCCTATATATAGAAACTATGAAGATCATTATGGATTATTTAGAGAATATTAATGGAGGAAATATATATATATATATATAATGATGATCATGCATGCCTGTGTGCCGAGTCGCTTGTTCAAAGCTTCATTCAGCATTCTGCCGGCATACGCTGGCTTCATTTTGCTCAAGATTGTCATAGAGGAAGCAACCTATATATGTATATATATGCTCTTTTAGATTAGATTAATGGTACGTACGTTACGTATCGTACATAAAATGGCAATAACTACAAAGAGAGGCAATTAATATATCTGGAGTACGCTATACATCTGCAGGTATTTTTTGTAGTGCTAGCTATATATAGCAAGTTTAGCTTCACCATCATATATAGTTACCTAAATATCCTTCTTCCATCAGGGAGGACCCATTACCTTAAACTAAAAGAAATGGGAAAATTGAGGATTTAACTGAAAACATGTATACTTTAAACGAATAGGCTACTAATGAATTGTAAATTTATTATAAAGCATGAAGTATATAATAAAATAGTTATGTTCATGTATACAGTAGAAGTATAGTTTGAGATAGAGTGGCTATTGGATACTAGTGAAATAACTTTAGACCCAGATCCAGACCCAGACCCAAACCATGACCCCTCAGTAGATAAGACCTCCAAACAGGACCCAATATTACTTATAGCTAGTTCAGCCAACTCTTGCAATGGAAAGATCCAAACAAGCTCTAAACCCACTTAAGTAGTACTCCGAAATAATGACTTTAGTAGAAAGGTAGTCCATAGAAGACGTATGCCTATTTATACATATTAAGTTTTAGTAACCAAAATGAGAATAACAATATCCGAACCAAAGGTCAAAACCACGAGAGCAACTGATTTTTTTTTTTTCAATTATCTTTAATTATTCTAGCAGCTATTTTGTCTTTTTTGTCTCCAAATGATCGTGCTTTTATTTGTCTTGTTTGACTGCTAGAAAAAAAAAAGTCAGTAATGTTACTCAACTAAGTTACTTTTGTATCATTTTTTTATTTATTTGGTTCTTTAGAAGATTTTATTTGTTAAATTGATTGCTAAAATTGGTATCCAAGGAAAAAAAAATCATAAAATTCATTTAGGAAAACTGGATGTTTTTCTTTTACCCGTTTTCAAACCCTGTTCTAGGTTCCGAAAATTCTCGAACCAGCCCTGAATAACTAACTCATCTTCAATGGTTTGAAAAAACTTGTGTCCTAAATAAGTAAGTATAGAGCAACATATATCAAGGGACAGCATGCCTACCAGTTGTGAATCAATTATTGGTGGGTAGTTATCCTTCGCAGTATCGATCCAGCTGAAGATTAGGTTGTGAAAACCATAAGGCTTCCCAGACATATTCTTTGCATAACTCCAGGCAGCAGATGCATCAAATTTGGCTCTCATGTCCGGATGAAGGGGAAGCAAAGCTATATGAGGATTCGATTCATCATTCTGCGAAAAATCCCACCACTCATCCCACGGCGTCAATGCGATGACATCTTCACCCTGCAAATTGTCATAATAACAAGAACTAGCATCATTTATTGAATTAGAGTTTAAAAAGAAGTTCAGCTTAGGAATCTAGGGAGTGTCAATACGTACGTAACTTTACCATTATATATACAGAGAGACTGTTTCTATGAGTTGAACCTTTCTTCTATTGGGTTGTTCGTTTTGTTAATTATGATTAATGAAACGTGAAGGTATTTTTTCCTCCATTTATTCTAAAGAAACATTAAGAAAAATTTGGTATGCAGAATACTATATAACCAATCGATATTTCTAAATTTTTGAAAATTAAATATTTTTGGTGACTATATAATTATTCCAAAAAAAATGATAAATGATAAATAAAAAAAAAGAAGGATAAAAAAAAAACTGAGAATAAACCCAAAAATAAAAAAATTCCTGAAAAAATGGGAAAAAGAAAAAAACAAATATCATTCTAAAAAAAATTAAGAAAATAAAAAACTGAAAAAAAAAACTCTTTAAAAAAATTAAAAAATTTTAAAAAAAATCCAAATATCATTCTAAAAAATATATATTAACAAATGAAAAAGATTAAAAAACTGGAAAAACCAAAAAATCTTTAAAAAATGAACCCAAAAAAATCATACAAATAAAAAAAGGATAAAAAAGAAAAAAGAAAAAAAAAGAAAAAAAAATTGTCCGGCATTCCAATACAAAATACCCACCCCATGCTTGAGGGAGTATAATTTCTATGTTTTGTGGATAAATTATTTAGTCTGGTATTCACAATTTTTGGAATTAAATTTTTATAGTCTAAAAAATAAAAATTAATAATAATAATAGTTTTTACCTTCTAAATTTGTCCATCGCCCCCAGAAAAACCTCGCTAACTGTAATTAAGTAAAGGAGATGAGTCAAACCTTGTCGTCTTCTCGTCCAGACTCTGCGACCCAAAGCTTTCCTTGAGGATCTCTCAGACAAACTGCAGCATGGCCGGCGTGCGCTCCTGTCACCCACTTCTCCAAGGTCTGGAACACGCCCCATCGCCCGCGAATCTTCGACGCAGCCAAGAAATCTCCCGAGCGGATGTCATCGGCGCTCACATCCGAAACCCATGCAGGTTTCGGCCGCTCGGCAAACTGGACCCCCATATGCTTCCTGAGGAATTCAAGGTTGCCATTCTCTCCCCGTTCGCTGTTCATGAACAGAGGAAAGAAATCCCCCATGGCTCTGAGGGTCCCTACGATCCCTTCTCGCAGCAGGAAGATTGACACTCCATTATTTTTCACCTGAGTTTAGATCATATAAGTTGTAGAAATACCTACTATAACATACATACATACTCCAGTTTAGCACTTTAAGAATGAGAATGCCCTCTCTCTCCTCTAAGACAATTAGAGCAAGACAACCCAACAGTGCATGCCAACCAAACACAAAATAGTAAGAAAACATTAGTGAGGAGAGTTTGCAGTGGCAAACTTTACATATTCAACTTCTTCTTGCCCCTCCCAGCTGTCAATCTCAAGGGTGTGCTCTCCCTGGAAAAAGTACCAATCCCATGTCACCCGGTACGGAGTTACAAAGATGTACACATCAATACATGTCTTGCTACCAGGTTCCCTTGTCTGAAAAGTAGACACATACAAAAACAGACCATTTATATACGTTAGTCGTGTTTACCACACCAAACTTTTGTTTTTCAAATTATATATATATATATATATATATTAGAATAGTTTTTAAATAATTTGATGGCGAGGTCAACGATGCGAAGAGGCAGAAAATCGAAAAAGAATAGAGGAAGAGAGGCCGGTGGGGGTGGGGGATGAGCAGGAGGAGAGAGGTAAAGAGCGTGGACAGTTCTAGTAAAATTTGGACTAGCCTGAGTAAAAAAAAATTCTAACTGAATTAGCACCAATACTGAACTAGTTCCGAGTTATTTTTTTAATGCCTTTATCAAGAGCTTATAAAGGAAGCTCAAACCTTTAGATGAATAGTTCCCCCGCCAAATTTCGAGTTGTTCCTGTTGTGGAAGTCCAAGTGAGCCTTGCTATCCACGAAGCAAGCTCCCTTCCACTCGGGAGAAGAGGCAGGCGAGACCGCGCCGACGAAGGCTGGGAGTAGACCATCCGCACCGTTGAAGTACTTGAGAACGGCCCATGATGCCCGCCCCGGGAGAAGAGGAAGAATGTCCACTGCACGGAAGGGAGTTGTGACCCATGAGCCTTCTCCGCCTCTTAGGAAGCAGCTGGCTAAGAAGAGAGGAACAATGAGAAGTTTGAGAGGAAGAAGAGGATTCATGCTCTATATTGGCTTAATTATAACCAATGATCACTTCTTGAAAGTGATGGGGAAAACATGACATGATCATATATAAGTTCTTAAGATTTATGAAGAATATCAGATTCGTCCGGAAATATTGTACAGGCAAATTAAGTTCTTAGGAATATGATTCCCACCATAACATGATAGAAAGAACTTGAGATTCTGGTGTATAGCTTTAGCAAGCACGAGGTCCTTAAGGCATTACAAAAGCCGTTACGAGACATCACAAGTTTGGTAGTCCTGTGCAGGACTGCCGAAAAATGTGATACGTACACCCTAGCAATCTTGGTACGTAGTCCCTTTTATCAATGGCCTTGAATTAATTTAGAAGAGACGATGCTCAGACATTTTACCTTCTGCCAAGATGTGCAAATTATAGCAAACAAACACAGAGAATGTTAGATTATGTATAACAGACATGAGAATTTATGATTCAAAACTGTGGTATTGTCATCCCAGTAGACCCTCTAAAGATCTATATGGCAATTCTAGAGGAAGGTGAATAGAGTACAGCTGAATAATTATCAAATAAAACTAAGTCTAATTAACAATTTATACAGCTGCGGTAAATAAGTAAGAATATAAACAGAGTATGAGCAGAGTATAAGTGAAGTCAGAAATTACAAACTCAAACACCGTGATGTATACTGGTTTCTCTCGTGGAGGGCTAATCCAGTCCCGAGAACTCGTATTCGGTGCTAATCCACTATTTGTGAAATATGATACAACCACAAGTTTTGATCCGAAGAGCACGCAGACTTCAGACTAGAACTGAAACTTAATTTTTCAAGCTTTTTACAACTTGAACCGACTTCTAACCGAAACCGCAATGGCACTTAGAAGGCTTGGAGTTGTTTCTTGGATATGGAGAAGATTGAAAGCTTTGAGTTTATCTCAAATGAATAGATGAAAGTGAGAATTAGTTGATGAGAATGGTATGGAATATTCAACTCTATTTATAGGTTTTTTGTGGACAAAGTTCGGACAGTGTTTTGTCCCCTAATGTTCATAAATTCGAATGCTGGAGCGTAGTCTTCAGGAAGAATGAGTCGAATTAGGGTTTCTGGTTTTATGTCAACAGAGTTCGGTCTGAGTTCTGTCAGGAACAAAAATCTGGCCGAGTTCTGTGTCCTAATATCCAACATGTAGGAATCATGTTGTTAAGCTCTTTTGAGTTGGATTTGGACTAGTTTTTTGTTATGTTTATTTGAGTGGACTCGAGTGCTATCTAGTTGCCAAGTGCGACTCAATTTATAACAGTCCTGAACTCAAATAAAGTATAACAATACATATAAAAAAATAGAAATAAACCAGACACAACTTGCAGCAATCTTTCTGTAGACAGTAGCAGTGATTTCTATCTTGTTTGAACTTCAGGTGTATTATTTTGTTAATTATCGAAAACATGTTGACCATGATCAATTGGACCAACATCCTCAAATTTTCAAGATCATAGTTTTAGAGTAATGTTATTCGTACCTCCAAACTATCCTCCAAACCATTCATTCCTATATGGCAGCTGACGTGACATGTTAAATAACATTATGTGATATCTAATATGACAACTGACATTACAAATTTTAACCCATGCTTGGAAGTTGTTTAAAGATGCACAGGAGTGCCAAAGATCATAGTTTTAAGATGTCTACATGGTTGTTTAGTAAGGATTGGTTTGATAATTGTTGGTATTACGTTTTTGATGTGTTATAAGGTGTTTCTAAGGTACTGATTATGAGGGGTCCTATTTTGAACAGTTTTAAGTAACAACTTTTAAACCAAAATCTACCCCACGCTTGGTAATTTATTAACCCTCTGTAAGTTTCTTTAAAACAATAAAATTATTTGTATGTCCGTATATAAACAATAAAATTATTTGTTCTCTCCCTCCTCCGTAGTTTTCAATACAAACAGGACCAAGTATAGCAAATTAAAATTACTTGGCATGTGCACACCAATCTCTTTTGGTGACAGTATTTCATATATTCAGCATCAACCAATTTCCCAATCTTGCAGATTATACTACAATATTTACCAAATACAACTTAGCATCAAGTCTACACTCCCCAAATTCTAATTTTACTTTTACACCATATCAGTGGGTCACCATTTGGCTGGTGACGAGCTCTACTATACAATCTACTCCCTCCCCTCTTTAAAACACCCAGATAAGAGTAATTTCTGAAGGAATACATAGCTGGCTGCTTGGCTTTCCAAAACCCTCTCCAAATGAACAATGACTTAGCAATTTGCTTTCCTAGCATAGCTCGGCGGTAGAGAAGGGCATCGCTCATTCATGTGTGGGTATGGTTGCATTGTGTTGTATTCTGGCAGTTCCATCCGATACCTGCCCTTAATTTGGCAGAAGGGAAGCTTCACATCGTCGTCCTTGTTGCACCATTCGGGCAGGCGGCTCGTGTTGTCCTCAAAGAACTTCAGCGAATAAGCATCTTTTATCTGCATGTCATGAAATTAGATGAAACATGATGAATTTCAAATGTTATTTATTACATTAATGCAAGAAGTATTTGGTGCTCGTTGATAAATATGAATCTAGAAGGATTGATTTAACATAATTGTGTTATAAACTTCCTTCGAAATGCACAAATGTATTCGGTTATTTAAGTTTAGATATCAGCAACTGACCATATCATGTGTCATTTAATTTCTGATGAACTTACAGTGAACTCTGTGACTTGTATGGTGCTGGCAATTGGATCAAAGAGCCCCGCATGCTTGTACATTTGAAGAATGTAAGCAACACAAGAGGTAGATGTCCCATCAGAATAAGTCCAATCATCTTGCTCAGGGATTGTCAGCAGTTTGTCAAAAGACAGACCACGCTTTTCTGCTTCAACCATAATATCAGGAAGGTCTAGGCCCTGCAGGAGAGGGAAGACAATTTTGAAAAGGTGATTAAATAGATTAAGATCATAAAGCCTAGTCCAGAAATATATCAAGATTTATGGAGTTGATTATTGAAAATACATGGTGGTTAAGGGTGTTGTTGCTCTGTGTGCCCTTATCATCATCACCATCCAAATATTTTCCACATCAACAAAGGGACTCAATAAAGCTCATTGTCAGCATTTACTCACTGACTGCAATCTTACATGGAGAGCTCATTAATGAGATTCTTCCAGACATGACTTAGTAATGAACATGAAGAGCTAATACTAAGCATGCAATCCCCAATAAACTTGAGGCTGCATATTAACGTCCAGGCACATTACATTATCTGGTAGATATAGCCATTTGACTTTTGATTCCTATTTTTGGTCTAGTAAATTCAACAGAAAGTATATTTGAGATTGCCATGATCATTTCAAAGTCAGTAACTAAGAAGTACATTAACGTTAAGTTTGTTAAGTTCAGCATCCATGAGAGAGAACAGAGAAAATCCAAGAGAGAGAACAGCTATGTCATATTCCTCAAGTTACACATGTTGTATTTTGGATAAAATGCACATGGACCTTTACATGTAAACCTTTATGCATTGCTTATTCTATACAAGAATTAACCTGATAAGATTTATGCTTCAAAGCCCCCAAATGGCTCAAGACCAACTTTGCAAACATTAAAGTTCATGAGTTGCTATTTTCATAAACATATCAAATGTATGACTAACTTAAGATATGCAAGGAGACACAAGCAAGCACACAATTAAAAATGCAGGAAAATGAGGACACTATGTAATGAGGATCTTGGTAGATGTATACAGTAAAGTTCATGAGTAGCTATTTCCATAAACACATCAAATGTATGACTAGCTTAAGATATGCAAGGAGAGATTCGTGAACATAATTGGCACATGATAATGGCAGTAAACATGCAGAGGATCTTATACTTGGAAGGCCTTAGTTGTTGTTAACAAGCCGTTGAATTATGGAAGAGTGGACTATTAACAAAAAAAAGAGTAACAACTATAACTAATAAGCAGAAAAGACCTTCATAAAGATAACTTTAGCTACTTATTTACTGTAAAAAACCATTAGGACTATATTTAATATAGGAACAAGACAATTACATAAGGATCAAACCTGGGTGCCAAGTCGTTTGTTCAAGGCTTCATTCCACATGTTAGAAGCATAGTCTGGCTGCATTTTACTCCACATAGTCATAACAGAAGCAACCTAGGGTTCAAGGGTAAATCAACATTAGCCATTTGGTTTAAATAGGCTTATCAACTATGGCAATCCTAATTAGTAGTTAGGTCCACAGAAATACAATTAATGTAGTTGATAATACATACACACAAACACGACTTATGAATTTAATAATTGGTTTTTTCGGCAGAAATAGATACTGTGAATAGCATCAAAAATTGTGGTAAAGAATATATCAAAAGTTCACATTAGGCAGAAGAACTAAACTATAACCATGTTAACCCACTACAATCATAGATTACAAGGGTTAGAAATATAGTGCAACAAAATGAACCTCAACCAAAAAAGAAGCACAACCAGAAATGTCGACAATAGGAATTATAGGATATCAAACAATAACGAGAACACCACACATCAAGGACAGAGCATCTACAATATACTTGGAGAATGGTTATGCCGTTATGGTCAAATTATCACTAATAATAAAAAGTAGTATACAAATCATACTACTAATACACGCAATCCCTTGGAAAAAAGTATGAATGAATACAACTATACCAAAATAAACTGCAGAAATTGTAGATGCATGTACCGTTCCACATCCTTCTAATTATCTTTAGTTCATATAAAGAACATAAAGAGTAATATATACACGTGGTTGAGGCTTTTGATAGGGGAAGGGGAAGTCCGGTTCGAAAGCCAGAGGGCTCTTATATATATATATATATATATATATATATAAAAGAACACAGAAAAGCATACAAACCATGCATCCCTATATTCATATTCTAAAGCATGTGTTTTAAATTTCATGCAATTTGGAAATCTCCAAACCATCAATATAATTGTCTCATCTATTGTTCCAAAAAAAAAGGCTGAAGTGAGGCTCACTTGATGAGTGGCTTAAAGGTTTCATATATGCGTGAAATTTGCTCCATACATGCTTTAAAACATAAATATCACGTGTCCACATTTACCTGTGCAAAACCAAACAATAAAAGCTGGCCTCGTCTAGAAAATATGCACAACAGTTCACTTAATTTATGCATCCAAGTATTGTCGTAGAAAAGGCAAAGGGTGGAGAAGTAACAAAAACAATCACCATACCACATGTGCATCCAAGGGCGGTGGATAGTTCCCAGTTAATGTATCTATCCAGCTGAATATCATATTGTGATAACCATAAGGCTTCCCTGACATGCTTCTCGCATATTCCCAGGCAGCAGTTGTGTTAAATTTTGCCCGAACATCCGGATGCAGAGGAAGCAATGCAATCTGAGGATCCGAGTCATCCTTTTCCAGCTCAAAATCCCACCACTCATCCCACGGCATTATAGCAATAATATCCTCACCCTGTAAAGTAAGAAAAACAAAAAATTTAACACTATTAAAACATAATTGAAAATTACAAGAAAACCTATAGGATAAAACTACTTTGATAAAGATATCAAGCAACGGTCATACATGGGAAGTTGGCATCTCTTACAAATCACATATCATAATTGTGTGTGAACTGCTTAGCCGTATATGAACTTTGACAGCTCCATGAGAAGCATAAAAATTATCTTCTGTGAAAGAAGATAAGTCAGTCATGTAAAGGATTGAAAATTTAGCTCACGAACGAGCTGTCTTAGGCCCGTTGTTAGCAGGAACGTGAATTGCACTGCTAGGAGCAGAGAATTTAGTGCCGTTAGCAGAAGTGCTAGTGCCGCAGAAAGTTCTGTATGAGCTATTGTGATTGTTGACCAGACGAAAACAACCAGCACCACTGACTGCGGCTACATTAAGAGCCTCGCTGCAGAGGTGCCATTTGTTTTCCGGCTGAAGTTGAGAAAGAAAACATGGGGGAAAAAAATTCTTCCCTATACATAGGAATTTGTTAGTTTGTTAAATCTAGTGTTTTGATGTAAAAGTATTGAGTAACAGATTAGAGCTAATCGAATGAAATTAAGTCTACATATAAAAAGTGTATTTATGTGCATTATATGAACAGATATAAACAAATGACAGATCTAAGCTATTGATAACATGAACCAAGAGGCCTTTTATGTCCAAGGTTAATCATAACATGAATAGATGCCCTTTTCATTCATGTTTAATCATCTATAGAGATGCATATGGCAGATTATATATAAACATCACTAAAAAGGGACAAGAAGCTGCCATGCAGAACTGAACATCTATATAATAATTATGTCTTCGCAGTTTGTAATCCATGCCAGACAAGTTTATTTTACTATCAGATTAAAGCAAGAAGAAAAATCCAGTGTCAGATAATTTATTTATTTGTTACATCTTCAGGAAGCATATAGCTTCTCTATATGATTTTGAAGGAGCTGTGTGATTTTGTGTGAAAAAGGATGTAAACTAAACACCCAGTGTGATTTCGTGTGAAAAAGCAAATGTATTGAATTGTACTCAATTTAGAGTCTTGCTCCATGTCTACTTCTGTTTTGATGGAGAAAAAGCTTGGACAATAATGCTGACATTAGCCACAAAATATGTCGACTCCCTGAGTACTACTGAAATTTTCTAAAATATGTGCCTTTCAAATGCTGACTCATACATAAACAAAATACTCTCTGGTAGATGGCAAAAAATGGTTGGCTTGGACATAATAGCCTATCTAATATGAGAAGGAAACATTTTGAAATTTAATGAAAGCACATCAAAAGATAGCTAGCAATGAACAAACAAACCTTTCATCAAATAAAGTTATAACTACATATATAAAGTCGTCAGACAATAGAAACCAAATGGGCATCACCTTCTCATCTTCATGTCCAGACTCTCCAACCCAAAGCTTTCCTTCAGAATCTTTAAGGCAAACTGCCGTATGACCCGCAAAAGCTCCAGTAACCCACTTTTCTAAGGTCTCAAAGCCACCCCATCTTCCACGAATTTTTGATACAGCTAAGAAATCTCCTGAGTGGATATCATCAACACTGATATTTGAGACCCATGGATGTGGTCGTTCCTCGAATGTTGCCCCCATTCGCTTCTTGAGGAAAGCAAGATTTGAAGCCTCACCCCATGCCGTGTTGGTGAACAAAGGAAAAACATCCCACAGAGCTCGAAGAGTTCCTATCATTCCTGATTGCATTAGGAAGATTGATAACCCATGATTTTTCACCTAATTTCACATAGAATAGAGACTTAAAGGCAGAAATGAAACTAAAATATTACTTCGAACAAGGAGTTGTATTTAGCTTTAGGAACTGGTAATGACAACTTACATATTCAAGCTCTGCTTCTTCCTCCCACTCTTTGATCTCAAGGGTATGTTCTCGTCCAATAAAGTAGAAATCCCATGTCACCCGGTATGGAGTTGCAAAGATGTAGAGATCCATACATGTCCAACTATGAGCTTTGCTGGTCTGAAAAAAGAAGAACGAAGAGACTAAAGGCAAATTGTCTCCAAACAATCCTGGATATTTAGCACATAATTTCTATAACATATGTTGCAAGGACACGAATAGGACAAGACATAACAAGGAAATGGTGACACGGAAATAGCACATATTTCGGCATGTTCTAGAGTGTCATGACTCATGATGCAAGGCAGAAATAGGTACAGATTTTGGGGTATCTGTGCTTTCTAGTCTACAACTTCATTGCTGAATTTAATTATGTATCCACCATCTCTCACCAATACTCTTAAGAGTTTTTGGTGCAGTGGCAAGGATGTTAACTAGTATCAAAGCAACCTAGGTTCAATCTCTCTAGTTCACATTGTAAATGGAATTTTCAAAAACTTAATACCATTGTGTGAATCTAGCTCTCAACCATAAAATGGATCTTCAACCTATGGGACCTTGTTTAGTACAAATATATAGAGCCTTACTTCATTTTGGGGATAAGAGAATAATATATATAGAACACAGAGGGAAACCCTAGAAGAGCCCAACATATGGGCTAGACCTAGTTGGGTTAATTACTAACTTTAGCTACCCTCACCAACACTCTAGAGTAGGGACTTCCAACATCTATCATTAATGATTCCAATCAGGTTTCTTGGCATAGATCTAGTAGAACTTCATAATATTTATATCATGATAGTTGAAAGTTAGGTCCTATGTTGATTCTCAACAAGTCTAAATCCAATTGATAAATCGATGACTTGCTCAATACCGAAGTTCCGCCACTGATTATCATTGAATAAGCTATCCAGTTCCTTCTAAAAAGAGTTCTTTCCTAAACACTTAAACAGAACCATCTAAAATATAAATAATCCTAAAATACTGTTTTTCTATAAATGAATAATAAAAAAGTCCCACCAAAATCACGAAATAATAGAAAAATAAAATAAAAACCCGGAAACCAAGACCAGCCAAAAATTACTCAGGAGTTCATCAAAACCAATATCTTCAGAATTCCACACTGATTCACAGTACTTAGCAAGTAAAATTCCTCTGAACCACAGCTCCCCACTAGTTCACTCCCATCCCAAAAACACATTTTTGCTCCAATTCTTCCTGAATCGCCAACACCAGCACCAATTTCACCAAACACAATCAAAATCGAAACTCAACGACTAGGAAGCACGGACACCTCAAAAATCGGTGCCATTCCGAGCCTCCGTGTCCGTATCCTTCTTGAATCAGTAACCCAAACCCATCCAACCCCAATTCACACCAACAACCCCCAACCCCCGAAGAAAAAACAAAAATCAATGCCGCGTCCCCGTGTCCGTGTGGACGAGGACCAAAGAAAGCCGAACCTTGATATGGAGGGTCCCGCCGCCGAGCCGGGACTGGCTCTTGTTGTGGAGCTCCATCCACGCCCTGTTCTCGTAAAAGCAGGCGCCTTTCCACTCGAGGGTCGTGTTGGGGGAGGACGCGGCGCCGATGAAGGTCGGGAGGAGGTCGACCGCGCTGTGGAGGGAGGAGAGGAGCGGCCTCGAGATCTGGCGGGGGAGGATCGGGAGGAGGTCGGAGGGGCGGAAGGGGGCCTTCCTCCATGAGGAGAGGTCGACGGAGGGGAAGGAAAGGAGGAAGAGGAGGAGGAGAGAGAAAGAGAGGAGCTTGAGAAGGAGAGAGGACCTCATGGTTGGGACAGAAACAGACAGTTTGGAGAGTTTAGTTTTGTTTTTGTTTTTATTGTGGAGTTGGGATTTTGGTAGGAACAGGGAAGAGGACAATGGATTTGGCTTTGGAATGTGTGTGGAGTTTGATGGGATCTTGGACACAAACAATGCTACTTGTTTTTTTTTCTTCAACAATAATTTAAGGACTTTTTTTTTCCCATACATGTACCATTCATCTTGTCAAATTGTGACATAAGTGCTTAGTAAAAGTTTTACTCAATTTTAACTTGATACCGTCGATTATTACAAATATTTAAGTTGATACCCTCAACTTTTATAAACATCAACTTAATATCCTTATTTTATTTTTTTTCTAATAATATTAACTGAAAATATAAATGACATAAATATCCTTCCCTTTCTCTCCTCCCCCCCTCTCTCTCCGTCAATTCCATCACTTTTTTCGGCACCTACAATAGGAGGAGGGGAAGGGGGGACGCACGGCACAATCAGTAGTAGCAGTGAGCAGCAACAGCCGCCGACGTGATGGGGCGCGAGGGAGAGGGGGGGGCGCGACGTAAAGGGCCGGGGCACGCGGAGGGCAGGGACACGTGGGGGAGAGGGTGCTGAGGGCGGGAATGCGCGAGGGAGGGTCAGGGACGTGCGAGGGAGGGGAGGTGTGGCGAGGGGGTGGGAGGCGCGCTCGGGGGAGGGCGGAGATGTGCAAGGTAGGGGAGGCGTGGTGAGGAGGGGGGTGTCACTCTCCGAGGGCCCGGAGGGGGCGTGCAGAGGGCGGGGACGTGCGGGACGGGAGGGGGTGGTGCTCGAGGGAGGGCAAGGACGCGCTCGGGGAGGGGGGTGCAGCGGTCTAAGTGGTTGGGGAAAGGGTGTAGGGGTGAGGGGGAGTGATGATGGGGGTAGTTTAGAAATTTTGTTTATTTTGTTGTTATTTTTTGTAACGAAAAAATTAATAGTGAAGAGACGGAGGGTACCAAGTTAAAAATATTAGTTGATGGAGGGTATCAAGTTAGTACCTATTAAAATTGAAGGTATCAAGTTGAATATTTAGAATAGTTGAGAGTATCAAATTGTAATTAAGCCTAAAAGTTTAATCTAATTGGAGTCAGTATCTAACATACATTGTAATACTTTCGTACAATGTCAAAACTTTATATTGACTCGAAAAATAAAAAAATAAAAAATAGCTCGTGTCGACCTCCTTGCAGATCCTCCTGACTTGATCGTAAAAGATCTTAAAAATGTCCAAAAGATAGTAGTTAAAAACTGCTAGAACTAGAGGTAGGTTAAACGAATATGAATAAATATTAAGAAGAACATAATTTTTTTTGTTATTGTTACAAGTAACATGGTCCTTAATTGAAGTGAATACAAGAAAGGAGTAAAAGAGTCGACCCCAAAAGAATTAGAATAAAATTTTATTATTGTTTAAGAGACTTTTATCAAAATAATAAGATTAAGAGGGCTTAAGTAGAAATGGACAATTTAAAAAAAGGACATCATGAACCTTTTAGCACACTATTGGAATATGTTTGATGGATGTGCTTGGCATCTCAAACACGAAAACGTTTTTTCAAATAATCAAATTGTGAATTTACTGTAACTAAATAAATTTATATTAAATTTATGCAAACAAAATAAATTTTGAAAAAAAGACAGAGTCCGGCAACAGTATTGACGAAAAACACAACTGACGTACACGTAGGCAGAAAAAAAAATTTAAGTGGGGCCCACAAGCCAAGTTTCGCCAACAGTGTTGGCTGAAATTGGGGTGGGGGGACAATTTCAGCCAACACAGTTGGCAGAAATTTGGTGTGGGGGCCCACGGGTTCATTTGATTGGTTCGGGTCAGTTTGTTTGTTTGGTTGGTTTATTTTAGTTAGTTATGTTTTTGTTTTATTTATTTAGTTTTGTTTTGTAATTAGATTTAAGAAAATTTATTTTAACGAAATAAAATTAAAATAAATTAATTGTAAAGAAAAATTTAGAAATTTTTTTTCGGAAATTTGTTTCCAGAGCATCAAAATTTGTATAAATTCCATCTAAAGCATAAAAGTTTAAAAAATTACTTTAAATTTGTTTTGTTTTATTAGTTAATTATTTGTTTTGTTTTATTAGTTTTTTTTACATAAAATAATTAATTTAATTTTTTCTAATTATTTTTTGAGGTCGAAACATCGTTTTAAATCCGTGGGCCCCACACCCAATATAAATTAATTTCGCTACAGTAAATTTTAAATATTTGAAAATAAAATGACCGAAAGTAAAATTTGACGATCGAAACATCGTTTTTTTGCGATTCTGAAAATTTTCGATGTCCGTCAAACAGTAAAACTGTTTATCCGGTAGTACTTTTCGATACGGTCATTTTGGTACAAACTGTAGCTTGTTTCGATCTCTCAGTCAAAAGTTATGATATTTTAAAGTTTTAAATTTTATATTTTTTTGTGTAACATTTGCGTCTTGCTTCGGATAAATTTTTTTTCTACACGATTTGTGTTACTCTCGTCGAAAACATACAAATCGACTTATTGTTTAACGAAAAACAATTTCAAACACAAGTAGTTATGCCCGCTCGAAGTATGCTCGATGGCAGACGTAATATTCTTACGGCAGATTTTTATTATTATTATTATTTTTAACGTCTGTTAACGGCAAAAAAATTAACGATAGAAATATAATATTTAAAAATATAAACGTCCAATTGATATTTTTTCGTAATTTTTTAAACTTTTATGCTTTTGATGGAATTTATACAAATTTTGATGCTCTCGAAAAAAAATTTAGAAAAAAATATTTCTAAATTTTTCTTTACAATTAATTTATTTAATTTTATTTCGTTAAAATAAATTTTTTTTAAATCTAATTACAAAACAAAACAAATAAAACAAAAACATAACTAATTAAAACAAATCAACCAAACAAACAAATCCAACCAAACAAACCAAACCGAACCAATCAAATGAACCCGTGGGCCCCCACACCCAATTTCTGCCAACTGTGCCCCAATTTCAGCCAACATTGTTGGCAAAATTTGGCTTGTGGGCCCCACTTTAAATTTTTTTATTTTTTTCCTGCCTACGTGTAGAGCAATTGTGTTTTCCGCCAACACTGTTGGCGGACTCTGTCTTTTTTTAAAAAATTTACAAACTTGTTTCGTTTGCATGAATTTAATATAAATTTATTTCGCTACAGTAAATTTTCTGTTTATTTTAGACATTTTATATTTTATATTAAGGTAAATTCTATAGGCATTTTATATTTTACTTAGGACAATCTATTATTTTAGGATAATTTTTATATAGGACAGTACAAAATTTATTCATGATAGACTTCCCAAACCTTCTCGAAATATTTCATTCTAAATTTATACACTCTCTCTCTCTCTTCAAATTTTTAAACCTCTTTCTATCTTTCCTTATTCAATTTTTTTTTTCTTTCTTTCCAACTCCTCCAATTTCAAGCAATGGCACTCAAACCTTCCTCAAAATCTTTGTATGTATCCAATATTCTTCCTCCATTAGGATTTTAATTTATTTATGTGTAAATTTAATTTAATTTTTATGAATCATTTGTAATACCTAAAATACTTAGATAAATTAGTTTAGAACTAATTTAGGGTTGATATACGAACCGATGAACCATAAAAATCAAACTTAGGATTTAAAAAAAAGCGAACAGAGCCGACAGTCGGACTTTAAACCTACAGTACTGTAGGCAAATTCTACAGTCCTATAGTATATATAGGACTATAGGAAAGCCTATAGTCCTATAATATATGTAGAACTGTAGAAAATTCTATAGTCCTGTATTATATATGGACTGTAGAAAAGCCTATAGTCCTATAGTATATGTAGGACTGTAGGAAAGCATATAGTCCTATAGTATACCAAGACCCAATGTTGTTTGAGTACTAGCACATCTTTTCGCAAAAAATATCTTGTATACTGTATTGGTTAATATGGTGAGAAAATAATTTATAGATTTAAAATTTTTATAATTTTTTACAAAACTAACATATTTTTCGTCGTGTCATAACAGGCTAAAAAAGTAAAGTATTTTGAAAAGTGTTTTCGCGCAGGTAAGGACAAAAATTACAAAGAAATCAGTGAAGAGTTGGAAAACATCGACAGCTCTATTACAGATTTTGACTTCATCCTTTTTAGGGAGCAACGTACGAAAAGAAGAAATGATAAATAATTTGGTTGTAGTAAATTTCGTTAAATTTTTTTTTTTTTTTTATATTGTAACTTTTATTATGAAACTTTTGGACTATGAGACTTTGTTGGTATGAAACTTCTGTAATGTTTTGTGATTCTATGATGTTTTGTGATCAAACTTGTGTGACAACTGATTCTATGATGTTTTGGTATGACACTTTTGTAATATTTTGGTATGAAACTTATGTAATATTTTGATATGAAACTTCGAAATCATAGTAGAAAAATATGTATTTTTTTGACTGTCCTAATTGAAACTCCCTGTCTTTACAATTTTATACCCGTCCTTTGGGACTGTCAACAAGTTGACAGTCCTACATAATGTTAGGACTGTCAACTAGTTTATAGTCATAATTGAAACTCTTTGTCTTTACAATTTTATAAGCATGTAGGACTGTCAACTTGTTGATAGTACTAAATGATAGGGGTATAAAATTGTAAAGACAGAGAGTTTCAATGATACACTAAGTACTATGAATTTTTCACTGATATACTGAAACTTTTAAAATTTCATATAATTTTTTTATTGTATACAAAAGTGATTAAGCATTATACAAAATTATACTTAAATCAAAGTGATACAAGATTATACAAAATGATACAAAAATACAAAATGTAAAATATCCCACTCGTATCAGTCGATTTGAACATCGAAGTGGCCAACTGGCATGTCTCTGGGCTCCTCCATCTTCAACAACTTCTTATAGAGATTTATTTTATCCGTAAAAGGTATTGTCCAGACAATCGCTGCGTTCAGTGCATATTTTGCGTCCCGGGCGGTGTCGGGCCGATCTTGATATCACAATGACTATATTATTTTTTCGTCCAACTTTCTCTACACCATTGTAACGCTTGTTCGCCTGATTCAAAGCAAATATCGGTCGAGAATAAATTGGCTACATCAACCAAAATTTTTTTTTTCGTACATTGTTTCCTAGAAAGGATGAAGTCAAAATCTGTAACAGCGCTGCCGATGTTTTTCAACTCTTCACTGATTTCTGTGTAATTTTTGTCCTTACGTGCGCGGAGATACTTTCCTAAATATTTTACTTTTTTAGTCTGTTATGATACGACGAAAAATAGATTATTTTGTAAACAATTACAAATCTTTAAAATATATAAATTATTTTTTCACCTATTAACTAGTGCACTATACAAGACATTTTTAGTCGCAAGAGGTGCTAGTACTCCAACAATATTGGATCTTGGTATACTATAGGACTATAGGCTTTCTACGGTCCTACATATATTATAGGACTATAGGCTTTCTTACAGTCTATATATAATACAGGAATATAGGATTTTCTACAGTCCTATATATACTATAGGACTATAGGCTTTCCTACAGTCCTATATATAATACTATAGGACTGTAGAATTTGTATACAGTTATGTAGGTTTGAAGTCCGATTGTCGGCTCTGTTCGGTTTTTTAAAACCCTTACGTTTGATTTTTAGGGTTAATCAGTTCGTATATCAACTCTAAATTAGTTCTAAACTAATTTATTTAACTAATTTAGGCATTAAAAAGAAGGATTTTGAGAATTGAAAAATTTATGTTTTGGAAGAAAGAAGAAACATAAGGAGAAGAGAGCATAGTAAGAAAAAAGAACATAGGAAAAATAAAAAAGTTATTGACTTTTATGTCAATTTTTGGGCTGTCCTCAAGCAAAAAAAAAAAAAAAATAGATGAAAAACTTGTAAATAAATTGAAAAAAAATTGGACTGACCTTAATAATTTATGTAGTACCTATAAAATTATTATTTTTTAATTACATATTATTGAATTTATTGATTTTTCTTTACCATGTTTTGTTTCTAGAACCCTATTCAAATTTGTCGACTGTAAAATTGACTGGTGCAGCGACAGCCAACGGGTTAGGAGTTCAAATTCTCAATGAATTTTTTAAATTTCTAAGAATAAAATGGCTGAATTTATCCCACAAACCCCTTAGAATTTTTTTTGAATTCAGAATAAAATGGTTAGTCCATCTTTTCACAAGATGTAGCTGCAGGCAATTCCACAAAAAAGTTCCGTGTGGGCTGAGCATTGTTGATTTTATTTTTCTTATTTTTCCTTTTTTTAAGCAGTTTAAGAGTTTCCACGTCTCATGGAAAGGAATCTTTGGCAGTGGGTCCCGCTGTCTTTCATGAGATCTGATTTATGAGCCAACTGCAAAGAAGTCAAGAACACAGACCGGCGCTAATTATTAATATAATACATATATTCTAAAATATTCTAAAATTGATATAAAATTTTTATGTTGGATTTTTTGATATTATCTCCTGCTAGATGCAGGATATTGATATTATCTCCATATTGTTTTGTAAGTTAATATTATTTTTCTGAAAATATCGTTAAAGTTTTTTAAATGTGTTACTATAAAGTCAAAAGTGAAAGAAGGTAATATTAACTTATGAAACATTATGGAATAATATCAATATCCTACATCTAGTAGTAGGATAATATCAAAAAATTTAATTATATTTACAAATAGTTACTTTATACATTAAATATATTTAAATTAATTAAAAATAAAATAAAATATTTAAATTAATTAGAAATAAAATATGTGAATTATATCCCTCTCTGCCAACATAATTATTACCACTATTAGTTACAAAGACTATAATAAATATTCAACATCTTCAAAATAAATTTATTTTAAAATATTTTATACTATTTTAAAATAATTTGTCATATCAGTATATATTTAAATGGTTGAAAAACACAATAAAAAATACACATATAAGTACCGGCGACTCCCAGTAAGAATTAATATTAAAGCATAAAGAGGAGGTTTGACCTTAAATACAATATCAAATGCTAATAATATATTTTTTCAAATATTATGGTATCACTATTTTTTTTGGTATATCATTATCTTATCCTAAAAATATTATTATTTATAAATAAAAAATTTAGTCACCCACTAACTCAAACTTTCAATACCAATCTAAAACCGACATCACTCCTCATATTTGTGTCGATGTTATTTTTTTATGTGAGTTGGATGAGCTTTAAACTTTAGTACTAATTACTAACTAAGGGATGTTAGTTCAAAATTTTGCATAACCAAGACAGAATTTCGATCCAATTTCAACTTAGTACTAAGGTCTTGTTTGGTTCACGAAAAGGAAAAAAAAAAATCAATCTTTGTTCTTTTCTTTCTTTTAGAAAATTATAATTTTCATAAAAAAAAAATTGGTGTTTGTAAAGGTCCGAAAAATTTGGATCCCCCCCCCATCCTTTCATAACAATTAAACTACAACAACTTAAATAAAAAAATCAAAATAATAACATACAATATGGATATGACGTGTAGATTTTATTAGTATTAAAAGTGTACTTATTTTATTCTTTAGTTCTTTGAGAAGAACAAAAAAATTAATAAATCTATATACACGTAATCCAACGGCTTTTCAATTTCAAACTTTAAAAATTAAAAATTCATGGGTTCTTCTAGGATTTTTGCTTTCGTAGTGGTAATTCCTTGTGTTCCTCTTCTCATCTTCAGCTCCCGCTAAATAGTCCTTTAGCTCTCGATCATTCTAAACCCCTATCATAATTTGCCCACTAGCTATAATAAGCTCCAGAATATTTCTACTCTTCATCTAATTATACTTTCACCAATTAGGAACTAAGAGCAACATATCATAGGTAAGCGCCTTTCTTATTACACATTTTAAATGAGACTTTCTTATGATATTATAAATTATATTTACATTTTTATTTCACGTGTGTGTACATATTTATGGGTTTTTTGTTGTTGTTGCCTTAATGTACGTCTATCAATATAAAATTTTGCATCCACTTTCTGCACCTACCACCCGCTTGTTAGAATGCCTAACTGAATTAATATGTAACTGCAAGTAAAGTGGTTCATTAAACTGCACATGTTCTTACTTGTTCAAAGGCATCTGGATGGCCAATAAGAATAAAAAAGTGTTACGGTTATTGGAAATAATGCTTTACTCAATCTAAAGAGGGACTTTTTGGCGGGAAAAGACATTTTTTACTAAACATGTTCTTGCTTATTATATCAAGTGTTACTTTCATGTTTAAATTTCCAATGACAGTCGGTTTGATTGAGTAAAGCATTCCCTCCAA
Source organism: Iris macrosiphon (assembly GCA_036927795.1). NCBI lineage: Eukaryota > Viridiplantae > Streptophyta > Magnoliopsida > Asparagales > Iridaceae > Iris > Iris macrosiphon. Next base: position 148,160,262 of record JAYESA010000007.1, on the reverse strand, counting down.
ACTGCAAAATTTTTTAACTTGATTTTTTTCTTGTGTATATATTACTAACTAGATTAGAAAGATGTATGTCAAAGCTAGTTGGGAAGAGATCTGGAAAGGTACATGGAAAAATAATACAGAAGAAAATTGGAGTGAAAATATTTTAGAACTTATGAATATTTGGGAACGAATATGACACTTGGCTGCGGCATTATAGTGGCATTATAGTCCCAGACATAGATCAGCTAATTCAGACAAATAGTGGTGAAAAATAGAGTGTGAGGCAAGAATTAATGAAACAACCTTTTTGTAATGAAAAATGTCGTGACATAATATGCATGGGTCTGTATGCATTTGCTAAATTATGTGAGTTACTCCGAGGTATTGGTCGTCTCCATGATAATATTCTTTATGCACTAGCACATAATGTGAAAAATCGTACGATGCAATTCTTTTTTCGTCGATTTGGTGAGACTATAAGTTATCATTTTCATGTTGTTTTAAGAGCAATCATCAGTTTGAAGAATCAATTTCTAAAGCAACCAACTGGTAGAGAGGTTCCTCCACAAATCTTCGATGATAGTTGATTCTATCCATATTTCAAGGTAATTACAGTCTTATAAAGCTATTGATCTATTATTATGTACACACACACATAAGGGATGGAACGCATATTCGTGTCAAGGTGTCAACAATCGATGCACCAAGATATCGAGGGAGGAATATATAATTATCCAACACAAAATATCTTGGCAGTATGTTCATTTGACATAAAATGCACTTACGTTTTGCCTAGATGGGAAGGCACGACATCAGATTAACGAATGCTCAGAAATGCTTTAAGTTGAGCGTATAAACTTAGAATCCCAACTGGTAAATTTGGGTTTGAAATACCTTAATTGTTTATATGTTTTAAACTATGTACTAAATTTTCTATTGAACTATTTTTTAATTTTAGGCAAATATTATCTAGTATATGGGTGTTTTATGTTAAGGAGTTGATTCATTGTGCCATATAAAGGAGGTGTTCGTTACCACTTGAAAGAATACTCAATACATCATTCAGAAATCCACAAGAATTATTTAACCATCGGCATGCTTCACTTTGTAATGTAGTTGAGAGAGCATTTGGTGTCCTTAAAAAAGGATTTCCAATTATCTCAATTGGAGTATAATTTCTGTAGAGAGAAAATAATTGATTGATTTACTTCCAAGAGATGGGGTACATACATATAGGAGGAGGCTAGCCTCCTCCTTATTTTCTATCATATGTGTGACTAAATAAGTCCACCATAACTCAACACTCCCCCTCAAGATGGACGATAGATATCAACCATCACCATTTTGTTACAAAAGATATCAAACTCTCTAGAACCTAAACCTTTAGTTAAACAATCAGCTAACTGCTCCGCTGATTTCACACAGCTCAAAGTCAAAAAATTTCTATTTAGCTGCTCCTTGATGAAGAATTGATCAATCTCCACATGTTTGGATCGATCATGCTGAACTAGATTGTTTGCAATATCAATTGCTGATTTGTTGTCACACCAAAGTTGTAGGGAGTCTCCTCTAAACAAACACATCTCAGCCAACAGGCTCTTCACCCATATCATCTCGCACAGGCTAACTGCCATAGCCCTGTATTCGGCCTCAGCTGTAGACCTAGCCACTACATCTTGCTTCGTCAAGATACAATATTGCCTCCAACATAAATACAGTAATTTGTAGTGGACCTGCGATCGTCCATACAACCCGTCCAATCGGCATCACAGTAGCCTTCAACTCTCAGATGTCCAGAACTTCTGAACCATAAGTCCTTTTGTCACTACCACATTCTGAAAACAGGGATATTTTCAACTTTTTATATATTATTAATATTATGGTATTTATATTAAATGATTTCTTGATATGTGTATTTAAATTAAATAATTGTATGAGATGTGTATTTAAATATTTACAGTGTTCATTAATGTTTGAGCTGGTAGACTTGACCTAGAAGCCCACTAGACGAACACCTGACAGAATTATGGGGATTATGTATTTAATCGTTTTATTTAGAATTTAATTATTGGAGGCCGTAATTAATTACCGTAATTTATTTAATCGATGCACTTTGCCGTTGCTTCGATATTTGGAGCGCTACCCTAGCTTTTATCTTCCAACAAATTTCACAACCTTGCCCTAGACGTGCTCGCCTTCCATTCTGCCATTTTGTAATTCATAATTATGCTCTCTTGTACTTCATTTTAGCCGCACAATATTCGTCGCGGACGTTTATTTAATTTATGAATAAATTCTAACTTTGCATCGATGTGCGTTCCAATTGAAATTGGAGGCAATCTTGGCCCATTTTTCGTGCAACCCAATTTAGGATAATATTCTGTTCTGAGTCTTCTTCACTAATGATATTGGTGACCCGACCTGATTTTGGCCCCATGTACTCCTAATTAATTTTAGAACGCAGCTTGTATTTATTTCTAATTAAATTGAGGATACCATTTTTGTCTGATTCCGTAAATCCCGATTTAATCCAATGCCCCACTAATTAAGCCCATACCAAACACACAACACCCCCTCACCCTACAAAACACCAAATACCAAATCGTCCACCAAATTTTTATCATTTTATGCGTCTGTACAAATACCCAAATTTAAGGGGGCTAATTTGCAAATTTGCAAATTTGCATTAGGTGTCAACACCCCATTGGTTCAACTAAATGGAGAGCCCCAAATATTGACTAGTCAACACCTTCATCCTCACATGAAGGAATTTCCTTCATGACAAATTCTAACCACCCATTTAAAAATGGGTGATCACCACCCTTCATTCTCATCTCACCTCTCCCTATTTAATGTCCCATCACAACCTAAACCTAATCCCTAAAACTTAGGGAAGCCCCCCACCTCCTCACAAGCCCCAACCGTAGCCCCCTCCTTCACTCCAAATTTTTTCCTTTCTTCTCCTCTTTTCTTCTTCTTCTTCTTCTTCTTCTTCCCTTTGTTTTTTTCAAAACTTAAAAAAAGGGGGGATCATCATACACCACCACTGTTATTGTTCTCCACCCGGCCAAGCCCCGACCCCGGCCCGGCCGAGCTCCGACCGCTCTCAGCATTTTCTCCGGCTCCTCCCTGCACAGCCGGCCAACCTCCCTCGACTCCACCACTCACTTCCCCTCCATCTTCTCCGGCTTCCCTCCGGCGGACAATCGACATCCCGCTCAGCCTCACTCCAACTCCCCTCTTCTTCCCCGACCACACAGTCTGTCGATACCCGAGCTCCGGCCTCCCCCAGTCGCCTCACCCCGGTCGAGTCGACACCCGGTCCCCGACCGCCACTACTTCCCTCGCATTCGTCGTCAACGTCACCACCGTCGTCTTCACCCCGTTCAGCCTCCCTCGACTCCTCCCGAGCATCCTCCTCCTCCTTGCATCTTCCTCCGGCTCGGCCGACCTGAGCGTCCGGCAACCCCGCGTCGAGCCCCCGACATCCCGCACGACCACTCCCCGCTCCTCCTCCTCTGCAAGCCCGACCCCGGCCTATCTCCGGTAGCCCGCAACCAACTCCCTCGGCCTGCATCTCCTTCCCCGACCCCGTTTCACTTCCGGCCAATCCCCTCCGCCTCAATCCAGAGCCACCCCACTCCCACCGGAACTACAACCACCACCACCAGTGCCATCTTCCCAGTCGACCCGGCCGAGCTCGCCCAACTCCGGCCAACTCTCCCCCGGAGCCCCCTCCCTACTCCTATCACCACCACCACCACGAATACCACCACCATTATCATCACACTCCGGCACCACCACCACCCTGCTCCGGCGCGGCCCAGCCAGCTCAGCCTCTTCCCTCCGGCGAGCAGAACCACCACCCCCGGTGAGGTTCCCTCTTCCCTCCTTCTTCATTATATATACATGTATATATACATACGTATATACGTATATGCATATACTAATATATGTATATGTATATAATTAATGTTTAATATGTATATGTATATATAGGTATTTAATAATGTATATGTATATGTATATGTATATTATGTATTTAATTAATGTTTAATATGTATATGTATATATATGTATTTAATAATGTATATGTATATGTATATATTTAATATAATTGGTATACATGTATGTATTTAATACAATTTGTATATATATATATATATATATATATATATATATATATATATATATATATATATATATATATATATATATATATATATATATATATATTTTGTATATGCTTTTAGTATATCCTTAATATATATAGTATAAACTTAATTTGGTGTATTAGTATTAGTATATTTTAATAATAATGTTGACAATATATATATATTTTAAAATGTATTTTTGGCATATATATGAGTATACATATATATTGTTCAACTAGTATATATTAGATATGTGATTAAATGGTACATATATATATTGTAAATGTATTTAATTTGGTGCATGCATATATTGTAAGTATTAATGTTAGTTAAAAATAGGTGTAATGTGTTTTATGTGTCTATCTACTAGATGACCCTAGTTGACCAGTATCATACCTGGCATAGCCCCTGAGTTCAATATATTTTGATTATGTTAGTGTAGCATCTGATACAATGTTACAATTATGATATGTCTATAGGACTGTTGGTTCATCCAGGCGATACTCTGGAACATGATATTGATATTACCAGCTAAGGACCCAAGGCGAGTACATTCTCTGATTAGCTTCTTATTTATAATATTCCCTATGTTCATTGTATCTAGTGTAAATATCCATATTCTCGACACGCTGGTTACACGGATTGGTATATACGGATCTCGTCATGAGATGTTATTCCTTGTTCATGGTGTAGCTTGTACAAGACTTGTTTCATTGTTATCTTGTGCATGTACAGACACTAATTTCCGGGGAGATTTGCTACCTCCCTAGGGAATCCCATGCCATAGCATACCATGGTTGGATCTACTATACCAGTCGGGGGTGGAAAGTATTTTAGTGTAGATATGTGATCATATCCAACTCTACATGCATCATAGCTTACCCCACATCTCACGTCGGGTGCGGCCTAACCATTACATACTTCATAGCTGTTATATGTGATTAGCCTGACCTGTACATGCATCATAGTTAACCAAATGGTTAGCCTGACCTTACATGAATCATAGCTAATCATATGTAACCAGCCTGATCAAGTTCCCAAGCCGATCACATGTTAAAGCCAGTACTCACACACCTAGTCATAGTATTCTTGGTCATTGACATATTGTTTCCTTTCCTGTATTTACTTACAGTATTTCCAGTATATCCTTTATTGTATATTTCTCGTACATATACATGCATCTTGTATATTTCCATATATATACTGCTACATAGTTTATATCATTGATATAGAACTGCTATTAGAAATGTACTTTGCTCCTTCCTGATTGAAAAATATTTTCCAGACTATGCCTAGAGGACTAGTATCCGACACTTGTGTACCAAAGGGTGAGTAGCTGCAGTCTTGGACTTAGTAGTTTAGTCGTGATTCCGGAAGGTCTAGCCGGAATCACTAGTTATCTAGTTAGTTCTTTTAGCATATTATTTGGTACCGGATTTGTCTCCGGCATACTTTGTTGAGACTGGGATTTATTGTTGAGTTAGATTATTTTACTTTTAGACTTGTGTTGTATTTAATTTTATTTCTTTGATTTCTTATCGTGCTGTAGTTATGTGATTGAGTATGTTGTTTATTTATATTGTGTTATCCGTGTCTCCTTATGGAGTTGGATACTAGTGCGAGATTGTTTAGATAGTGCTTGACCTAGACAGCGTTCTACCGTCGATGCTGCGGCGTAGGCTGGACGTACCCTCGCTCTCGTACCCCTATACCGGGTGCGGATCATGACACGTTTTTAGTGGTGGCCCATGCAAGTCAGACTTTGCAAGTTGTACGATATCGTGGTAGTGCGATGTCATAGTTGTACTACTGCGTGCCTGCTATAGAATATAGGACATAGGATACTAGGATGAGAGAGGATACTCAATCACAAAATTCTTGAGAGATTCCTGGGATGACCCCTTGAGAATCTTATTATAATATCCAATTTAAATCCTTTGCCTTATTTCCGTCCGTCCTCACTCGTTGATATTGAGTTTGATTCTTGTTGACCAGTTATTAAATTTAATTCTTGGTATCGTTGTTGAGTTGATTTCTTATCGAGATGAATTTTATGGACTAAACTTTACGATATCATCTGATGACATATATTGATGAGAACAGTGAGAAAGGTAAAACGTCTACTTTAGTTATGGGACCTAGAGTTTATCGCAGCCATATCGATTGGCGTGGCGAAGATTCTAGATGACATGATTATAGGGTTGCGTACTTTAGTTACGGAACATGTCGTTTATCGCACCTATGCTTACTGGCGTGGCGAGGATTCTAAGCGTCATAATTTCTGACAGACGTGTATGATTATCAGGTTGTATCTTAAATTGGTTCTTAAAGTATCATCTCAACACTTATCTATTTCTATTATTACAGGACTTTATTCCATCGTTTCTTTTGGTTACTAGTAGTAGAAATACCTTTAGTCCGCAACCCATTTCCTTTTGAGCTTCTATTCTTTGAGGATTCCTTGTTAAGTATGATAATTAGTGACTTATAATTATGTCTGTGTCTTGAGTATTAGTATTGACTGAGTGTTGCTAGTGAGTGTAAGTGTTTCCTAGTTGGACATGTGAGCAGTAGGCCTTAATCTAGAGTTAGCCCATAGCATAGTACCTTGTAGCAATAGTTCTAGGATAGGTGTCATTATAGTATTGTGAGTAAAGAAGAGTATAGAGTATCAGTGATAGTTCCAAGAGTTAGTATCAGAGCCAACATACCCGTCCTGGATAATCATGATTATGTAATTGGATGATCTATGTAAACAATTAAGTATCCAGGAATTGTGTTAAGGATTAATGGAGCATGATGTTCAATTTGATAATTGATATCGGGTATGTTAAAAATAAAAAAATGTATACGTGTAAATAGTTATAATGAGATGTCATATCAGGATTGGTAATAAAAATGGTAAAGCGTATCACAGATTAGTTTGACAGGCTGTAAAAGATTTAAGGAAAATACCTATACATCAATCAAGATGAAGAACCATATATATGCCCATGAGAGTAAAGTGAAACATGGGTGTTATAGAAGGGGCAAGTAATCGTGAGTTCTAATAAGTTTGATGAGATGATCCAATAATGAAGCTAGTGATATCATACCAAGGGTACTAATGATTCTATATCGAGAATTAGTCGAGAATGATGCTAATAATAGTAAGCACTTTGCGTGATGATAATTAGATGATATACCCGTTGATATAGATTAAAAATGAGGAAAGAAAATACGTATGATGATAACTTAAATCATTGGGAGTAATAGTGCAATTAATTCGGACAGTACAATTTTAGTACACAGTTGCAGACAATGGGTGTATTTGAGTGCACCTCGAGTATTAGAGACCGTGAGCATTTATATGTATATTTATGGATTAAATTTTTTTTTTGAAGAGTGGAAATGAATTTTAATTTTTAAGAATTTTGAGGAGTTGAGATTCTATGTTATTAAATTTTGAGGATTCTAAATTTTTGATTCAATAAACATGGTCAAGGCTATAAAGATTTTAGAAGTGATTAAAATTTGATTTCGATATTGAGTATTTGACTATTGAGGAAGTATATGCATTTTATTTTAAATTGTTCAAGGAGTTAAATTTTGATGATTTTATTATAAGGATAAAATTTTACGGTGGATAATATATATATATATTAGTGTATGAGTAGATGATATACATGTGTAAGGATCTGTTGACTTGAGCATGATTGAGATGGCACCGCAGACTGACTTGGGTGTCCATCTAGAGTTGTATTGGAGAGAGCAGTACTTAGTATGGTGTGTTACACTTGGTGTGCACTGAGTGATAAGAACAACTAGTATGAACAATTATAGTAGGTAAGAGAGCTAGCAGTGAGTGTGCTTGTAGTAAAAACTAGGGTACTAAAGAGATAGAGGTAACAAACTTGGATGCATTATTGAACCATGGTTATATTAGAGATTCTTGGTATCAGATTTAGTATCAATAGACATGTGTATGCAATAAGGATGTATTCATGAATGTCTTGTGGACTAATGTTTAGTTGATATGGGTACCAGTGTACAAGGATAAGAATTAGTTAGCGAATGTGCCAGAGTTAAGTGTATATTAGAGGATGAAGATATCCAAGTAATGGGTTATAAGACTATGTTCTGTCCTTCCTTATGTTCCTTTCTATTTGATTGGTTGACTGATTTCCCTAGTACCATAGTTCGTATGCATGATTTTCTTGTTAGAATGTAGTTAGTACACACTGACAGAGACTGTAATACCATGACAAAAAACACATGACCGTACATATTTTCTTAGATTGCATGGCTGTAGGTAGAATTTTCTTAGACCATGATTATTAGGGTTTGACCATAGTAGATTTATGAAGAGGTTATGACTTGACAAGAGAAATGAGATGCTAAAATTTTGGAAGATAAGCATAAAGAGTTAAGGATTTAATATGGCAGAGTTGATGAATCATTGATTTTATCAAGATTGAGATATGATTAAATTATCATTAAAATTCGAGGATAAAGATTAATTTAAATGAGAGGTTAAGAATTCAATATGGTAGGATTGATGATTATTGATTATGATATATTTTATCATTAAAAACTTGAGAAAATTAAGGAGATTATCATTATATTTATTTGACTGCAAGTTATGAATTTTAATTTTTTTATATTATGGACGTTGCATTTGAAGAATCCATGGGTATCGTGTTGTCAAGTATTTTATGGAAACAAAAAAATCAAGGAATAAAATCATTGATGGATTAGTGTTTGAACTCAAACTTTTGGGACGAGATTTAGATTTATATATGTGCATTGATTGAAATTAAATTAGAGGAGTGGATATTAAATTTTGAGTATTTAATTTTTTAACTTAAAATTTCGGAGGAAATCGTGATAAAAAAATGGAATTTGATTTTATTTCGAGGATTTTCAGGAATACAAAAATTTCAGAATTTTTAAAAATTGTGAAATGACAAGGTGGATTATTTCAGGATTATGTGGGTTGGTGAATTTAACTATGGATGAGAAGTAATATAATAAATAAACACTACTATGAGAATTTTAAATTTCGAGGACGAAATTCCTTTAAGGAGGGTAGACTTGTCACTACCACATTCTGAAAACAGGAGTATTTTCGAATTTTTATATATTATTAATATTATGGTATTTATATTAAATGATTTCTCGATATGTGTATTTAAATTAAATAATTGTATGAGATGTGTATTTAAATATTTACAGTGTTCATTAATGTTTGAGCTGGTAGACTTGACCTAGAAGCTCACTAGACGAACACCTGACAGAATTATGGGGATTATGTATTTAATCATTTTATTTAGAATTTAATTATTGGAGGCCGTAATTAATTACCGTAATTTATTTAATCGATACACCTTGCCGTTGCTTCGATATTTGGAGCGCTACCCTGCTTTTGCCTTCCAACAAATTTCACAACCTTGCCCTAGACGTGCCCGCCTTCCATTCTGCCATTTTTGTAATTCATAATTATGTTCTCTTGTACTTTATTTTAGCCACACAATATTCGTCGCGGACGTTTATTTAATTTATGAATAAATTCTAACTTTGCATCGATGTGCGTTCCAATCGAAATTGGAGGCAATCTTGACCCATTTTTCGTGCAACCCAAATTAGGGTAATATTCTGTTCTGAGTCTTCTTCACTAATGATATTGGTGACCCGACCTGATTTTGTAAACCCCCTCACCCAAAATAGATATTTTGTGTATATTTTATATTATTATAGGTATTGAATTTCTTTAGAGTATTCTGTTATTTAATTAGCAAATGAATTTCTTGATATATTTACTTATATAAATATTTATTTAGAATCATTTTTAGGTTATTTTAGATTTTTGAAATTAATTAGGATTTATTTGGATATATATAGTCTTAATATTAGATATATGCTAATTTAGTGTTAATAGATATTAATAAGATTTTATAAATTATTTGTATTATATTTAATTATATTCAAGATTATAAATTATTGAGATAGATTCAAACTCTACTTTAAATTAATTCAAATCATGAACCTACTAGGAATACAACTTAATGTATATCATATCCTTATTTAAATTCATCATAATCCTATCCAAATTAACCAATCCTAGTTGTATTTAATTAAGTAGTCTCCACCATTATAAATACCTCATCCTTCATATTTTTCCCCAAATTCCTCTCTTTTTCGTCCAAAAATAGTCAAAATTCGTCATAAATTCAGCCTCATTTTCTACTAGTTATGACGAATTAAAAAGACGATATCTCCTAGCTCCGGACTCCAAACGAGGCCTAGTTTTTTTTGTTAGAACGATAATGAGGTTAGCTTTCTGATTATATAAATTATTTTTCTAAATTATGAGTATTAAATTCTGGAAAATTCGTAGAGCACAGCATATCCGAAAATAGATGTGTTTCGATGTTTTCGCGATTCCGGGAGAACCAGGAATCAGAATCACAAACCGTTTAAAGTTTCGGAAAGATAATGTCGAGATCATCGACATATATTTTTCCCAGAATTTAATTTGAAGTATTTACATACTGTTAATTCTGTAGAACTTCTAGGTTAGAATTTAACCATCGGTGCACATACAAAATTTGTATGTGCCATAATTCCCAAAACGAATTTGAATTCGGACCCAGCCGTAAATTCCAGCATGTTTTTGACGCTGAAATCTACAGGAAATCATGCATAAAAGTTGAGTTTGTGTCGATTGACTTTTCGGTCAACAGATCGCCTCGATTTGCGTGCCATGAGTCTCGAGTTGATAAAATTCAGTTTCTTTGGACAAAATTTAGGAATTAACATAAAAATCAGAATAATAAGATTAAAATAGGATTTTAGAGTAACTATTCCAGAATTAAATAAATTAAAATAAATTATCTTTTGACGTGATAAATTTGTAATACATAGGATATTGGATTTGTTCTGCGCGACTTCTGGAGCAGGTTATTGGTACATCGCAGCTTCCTTACCAGGCAAGTGTACCTTGCCAAACTCTGCAGTATTGTTACATATTTTCTTGCTTCATTATATTGCTGTGCATGCTTGACCTAGGACCGTGTGACGTACTTAGCGTCCGATTATTAGTCGGGTGCCAACACTGTATGCGGTGTTGGGTACGGTCATCTAGAGATGGACATTCGTGACCCCCTTACATTCTCGTACTTGTCTTACCAAGTATATCATGACCCAGGACACTTAACACTATTCATGAGACAGAATCTTCTTGAGATATTCATGGTGATTCTGTGTAGGATACAGGTTTTATGACATAGACATTTATTCATAGACATTAGATGACTTGCTGCATTAGATATGATCGTGCGTGACATGGACATGATGCATCGTGGACATGAGACGTGTGATTACATGGGGTGGGGAGAGACACACAGGCTACAGGCTGATTACATATATATAAAACATAGTAAACACATAGTAAAATACATAGTTATTGCTGCTACCGGCTCACAGACACAGAGCTTGTAGTGGTATCAGCCTAAGTACTCGTGATGCTCTCACTTGCATTTTTACATAGATGGTTACATACTTACCCTATTCATTTCATTATCTATTTCACTGCATTATTATGGCTTGTATTTTCTGTACCTTGCTGTCCCCTGAGGACCTGGATCCGGACTATGTCCCCAGGTATAGCTGATGAGATCGACCCCGAGGTTTACGGAGCAGGAGCAGACACCGGAGCAGTACCAGATTCAGTAGACGAGTGATCACCGAGGTTATCTTCTGAGTATATACTGTTTCCATACTCAGTATTTGTTGTAGTTAGCTTTATTCTTGTATCTTGACAGATGTATCAGACTCATTATCGGGCTATTTCCCGAGTGTTATATTTTATTGAGATTGATTTTGCTCTATGATTCTGATATTGTTGTATTCATTTCTGTGGATGAGATTAGTATATCTAGACCCTTATTATTGTACTACAGCTTAAGTATGCTCCGATGGATCCATTAAATTGGGTTTGTCTATCGGTGTGTGCTGCTGGCCATTGCCACGTATCTGGTCCCTCGGTATTTTGGGACTGGGGCGTGACATGGTTTTTGTGGTGGCCCATGCAGGTCAACGACTAAATTGTTCGGTTTCAACTTAGGGACCGAGCAAGCCTGCAATAAGAATAGGACAAGTTTTTGAATCTCATCCACTTGCTTGAATCGTTCCTGACATCTATATCGGATTCGAATTAATCTCTTGACTTGCATCCTGCCTTGATTCCTGTGCGCCCTTATTGTTTATTTTGGTTGTTACCCTAAAATTTTATTTTTGCTGTGTGATTAGGTAATTAGAACTTGACAGTTTAAGTTAGTATTGTAGATTATGACCCAATGATTACCCCTTAGCTCTAAGTCACGAAATTAGTACCCCCACCTCGATACAAGTTAGATCCCTTACCCTTGACGGCCAGTAACTCCTCTAGCCTCACTATCGACACTTGTCCTATAAGCACTAAGACTAAGGCTTAAGACGACCATGACCTATGTAATATAGGAGGATACCCTAATAGGTACCAAGTCCCCTTCTCGTAGACCTTAACAAGAGTTTTTCACGGTATCCTTAAGACGATTTCAGTATTAGTTATTGTTATAAGTTGGGTAGTATGCCTCAGAACCTAATACCACCTATCCCTATTGACCCATTGATGAAGTGAACTAGGATGACACAACTTTAGACTTGCATAAGAAGATAGTATTTATTCAGACTGTAGAATTTAGAGGTCCTTGCCCCTATTTGGTAAACTAGCGACTTAGAGAAGGAGGTTGTATGATAACTGTAGAGATTGTAGAGTTTGTTCTTATTATGGTTGCTTGTTTGTTTGTTTGTTTGTTTGTTTGTTTGTTTGTTTAGTGAACTTGAATAATTTGTACCTCTTTTTCATCATTATCTAGCGTACTTATATTGGTTGTACTACCCTGACTTATGCTGCTGTTACAGCCTAGTTTTTCAAGCTCAGTCTTTTATCAAGCTTGTTCATGACATATGTAGTAGTGGACGCGTACACTAATACAATTGTCTATTCAGAATCAGTGTATTACGGTCTGGCCAACCTTAGTGCGCTTGATTCGCCCTTCGTAACGCTATTTTACGTAGATTGAGATATGTAGTGATTAGTAGACGAATATACTTGCCCTAGACATGTCTGACATATCGTATCGGTTACATAACTGCACCGATGTGAGCATGCGAATAGGAAATTACCAAATTAAGATTTTAATCCACAACTGTCTTGACAATTCTCATTTGAATTCTTTAAACGCTTTGATTCCCATACTTCCATTCTATTACCCCTCCTTGAACTCTTTTCCGTTGCTTTCCGTCTTCCCTTGTTTCGGAAAGACGAAATCTCGTGCTTGGATATAAGTGATACACGGATAGTACAAGATATACCCCATAGGCCAATCACATTATTTGGTGACTATCTTTCATAATTGATTAAGGTTATATCACATATGATATAGTTGGTATTAAAGTTTTGAGGATTAAATGACATGAGAAAATAAATCGAGGAATATTTTTCTTAAATGTAAGAGCCTTATGTGATAGATGGGTAAATTCTAAGTTGGGTAGAAATTACATTATTAAACTTGAGGTAAATTCTTTTAGATTATGATCAAGTGAGATTAGATAGAGAGAAACCATGTTCTATTTTAATTTCGAGGACGAAATTGTTTTAAGTTGGGTAGATTGTAAACCCCCTCACCCAAAATAGATATTTTGTGTATATTTTATATTATTATAGGTATTGAATTTCTTTAGAGTATTCTGTTATTTAATTAGCAAATGAATTTCTTGATATATTTACTTATATAAATATTTATTTAGAATCATTTTTAGGTTATTTTAGATTTTTGAAATTAATTAGGATTTATTTGGATATATATAGTCTTAATATTAGATATATGCTAATTTAGTGTTAATAGATATTAATAAGATTTTATAAATTATTTGTATTATATTTAATTATATTCAAGATTATAAATTATTGAGATAGATTCAAACTCTACTTTAAATTAATTCAAATCATGAACCTACTAGGAATACAACTTAATGTATATCATATCCTTATTTAAATTCATCATAATCCTATCCAAATTAACCAATCCTAGTTGTATTTAATTAAGTAGTCTCCACCATTATAAATACCTCATCCTTCATATTTTTCCCCAAATTCCTCTCTTTTTCGTCCAAAAATAGTCAAAATTCGTCATAAATTCAGCCTCATTTTCTACTAGTTATGACGAATTAAAAAGACGATATCTCCTAGCTCCGGACTCCAAACGAGGCCTAGTTTTTTTTGTTAGAACGATAATGAGGTTAGCTTTCTGATTATATAAATTATTTTTCTAAATTATGAGTATTAAATTCTGGAAAATTCGTAGAGCACAGCATATCCGAAAATAGATGTGTTTCGATGTTTTCGCGATTCCGGGAGAACCAGGAATCAGAATCACAAACCGTTTAAAGTTTCGGAAAGATAATGTCGAGATCATCGACATATATTTTTCCCATAATTTAATTTGAAGTATTTACATACTGTTAATTCTGTAGAACTTCTAGGTTAGAATTTAACCATCGGTGCACATACAAAATTTGTATGTGCCATAATTCCCAAAACGAATTTGAATTCGGACCCAGCCGTAAATTCCAGCATGTTTTTGACGCTGAAATCTACAGGAAATCATGCATGAAAGTTGAGTTTGTGTCGGTTGACTTTTCGGTCAACAGATCGCCTCGATTTGCGTGCCATGAGTCTCGAGTTGATAAAATTCAGTTTCTTTGGACAAAATTTAGGAATTAACATAAAAATCAGAATAATAAGATTAAAATAGGATTTTAGAGTAACTATTCCAGAATTAAATAAATTAAAATAAATTATCTTTTGACGTGATAAATTTGTAATACATAGGATATTGGATTTGTTCTGCGCGACTTCTGGAGCAGGTTATTGGTACATCGCAGCTTCCTTACCAGGCAAGTGTACCTTGCCAAACTCTGCAGTATTGTTACATATTTTCTTGCTTCATTATATTGCTGTGCATGCTTGACCTAGGACCGTGTGACGTACTTAGCGTCCGATTATTAGTCGGGTGCCAACACTGTATGCGGTATTGGGTACGGTCATCTAGAGATGGACATTCGTGACCCCCTTACATTCTCGTACTTGTCTTACCAAGTATATCATGACCCAGGACACTTAACACTATTCATGAGACAGAATCTTCTTGAGATATTCATGGTGATTCTGTGTAGGATACAGGTTTTATGACATAGACATTTATTCATAGACATTAGATGACTTGCTGCATTAGATATGATCGTGCGTGACATGGACATGATGCATCGTGGACATGAGACGTGTGATTACATGGGGTGGGGAGAGACACACAGGCTACAGGCTGATTACATATATATAAAACATAGTAAACACATAGTAAAATACATAGTTATTGCTGCTACCGGCTCACAGACACAGAGCTTGTAGTGGTATCAGCCTAAGTACTCGTGATGCTCTCACTTGCATTTTCACATAGATGGTTACATACTTACCCTATTCATTTCATTATCTATTTCACTGCATTATTATGGCTTGTATTTTCTGTACCTTGCTGTCCCCTGAGGACCTGGATCCGGACTATGTCCCCAGGTATAGCTGATGAGATCGACCCCGAGGTTTACGGAGCAGGAGCAGACACCGGAGCAGTACCAGATTCAGTAGACGAGTGATCACCGAGGTTATCTTCTGAGTATATACTGTTTCCATACTCAGTATTTGTTGTAGTTAGCTTTATTCTTGTATCTTGACAGATGTATCAGACTCATTATCGGGCTATTTCCCGAGTGTTATATTTTATTGAGATTGATCTTGCTCTATGATTCTGATATTGTTGTATTCATTTCTGTGGATGAGATTAGTATATCTAGACCCTTATTATTGTACTACAGCTTAAGTATGCTCCGATGGATCCATTAAATTGGGTTTGTCTATCGGTGTGTGCTGCTGGCCATTGCCACGTATCTGGTCCCTCGGTATTTTGGGACTGGGGCGTGACAGATTTTGGCCCCATTTACTCCTAATTAATTTTAGAACGCAGCTTGCATTTATTTCTAATTAAATTGAGGATACCATTTTTGTCTGATTCCGTAAATCCTGATTTAATCCAATACCCCAATAATTAAGCCCATACCAAACAAACAACACCCCCTCACCCTACAAAATACCAAACACCGAATCGCCCACCAAATTTTTATCATTTTATGTGTCTGTGCAAATACCCAAATTTAAGGGGGCTAATTTGCAAATTTGCATTAGGTGTCAACACCCCATTGGTTCAACTTAATGGAGAGCCCCAAATATTGACTAGTCAACACCCTCATCCTCACATGAAGGAATTTCCTTCATGACAAATCCTAACCACCCATTTAAAAATGGGTGCATCATCACACTTCATTCTCATCTCACCTCTCCTTATTTAATGTCCCATCACAACCTAAACCTAATCCCCAAAACCTAGGGAAGCCCCCCACCTCCTCACAAGTGTCATGCCCCAGTCCCAAAATATCGAGGGACTAGCCACGTGGCAATGGCAGCAGCACACACCGATGGACAAACCCAATTTAATGGATCCATCGGGGCGCACTTAAGCTGTAAAACAACAATAAATAAGTCCAATGATACAATTCACAGTCTATTCTAATCTCATCCACAACAGATAATCACAGATCAAATGCCAGAACAATGCAAATAAATATAATCCAGCATATCTCAATAAAAGTGTCTCGGAGAACAACCCGAGAATAAGTCTGATACATCGATGCAATAGACAGAAAATAAAGTACCTAGAAGTAGAAATACTGAGTACAATAAGCCAATACTCAGGAGAAGTCCTCTAGCACGATCTCGTCCTCGGTTCTGGTACTGCTCTAATGTATGCACCTGTTCCTGCTTCTACTAATGCTAATGCTCCGGTCCCGTATACCTCGGGATAGATCTTGTCAGCTAATCCTGGGGACATAATCCAGGTCCAGGTCCTCAGGGGACATAGCAAGGTACAAAATAACTCATGCCAAAATAAAACCAGTGCAGCAATAAATGAAACAATAGGGTAAACTATATAACTAGCTAAGTGATATGCAAATGAGACTTTTAGCCATACTCGGGCTGAGACTACTATAGGCTCTGTGTCGGGGAAACCCATAGCAGTATTCTCTCGAAGGACCATAACTTGTGCCAAAGCTCTGTGTTAGAGACTAAGACACCTCCAGATAACAATATATATAATATAATCAGCCTTTGATATGGTAATACTCTCCCCACCCAATGTAATCTCACGTCACAGTTCACGATGTACATGTCCATGTCACGCAAGACCATAACTAATGCAACAAGTCAGGATAAAATCTAAGCATGTAAACTGTATTTGTCATAAACCTGTATCCCATACAGAATCACCATGAATATCTCAGGAAGATTCTGTCTCATGAATAGTGTCAAGTGTCCTGGGTATAACATACTTGAAAAGATAAGTACGAGAATGTAAAGGGGTCACGATATCCAACTTTAGGTGACACTACACAACTCCGCGTATGGTGTTGACACCCGACTATTAATCTGACGCTAAGTAAGTCACACGGTCCTAGGTCAAGCATGTACAAGATATATAAATAAGTCAAGGAAAATAAGTAACAAGACTGCAATGTTGGCAATGTACACTTGCCTGGGGTTCTGGCTCCAATTGTAGCTCTGGTCTCAGTGTGATTTGCAGGTACTACTCCGGTTGCTGAAATAAACATCACCATTAGATTCAAAAAATATCAAATAGCTAGAAATGTCTGTCCTTGAGTCCAATTTGGACACATGGGCAAAAATGACAGTTTCTGGTCAAGGCGGGGTTCATATATGGGCCGTTTTGCACTGAAAAATATGTCAGAACCAATGGTCTCCAAATTCGTCAAACTTAGTGTCAACAAGTCCAGAACGATGATATGAACCCAACGGAACTTGCAGAATTGGATTCCGATGAGCCGATCACAAAATCGCCCGTCAAGTGGAGCCGTAGGGCCCACGATACGCGATTTTGTCAACGTTCTCAGAATCTAACCGAACTTGGGTTACAGGACCATCATATTTCTTCGAGTCCGATGGCGCAAGTTTCGTTTTGATCCGACGTGTGTACACAAAGTTACAACGTGTTCTAGAACAGGCGGATACGGGACGTTGTCGTTAGATACGCGTTAATTTTGGTGTGCACGCACATCCAAATCAACTTTTGCAAAATCCCGCACGTCCGTATCGATGGCGCGCACCTTACGGTGAAGACCGCACGCGACCAAGTCGTCCCGTTTGGCGAGGAGCACTCAGTTTTGGGGGAAACAGGATATTGTTTTTCCTGTTTTTGGATCGCGGTTTGCGATCGCCACTGGACGCGACACACCGAGCGGGTTACACGGGCATCGAGAGGGTTACACAGCCTACGCGTCATAACTGACGAAAGGGAAAATGGAGCAACGAGGAGAGAGAACGGGTTACCTGAACAGGGCTCCGTGGAACGAGGTTTTCTCATGTCCGGGTTGACACGACACTGCGACACGACGCTGTGTCCACTGTGCTGTGTCCGGGGTTCAGACGCTGCTGTGTCCGAGGCTTCGCCGCGGGTCATCGAGGTTGCGGGAGGGGTCATGGCCGAGCAGGGAGAGGGCGGCCGGGGCTAGGCTGGGGCTAGGGCGGAGGAGATGGTCGGGCTGTGGGGGTTCGAGTCGGCGGTGGATGACCGGGAGAGATAGTGGCGATGATCAGGCTGGGGAGGGGAGGTTCTGGTCGGGGGAGGACGGAACTGGGCGGTGGTCGGGGTGCTGCGAGTCGGGGACGGGCGGTGGACGTCTGGAGGAGGAAGACGACGGAGGTGGCGTTAGGGTTCAAGGCGGTCGTCGGCGAAGGATTTGATGGAGGAGGAAGATGACGGAGAGGAGTTAGGGTTCAGGGATAGGGCGGTCGAGGAGTTCGTCGGAACGGCGTTACGGGCGGAGGAGCTAGGGGTCTTCGAGGAGGTTCTGCGGGGTATCGTCGAGGGCTGGACGAAGGAGACGACGACGTAGGGCAACGGGTTGTCGAGACGACGGTGGAGGAGGGAAGGCGGAGCTAGGGTTCAGACTAGGGGGTTAAATAGGCCGGAACAGTGAATTCGATAAGGATTCCGATTAGGGTCAACGGGTTTGGGTCCGGGTCGGGTTCAATCTGAATTCGGACCGATCCACTAATGTTTAAGTGTGGGTTCGGTTAGGCGGGTTTTGGGTCGGGTTTAGATCCGATCCGACCCGCTAAGGTTGGGTTCGGTTCAGTTGAACCAGGTCTGGGTTGGTTTTGGTTGGTTTGGTTCAATTGAACCGGGTTTATTTCTATTTAATTGTAAATTAGTTTTTAGGGCTTTAAAAATGCTTCTGGGGTCCAATAAATTCCCGAAAAATTATCCTATGTCTAGTTTTTCATTTTACACCAGAAAATATTATTTTTATAATATTTTAATATTAATTAAAAGCAATTAAAAATTATTTAATTATCAAATACCTAGGTTTTAATTACAGAAAAATTCCAGAAAATTACAGAAAATTGTAAAAAATCAAAATTAAAAATTCCTAAAAAATTAGGGGGTTTACAATCTACCCCCCTTAAGAGAATTGCGTCATTACAATCAAAGAATAACCGGTCAACAGAGATGACACGGTTGTAAACATTGTTCGAAGCACATCCCGATTAAGAAGAGTCAAGTTGAGGGTTTAAATCACATAGGAAAAATCATTTTCCTAAGCAATAAAAGTTAAGCAATTTCCCGAATGAAAGAAATCTAGAAAACTATAGTTTTTAGAAAAACTAGGTTATCACTTATCATACTAGGTTATCAATTATTAGAAAGTTAAAACTATCAGGTTAAGGCTAAGGTCACGAACCAACATGCACGAACTAGATCAAATCTAGAAGCAGATAACTATAAAAACTTACGCGCATTAGCTACTCCATGATCCTGCGTGTCCTCCAAGGCAAGAGCTTGTCCGCGTCCTTGCGGTCGATTCCTCTACTGCTGTTGGACCTACTGGAAGAGTACGACCTGGGGTATCAAAGGTGGCCTCGGCTGGTTCCCTCTTGGAGCTGGTGGTATGACTCCTTCCACTTCCGTTTGCGGTGCTCCCAAAGCTGGACAGGCTGGCCTCGGTACTGGTAAAGCTTGTTGGTTAACCTTTGGTGCTCCTCTACGCTCAGGGCATCCCTTCACTGAATGCTGACTAGATCCACAAGCTAAACATAGTCCTCTTTTGCGTCTGCAGTCGATCTCATGATGGCCTCTCTTGCGACAATATTGACAGATAGGTAGGAATAAGGCTCTTGGTGCTGCTTCCTGTGGTGGATTCATCTGTGGTCGCTTTGCAGCTCCTTCCTGCTGCGCTTGGTCTGGTGCATGCGGTCGCTTCTAGCTGGACTCTATCCTGGTGATGCAATCCATGGGTCGTGCTACAGCAAGAACGTTCCCGTCTAAGGTAGTTGCAACAAAGCTGATTAACTTTCGTAGCTCAGAGCTAAATCTGTCGATGAACTTCTCCGCTTGGTTTTGCTGGGCTTCTTGATGAATCTTCTGATGGGCTTGCATCATCGCGTAAAACATTCGAAACATTTGTTGTTCGTCCATGGCCTGTCCTTGTGGAATGGTAGGCAT
Organism: Iris macrosiphon; assembly: GCA_036927795.1. NCBI lineage: Eukaryota > Viridiplantae > Streptophyta > Magnoliopsida > Asparagales > Iridaceae > Iris > Iris macrosiphon. The sequence goes on along the minus strand of JAYESA010000007.1, from coordinate 148,139,417 downwards.
TGGTGGGGTAAACTGCGTCAATGGTGGAACGTCATCTTGCTGAATTCTCGAGGCATGCTGACTTGCTTGACTACATTGTTGAGCTGATTGACCTTCATCAACTGGTATCACTTCCTCTTCATTGGTTACCAAAATATCCCGTGGTGATCTTGCAGGAGTCTCGTTGTTTGATCATGAATCCATAACTCTGCAACCAAAATAACCAATAAGAGGCACACAGGAATCAAGGCAGGATGCGAGTCAAGAAATAAATTCGAGTCCGATATAGATATTAAGAATGTTTCAAGCAAGTGGATGAGATCCTAAAACTTATCCTATTCTTATTGCAGGCTTGCTCGGTCTCTGAGTTGAAACCGAACAATTTAGTCGTTGACCTGCATGGGCTACCACAAAAACCATGTCACGCCCCAGTCCCAAAATATCGAGGGACTAGCCACGTGGCAATGGCCAGCAGCACATACCGATAGATAAACCCAATTTAATGGATCCATCGGGGCGCACTTAAGCTGTAAAACAACAATAAATAGGTCCAATGATACAAGTCACAGTCTATTCTAATCTCATCCACAACAGATAATCACAGATCAAATGCCAGAATAATGCAAATAAATATAATCTAGCATATCTCAATAAAAGTGTCTCGGAGAACAACTCGAGAATAAGTCTGATACATTGATGCAATAGACAGGAAATAAAGTAACTAGAAGTAGAAATACTGAGTACAATAAGCCAATACTCAGGAGAAGTCCTCTGGCACGATCTTGTCCTCGGGTTCTGGTACTGCTCCAATGTATGCACCTGTTCCTGCTTCTGCTAATGCTAATGCTCCGGTCCCGAATACCTCGGGATAGATCTCGTCAGCTAATCCTGGGAACATAATCCGGGTCCAGGTCCTTAGGGGACATAGCAAGGTACAAAATAACTCATGCCAAAATAAAATTAGTGCAGCAATAAATGAAACAATAGGGTAAACTATATAACCAGCTAAGTGATATGCAAATGAGAGTTTTAGCCATACTCGGGCTGAGACTACTATAGGCTCTGTGTCGGGGAAACCCATAGCAGTATTCTCTCGAAGGGCCAGAACTTGTGCCAAAGCTCTGTGTCAGAGACTAAGACACCTCCAGATGACAATATATATAATATAATCAGCCTTTGATATGGTAATACTCTCCCCACCCAATGTAATCTCACGTCACAGTTCACGATGTACATGTCCATGTCACGCAAGACCATAACTAATGCAACAAGTCAGGATAAAATCTAAGCATGTAAACTGTATTTGTCATAAACCTGTATCCCATACAGAATCACCATAAATATCTCAGGAAGATTCTGTCTCATGAATAGTGTCAAGTGTCCTGGGTATAACATACTTGAAAAGATAAGTACGAGAATGTAAAGGGGTCACGATATCCAACTCTAGGTGACACTACACAACTCCGCGTACGGTGTTGACACCCGACTATTAATCTGACGCTAAGTAAGTCACACGGTCCTAGGTCGAGCATGTACAAGATATATAAATAAGTCAAGGAAAATAAGTAACAAGACTGCAATGTTGGCAAGGTACACTTGCCTGGGGTTCTGGCTCCAATTGTAGCTCTGGTCTCAGTGTGATTTGCAGGTACTACTCCGGTTGATGAAATAAACATCACCATTAGATTCAAAAAATATCAAATAGCTAGAAACGCCTGTCCTTGAGTCCAATTTGGACACAGGGGCAAAAATGACAGTTTCTGGTCAAAGCGGGGTCCACATGTGGGTCGCTTTGCACCGAAAAATGTGTCGGAACAAATGGTCTCCAAATTTGTCAAACTTAGTGTCAACAAGTCCAGAACGATGATATAAACCCAACGGAACATCCAGAATTGGATTCCGATGAGCCGATCACAAAATCGCCCGTCAAATGGAGCCGTGGGGCCCACGATACGCGATTTTGTCAACGTTCTCAGAATCGAACCAAACTTTGGTCACAAGACCAGCGTATTGCTACGAGTCCGATGGAGCAAGTTTTGTTTTGATCCGACGTGTGTACACAAAGTTACAACATATTCCAGAACAGGCGGATACGGGGCGTTGTCGGCGGATACGCGTTGATTCCGGTGTGCACGCACATCCAAATCAACTTCTGCGAAATCCCGTACGTCCGTATCGACGGCGCACACCTTACGGTGAAGATCGCACGCGACCAAGTCGTCCCGTTTGGTGGGGCGCACTCAGTTCCGGGGGAAAATGGGGTATTATTTTTCCTGTTTTTGGATCGCGGTTTGTGATCGCCACAGGACGCGACTCACCGAACGGGTTGCACGGGCATCGAAAGGGTTACACAGCCTACGCGTCACAACTGACGAAACGGAAAACGGAGCAACGAGGAGAGAGAACGAGTTAACTGAACAGGGCTCCGTGGAACGAGGTTTTCTCGTGTCCGGGTTGACACGACACTGCGACACGGTGCTGTGCCCACTGTGCTATGTCCGGGGTTCAGACGCTGCTGTGTCCGAGGCTTCGCCGCGGGTCATCGAGGCTGCGGGAGGGGTCGTGGCCGAGCAGGGAGAGGGCGGCCGGGGCTAGGCTGGGGCTAGGGCGGAGGAGATGGTAGGGCTGTAGGGGTTCGAGTCGGTGGTGGATGACTGGGAGAGATGGTGGCGATGATCGGGCTGGGGAGGGGAGGTTCTGGTCGGGGGAGGATGGAACTGGGCGGTGGTCGGGGCGCTGCGATTCGGGGACGGGCGGAGGACGTCTGGAGGAGGAAGACGACGGAGGTGGCGTTAGGGTTCAAGGCGGTCGTCGGCGAGGGATTTGATGGAGAAGGAAGATGACGGAGAAGAGTTAGGGTTCAGGGCTAGGGCGGTCGAGGAGTTCGTCGGAACGGCGCTGTGGGCAGAGGAACTAGGGGTCTTCGAGGAGGTTCTGCGGGGTGTCGTCGAGAGCTGGGTGAAGGAGACGGCGGCGCAGGGCAGCGGGTTGTCGAGACGACGGTAGAGGAGGGAAGGCGGAGCTAGGGTTCAGGCGAGTGGGTTAAATAGGCCGGAACAGTGAATTCGATAAGGATTCGATTAGGGTCAACGGGTTTGGGTCCGGGTCGGGTTCAATCTGAATCCGGCCCGATCCACTAATGTTTAAGTGTGGGTTCGGGTAGGCGGGTTTCGGGTCGGGTTTAGATCCGACCCGACCCGCTAAGGTTGGGTTCGGTTCAGTTGAACCGGGTCTGGGTTGGTTTTGGTTGGTTTGGTTCAATTGAACCAGATTTATTTCTATTTAATTATAAATTAGTTTTTAGGGCTTTAAAAATGCTTCCGGGGTCCAATAAATTTTCGAAAAATTACCCTATGTCTAGTTTTTCATTTTACACAAAAAAATATTATTTTCATAATATTTTAATATTAAATAAAAGCAATTAAAAATCATTTAATTACCAAATACCTAGGTTTTAATTACAGAAAAATCCCAAAAAATTACAGAAAATTGTGAAAAATCCAAATTAAAAATTCCTGAAAAAATTAGGGGATTTACAACAAGCCCCAACCGTAGCCCCCTCCTTCATTCCAAATTTTTTCCTTTCTTCTCTTTTCTTCTTCTTCTTCTTCTTCCCTTTGTTTTTTTTCAAAACTTAAAAAAAGGGGGGATCATCATACACCACCATTGTTACTGTTCTCCACTCGGCAAAGCCCCGACCCCGGCCCGGCCGAGCTCCTACCGCTCTCAGCATTTTCTTCGGCTCCTCCCTGCATAGCTGGCCAACCTCCCTCGACACCACCACTCACTTCCCCTCCATCTTCTCCGGCTTTCCTCCGGCGGACAACCGACATCCCGCTCAGCCTTACACCAACTCCCCTCTTCTTCCCCGACCACGCAGTCCGTCGATACCCGAGCTCCGGCCTCCCCCAGTCGCCTCACCCCGGTTGAGTTGACACCCGGTCCCCGACCGCCATTAATTCCCTCGCCTTCGTCGTCAACGTCACCACCGTCGTCTTCACCTCGTTCAGCCTCCCTCGACTCCTCCCGAGCATCCTCCTCCTTCTTGCATCTTCCTCCGGCTCGGCCGACCCGAGCGTCCGGCAACCCCGCGTCGAGCCCCCGACATCCCGTACGACCACCCCCGCTGCTCCTCCTCTGCAAGCCCGACCCCGGCCTATCTCCGGCATCCCGCAGCCAACTCCCTCGGCCTGCATATCCTTCCCCGACCCCGTTTCACTTCCGGCCAATCCCCTCCGCCTCAATCCAGAGCCACCCCACTCCTACCGGAACTACAACCACCACCACCAGTGCCATCTTCCCAGTCGACCCGGCCGAGCTCACCCCACTCTTACCGGAACTACTATATATATATTTTTTGTATATGCTTTTAGTATATCCTTAATATATATAGTATAAACTTAATTTGGTGTATTAGTATTAGTATATTTTAATAATAATGTTGACAATATATATATTTTAAAATATATTTTTGGCATATATAAGAATATACATATATATTGTTCAACTAGTATATATTAGATATGTGATTAAATGGTACATATATATATTGTAAATGTATTTAATTTGGTGCATGTATATATTTTAAGTATTAATGTTAGTTAAAAATAGGTGTAATGTGTTTTATGTGTCTATCTACTAGATGACCCTAGTTGACCAGTATCATACCTGGCATAGCCCCTGAGTTCAATATATTTTGATTATGTTAGTGTAGCATCTGATACAATGTTACAATTATGATATGTCTATAGGACTGTTGGTTCATCCAGACGATACTCTGGAACAGGACATTGATATTCCCAGCTAAGGACCCAAGGCGAGTACATTCTCTGATTAGCTTCTTATTTATAATATTCCCTATGTTCATTGTATCTAGTGTAAATATCCATATTCTCGACACGCTGGTTACACGGATTGGTATATACGGATCTCGTCATGAGATGTTATTCCTTGTTCATGGTGTAGCTTGTACAAGACTTGTTTCATTGTTATCTTGTGCATGTACAGACACTGATTTCCGGGGAGATTTGCTACCTCCCTAGGGAATCCTGTGCCATAGCTTACCATGGTTGGATCTACTATACCAGTCGGGGGTGGGGAGTATTTTAGTGTAGATATGTGATCATACCAAACTCTACATGCATCATAGCTCACCCCATATCTCACGTCGTGTGCGGCCTGACCATTACATGCTTCATAGCTGTTATATGTGATTAGCTTGACCTCTACATGCATCATAGCTAACCAAATGGTTAGCCTGACCTTACATGAATTATAGCTAATCATATGTAACCAGCCTGATCAAGTTCCCAAGCCGATCACATGTTAAAGTTAGTACTCACACACCTAGTCTTAGTATTCTTGCTCATTGACATATTGTTTCCTTTCCTGCATTTACTTACAATATTTTCAGTATATCCTTTATTGTATATTTCTCGTACATATACATGCATCTTGTATATTTCCATCTATATACTGCTACATAGTTTATATCATTGATATAGAACTACTATTAGAAATGTACTTTGCTCCTTCCTGACTAGAAAATATTTTCCAGACTATGCCTAGAGGATTGGTATCCGACACTTGTGGACCACAGGATGAGTAGCTGCAGTCTTGGACTTAGTAGTTTAGTCGTAATTCCGGAAGGTCTAGTCGAAATCACTAGTTATCTAGTTAGTTCTTTTAGCATATTATTTGGTACCGGATTTGTCTTTGACATACTTTGTTGAGACTGGGATTTATTGTTGAGTTAGATTATTTTACTTTTAGACTTGTGTTGTATTTAATTTTATTTCTTTGATTTCTTATCGTGCTGTAGTTATGTGATTGAGTATGTTGTTTATTTATATTGTGTTGGTCGGCTCCTATCAGGTCTCCTATGCACTGGTGGGGAGGCTACTCGCTGTTTGATAATAAACAAAAAATTAAAACTAGGTTTATACGAAACTCTTTCTTTGTTTACAAACAAGAAAAAGAAGTACAATTAATCCTATACGAGGATGTTAAGTACAAAAATTTGATTCTTGGAAAATATTGCTATAGGAGTCTAATCTGCGGTCGATCACTTTATCCCTTGGACCACACGATGACGAAGAAGTGCTATAGAAGACGAAGAAGAAGCTTCAAAGACTGCAGAAAAGGTTGAACTCTCGTTGCCAAAGCTCTCTATATGTGCTCTCTTGACCTTGACCTCTGTCTGTAGCTCCTCAATTCTCTCCACCTTGGACCTCGATTCCACTCTTTCTCCACCCTTGGACCTCCGTGGCTGGAGGTCTCTATTTATAGGGTTTGGTCACAGTCGGCGTAGAAACCGAACAGCGGAGAAAGCTGCACCTTTTATGCGGCGGTTATAATAACTGCTACCCACGTATGAATGATCTCCTGAATCTGCGTGTGACGCATGTCCCATTATGAGATAACACATATAATCGCTCATCGAAGATCACGGCATGCAAGCCACGTAGATAATTGCCCCTCGGTAGAGAAGGTTGGCATAAAAGCCAAATAACTATCACGTTGGCATAAAAGCCAAATAGTTATCTTGTTGGCGTAGAAGCTAAGTAGGCGTAAAGACCAAGTAGCTATTTTGTTGGCGTAGAAGCCAAATAGCAGTCTTGTTGGCGTAGAAGCCAAGTAGCAATTTTGTTGGCGTAGAAGCCAAATTCTGCATAAATTTTGATGCTGCATGGATAGGTAACTAGCGTAAATATAGCAATTATCCTTCTTTGATTGAGGTCTTGAGCGTATTCTGGACCAAATAGCCTTATCACGCATGTTTGCAAATATAGCCTGAGTTGGCGTATTTCGAGGAGATAGCATACGGCGTACTCCTATAGTTGAAAATAGCCAGGTTGGCATATTTCGAGGAGATAGCACATGGCATACTCCTATAGCCAAAAATAGCCTGTTTTGGCGTAATATGCAGGGATGGTGGTGTGAGAGTATTAGCCCTAATTATAGCTCTCCCAGTCATTAAAAGTAGAACCAAATCTCGTGCATTAAATGTAGAGATCTGTCCCCATCTCGCGCATTAACTGCAGAGACGTGCCTCGAGTTCTGTACAAAAATAGCTTTTGACATGGCATATGGTTTCGTCTTATCCTAAGCGTAAAAGCTTATCTCAGCCTGTGTAAAATGGGCAGCGTATTCCTTGAATGCGTAAACGACGTCTGATGTCAAAGATTATGTCACTAAACGACAGTTTGGGGCTCTGTGCAGAATCATCATTACAGTCGTTCTCTCGATCGTCGTGCAATACTTTTTGTCAAGATTCAGGTTCACTGCTTCGTCTGACAGGTTCATTCGAGGAATACGAAGAGTTCCTCGTACAACTTTCCACTGTATTAAAGTAGACAGGTTTTTACGCCGATGTGGCGATATAACAACCTTTTTACACCGAAGCAGTCTGGAAGTACTGCTTTATGCGGGTTGTTCTGGCGTTCTGTTTTACGCTGAACAGCGTTGAAGCTCTGCTGTATGCCAATGGCTCTAAAGTCATGTTTTACGCCATCCAGTGCTGGAGCTCTATTTTATGCTGGCTTCCTGCATATTGAGGGTTTTACGCATATAATTCCCTAGCATATTTTTTATGCTTCTACAAGACCCCCTTCAAAGTTTTTAAATTCCTCGTAATTTGAAATACTTTGAATGAAGCATGAAACGGTCAAGTTTGACTCGTTCCGCGAGGCTGATTTCTCGGCAGATTTTTAGGAATTTGTTGGGATTTGGTGTGTTCTCTTCTGCCTATATAAAGGCGAATGAGTTAACATATTCTTCCCATACTTCCTTCACCACAAAGAGATGGTTGCCGATGTTCGTCGGGTTGACTTGAGGAAGAAGAAGATCATGTTCTTCCAGTATGTAGCCGTAAAAAAAGGCGTCTTCGAGCAAATGTGCTCTGCAATGATGGATCATGGAAGGATATCATATCTTCCTTTGCTCGGGATGATCAGCAATTTCATATGGCGATTCGTCCAGGAGAGAGGAAGGGTCGTATTGGACCACACAGCTTGCTAGCTGTATTTTCTCCCATTATGGCGCTGGACGAGGATATACAGTTTGTCCATATCTTCCAGTATTGTGTTGGGTCTGAACCCCTAACACAATTTCTAGGACATGCCTGCCATGGCGTATGGAGGATGGGCTTGCATAATTGATACATGCCCAATTTTATATCCTTCCGCCATTAATTATTTTCTTGTTAATCGGCCGCGGAAGCCGATTAACTGCTGTAGAAGACGAAAAAGATCTACACTAATATGAGAACCTGGCCCAGCAGATTCTTGGTGTGATCTTAAATGAAAATGAGAAACCCTTTGTAGAAAAAGGATTTCCATCATACGTAATCATGAGGATGAAAAAACCCTTTGTAATTGGATTTTCATTATATGTAATCATGATTAATAGACTTGTCTTCTTTTACGCATCTGATGATTTGCCATGTTTGCTGTGAGAAAGTCTGAATATATGCAGCTTCGGCACGTCTGCATAATTTTTACGCCGACTATGATAAAAGAGTTATCTGATCTCGTCCCATCTTTTATGCGAAAATGGAAGACGCGTAGAAAGCTTCTTAGCATTAAGTTGAAGATCCAAACTGTCATGCTGTTGTGGACGAGGAGTCGCGTAGAAATTCTGAACTGTCCCTTTTGATATAAAAAATTTTCTGTTCAGACCATCATCTTCAAGAATGGTTTTCCGAAAATCCTTTGAAATAGGCGAGAAATGGCCGTTAAACATGCCATACTTGAACTTTTTGAGAAAGATTCTGACTTGACTTTGCATGAACTTCCAATGGCCCAAGAAGAAGAGTCATCTTTAATGCTGAACTCTGTATGTTTTAGGCACTTAGAATGTTTTGTAGCCAAGAAGGAGCATTTTTTCTGCGTAAACCCTTGTAATTGGCCATCTTTAGCTTTTGAGCGTAGAATCGTAGATTTGTAGCCTCTGAGTGTAAATTACTTCCGAGCGTAAAATTATAGATTTGTAGCTTCTGAGCGTAAAACCGTAGGTTTATAGCCTCTGAGCGTAAAAGCTCCTGAGCATAAAAGCATCTGAGCGTAAAACCATAGATTTATAGCCTCTGAGTGTAAAGCCGTAGATTTGTAGCCTCTGAGCGTAAAAGCTCCTGAGCATAAAATCATAGATCTGCTCTGCGCGTAAAATCTGGATGCACTGACTGTCCGTCTTCTTTTTTCAAATAATAGGCTGACGTGGTCCCAAATTATAACCGAATATTAAATATCGGATTTGGTTAGGGATTCGAAGAGTTATCCGAACTCTATAAATAGCCCAAGGTCTTGAGAGAGAAACTCTTTATCTGTCTTCACAAAAACCCTTGTTTTCCAAGAACCCTTCTTCTTCGTCTCTTTCTTGAGAACTCCGAATCGCCATGGCACCTAAACAGGCTTCCACTGCTAAGGGAAAGAAGGTCTCTTCCTCTTCTCGTTTCTCTGCTCAAGCACGAGCAACTCCCATTAGGCTGAGCGAGCCTCGATCGGAACGCAATGCTCCACCGTCGAGCTGTGCTCCGGACATTACAGGTAGAGATTACGAGAAAAAAACCCTCCGTACACGTTGTACGTGTATGCGAACCAATATGCCCATATTTCTAATGTGTCAGCGTAAAAACTCTATCTTTTCGCACTCTAGCGTAAAAACTCAGACTGTCGAAATTTGGCATATACCTACAACTTTGGGTTTTACGCGCTGAATGAAAATTCCGGCGAAAAAACTCAAATTTTGGCAGTCTGGCGTAAAAAATCCAGATTGATAGATTTTGGCGTATATTGCCAACCTTGAATTTTACGCCTAGGAAATAGGTTCCAGCGTAAAAGCTCAAGTTTTTGCAGTCTTGGCGTAAAAGCTCAGACTGATAAATTTTGGCGTAAACTGCAAGAATATAATGTCTAGTGTAAAAACTGACTTGTTTTTCTTGCATTTTGTAGTGGACTTGCAGATCCCTCTTTTGGCTGAGGTGATGGGCTCTGCTGCCGGGATGCTGAACTCAAACTATTTGGAGGACTTATCCCATGTGACATTCCCCATCTCTGGAGCCAATTATCCTGAAGAAAGGGGAACCCTAATCTCGTCCCAAGGGGAACGCATGCTACTGAGTATGATCAGTGGGGAGCCCCTGACATAAATAGACGGGACGGATTATAAGAAACCGGGTTTCTTATTCGGGAATGCTATCGACAAACAGTCCCAGACCAAGTCCAAGAAGGAGGATTGGGTGTTTACTGCAGAGGGCACGGTGATGTATCTGCCCAAGATGCCTAGGGATTACCCTATCTTGACATTCTTCCATGCCACCCATCCCAGGAAGATGATGTGGACTTTGACTCCCGATCTTCACGGCCGACCAGAGAAGATCTTATACAACAAGGGATATGCCCGGGGGGCCTATATAAGCCGTCCTTCAGGCCCTGTTATGCCCTTTAGGGGATTACTGCCGGGTAGCGTCCCAAGTGAGGATACTTCGCTGATCCAACCGGTCAAGATATCGACCTTCTGTAATGAGTTTATGGGGCAGGAAGGAATGTACCCTAAGGTCAACCCTCGGACCAGTGGATGGCTTAGCCCGGGGAATCTTCGATGGGCCAGTTTAACTGCCTGGGCCCTGAAGCATTTCTAGGTGGAGCTGGAAAATATTGGCTTGTTCGCGGCTGTGAGCGCCACAAGTGTTGGGCTGCCTGTCAACCCTAACTTGTTCTTAGCCTTGATGGAGCGATACAACTCGCTCACCGGTACTTTTGCCACTCCGCTAGGGGAGTTGGGCCTGACCCTTCATGAGATGGAAAAAAATTCAAGGCTGCCAATGGGGGATACTCCGTATGAAGAGTACGTCCCCACGAATAGGGAGTTGAGGGATACAAACCCTCGGGCAGTGGCAGTGTACCAGGAGCTGATGTGCCACTATCTTGCCTGTACCACTTTCTACAAGGAGCCGTCTGATTTGGCTCACATCAACAAGTGGGTAACCTACCTCTTCTTCCACCAGGCCAGAAATGCTAAGCCGGACAAGGTTGTGGATAGCAGAGATTGAATCTCCTGAGCATGCTCAATGCTAACACGGTCGATGACCTTATTGAAGACGCAGGGGCTTCAGATCATATTTTTGACGAGGAGATATGAGGTTATCCCGCAGGCACAAAAGCCTTCAGTTACATGAGGCATTGTCGCAAGCCCCTGTCAAGGGAAGCTCAACTGGCTGGCTTCCTTTCTGTCTGGCTACGCCGCTGGGTAGTGCCTGGCATCGCGTCTATGGATCGCATACACCGCAACACCTTATGGCCCGCAGTGTGTTTGGTGTTTGGAGCAAGACTGGACCTGCTTCCTACTATGGTATGTAGAATACAAGCAGGCCTGAGGGTCCTTACCGATGGGCTGCTCGCAGATGAGACGCAGCGTGAAGGATTTCCCAGAGTGGAATTACTCTTCTTATATCTGATGGGATGGTTGATCCTTCACAACACCAGGGTGATGTCTCCCGGCTCCGCCAGCAGTTCGGGAAGTAACTTCTTGTTGAATTACAAGAATTCCCCTTGGAATGTGACGACTGTCATAGATTGCCGGCGGGCATTAAACGTTGCCCACAGCTGGAAGCTCTTCTGTATCGTCCCTCCCGTACATATCAATCAACAGGGGACTAAGCTTAAGTATGGGGGTCAAGGGAGGACCATTCTTTCTCCTGAAGCCTTCTATTGGTTGGTCTGCATTAGACCTTCCCATTTGTTGTACATAAGTGAAGACCACTGCTACTTGGAGCCGTATCTTCCCAGTCGGTTCGCCAGGCAGTTTGGGTATGACCAGTTGCATATGGGGAATCCCATTACCAGCTTCAAGTCCAAAGGTAGACTTATTGATGTAGCCAGAGGATGGCGGTACTTCATCACGGGTTGTACTGGTACAACTTTTGTAGTGCCCACGACTTCTCTTTCTATGGAGTTGTGCATCCTTCACTCATACGCGCAGTTCTATGCGTCCATCAATACCTTCTTTCGAGATTTTGATGTGCATAAAAGTTTTAGGATGCCCTCCCATAGATCCACTGGAAGGAAGGAGATTCCGTCTGTTTCCTCGGATGAGAATGAAGACACCACCGGGGCAGACGAATTTTTGTTAATAATATCGAGAGGCGTAATAGCTCCACCAGCAGAGCCTCTCGTTATCCCCAATAAACGGAAGGCTTCAGCTCTGAAAGAGCCTTCCCCTCGCAAGAAGAAGGTTGCCAGAGGTCCGAAAAGGGCTTCCATCAGGGGGGCTTCTAGGAGCTAGCCTATTGTTTCCCCTGTTGGGGATAATTCTTTGATCAGAGGTCCTTCGCCTTTTAGAGAGGGAACCTCCATAGTTTCGGCTGACAGTGCCGGAGATTCTTTGCTCGAGATCGCTGCTGCTACTACTTCTTCTGGTAGTGCTACGAGATCGCCTTCAAGGCCGAGCATATTAAGGATACCTTTATCCTGACAAATAATGAGAATCACCCCTCCTTCGTCTGTAATTATTTTCAGCGAGATTCTACCCGATGAACCTCGAGTGGATCTTGGTGACGACTGGGAAGACTATCCTCCAACGTCAGTTGGTGCACCATCTTCTCCAGGTATGACAGCTCGCTTAGCATCATTAAGAAATGATTTAGCTATACAGGCTGCGGACGCAACATACATACCATCGGCCATGGGTAAATGTTGTCTTTATGCCTCCTTTTAGGAAGGTTAACATCAAATTGATATTAATTTTCTTTTGTCTTTTTCAGGTGAAGACATCTCTAGAGAGGGCGGAGTTGACGCAACCTTTGACTTTGTTGCGGATCCTGCCGATGAAATGGCAGTATTTGATACCGAAGAGGCATGCTTTGAAGCTGTCGATCCTTCGTCTGCAACATTTTCGGGTGTCATCCCGCCACTAGCAGTTCAGATATCATCAGAGGAGGATGAGCTCATCATCACGACTGTGCCTCCTTCGTTGAGTACGCCAGCAACTTCAACCATTGCTGGTGTTCTTTCTTTTGTCATGCCATCTGTTGAATCGACGGCCGTGGCAACGTCCTCCACGGTCATTCCTGAAAGGAGATTTCCTAGTATCGCAGCCACTCCCAGCGTGCATCCGGTCTTTGATATGCTGATTGAACAATATACCAGCCTATTCTACCACAGTTTGAAGGAGTTGATATCCATGGTGCTGGAGAAGAACCTGAGTTTTGATAACCTGCTGATGTCCTCCCAGCTTGCGATAACACCGATCAGAAATTTCAACGACGCTGGATGAGCTGATGCTTTGGAGCAATTAGTTAATGGTTTAGAACAACCTATTAACGAATATTTGCAACTATCTCGAGGCAATGTCGATAATATGATTCATGCTGAGTACGACTCCTTGACTGCGAAGCTTGCTGAGCAGATGGAATCTCTGAATAAATTCATTCAGACACAACAGCGAGAGATGGATGAAGAGCAGGCTGTCTTGGCGGAAGTTATTCCTCAGCTAACTAAGTGCGAGGCCGAATGTGAGGGAAATGACTCGAGGGTCCGTAAATTGGAAGCTAAACTCGCTCAAGCAAAGGAGTGGGCTCTCCAGTCATCGACAGCTAGAGATGTGTTGAAGGGCCGAATGGATTCAGCTCGTAAGAACTTGGCACATGCGGGTGTCATCCGCGTCGGTTTTGTTCATGCTCGGTCCGAGCTATCCCTCCTGAGCGATGACGAGGCACGACTGGAATGGGCTCGCGCTAACATCTTGAACTCCAGGAATGAGAGGATGGCCGCTTTGGCGCAACAGATTCGTGATTTGACTGCTCCTCCCCAATGGTGTACTTTTTGCTTCTTTTTGTAACTTGCTCTTCCCGGAGATAATAATAAAGATGCTTTATCTGACTTTGTGGACCCATCATTTTTGAATATAAATGATAGGCTAGGGTGAAAGTGATAGCAGAGGTAATATGGACGTGATATACTTTCAGTAAGCTTTAGCTGGATATATCTATTCAGAGGTTATATGGACATGATAGAATATGATCCAACTAAATTTGCATACAAAACACTATCAGAGGTAATATAGACGTGATAGGTTTTGAAGTTCCAAATTAGTTAAACTTATCTATTCATAGGTCGTAAGAACATGATAGAATATGATCCAACCAGTCTTTGTACGTAGTAACGTTAGAATGAGATCTTCACCATACTCCGTTTAAACAAAGGAGATTAAGCGTAGTACCTCTTCAGGAATTTGCCGATGATAGGAGCCATTATCATATCTCCGTTAGGCTTGGCTAATCTGTAAGCGCCATTTGAAAACGTCGTTTCAATCACATAAGGGCCCTCCCATTTGGGCTGGAATTTACCCTTACTCTTGTGCGTAATGATCATTGACCTCTTCACAGTTAAAACTAGTTCACCAACTTTGAACACTCTTTTCTTCACCTTTTGATTAAAAGCTCTGGAAATGCGTGCCTGGTAGAACGCAATACGCTGTTGGGCTTAAAAGCGTTTCTCGTCTAATCCTTCTAGCTCTTGAAGCCGTAGTCGATCATTATTTTCCCGAGTCAACTCATTAGCCACTGCTATTCTGAGTGATAGAATTTGGATTTCAATGGGGAGAACTGCTTCACACTCGTAGACTAATGAGAATGGGGTACAACCCGTCGGTGCTTGTACCGTTGTGTGGTATGCCCAGAGGCATTCTCCCAACTTCTCATTCCAATCTCTTTTGTTCGAAGAGACGAACTTCTTCAAGAGTTTGATGATGGTTTTGTTGAAGGCTTCCGCCAAACCATTAGCAGCTGGATTATATGCCGTAGAGGCCATATTTTGTATCCGATTCTTATCGCAAAATCGGTGAAATGCTTGGCTGATGAATTGAGGTCCATTGTCATGAATTGTCCTTCGAGGTAACCCAAAGCGATAAAGGACATGGTGCTTGATAAAGCTGATCACATTGGATGTCTTTACCTCAGCAAGGGGATCGCCTTCGCCCATTTAGAGAAATAATCGGTGATAGCCAATATGAACCGATATCCTCTAGAAGATAACGGGTGAATAGGACCAATGATGTCCATACCCCATGCTTCGAAGGGCCTTGATGTAATGGTGGGATTTAGATACTCAGAAGGCTGATGTATAAAATCCGTATGAACTTGACAGGCTTTGCAGTGTCTTGCATACTTCATTGCATCTGCAATCATAGTAGGCCAGTAGTAACCCATCCTCCTGATATGATCCTGTAGCTTAGGACCGGGTTGATGTGTACCACATACACCATCGTGAGCTTCACGGATAACCCGCTTTGCGTCATCATCGGAGAGACATCGTAGTAATAGTCCATCGTATGTTCGACGATATAAACTTTGTGAAGAAGCATCAAAATAGAAGCGTATTGATCGTCTTTTGATAGATACTACTTCTTTAGGATCCTCTGGTAAGATTCCGTATGCCACGAAATCTATAAAGGGACTTCTCCAGTCTCTCTTAGGAGGAACCGTGTTTACAGTGTAGCTGCGTTCTATGTGAACATTATTTTTTACGCAGAATAAATCTCTGTTGAGCAGGATCACCGAATTCTGCCTTCTTATAGGAATAGCTAGATCTGCAGCTAGACTGGCGAGAGCATCAGCTTCCAAATTTTGAGATCGAGGCACATCTTCTAGGAAGACTCCATTAAAAGACATGGCTATCTTGATTGTTGCTTGGTGATAAGGAATAAGGTTTGGATTGCGGACTTCATATATTCCTCTGACTTGATTGACGATTAACTGAGAATCACCAAAAGCTTCCAGGTATTCGACCTCCAACTCTTTAGCGACTTGAAGCCCGATTAGTAGAGCGTTATACTCTGCCACATTATTAGAGCAGGGTTCGCTAAGAGAATATGCTCGATAGTTGACGAGTTTATCAGGAGTTACCAGGACAATTCCTACTCCTGAAACCACGTTTCCCTTGGGACCAGTCCTGGAGGCGCCATCGAAGAATAGCTGCCATGTATCACCTTCCATTGCAGAATTACATTCTGCTGCTTCGTCGGGAATGTCCTCGTATAGTTTGGAGGTTTCCGGAATCGGATGAGCAGCTAAGAAATCAGCAAAGGCTTGACCCTTTATGGACTTCTGAGGGACGTACACCATATCATACGGTGTTAATAACATCGTCCAAGGCGCGAGTCGGGAATTAAGGAAACTCAGCTTGTTCATCAATACCCGTAGAGGATTGATTCTGGAGAAGATATGAATAGTTTGGCCTGTGACGTAATGTCGCGTCTTCTGAATGGCAAACATTAGGGCCAAGCATTCTTTTTCTACTGGATTGTACCGGTGTTCAATTCCGACCATCATCCTGCTTAGATAATAGATAGCCTGTTCATGACCCTTATTGTTTTTCTGTGCGAGGAGAGATCCTAAAGAATGATCCATTGCTCGAATATACAGCAAAAATGGTCTTCCTATGACAGGAGGCACCAGAACTGGAGGATTAATGAGGTAGCATTTGATATCATTAAATGCTTACTGACAGGCTTCCTCCCATATGAATAACACACCTTTCTTCATCAGGCGGGAGAAAGGTTGACATCTCCCAGAAAGGTTGGATATGAATCTCCTGATATAAGCTAGGCGACCTTGAAATCTCCTGAGTTCTCTCAGATTACGGGACGGTCGCATTTCTAGGATAGCCTTTATCAGGGTCAACTTGAATGCCTTTGGCAGTAATGACAAATCCCAGGAATTTGCCACTGGATACACCGAGAAAGGACTTTGTAGGGTTTATTTTGAGTTGGTGTTGGCACATCAACTCCAACACTGTCTTCAAGTCTTGGATGTGAGTACCCTTGAGGCGGCTTTTGACAGCGATGTCGTCTACGTAACATTCTACTGTTTTGCGTAGATGCTCATAGAATATGTTACTCATAGCTCGCTGATATGTAGTCCCGGCATTCTTCAATCCAAAGGGCATGACTGCGTAGCAATATACCCCCAGTGGTGTACGGAAGGCAGTATGCTTCTCATCTTCAGGATGCATCTTAATCTGATTGTATCCTGAGAATCCGTCCATGAAAGACATACGTTCAAAACTGCATGTGTTATCGATCATGACGTCGGTGATGGGAAGAGGGAACTCATCCTTGGGGCAGGCCGTATTGAGATCTCGGAAGTCGATACAAATGCGAACTTTCCCGCTTTTCTTCATGACTGGGACAACATTAGCGACCCAATCAGGATGTTGTTCTTCCCGGATGAACCCGCAGGCTATCAACTTCTTGATTTCAGCTTCGATGGCATCCATTATATCCGGGCGGAACCGGCGTTGATGCTGCTTTACGGGCTTCGAATTGGGCAGTATGTTGAGCTTACGGGTAGCCACTTTTGGATTAAGACCCGGCATATCCTCATAATTCCACGCAAAGACGTCGATATATTCTCTTATCAGCTGGATCATCTCTTCCCTTTCTTCTTCGGAAAGATTGTTACTGATAAATATCGGCCTTGGTGCAAATTCATCCCCAACATCGATTTGGATAACTTTATCTTCAGTGGGCGGTTCTCTCTGCTCGAACTGGGGTTTCCATTGTGTATCTATTTGCTGTGCCCAGAAGTCATTTTCAAACGATTCAGATTCTTGTAATTCTGCTTCGAGAGAATCTGTTACTACCGTGTTTACTGACAATGCTCGTTCAAGATCATCACATGAGTCGGAGGACGACGAACCATCCTGAGAAGAGGAAAAGGTATCCTCACTTGACTCAGAAGTTGCAAGAGACGTGGTATACCCTAACCCGAAGTGAATTCGTTGACAGTAGGGATTACCATGCAACGACATTCGCCTGCCTTTCCCATAGTTGAGGCCTGGCTCTGACTTCAGATCGTAACCCATACTTGCATAATCTTCAAAGCTTGTGGGCTATATCTATGAACCTGCATTTTCCTAACATCGGACTCGTGAGAATCTTCTTGTACAATCGGTCTGTTCCGCATGCGACCGAAGACTATTGGATGCTGATTGTTGCGAGTAGGCGGGATAATAAAGATAGAATTTTCATGCGGCCCTTATATCGTGATGACATTAGATGTTGACGCTGCTTCCCATACATACGGATGATAGGAGTCTATAGCTTCCAAGAATTTTTGTACTATAGGCTCTAAATCGTTATGAGGGAAGGATTCCTGATTTGGAAATTGAGCGTCAGTATACTGGAAAAGAGAATCTTTATTATCGCCCGAAACCACGTTCCCGGTTGTATTTACATCAGTCGGCTGCGTGCTGCGCCTAAGGTTGATGACCAAAGGTGGAGGCTTCTGGTTCAGAGTGATCACTAGAGGATCACTTCCTCTTCTTGATTTGGTTTTGTTCAAGTGGATAGCCATGGGTTCCATGACTTTCGGACGGGTAGTCCGCCCTTTCACCTGAATTGGCAGAGGTTGCTCAACAGATGGTTCTCCTGGCTCCCGGTAGGATTCCTCCTCCGTCTTGCCTGACACCTCCTTCATGTAATCTTGGGTGTACAATATGGCATCGGAATAGTAGGACTCTACTCCTTTGAACGGGTTGAGGTCAGCAAACTCCATTTTTACTGTTCCTTGGGCATCTACATATTTGAAGTATTGATGTAGAGTGGAAGGAACAATGTTGTGATCGTGGATCCATGGTCTACCCAACAGAATGTTGTAGGACACCTCCGAATCGATGATGTAGCAAGTTGTAAATCCCCTGAATTTTCAAAATTTTTTAAAACTTGGATTTTTCCAATTTTCTGAAATTTTCTGGGAATTTTCTGAAATCAAAATCAAGGTTCTTAATTATTAAATAATTTTAGTTGTTAATAAATAATATTAAAATATCATGGAAATAACATTTTTGGGTGTAAAATGACAAACTGAACTTAGGATAATTTTTCTGGATTTTTCTGTGCCTCAGACCAATTTTTAAATACCTCAAAACTATTTTTTATTAATTATTTAATTAACTGATTTTATTATTAATTATATTTATTATTATATTATATATATTTTTATTTTTGGGCCCGGCCCGGCCCAGTGGGCCGAGCCCAGCAGCCAGCCCCCAGCCCGGTTTCCCTTGCAGGTCGGGCGGGTCTGCCCGCACCCGTTACCCGCCTACCCGCCAACCCGGGCGACCCACTCTCCCCAGCCCCCACGCCGCCCGCGTCCCGCGCCGGCCTCCGTGCGCAGCGTCGCCCGTTCCGGCCGGCTCGCCCCGCTCTCCGCGGCCACGACCCCGCCCCGGAGCCCCTATAAATCCCTCCCTCTTCTCCTCCTCCGCCTCACTACCACCTCCCCTAGCCAAACCCCCGCCTGAACCCTAGGCCGGATCCCCCTCGCTGGCCAGCACCCTAGCCGCCGACCTCCTTCCCGCCGACCGGAGCCCGCCGTCCACCACTCTCCAGCACCTCCTCCTCCTCCTCCTCCTCCCCCTCCTCCTCCTTCTTCTTCTTCCTCCCCTCTCCTCTTTCCTCCGCCTCTGCACGCCGGCCGACCCCGCCGCCTTGCTCCAGAACCTCGCCGCCGCCTCCCAGAGCTCCGCCGCCGCCGGCCAACACCTCCGCCTCATCCCGCAGCAGCCGGCGAGCAGCCCCAGCCATCTTCGGCGTACCCCCGGCCGGCCACCCGCCGCAGCATCCAGAAACCCTAACCCTAGATTTCCCTGTGTCCGACACGAGTCGGACACGTGTCGGACTCGGTTCGACTCTGATTTTTGGGTCCCCTTCAAGTGCATGTAACTTTTTGTTCGTAGCTCTGTTTTTGATTCCGTAAATTGCGTTGTGAAGCCTGTATGACCCTCTCGGTGTCCGGATAAATTGCTCGGGGCATCGCGTCCTGTGGGGATCGCACACCGCGATCCAAAAACAGGAAAAAACTAGACCCTGTTTCACCCCGGAACTGAGTACGCCCCGCCAAACGGGACGACTTGGTCGCGTGCGGTCTTCACAAGATACGTGCGCACCGTCGATACGGACGTGTGAGATTTCGCGGAAGCTGATTCGGGTGTGCGTGCACCCCGAAATCAACGCGTATCCGCGGACATCGCCCCGTATCCGACTTTTCTGTAATTCACCCTAATTTCTTGTACACTCGTCGGATCGAGACGAAACTTGCGCCATCGGACTCGTAGCGATACGCTGGTCCTGTGGGTCAAGTTTGGTTCGATTCTGAGAACGTTGACGAAATCGCGTGTCGTGGGCCCCACAGGCCCCGCTCGACGGGCGATTTTGTGATCGGCTCATCGGAATCCAATTCTGGAAGTTCCGTTGGGTTCGTATCAGCGTTTCTGACCTGTTGACACTAAGTTTGGTGAATTTGGAGACCGTTGACTCGGACACATTTTTCGGTGCAAAGCGGGCCCACCGGCGGATCCCGTTTTGACCCGAAATTACCGTTTTTGCCCTTGTCTCCAAATTGGACCCAAGGACAGGCGTTTCTAGCTATTTGACATCTTCTGAGCGTGATGGTAATGTCTATTTCAGCTTTTGGACTCACCTCTAGAAATTTCCCCGAGTACAATTAATTGGATCCAAACAACAGGCAAGTACCTGCACTTCAAGTTAAATCTTTATATTATGATAATTAATTCCCTGCTTTACTAGTCCCCTTGATGATTACACCTAGTGTTAGGAGTACTGGATTTCATGTCTTGAATATTGGAGTTCATGTCTTGTTTTTCATGTCGGGTGGGAGAATACTAGAAGGCATGTAGTTTACCCTTTCCCCTGTCATGTTTAATAGCTGTTGGTACGCGACTGTACCTCAGCCGGATCTCAATTTTTCCTGTTTAATAGCCGTTTATGACGGCCGGATTAGCCTTATAAACCCCTATATGCCAACTATGTATTCTAAAACAAACACAAGTTCACACGGATAGTTTCTGGTCTTGTTATATTTCTTGTTGACTGTTGTAGTTTCATTTCCTGTCTCATGTATTTCTGTTTTCTCATATTCCTGTTTATAGCATTAACTTTGAGATATTTATGTTCCTTTATGCAATTTTCTCAATATGATACTCAATCTAATTGTCATAAATATTTAGTTTAATCTTGTTGTGCACTGTGTACTTTGCTCCTTTCCTGACTGGATCCGTTGTTCTAGGCGATGATGAGGACCTTGCCCCTACCTATTATGGTCCCTATGAGGGAACAGATGACACTTATGAGGAGCCAGATCCCACCCCGGAGACCCCTGCTGCAGAGTAGTTAGCAGTAGCTACTTTTATTTTATTGCTCTTTATCTTAGTAATCGGGTTTGTCCCCGATTTCATTCTGATTTCTGTACTAAACATTTGAATCTGTTGTCGCAATTATTTCATTTGAAATCTTAAGTATCTGTTTCCCATTATTATCTTGCCTATGTTATTTGTGAATGAGCTAGATTAGTTAACTGTGGATATGACCTAGACAGCGTACTACCGCCGACTCTGCGGCGTAGGCTGGACGTACCCACGCGCTCGTGCCCGAATTTCCGGGTGCGGGTCGTGACACGTTTTTGTGGTGGCCCATGCAGGTCCTATCCTTAAATAGGGTAATACCCTAGGACAGGGTATGGAATAAGATTGAGGATTCTAGGAAAAGCTCATTCACAGTATAGGGTCCTTATTTCAATTCTTGATATCATTTCTGCTCAATTTTCCTATCGCCCTTGATTTCCAAGTAATCTATTCTGATCTTCCTATCCCTTAATCTTTCAGAATGGTCCAGACAAGGAACACAGTAGGAGGTACATCAGAACCAGATGAGCAAAATGTGCCCGAGACTCTTGCACTCCCGCCACCTTCATCTGTTCCAGCAGTTACTCTGGATGGGGCACAGCTACTTGGAGTGTTCCAGGGACTGGTGGAATCCCAGAAAGAACAGACTGCACTTCTGCGGACCAGCCTCTCAGAAGCTATTAGGTCCCAGGAGTCGCCACTCAAGAGGCCAGGATGTGCCAAAGACTTCAAGAATCTTAGACCCCTGGAATTCTACGGAACTGAGGGCATTTTCTATGCCGATGAGTGGATAGAGAATGTCGAGAGACTCCTGAAGACTGCTCGGGTTCCTGATGATCTCAAAGTGGAGTCCGCAAGCCTGCAACTGTTCGACATAGCTCGAACCTGGTTCAGAGATGAACCCCAACTATCTGCTCCTGACCTCACCTGGGAGGACTTCAAGAGGCTATTCAAGGAGAAATTCTACCCCGAAGTGGCTCGGGAAGCTCTCAAAAGCTAATTCGAGAGACTGGAACAAGGTAACCTATCTGTTGATGAGTATACTGCTGAATTTAGTAGGTTAAGCCATTTTGCGGAGTACATGGTTCGTACCCCGGAGGACAGAGCCGTAGATTCAAGAAGGGGCTGTCTCCGGATATTCGCCTTGCTGTCACCACCAGCCGAGCTCGCACCTATGAGAAAATCCTGAGCGTGGCACAAGGCGTTGAGAGAGACATGGGGCATAAACTGAAACGAGAAAGAGATACCGAAAATGCGGGACCCAACAAATGTCCTTTTTAACAACAACAACAGCAGAGGGCCCCGCAGCAAACTCAGCGTCCTCTCCCTCGAGCTCCAGCACCCCAACACCAGGCTCAAGGACAGAACCAACAAGCTGCTGCTTGTAACTTTTGCCAAAAACTAGGTCACACTTGGCAAGTCTGCAGGAAGAGGCTAGGTGCCTGCCTCTACTGCGGCTCAACAGCGCATCAAATGAGGGACTGTCCTGCTGCTCAAGGACGCACCGCTGCACCAAAGGCTCCAGTCCAGGCCAGGGCCCCAGCAGCACAGCAAAGGGGACCCCCGCTTCCAACACAACAACAACGCTTTGCTCAGCACCAACAGCAGCAACAGAGAGGTGCACCTCAGCAAGGCCGTGCTTATGCAATGACTCTGGAAGAAGCTGAAGCCACAGCAGACGTGATCACAGGTTCTGTGCTTATAAATTCAATACCAGTCATTACTTTATTTGATTCTGGAGCTTCACATTCATTCATGTCAGTAGATTTCCTTATGAAGCATAGCTTAATCACTAAACCCCTTAGGAATTGTTATAAGATCATTACCGGTGGAGGAATTATCCCGGTTAGTGATGCATGTAACAATTGCCCTATTATATTATGTGGAAGAGAACTATATGCTAGGCTACTCGTAATGCCAGTTCCCAGTTTTGACATTATACTGGGTATGGATTGGTTAAGTCAACATCATGCCACTATAGACTGTCACAGAGGTAGTGTAATCTTCAGGCCCCCTAACAAGCCAGAATTTGAATTTGCTAGAGGTTCTAGAGAAATGGGTAATAACAAAATTTGTGGAGCCCTAGTAACAGAAGAATTGCCACTACCTATCATCTCTGAGTACCTTGATGTCTTCCCTGAGGATCTCCCAGGCTTACCCCCAGACCGAGAAGTTGAATTCTCTATTGACTTAGTGCCGGGAGCAGCACCAGTATCTCAAAATTCCTACAGAATTAACAAGAAGGAGATAATAGAACTAAATGAGCAAATCAAAGAGCTAGAAGACAAATGCTTCATTAGGTCTAGTGTCTCACCCTGGGGAGCTCCAGTATTATTTGTGCCCAAGAAGGACGGAACATCCCGAATGTGTATTGACTATAGGGCCTTGAATGCCTTAACAATTAAGAATAAGTATCCCCCACCCAGGATAGATGATTTATTTGATCAGTTAAGTGGAGCTCGAGTATTTTCAAAGATTGACTTGAGGTCTGGTTACCACCAAGTAAGAGTGAGAAAGGAAGACATCCCTAAAACTGCTTTCAATACCCGGAACGGACACTACGAATTCTTAGTAATGCCGTTCGGGTTGACGAATGCTCCAGCAGTTTTTATGAACTTAATGAACAGAGTCTTTCAGCAATATCTGGATAAATTTGTAGTGGTCTTTATTGATGATATTTTGATCTACTCCAAGACCCCCGAAGAACATGAAGAACATTTGAGGCTAGCATTGGAGACTTTGAGGAAGGAAAAACTTTATGGAAAATTATCTAAATGTGCTTTCTTCCTAGACAAAGTAGAATTCTTGGGACATGTTGTGACTGGAGATGGAATAGCAGTAGATCCCAAGAAGATAACGGCAGTAGAATCATGGCCCACTCCAGACTCTGTAGCAGAGATTAGAAGCTTCCTAGGACTAGCTGGCTACTATCGGAAGTTTGTGAAGGACTTTGCTAGAATTGCTGAACCCATGACAAAATTAACAAGGAAGGATGAAGAGTTCACCTGGACTGATGAATGTCAGCATGCTTTTGAGGAGTTGAAGAAAAGGCTGACTACTGCCCCTATTCTGACCTTACCTTCTGGAACCGGAGGTTTCGCTATTTATAGTGATGCTTCTGGAAAAGGTCTAGGTTGTGTATTGGAGCAGAACAAGAAAGTAATAGCATATTCCTCTAGACAGCTTCGACCCCATGAAAAGAACTATCCAACTCATGATTTAGAATTGGCAGCTGTCATTTTTGCTCTTAAACTATGGAAGCATTATCTTTATGGAGAAAAGGTGGAAATATTCACAGACCATAAAAGTCTAAAATATATCTTCACCCAGAAAGAGCTGAACATGAGGCAAAGAAGGTGGCTGGAACTAATGAAAGATTTTGATATCACCCTTCAATATCATCCTGGGAAAGCCAATGTAGTTGCTGATGCTCTAAACAGGTACCCTATGGCGATGTACTTGACTATGGACCGACACTTGCTCGAGGACCTGGAAAGTTTAGGTATTGAGGTAATTATCCCAGGAAAAGAAGGCCAAATGATGAACTTACAGATTCAGTCTACCTTAATAGACAAGATCAAGGGGACTCAGTTTCAAGACGAAGGCCTGCGAAGCCTTCGAGGTCAAGTGCAAGCTGGATTAGTGGAAGATTTTAGAATTCATGAAGATGGTTCACTGAGGCATGGCGATAGATTATGTGTACCTCAAGGGGACATAAGAGAAGAAATTATGCAAGAGGCGCACAGGTCACAATACTCTATACATCCAGGAGCCAATAAGATGTACAAGGACCTGAGGGCGCATGTTTGGTGGCATGGCATGAAAAGAGAAGTAGCCAGGTTCGTATCTCGTTGTTTAGTGTGCCAGCAAGTCAAGGCAGAAAGACAAAGACCTGGGGGATTGCTTCAACCATTACCCATTCCGGAGTGGAAGTGGGAACATATTACAATGGATTTTGTTTCCGGACTTCCAAGGACACCTAGTGGAAAGGATGCAATTTGGGTGATAGTAGATAGACTGACCAAATCTGCACATTTTCTACCTTTCAAAGTAGGGCTATCTACAGAGAAACTGGCAGATTTATATATTAGACATATTGTTAAATTGCATGGAGTTCCAGTAAGTATTGTCTCCGACCGAGATACAAGATTCACCTCTCACTTCTGGAAAAGCTTACAAGCCAGCTTGGGGACTCAACTCAAATTCAGCACAGCTTATCATCCCCAAACCGATGGACAATCGGAACGTACAATCCAGACACTCGAAGATATGCTTCGTACATGTGTTCTGGATTTTGGAGGATCCTGGGAAGACTATCTACATCTTGTGGAGTTCTCTTATAATAACAGTTACCAAGCAAGTATTGAGATGACTCCATTTGAAGCTCTGTATGGACGAAGATGTCGTACCCCACTATCATGGGAAGTGTTGGAGAAAGAGCCCTACTGGGACCAGAGATGGTGATCGACTCAACTGAGAAGGTAAAACAAATAAGGGACAGACTTCGAGTGGCTCAAGACAGGCAACGACATTGGGCAAATAGCCACCGAAGGCCCTTGGAATTTGAGGTAATTAAATTTATGAAATTCAAGTCAATTTAAACATTTTGATTATGGAACTAAGACTTGATTATGACTCTATTTTAAGGTTGGAGAACTGGTATTCTTGAAGATTTCTCCGACACGTGGTACCATTAGGTTCGAAAGGAGTGGAAAACTCAGCCCAAGATTTATTGGACCTTTTGGCATTCAGGAGAAAATCGGAGAAGTGGCATACCGTCTGGCATTGCCACCCTCTCTGGATGGAGTCCATAACGTCTTCCACGTGTCGCAGCTGAGAAAGTACGTGTCAGACCCCAGCCACATTTTGGATCACTCAGAGCTCGAAGTAGGCCCAAGTTTGACTTACCAAGAGCAACCCGTGGAGATACTGGATCGATCGGAGAAAGTTCTACGGAACCAGGTCATTTCCCTGGTTCGCGTAGCTTGGAAGCACCATTCTCCCGGCGAATCCACCTGGGAGAGAGAAGACGAGATTAGAGAGCGCTACCCCTACCTTTTTGAACCCTGAGGTATATTTTAATTCTCGGCCTTTCCCTTCGTGCCCTTGTTGTTTTTAAATTTTGAGGACGAAATTTTTATAAGTTGGGTAGATTGTAAACCCCCTGAATTTTCAAATTTTTTAAAAACTTGGATTTTTCCAATTTTCTAAAATTTTTTGGAAATTTTCTGAAATCAAAATCAAGGTTCTTAATTATTAAATAATTTTAATTGTTAATAAATAATATTAAAATATTATGGAAATAACATTTTTGGGTGTAAAATGACAAACTGAACTTAGGGTAATTTTTTTGGATTTTTCTGGGACTCAGACCTATTTTTAAATACCTCAAAACTATTTTTTATTAATTATTTAATTAACTGATTTTATTATTAATTATATTTATTATTATTATATATATATTTTTATTTTTGGGCCCGGCCCGGCCCAGTGGGCCGAGCCCAGCAGCCAGCCCCCAGCCCGGTTTCCCTTGCGGGTCGGGCGGGTCTGCCCGCACCCGTTACCCGCCAACCCGGGCGACCCACTCTCCCCAGCCCCCACGCTGCCCGCGTCCCGCGCCGGCCTCCGCGCGCAGCGCCGCCCGTTCCGGCCGGCTAGCCCCGCTCTCCGCGGCCACGACCCCGCCCCGGAGCCCCTATAAATCCCTCCCTCTTCTCCTCCTCCGCCTCACTACCACCTCCCCTAGCCAAACCCCCGCCTGAACCCTAGGCCGGATCCCCCTCGCTGGCCAGCACCCTAACCGCCGACCTCCTTCCCGCCGAACGGAGCCCGCCGTCAACCACTCTCCAGCACCTCCTCCTCCTCCTCCTCCTCCTTCTTCTTCTTCCTCCCCTCTCCTCTTCCCTCCGCCTCTGCACGCCGGCCGACCCCGCCGCCTTGCTCCAGAACCTCGCCGCCGCCTCCCAGAGCTCCGCCGCCGCCGGCCAACACCTCCGCCTCGTCCCGCAGCAGCCGACGAGCAGCCCCAGCCATCTCCGGCGTACCCCCGGCCGGCCACCCGCCGCAGCATCCAGAAACCCTAACCCTAGATTTTCCTGTGTCCGACACGAGTCGGACACGTGTCGGACTCGGTTCGACTCTGATTTTCGGGTCCCCTTCAGGTTCGTGTAACTTTTTGTTCGTAGCTCTGTTTTCGATTCCGTAAATTGCGTTGTGAAGCCTGTATGACCCTCTCGGTGCCCAGACAAATTGCTCGGGCCATCGCGTCCTGTGGTGATCGCACACCGCGATCCAAAAATAGGAAAAAACCAGACCCTGTTTTACCCCGGAACTGAGTACGCCCCGCCAAACGGGACGACTTGGTCGCATGCGGTCTTCACAAGATACGTGCGCACCGTCGATACGGACGTGTGAGATTTCGCGGAAGCTGATTCGGGTGTGCGTGCACCCCGAAATCAACGCGTATCCGTGGACATCGCCCTTATCCGACTTTTCTGCAATTCACCCTAATTTCTTGTACACTCGTCGGATCGAGACGAAAATTGCACCATCGGACTCGTAGCGATACGCTGGTCCTGTGGGTCAAGTTTGGTTCGATTCTGAGAACGTTGACGAAATCGCGTGTCGTGGGCCCCACAGGCCCCGTTCGACGGGCGATTTTGTGATCGGCTCATCGGAATCCAATTTTGGAAGTTCCGTTGGGTTCATATCAGCATTCCTGAACTTTTGACACTAAGTTTGGTGAATTTGGAGACCGTTGACCCGGACACGTTTTTCGGTGCAAAGCGGGCCCACCGGCGGATCCCGTTTTGACCCGAAATTACCGTTTTTGCCCTTGTCTCCAAATTGGACCCAAGGACAGGCGTTTCTAGCTATTTGACATCTTCTGAGCGTGATGGTAATGTCTATTTTAGCTTTTGGACTCACCTCTGGAAATTTCCCCGAGTACAATTAATTGGATCCAAACAACAGGCAAGTACCTGCACTTCAAGTTAAATCTTTATATTGTGATATTTAATTCCCTGCTTTACTAGTCCCCTTGATGATTACACCTAGTGTTAGGAGTACTGGATTTCATGTCTTGAATATTGGAGTTCATGTCTTGTTTTTCATGTCGGGTGGGAGAATACTAGAAGGCATGTAGTTTACCCTTTCCCCTGTCATGTTTAATAGCTGTTGGTACGCGACTGTACCTCAGCCGGATCTCAATTTTCCCTATTTAATAGCCGTTTATGACGGCCGAATTAGCCTTATAAACCCCTACATGCCAACTATGTATTCTAAAACAAACACAAGTTCACACGGATAGTTTCTGGTCTTGTTATATTTCTTGTTGACTGTTGTAGTTTTATTTCCTGTCTCATGTATTTCTGTTTTCTCATATTCCTGTTTATAGCATTAACTCTGAGATATTTATGTTCCTTTATGCAATTTTCTCAATATGATACTCAATCTAATTGTCATAAATATTTAGTTTAATCTTGTTGTGCACTGTGTACTTTGCTCCTTTCCTGACTGGATCCGTTGTTCTAGGCGATGATGAGGACCTTGCCCCTACCTATTATGGTCCCTATGAGGGAACAGATGACACTTATGAGGAGCCAGATCCCACCCAGGAGACCCCTGCTGCAGAGTAGTTAGCAGTAGCTACTTTTATTTTATTGCTCTTTATCTTAGTAATCGGGTTTGTCCCCGATTTCATTCTGATTTCTGTACTAAATATTTGAATCTGTTGTCGCAATTATTTCATTTGAAATCTTAAGTATCTGTTTCCCATTATTATCTTGCCTATGTTATTTGTGAATGAGCTAGATTAGTTAACTGTGGATATGACCTAGACAGCGTACTACCGCCGACTCTGCGGCGTAGGCTGGACGTACCCACGCGCTCGTGCCCGAATTTCCGGGTGCGGGTCGTGATACAAGTAGCCACTGATCTAAGGTCACCAATCTGGACCCTCAGACGAATCTTCCCCAATGGCTTACTTTTCTTGGCGTTGAAGCCCACGATTGTAGTGGTGGTGTATGCCAGTTCGCTTGTAGGAATCCTCAATGGCCTGAGTAGACTATGAGGGATGATGCTGATCGACGATCCCGGATCTATGTGAATCCGGTCTACCTCCATGGAACCAACGTATCCGGTGTAATAGAGGGGACTATCATGCTTGCCATGTTTCAACAACATGTCTTCCTGAGTGAAAGTGATGTTAGGGACCACTTCCATCACACTATGGCATTGGGGACATGCCACAGGCTCTTTATCCGGGGACTTGAGCTGGGTCAAGCATACGTCCGCCTGCATTAAAGCTTCACTCAAGGCTTGACGGCTGTCTTTGGATAGCCTGAGCAGCTCAAAAATGGATAATCTGGCTGGAGTATTGGCCAACTGGGCCAAGATGTCGAAGTTATATGGCTTCTCTAAACCTTTGTTTTAAATATTCTTCAAAGGTTTATCGAAACGAACTTCTTTCTGCTTGCCTTTGTCCGCCGAAGTTGGTCTAGAAGGACCTGCCTCTGGTATGACAGGTTCGGATTCTGGAAGTTTGGTAGCTAGAGTGTCTGCCGTCGCTTCTCCCTGATTTTCCCCATAGTCCTTGAGGTAGGCTTTCCCTGAATGGGTTCCGGTAGCCAAAGCCTCTTCTTCTGATGTCGGGGATATTATAACCATATGACATGGTTTATATCTTGAGTTTTTTTTAGACTTAGCCTTAGCAGCTTGAGTCTCTTCCTCAATCTATGACACCAGATCAGGATGAACCCACATAATCTCACCACGCTGGGTAGTTAGGGGTACCAGGTCATGATTCTGACCCCTGGTCGGAGGGAGATTAACAATATTCATCATCGTCCGGGAAATACGTACAACACCATATGGGACTTCTTGAGGGGGCAGATTGTCGAATTGGAGAGAGATCATGTTGGCGGTGACCGTATTCTCGCTATTACGCAGAGTGATGGCCTTGGCGTCGATCAACTCCTGGATTTTCCTTTTTAGTACGTAACACGCCTTTGTGGGGTGATGTATGTACCTATGGAAAATGCAGTACTTAGGGTTATTGGTACTGCCGACTTCATTAGGCCGCTTTACCTCGGGGAGGGTGAGCTTGCCGCTTTTGACTAGACAATCGAATATGCTCGGAATATCGTCGTCGTCAAAAGAATATTCTTCTTTAGGCCTAAAAGTCCCACGATTTGTCTGCGTAGTCCCTGGAGTATGTTTCCTGGACGTGTTGATCGCCAGAGCTTCTTTTTCTTTGGAACCACGAGGATGGTCGCTATTGGAGGATGATCTCTTCCCTCTTTCAGAGGTAGAGATCATGATTCCATTGTCATGCGCCTTCTGACTGTTATCTTCAGCGGTTACCGCTGCGATGATAAATGAGGGCCAATCATGGAACTGATATGGTCCTGTGAACACCGAGATCAATGGAAGAAGGTTCTTCCTGCAAATGTCCACCAAGGCTGAATCCGGAACTCCGGGAGGCATCTGCAAAGTGGCCTGACGAAAACGTTCAATAAAAGTACGAACGTTCTCTTTCTCCTTCTGATTCACTTCGATGAGTGAGGACATAGATATGTCCATCCCTCCTTCATAGAATCGAGCAAAGAAGAGAGTCTTGAAATCTTCAAAGGAAGTAATGCAGTTGTCCGCAAGACTACGATACCATTGATAGGCCACTCTAGATAGACAACCCTTAAATACTCGAGTGAGAAGGGTGTCATTCCCTTGCAGCAACACAGTCATCATGCTGAAGTAGTTCATGTACTGACTTGGTGACGTCTTTCCCTCAAACAAAACCATAGTCTGTGGTTTGTATTTTGGCGAGAAAGGGATCTCG
Source organism: Iris macrosiphon (assembly GCA_036927795.1). Classification (NCBI taxonomy): domain Eukaryota; kingdom Viridiplantae; phylum Streptophyta; class Magnoliopsida; order Asparagales; family Iridaceae; genus Iris; species Iris macrosiphon. The sequence goes on along the minus strand of JAYESA010000007.1, from coordinate 148,108,400 downwards.
TCCCAGATAGCTGGGTAAGGCTGGTTGATTCCCAATTTCTTGAGATGATCCTTATGCTTCAAGGTATCAAATTGGGCTTTCAATTCCCGAACTGCATGCATCAGATCTTCAGCTGGGAAAGAGACCGCAGAGAGGTGAGAGGTCGGTTGTATTATAACTCCAATAGGAGGCAATATATTCTCGGGGTTCAGAGGTGAAGGAGCTGTTGACTCTTGATTTGGAGCAGGATCCTGGTTTGTGTTGGATGGTGGCATGTCCACCCCCACACGCAGTTGAGTTGGATGAACCGATGCTTGAGCTATAGCAGCTGCATGTTGAGTTAGCATCATCTGGTGCATATTCTCCATCATGGAATGCATCTCTTTCAGTGATGTCTCCAATACAGCGATGCATTGCTCAGTACTCCCTGATGGGGAAGCCTCTTCATGTTTATCTCCGATGGCATAGACCCCCATTTCTGTGGGTTCTACCGAAGGATCAGTATAGACCTCCGTGGAGATTGAGTCTATACTGTCAGTATCACCTTCAGGAAACTGGCGACTCCCAGTATCGGAATCGGAAGAATACGAAACCGATTGTCGCGACCTCGAGCGAGTGTTTCGAAAGACACCTGCTTCAATATTCTCCAGGAGTCTGTCAAATCTCCTTTGGCTTGGAGTTCTAGAGGGATGACATCTTGAACTAGACCTTCCTCTAGGGATGTGTGAAGCCATGTTCACTTATGCGAATGTAGGCTCTTCTTCTTGTAAGGGCAAAGAGTAGTTTAACCGGTCAAAAACTGACCGTTTTGCCTTAGAGCAGCAGTAGTTAACTACAACTTTATGACTATTACAACAGTGCTTCCTAGGAGACGTAATAAACATATTAAAAGATCCCCTGTCCTTGCGCTTCTGGATCAAGAAATCACACAAATCAGGGGGATTAACAGGAGGAGAAGAAGAAGGCTTATTTTGCCTTTTTACATCAGTTGGGGTACGGAGATTGGGAATCATAACTCTCTCCTTGCCATAAGAATACAGCAGTTCAGCCATATGAGTAGCGTACGATCCGTCATCCGTCTGAGGAGCGTATGTTTCCGTGAACAGGGTCTTCTTTACGCTGAGGGGCTTGTCCTGGCATAATTTGGAGCTTTGCACAGGTTGGCATAAAACTGAGGAAGTCCTCAATTGGCCGTCAGCATTCCGCATAATCTGAAGAGCGGGCAAATTCTTTTCTTGATGGCGTAAAAGCCGAGAGGTCGAGAAATTCGCTACTTGTTTTCCCTTGCGGTGACTGCAGGGACCATCTGCCTCCTTATAGGCGGGAGATATATTTTTACGCGCGGGGCACAGGGTCGACTTCTGGATTGGCACTGAGGCACTGCCAGAAGCTTTGTCTGCCACGTCACAGACGGGAGACAAGATTTTACGCACAGAGCGCGGAGTAGACTTCTGGGTTGGCACTAAGGCATTGCCAGAAGCTTTGTCTGCCACGTTACTGACGGGAGACAGAGTTTTACGCGCAAGGCGCGGGGTAGACTTCTGGATTGGCACTAAGGAATTGCTAGTAGCTTTGTCTGCCACGTCACAGACGGAAGATAAAGTTTTATGCGCGGGGCGCACAAGTTGCGATGTTACAACCTTGTTAGTCGAAGAAAGAGAGCCTGCAGGAAGAGTAGAGGATGTCCGGGGCATCCATACTTTACGCAGCTTCCTGTTGTCCTGGACAGAGAGGGAACGAGAGCCACCCCCTGCACGAAGCATGTCTTCATAAGCAGATTGGTCAAATTGGACGACCAGAGTCTTCTTCGTTGATCCGACGGATACAACATCGTGTTGAGCAATGGATTTCTCGTCAGATGAGAAAGTAGTCTCCAGCAGAGTCGCTATCTTGTGTTTGATAATAAACGAAAGAAATTGAAACTAGGTTTATACGAAACCCTTTCTTTGTTTACAAACAAGAAAAAGAAGTACAATTAATCCTATACGAGGATGTTAAGTACAAAAATTTGATTCTGGGGAAATATTGCTATAGGAGTCTGATCTGCGGGTCGATCACTTTATCCCTTGGACCACACGATGACGAAGAAGTGCTGTAGAAGACGAAGAAGAAGCTTCAAAGACTACAGAAAAGGTTGAACTCTCGTTGCTAAAGCTCTCTATATGTGCTCTCTTGACCTTGACCTCTGTCTGTAGCTCCTCAATTCTCTCCACCTTGGACCTCGATTCCACCCTTTCTCCACCCTTTGACCTCCGTGGCCGGAGGTCTCCATTTATAGGGTTTGGTCACAGTCGGCGTAGAAACCGAACAATGGAGAAAGCTGCACCATTTACGCGGCGGTTATAATAACTGCTACCCACATATGAATGATCTCCTGAATCTGCGTATGACGCGTGTTCCATTATGAGGTAACACGTATAATCGCTCATTAAAGATCATGGCATGCAAGCCACGTAGATAACTGCCCCTCGCGTAGAGAAGGTTGGCATAAAAGCCAAATAACTGTCACTTTGGCGTAAAAGCCAAATAGTTATCTTGTTGGCGTAGAAGCCAAGTAGGCATAAAGACCAAGTAGCTATTTTGTTGGCGTAGAAGCCAAATAGCAGTCTTATTGGCGTAGAAGACAAGTAGCGATTTTGTTGGCGTAGAAGCCAAATTCTGCGTAAAGCTTGATGTTGTATGGATAGGTAACCAGCGTAAAGATAGCCAATTATTCTTCTTTGACTGAGGTCTTGAGCGTATTCTGGACCAAATAGCCTTATCACGCATCTTTGCAAATATAGCCTGAGTTGGCGTATTTCGAGGAGATAGCATACAGCGTACACCTATAGTTAAAAATAGCTAGGTTGGCGTATTTCGAGGAGATAGCACATGGCGTACTCCTATAGCCGAAAATATCCTGTTTTGGCGTAATATGCAGGGATGGTGCTGTGAGCGTATTAGCCCTAATTATAGCTCTCCCAGTCATTAAAAGTAGAACCAAATCTCGTGCATTAAATGCAGAGATCTGCCCCCATCTCGCGCATTAACTGCAGAGACGTGCCTCGAGTTCTGTACGAAAACAGCTTTTGACGTGACATCTGGTTTTGTCTTATCCTGAGCGTAAAAGCTTATCTCAGCCTGTGTAAAATAGGCAGCGTATTCCTTGAATGCGTAAACGACATCTTATGTTAAGGATTATGTCACTAAACGACAGTCTGGGGCTCTGTGCAGAATCATCATTACAGCCGTCCTCTCGATCGTTGGGCAGTACTTTTTGTCAGGAGTCAGGTTCACTGCTTCGTCTGACAGGTTCATTCGAGAAATACAAAGAGTTCCTCGTACAACTTTCTGCTGCATTAAAGCAGACAGGTTTTTACGCCGATGTGGCAATGTAACAATCTTTTTACGCCGAAGCAGTCTGGAAGTACTACTTTACGTGGGTTGTTATGGAGCTCTGTTTTACGCTGAACAGCGTTGAAGCTCTATTGTACGCCAATTGCTCTAAAGTCATGTTTTACGCCACCCAGTGCTGGAGCTCTATTTTACGCTGGCTTCCTGCATATTGAGGGTTTTACGCGTATAATTCCCCAGCGTATTTTTTATGCTTCTACACTCGCCCGCTCGACAAATCCAAACACGTAATATAGGTTTCGTGCACCAACTATTTTGTGGTCTTTCTAGTTGCCTTATGATCAATTTATTGGCAATATTGAATAGCCTAACTCGTGTGGCAGTGCGCCGTACGATATAAGAGAAAATACGGCATGACTTACCAACTTACCATTTTACCTTCCCTGTCCAAGGAAAACATTGTTAATTCAAGCACGAGCACGTATAAACATTCAGGGGCAATATCATATGCAAATACAAGTGTTTGGATGCGAAATTCATGTTTCGGGTGCACAATTATTCTCGATGCGATACAATGACTCGTACGCGGATAGCCGCTAAGCGGGGATGACTTGTTTATCTACTTCATTTCACAAACAAGCATACAAAGGTTAAATATACGTGGCGATCACTGGCGTATGCCATAATGGACGATATAGTTTTTGATGAGAATGGTATGCAACGGAAGTACAAGAGGTGCTGCAGGCTATTCCGTCAAGAACAAGAGACTAAACAATAGGCCTCGCCCGGACCGGATCGGTGCCAGTGCCCCAACAACCGTCCGCAAGACCGTGACCTTGTGCACAAGTTGTCCGTGATCAAACGGACGTCTAGGTTAAGTTATCCATTCAAGTCATTGAGGCAACAATAGTACAAGACAAGAGGCATTGCCTGATTCAATTTGCAAAGCCTTTTTGAACAATATTTGTATAACAAGATGTGTTCTATGCTTAGCATAAGATGTATGGAACAAACTAGCATGGAATCAGATAACAGTTCACCAGTTGACTATTTGACAAGAAAGGCAGTGCATATCCATTATCGCACTACTCGAGGCATAGCGGGGTCTTGTTGAATAAGGCAAAGGTAGCATGCGAGGGTCTGTATATAAGCAACGTTTTAATTCCATGTTCTAACACAAGCAATACAAGTTGAGATTATTCCCTTAACTAGGTGCGTTGTATTCTTATTAGCATGCATGGGTGATTCACCTAGCGACTAGTATGTATCGTTCCATATTTTAAGTGTGCTGGCTAAGCAAAGACAAGTTCACCGTAGCCACCCACCTTAGTGATGATTCGCCTCGGTTGAGCGAAACGTCAAGCGAGCCTCTGAAAGCCTAAGCCGAACTCCTGTAGGGACAAGTCTGGATATCCTTTGCCTCAAACGAGTATTCTCGCCTGAGCAAAGTGGGCCGGGACATTGCACTTTTGCCGTTTGAATCGGTAGTCCGCTTGAGCAGAACGGGATGTTACATCATACCCAACTCAGAAAAAGTCTCGTCCTCGAGACTTACTGTGGACAAGCCATACTAACGCATTATGGAATCTATCCCAAGCATATCAATTGGTACTACTAGATCCAATTGAACATAATCTCCTATTCAGTTCTTACGTTGAGTCGTGTGTATGTTGAGTCAGTCTTATTTGCGTCTTAGCGCGGGACATATTGCTTAACGCAGAGTACATTTCAATCAATCTTGATTAATGATCTAAGGATGAGTCAAACTTACACAAGTCGTTATACTTGTTCAGGTGGATATTCACTTGCACTAGCATCGAGATCGACATATCGCTAGTCCGGATCGTGCACATATTCGAAGTGCACCTCTAGCATGAGCACGCCAACCAACTTAGCGATAGCGAAGTCTTAGCACTCGAGTTTCATATTTTCTTGAGTCTTGGATCATGCACACGTTCAAGGCATCCCTCAAACATATGCATCCAACCAAACTTAGAGATAGTGAAATCGGACAAGCTACTAGCGATAATTTCAAGGGTTTGCACAGGTCGACACAAAGGCCCTTTGCTTCATAATTTCATATAAGCAATCATATCATTCTAATGCGCTTTTTGAAAGTATTTAGACTCATTGTTGGAATATTCCGTTTGGGACATTGAGAGAGAGCGTGCATATAACCCACGAACGAGCTTTCGAAACTGAGATAATCAAAATGAATTCCAAAGGCGTATAAGCCAGGCTCTGATACCAATATGTCACGCGCCGATCTCCCACGAGCTAAATCGGCTGTCCCCGCTAGACGAGAATCACCGCGCCAGCGCTCCCGGGGAACGATCGCTTTGACCCATCTGAGCGTGATGCCGCACGAGCGTGAGCCACGCCCGTGCAAGGTCGTGGTTCATTGGCTGGCGGTAAGAGTTCTAAGTCACAAAGTTGCACAGATTTGTACGAGTGCAGCGGAATCATAAACGCATAGGCAATTTGGTAATAAGTTCACTGAGTCGACAATAAATGAAGCATTGAATAACACAAGTAGAAGTAAAGCAACTCTTTTATTGATATAAATATGTGTTACAGGCGGCGCATAGCCGGGATTACAAGTCGCTCAAGCCTCTCTCTCTAAAACAATAAAAGCGTGCCAAGTGGCTACAATTATGGAATGATTGTACAGACGATGTTCGGGCGATGTTCTAACATTATGTCTTGTATATGTGCTTCTATTCCGGACGCAATGTTCCAATTCTTCAGAGTGAACTCCTGGCCTTAGCACGTGCGAAGGAGGCATCCGCACTAAACGAGGTTCTCCCGGACCCTGCAAACTATCTGGTGGATTATCAGTACATTGAATGCACTGGTGGTGAGGCTACTCGCCCGCTCGACAAATCCAAACACGTAATATAGGTTTCGTGCACCAACTATTTTGTGGTCTTTCTAGTTGACTTAGGATCAATTTCATGACAATATTGAATAGCCTAACTCGTGTGGCAGTGCACCGTGTGATATAAAAGAAAATACGACGGGACTTACCAACTTACCATTTTACCTTCCCTGTCCAAGGAAAACATTGTTAATTCAAGCACGAGCACGTATAAACATTCAGGGGCATATCATATGCAAATACAAGTGTTTGGATGCGAGATTCATGTTTCGGGTGCCCGATTATTCTCGATGCGATACAATGACTCGCACGTGGATAGCCGCTAAGCGAGGATGACTCGTTTATCTACTTCATTTTACAAGCAAGCATACAAAGGTTAAATATACATGGCGATCAATGGCGTATGCCATAATGGACGATATAGTCTTTGACGAGAATGGTATGCAATGGAAGTATAAGAGGCGCTGCAGGCCATTCCGTCAAGAACAAGAGACTGAACAATAGGCCTCGCCCGAGACCGTGACCTTGTGCACAAGTTGTCCGTGATAAACGGTCGTCTAGGTTAAGTTATCCATTCAAGTCATTGAGGCAACAATAGTACAAGACAAGGCATTGCCTGATTCAATTTGCAAAGCCTTTCTGAACAATATTTGTATAACAAGATGTGTTCCATGCTTAGCACAAAATGTATAGAACAAACTAGCATGGAATCAGATAACGGTTCACCAGTTGACTATTTGACAGGCAAGGCAGTGCATATCCATTATCGCACTACTCGAGGCATAGCAGGGTCTTGTTGCATAAGGCAAAGGTAGCATGCGAGGGTTTGTATATAAATAAAGTTTCAATTCCATGTTCTAACACAAGCATTACAAGTTGGGATTATTCCCTTAGCTAGGTGCATTGTATTCTTATTAGCATGCATGGGTGATTCACCTAGCGACTAGCATGTATCGTTCCATATTTTAAGTGTGCTGGCTAAGCAAAGACAATTTCACCGTAGCCACCCACCTTAGCGATGATTCGCCTCGGTTGAGCGATACGTCAAGCGAGCCTATGAAAGCCTAAGTCGAACTCCTGTAGGGACAAGTCTGGATATCCTTTGCCTCAAACGATTATTCTCGCATGAGAAAAGCGGGTCGGGACATTGCACTTTTGTCGTTTGAATCGGCAGTCCGCTTGAGCAGAACGGGGTGTTACAGAAGCAACCCTACAACCCAGCATTTCTGTCTCTGAAAGAAGGTCCAGAGCATACTTTCGCTGAAAAAGTACTATACCCTTTCGTAACATTGCAATTTTAATTCCGAGAAAGTATTTCAACTGTCCCAAATCCTTAACTTCAAATTCATCTCCAAGCATTTTCTTCGGCCATAGGATCTCTTCAGTATCGTTTTCAGAAATTACAATATCATCAACATAGACCGCAAAAACAGTGATACGAGTCTTGGAGTGCCTGTAAAATATAGTATGATCTCCATTGCACTGCCTATATCCCATACCACAGACTGCAAGCCTGAATCTATCAAACTATGCTCTCGGAGACTACTTTAGCCCATACAAAGAATTCTTTAATTTGTATACCTTTTTCATTGCTTGTGAATTAGCAAAGCCTGGTGGAATCTCCATATATACCTCCTCCTGGAGATCCCCGTGCAAAAAGACGTTCTTGACATCTAGCTGATGTAGTTGCCAATTAAAGTTTGCAGCACATGACACCAACACTCGCACAATGCTCATCTTTGCGACTGGAGGAAATATCTCGTCATAGTCGATACCATAAGTTTGGCTATAGACTTTAGCAACCAATTTGGCCTTGTAACTGTCAATCTTGCCCTCTGGAGTCTTCTTAATAGTATAAACCTATTTACATCCAACAACACGCTTTCCAGCTGGCAGTGGTACCAGCTTCCATGTGTCGTTCTTCTTCAAGGCCTGAAGTTTCTCCTGCATAGCACTCAACCACCTAGGATCTTGCTTAGCTACCTGTCAGTTGTTAGGTACAATCACTGAATCTAATGATGCAAGGAAGGATTTATATGCAGATGGGGTGGATGCATGAAATGTAATATGCAATGTCAGTATTCCAACTGCCAAACTTAGTTGGAGGTTTTTCAACATTGATTCTAGAAGTTCTATGAAGCAAGACAGGAGGATTAGAAGTATCAGGGAGGAATTGTTACTAGGTGACACAGATGGAAGGGCCGAAGAAAGTCCTGGAGGAGAGGGACTTGTGACATCAACATTTGTGGGTACTAGCATAGGGACATCAGGAGGAAGCTCCTGCTGCTCCTGTTGTTGTTGCTCATGCTGCTCCTGCTGTTGCTCCTCATGCTTCCTATATACTCTCAGCTCCCCCTAACTGTTGGCTCTCCTTGAGACACCATCACTCCTCGGTGACTCAAAAGGACATGGAATCATACCAACCACGATGCCACTCTCATTCTTCCCCTCTCTACTAGCATCAGTAGAGCCATCCTCGAACAAGAAACTTAACTCTATCTTCTTCCCATAAATTGGTTCAAACTCCCGGAAGGTCACGTCCATACTGACAAACAACGTTCTTTCAGTGGGATACCAATATTTGTATCCTTTTTGACTTGGTGAGTAGCCCACAAAGATACATTTAACTGCTTGCGGATCCATCTTGCTTACCATCATTCTATGATCTTATACAAAATATGTACATCCAAACACTCTGGAAGGAACAATAAAAATATTAGAGCCCAAGAGCATCTCACATAGTGTCTTCATCCATAATACTCTTGACGGCATCCTGTTGATTAGATAAGCTGCTGTCATAACAGCCTCACTTTTCAAGAATTTTGGCACATTCATTGTCAGCATCAAAGAACGTCCCACTTCTAGTAGATGCCAGTTCTTGCGTTCAGCCACCTTATTCTGAGCATGTGTGTCTGGGTAAGTGGTTTGATAAAGAATTTCCTGTCTAGAGATAAAATTAGCAAACTCCATGTTGGTATACTCGGTCCCATTATCTGTTCGAAGAATCTTGGGTCTTCACATATGTCGAGAAGTCTTGAAAACATTTGTACACCTCAGATTTTTGCTTTATCATGTAGATTCAGGTCGTACGTGAGTAGCAATCAATGAAGGCAACAAATCATCTAAATCCACTGATAGAATTAGTAGGACACGGTCCCCAAACATCAGAATGAACAAGTGCAAATGGCTCAAAACTTTGAAGATAAACCATTTTATAAGTAGAACGTGTATGCTTTCCAAGTTCACAAGCATTACAAAATAACCTTTTTTTGTCTACTTTATTTATTATCTCATGTTCTAACTTATTCAAACTAACAAGAGATAAATGTCCCAATCTATAGTGTTGGAGCATTGCTTTTGTCTCTGGACCTCCACTAGTAATAGCAGCAAGCATTGCAGCCTTCCGGTCCAGGTACCAAAGACTATCACGTCTGATACCAGTCCCAAGCCTCTTTTCCGCAGCCTTCTCCTGGAAAGAACACATATCCCGATCAAAAAGAACAGTACAATTCAATTGATCAATGAGAGAGCTAACAGAAAGTAAGTTGATCGGAAACAAGGAACATGCAATACAGATGACAGGGTAACATGTAACACCCCATTCCGCTCTAGCGGACTGCCGACTCAAACGGCAAAAGTGCAGCTGTCCCGACCCATTTTGCCTCAAAAAGAGAAGCAAAGGATATCCAGATTTGTCCCTACATGAATTTAGCTTAGGCTTTCAGAGGCTCGCTTGACGTATCGCTCTACTGAGGCGAATCATCGCTAAGGTGGGTGGCTACGGTGAACTTGTCTTTGCTTAGCCAGCACACAAAAAATCTGGAATGATACATGCTAGTCGCTAGGTGAATCACCCCTGTATGCTAATAAATCCAACGCACCTAGCTAAGGGAATAATCCCAACTTGTACTGCTTGCTAGAACATGGAAATTGAAATACTGCTTATATTCAGACCCTCGCATGCCAAGTCCCCTAACGATCTAACTCTCGGCTTACCTTCGGGTCCGAGCAAACGTGTCTGCTTATGTTCCTTAGAAACGCATGCTTGTCTGCTTGAATGTTGCCTTGTTTTCATCCAAACCTCGGAAGACTACTAAGTAGTCGTTCTGTGCATGATTGATCCTGCAAGTATCCGTGTTCAAATGTCCTCGTGTATCTTACGTACTCGTGTTGCCTGCTTGGTGAAACAGATCACGTACTCGTGTTGCCTGCTTGGCCAAATAAATCACGTACTCGTGTTGCCTGCTTGGTGAAGAATGAAATTGGATTGACCCTGACTTGCATGTCGGGGACAACTCGGAAACGCGGTATAGTTCCACGGACGGTTCTGGGACACTGGGGCCGATCCGATCCGGATGGAACTCATCGTTCAGTCTCACGTTCTTGGACGGAATAGTTTGTAGCACTTACGTTCTTGGCTGTATTCCATCCTCGTCATAGAATGAATGCACGTATAGTCTCACGTTTGGGAAAGAACTCATGCAGCCTTCATGTACGAGCTGGGTGGTGTCTCCGGTAACGTTGCACCACCTTCGCAGATTAAGGCTGATAGTTCTTGTCCTAGGATGGAGTGGTTTATAATGCTCACGTTCCTTGGTTGCATTCCATCCTTGTCATTGACTAGATTGGTCCATAATGGCTATGCCAGCGACTCATGTTCATATAGATAACTCATCCTCGCTTAGCGGCTATCCGCGTGCGAGTCTCTGCATCGCATCAATGAACAACTGAACACCTGAACGATCTTGAAATAATAGTACTCGTATTTGCATATGCCATGCCTCCTGAATGTTTAATCTTGCCCGTGCTTGAATTAATAATGTTTGCCTTGGACAGGGAAGGCCAAAGGGTAAGTCTCGCTGTGTTTCCTCTCATGTTGCACGGCGCACTGCCACACGGATTAGGCTATTCAATATTTGCATGAAACTGATTCTAAGGCAACTAGAAAGACAACTTAATAGTTGGTGCACGGAACTTATATTACGTGTTTGGATTTGTCGAGCGGGCGAGTAGCTTCCCCACCAGTGCATTCAATGTACTGATAATCCACCAGTTTGTATGCAGGGTACGGGAGAACCTCGTTCGGTACGGATGCCTCCATCGTGCGTGCTAAGGCATGGAGATCACTCCGAAGCATCGCTGCGTCCGGAACTGAAGCACATATACAAGACATAATATTGTGAACATCGCCTGATCATCGCCTGTACAATCATTCCACAATTGTAGCCACTTGGCACGCTTTTACTGTTTCAGAGAGAGAGGCTTGAGCGACTTGTAATCTCGGCTATACGCCGCATGTAACACTTGTTATTATCAATAAAGAGCTTGCTTTACTTCAACTTGTGTTATTCAATGCTTCCGCTATATTGTCGACTCAGTGAACCTGTTATCAAATCGCTATACGTTTATGACTCCGCTACACTCGGACAATCTGTGCGACTCTGTGGCTTAGAACTCTTACCGCCAGCCAATGAACTCGGCCTTGCACGGGCGTGGCTCACGCTCGTGCGGCATCACGCCCGGATGGGTCAAAGCGATCGTTCCGTGGGAGCGCTGGCGCGGTAATTCTCGCCTAGCGGGAACGACCGAAATAGCCTGCGGGAGATCGGGGCATGACATGTTGGTATCAGAGCCTGGCTTCTACGCCTTTGGACTTTATTTCGATATCTCAGTTTCGAAAGCTCGTTCGTGGGTTATGTACACGCTCTCTCTCAATGCCTCGATGGGATGTTCCAACAATAAGTCTAAATACTTTCAAAATGCGATTTGAATGATATGATTGCTTGCGTATTGTTGTGATGCGAGTGGCCTTTGTGCCAACCTGTGCGAACCCTTGAGAGTATCGCAGTAGCTTGTCCGATTTTACTATCCCTAAGTTTGGTTGAATGCATCTATTCGAGGGACGCCTTGAACTAGTGCACCATCCAAGACTTAAGAAAAGGTGAAACTCGAGTGCTAAGACTTCGCTATCACTAAGCTGGTTGACGTGTTCACGCTAGAAGTGCACTTCGAAAGTACGCACGATCCAGACTAAGCGATATGCCGATGTCGACGCTTGTGCAAGTGAATATCCAAATGAAACAAGTACAACGACTTGTATAGGTTTGCCTCAGCCTTGTATCGTTAAATCAAAATTGATTGAAACGTACTGCTTGTCCTTAGTAAGTCTCGAGGATGAGACTTTTTCTAAGTTGGGTAAGATGTAACACCCCGTTCCGCTCTAGCGGACTGCCGACTCAAACGAAAAAAGTACAGCTGTCCCGACCCGCTTTGCCTCAAAAAAAGAAGCAAAGGATATCCAGACTTGTCCCTACAAGAATTTAGCTTAGGCTTTCAGAGGCTCGCTTGACGTATCGCTCTACCGAGGCGAATCATCGCTAAGGTGGGTGGCTACGGTGAACTTGTCTTTGCTTAGCCAGCACACATAAAATCTGGAATGATACATGCTAGTCGCGGGGTGAATCACCCCTGCATGCTAATAAATCCAACGCACCTAGCTAAGGGAATAATCCTAACTTGTACTGCTTGCTAGAACATGGAAATTGAAATACTGCTTTTATTCAGACCCTCGCATGCCAAGTCCCCTAACGATCTAACTCTCGACTTACCTTCGGGTCCGAGCAAACGTGTCTGCTTATGTTCCTTAGAAACGCATGCTTGTCTGCTTGAATGTTGCCTTGTTTTCATCCAAACCTCGGAAGACTACTAAGTAGTCGTTTCGTACATGATTGATCCTTCAAGTATCCGTGTTCAAATGTCCTCGTGTATCTCATGTACTCGTGTTGCCTGCTTGGTGAAATAGATCACGTACTCGTGTTGCCTGCTTGGCCAAATAAATCACGTACTCGTGTTGCCTGCTTGGCGAAGAATAAAATTGGATTGACCCTGACTTGCATGTCGCGGACAACTCGGAAACGAGGTATAGTTCCACGGACTGTTCTGGAGCACTGGGGCCGATCCGATCCAGATGTAACTCATCGTTCAGTCTCACGTTCTTGGACGGGATAGTTTGTAGCACTCACGTTCTTGGCTGCATTCCATCCTCGTCATAGACTGAATGCACGTATAGTCTCATGTTTGGGAAAGAACTCATGCAGCCTTCATGTACGAGCTGGGTGGTGTCTACGGTAACGTTGCACCACCTTCGCAGATTAAGGCTGATAGTTCTTGTCCTAGGACGGGGTGGTTTGTAATGCTCATGTTCCTTGGTTGCATTCCATCCTTGTCATTGACTAGATTGGTCCATAATGGCTATGCCAGCGACTCATGTTCATATAGATAAGTCATCCTCGCTTAGCGGCTATCCGCGTGCGAGTTACTATATCGCATCAATGAACAACTGAACACCTGAACGATCTTGAAATAACAGTACTCGTGTTTGCATATGCCATGCCTCCTGAATGTTTATACTTGCCCGTGCTTGAAGTAATAATGTTTGCCTTGGACAGGGAAGGCCAAAGGGTAAGTCTCGCCGTGTTTTCTCTCATGTTGCACGACGTACTGCCACACGGATTAGGCTATTCAATATTTGCATGAAACTGATTCTAAGGCAACTAGAAAGACAACTTAATAGTTGGTGCACGGAACTTATATTACGTGTTTGGATTTGTTGAGCGGGCGAGTAGCTTCCCCACCAGTGCATTCAATATACTGATAATCCACCAGTTTGTATACAGGGTACGGGAGAACCTCGTTCGGTGTAGATGCCTCCATCGTGCGTTCTAAGGCATGGAGATCACTCTCAAGCATCGCTGCGTCCGGAACTGAAGCACATATACAAGACATAATATTATGAACATCGCCTGATCATCGCCTGTACAATCATTCCACAATTGTAGCCACTTGGCACGCTTTTACTGTTTCAGAGAGAGAGGCTTGAGCGACTTGTAATCTCGGCTATACGCCGCATGTAACACTTGTTATTAACAATAAAGAGCTTGCTTTACTTCAACTTGTGTTATTCAATGCTTTCGCTATTTTGTCGACTCAGTGAACCTGTTATCAAATCGCTATGCGTTTATGACTCTGCTACACTCGGATAATCTGTGCGACTCTGTGGCTTAGAACTCTTACCGCCAGCCAATGAACCCGACCTTGCACGGGCGTGGCTCACGCTCGTGCGGCATCACGTCCGGATGGGTCAAAGCGATCGTTCCGCGGGAGCGCTGGCGCGGTGATTCTCGCCTAGCAGGAATGGCCGAAATAACCTGCGGGAGATCGGGGCGTGACATAACAGATGAAGTACAATAGACCGAGCCAGTACCCCTGATGGGTTGGAATGTCCCATCAGCAGTCTGAACTATCTCGGGATGCATATCCTTGCTCGGATAATATAATACAAACTCACTAGATGCACCTGCGATAAGCCTAGATGCACCTGAGTCTTTGATCCAACCAGTATAAGATTTAGTGGATGTAAGTTCCTGAACCGGAATACCTTTGCCCATATGAGAAGCGTAACCAGTGAAATTATCAAGGTATGTAGTGTTATCCAGATTCTGAGTGGCCAGTTCCTTGCCTTTAGAACTCTCAACCTGAAGTTTGAACTGACGTAGTTCCTCCAGTTCTATCATCTCAGCTCCAGTCATTTCGGTAGTGGTCTCCTCCGTCACAGCTAGGTGAGCAACTCCCCGGCCTCGGTGTCCCCTGCCTCCTTGACTTGCACATCCACCTGTCTGTCCTTTGCCTCCTCGGCCACGACCAGAATTGCAGGGTTGAGGGCAGTTGTAGCTGAGATGCCCATTCTTTCCGTAATTGTAGCACTCCATGTCATCGCTGCTGGGAGCACCAGGAACCACCAATGCAGAACGGACAACTGGTGATGTCTCGCCTTTCATCACCCTTTTGTCGGATCTTCTCGTACTGTTTTCCAAGGAGAATATCTGCCGAATTTTGCAATGATTGCGGATCATAGTAGTCCAAGTCCGCCCATAAGCGATGTAGCTCCGCTGCATACTGAAGTACTGTCTTCCCCCTGTGTGGTAGCATCAATCTTCTCATCAACTTCCATCATCATCATGGCACTCCCAGCTCCAGAGTACATCCCATCCAATGTCGTCCAGACATCAACTGCATTGCAGATCGACTTCACCATCCCAGATATAGATTGAGACACATAAGTCAGCAGCCCAAAAACCACCAGAGAATTAAGGTGACTTAATGTGCTCCATTCAACACTCGTCTTATCCTTTGGCTTAGTGCACTCTCCCTTCACATTTTTTTCAAGCCTCTTGGTCCGAAGGTTCAGTAGCGTCCTCCTAGACCAACTCAGATAGTTTCTCGTCCCCTCAAGTTTGATGTCATTGGGCAGCAACTCTATCTTTTTTATCACCTGCAACGGTTCTGGTGCGGGCACGACTGCCCTACTGGATGATGTCTCCTCTATTGGCCTAAAACACCCTTGCCACCCCTTCCTGTATCTCTTTTTAACTCCTGACTAGTCACAGGTGTTCTCATCTCCACAGTTGCACACAGGGACGAGGTCAAACGCAACTCAAACACGTATCGTGCGCCTAGATGCGATCACGACTTTCTCCATCTATCTGTACACCCCCAAACTCATGCGGCATGAGAAATGTACGATGGATAGAACTTGCCGGAACAAGGACTAGAAACAGATATTTGTGCAAAACTTTCCAGGAAGTATGCTCTTTAATCTCAGAACCTACGTTGAGATCAAAATCAGAGGATCACACAAAAGTTCCTCTCTTATTATCCACGATCCAACGACGGATTTGACGCCACCCGCAGGAAAACCCGCAGGGAACGTCAACGACACTCGAGGGTGGGGTGGGGTAGGGGGCTTCCACACACAGAGGAAGACGGGAGGGGAGGGGGGCGTCCACCAGGGTAGAGGAAGGCTTGGGGGGGGGGGGGGGGGATCGGGTGAGAGACAGGGGGAAAGGGGATTCTCGTTATTTTTTGGAAAAATGATTCAGAACTTTGGTTCTGATACCATGTAGAGAGAAAATAATTGATTGATTTACTTCCAAGGGACGAGGTACATATATATAGGAGGAGGCTAGCCTCCTTATTTTCTATCCGATGTGGGACTAAATAAGTCCCCCCTAACTCAACAATTTTGTTTATCAGTTGATACTCTTACTGAAGTTGTTTTGGCTTATTGTATTCTGCATAATTACCTTATGGGTATAAATCCAGATGAAAGCTTGATTAATGAAGTTGAAGGGTTGATAAACAATGATATAAAAACGGAAGAGGGTTCTAACACTAATAGGGCATTTGGTGTCCTTAAAAAAAGATTCCAAATCATCTAAACCGGAGTAGAATCTCATTTATTAGTTGATCTCTCACTGAAGTTGTTTTGGCTTGTTGTATTCTACATAATTACCTTGTGGTTTAAAGCTTGATTAATGAAGTTGAAGGGTTGATGAACAAAGATATAGAAACGAAAGAGGGTTCTAACACTAATAGGAATCCATATGTTGATGCAAGGCAGGGGACAATTATTAGGGATAACATAGCTGCTAGAATGTGGGAGGATTATTGTCTTTAAGAAATTGTAATGCCCTAGTGTAATTTGGCTTCTAAGTTTCTACTGTGCTTTAGATTTCTTTTCAGATTTTCCGTGGTTATGGCCAAGAGTATACGTTATACAGCCTAGAAAAGTAAACAAGAAAGTAGTAAAATAATGGGATATATGTAGATAAACTATTGGAAACTAAAAGTGCCCATACTGGACTGCAGCAAGACTAAGTTCCGCTGTTCATTATAGGCGTGATAGCTAAACTATTTGTAACTCAATATATAACTTGATCATAGAAAAATGAGATGCTATTATCTCAGTGTGAGCGTATTTTGTTGAAGCTAACTGTAGCCACAACAAGAATTGAAATTTCGTACATAATTTTTGTTCGTAGACTCAAGTTTGAGTTGCAATTACAGTTCTTGTTGTTCTGAATAAATACATTGTGTTGTCCTTTAGTTTTTAAAGAATGTGATAGTTTTGAAATGTCCTATTGTATTTTTACTTTTAAGTTTCTACTGTACTTTAAATTTTTTATGGCCATCATCAATGTAACCTTCGGTGACTCTACTATACCTCTCAAGAATGAGAACTCCTCTCCACCAGCAGGGACTTCATTTAGAGATTATCCTGGCGGTAGAGCAACATGAGCTTCAGACCTTCGATGCGGTGATGCGGGCAGCTAGGAGGTTTGAGTATACCTGGCAGAGGATCACAGATCGAGTTGGGGACCAGAAGAGGTCCCACGTTTCAGGAGGATCATTTTTCCAGTCATCAGCACCGGCTCCAGCAGTTCGAGCTTTGAAGATTAGATCCTCGAGGAGGACAACATCGTCTCAACAGTCTTCCCAGAAGCATCCTCAGCAGAGGAAGTCATCCTCTTCTTCTTCCCGTAGTTGTTTCCATTGCGGGAAACCTGGTGTCACGTCCCAGTCCCAAAAATACGTAGGACTAGGACACATAAGCATGCCAGCCGCATGGATATGACAACTCCAATATGTGGAAACCATAACCCATACGTACGCTGTAATATGAATATCAATCCACAAGTGGTAAAAACATATGTCACAAGTCACATGGTACAATCTAAATCTCATCCACGAAAATTAATATAAATAAATAACCAGTATCTAAGAAACTAGATCTCAATAAGAAGTATCTAAGGATGATAGTTGGGTGGAGACAAATCCACTACCAACTCGAATATAAGGGCAAATACAATATAAGGACAACACAATAAACACCATATAAGATTACCAGCTAACAATCACGGCCTCGAAGAGAAGACATCCTCGAACACATGTAACCATCCGAATCTGCGCTCCTGCGAATACTCAATAACATATACACCTGGAAGGGGCCAGGTCCTCAGAGGGACGTAACAAGATACATAAAACAGATGCCAATAAAGTACTGAAATAAATATCCAATGGGTCGCCTAACCATCTATGTGAATGCAGTTAAGAATAACTTTTTCCACAAGTGAGCTATCTGGCTAAAAACTGGAATTTGGCATAATTCTCTTTTGGAGATCTAAGGGCCTACAAAGGCACGTCGTCTTTCGAACGGCGGAGGCCCGCCTGATAATAATATAATATATAGTGGTCATCACCACCCTATCTCTGGCGGAGAATCCGGGCGCACAGGAGAAAAGTGCAAAGGAGCTCAAATGCGGTACTTGTTGTTCTCCCCACCCCATGCTCTAAGCATGTCACATCCATGACACAATTTGGTTAATTTCCTATTCTTAGTACCCTAGCCCAATCTTGCAACCAAACAAGGACAAGGATGGGACCACCGTACTACAATAAGCTATGTCCATAGACCTCTAATAACTGCTAAGTCTACTAGCATGCGTTAGGTTCTAACAGCAGTTATTCCTAACGCAAGACCCACACGTACAGGAGGCCAAACCCTGCACGCCAGCCCATGATCTATATAAGACTCACAACTCGTGTAACAACTGTGTCACGGCCAATGAACCTAAAGATGCTACATGATAATGGGGTAGTCTCATAAACAGGGTCAATGCAAATACATAAATAAAAACATACTACGACGACACCGTCGTGCGCATTTTATATAACAGTTAAAATATATGAACTAAAGACAGAAAATAAAGATGCATGCAATATATGGAATATAAATAACAGTACAATGGCAAGGTATACTTGCCTGGCAAGGAAGCTGCAATGTACCAATAACCTGCTCCAGAAGTCACGCAGAACAAATCCAATATCCTATGTACACATAAATATAATACAATAAAATTATTAGTCATTACACAACCACATTTATACTGGACTCAGGGGGTATACTAGGGGTGACACTAGTTATCTAACATGGTCAATTATGCGTTAGATTACGTAGGTCACATCTTCAAGTGTTGTACACAATCAGACAGTCAGCTGACAGGTGTCTAAGCCAGTGCGTTAATGTACGCAAGGCAGGCAATGCACAAGTTCCTAGGGTCAATATGGTCAAGGTAAGTACGGGACAGTTCACGGTGTCCTAGGGTTATACAGTCTAAATATATATAGTCATAATTATAAATTAGCATTTAATTACATATACCCATATGATTATATAATATATAACTAGTACTTTATTTACATAACTATTGGAATACATATACATATTAAATATGTACATAAATATATACCAATTAATAATATGCTAATGATTAACTTAATATACATATACTAGATTGAATAATGTCTGCATACGCGTATGTGTACGTGCACGAACGCAAGTTGGGTTCTCCGACTCAGGGTCTGATGTAAACTAACTGTGGTGACTAAATACTAATGTCCTACTGGAACACACAAACACACATAACAAGAAGAATACGGGAGATGTTCATACCTCGGAGTACGTACACGGATACGACGGTGAGGTTGGCGATGATGATGACGATGGTGACAACTATAACGACGATGATGGTGAGGACGACAGTGATGATGATGATAATAAATGGTGAGGTGACGATGAGGTGATGATGATGATGATGGGATGATGGTGAGATGACGATGCGGTGATGATGATTATTACGACGATGACGAGATGATGACAACGACGATGATGATGGGATGACGATGAGATGACGATGATGCGATGATGGTGAGATGACGACAACGACGATGATGATGGGATGATGGTGAGATGACGATGATGCGATGATGGTGAGATGACGACAACGACGATGATGATGGGATGATGATGAGATGCCGATGATGCGATGATGATGATAATGGTGATAGAATGATGATGATGAATCGAGGTGATGATGATGGTGGTGGTGAGTGGTGGACTGCCAGAGTTTGGCCAGGAGATCTTCTCCGGTGAGTCATGGTGATGGTGAGGGTGATGTTGTTAATGGAAGAGGGTGATGATGATGACAATGGCCAGGGTGGTGATACCATGATGGTGGTGACTGCTGACTTCGGCCAGCGAGGGGAGGGTGTCCGGCCGGAGGAGGACAAGCACACATAGAGGAGGAAGGTGTTCAGGCCGGGGCTGGGTCGTGCTCCGAAAGGAAGGAGAGGACAGGGAAGAGGAGTCCGGTCAGAAGGAGAAGGAGGCCAGGGTGGTGGTACTGGTGCAGTGGTGGTCGCGTTGGGGTGCTGCTCCGGCCATGGAGAGGCTGAGCAGGGCGGAGGAGGTAGAGGCAGTGGCTGATGTCAGGAGGAGAGGAGGAGGAAGAAGATGGCAATGTGGACTCGGGGTGAGGTCCGGCGAGGCTCCGGAAAGGTTCTGCGAGGTGTATAGTCGACTGAGTAGCAGTCAACGGGGACGATAACTCCGGTGGGGAAACGGAGGAGAGAAGGGTGGACTCGGGGACGCTGGTGGTTCGACTGGGGTGTCGGCCGGTCGGCTCAGGCGAAGGAGGGAAGGAGAAGAGGCGGGCTCTGGTCGAGGGAAAGTTGAGCAGGTGAACGATGGTGGTGGTGTTGGTGTTTGCCGGTGGTCGAGCTCCCCGGGGAAGATCATCGGAGGAAGAGCAGCGGCTTGTGGTGGCTGGGAGCAATGAGGCGGTGGTGGTTGTGCTCTGGGTGAGTCGGGGGCGATGACCCGAGCCTGGGTCATCAAGGGAGGAAGTCGACAGCGGGGTCGGGTCGGTCCGGCGTCGGTGCAACGGCTCCCAAACGGCGCTGGAGGAGAACTGGGAAGTGCAGCGGGGTCTCCGGCGGCCGGGGGCGATGCTGCTGGGTCTGCTCCGGCGGAATAGCTCGCCGACGGAAGGTCGGGGAAGGAGAACAGTAGATGGGGATGTCGGCTGGGTGTTTTTGCATTGGTTTTGGTTTTGGTGAAAAGAATTTTAAGGTATATTTATATGTGGTGAGGTGAACTCTTGAGGTTGACCTTGGGTTTGATGTTTGACCTAGGTTTTAAACTTGGTCAACATTCCTTGGAGTGGGCTTTGGGCTTTTATGGGGATGTTGGGAGGGCTAGGATTTGTATTAATTAAATGCAAGGGTAGATTTAATATACGGGGCGATGTGCGCGCATTACGCATCCCGAAAAATTACAAAAAAATTCACGTGAAGGAAAAAATAGATTTCTTTATGAATTGTCTACTGGTGGGGACACCTTAATGCATTTTTGCATAAAAATCCCCCCCAACAATTGGAAAAATTGTACAAGGACGGAAATTAGATTTAATTAATCAAATATCGCGCATGGTGTTCTGGAATTAATTAGGAGTACCTGGGATTAAATTTAGGCGGGACACAAGTGTCAGGGGCGTAGAGGGTACAGTGTAGAATATTAATAAAATTCGGGTTGCACAAAACGATCAAGGTTGTGTTTCTAATTTAGATTGGAACGCACAAGGGTACTGAGTTGGAATTTATTTAGAATTAAGAAATAACGTCCGTGACGTTTATTGTGCGGCTAAAATATAGCACCAGAGAGCATGATTATAAGTTACACAAGGGTCAGAAAGGTAGGCGGGCACGTCTCGGACAAGGGTATAAAGTTTGTAGAAAGGCATGGGCTAGTGTAGTGCTCCAATTAACGAAGCAACGGTAAGGTGCGCTACACGATAAAATAGTGTACAGTTAAATCAAATGCCGTATTCTAAATTCTAATTGGTTCAAACTAGCCCTAATTTCACTTTCTAAGCAAAGTAGGCCTAATTTTGGGTGAGGGGGTTTACACCTGGACATATTATATTAGAGTGTTGTAGAGCACATGGATTATGCTTGGCATGTGGGGCATCAAACCACCAGATTGGAGCATGCCCCAGGAGGAACCAGACTGGATCATCATCAGCCTATTCAATAGTTCGGCCAACAGCACTGCAGTACAGGGCATTAGCACCAGTAAAATAGCAGCAGGTTCAGAGGCCCTTGCCTCCATAGGCTCAGGTGTTCCAGCAGAGGCCGCAACAATATGCGCAGGACAAGGCGAGGCCTCAAGGTCAACAGTAGAGAGGACCAATACCTGGGGGATAGGGTCGAGAATTCTTGCTATCGATGGCGGAGGACTTTGTAACGCCCCGTTCGTCCCGTTCCCCCTATTCGGAGAGCGCGGCCAAGAAATACTTACGACCGTCCGAACGGGACAGATTGAATCAAGATCCTTTCCTCGTTATGGATTGGTTTCTTCGGAATCAGGTCCCATAATCAATGGATCGTGCCTCAAGGAAGGACTCGGCGGCAGAGTAGAGAGAGGCCTTTCCGTTGTGTTGGTTTTCCTTGCCCGTTTTCGATTGCCGCTTGGTTGCGTACTTGTTGGTTTTAGGACTTGCGTTTTCTTGAACGATTTTGATGGATTTCATTGCTTTCGTTCTTAGGATTTCGCATTTCGTATCGAGCCTTGGAGACCGAAGCAGGAGGTATTGATCATCCGTTGGTGCGTGCAGGTGATCGTGTAGACGACGCGCGAGCGGAGTCTTAGGGATCTCTACTTCTTCTTCCTATACAACCAACGTGTGAGTGGCTCTATTTCGATAAGCACCTTCTTTCCAAGGGCTCCGTTCATAATAAAATTGACTCAGTTGTGCATTCAATCAAACGACACCACTTAAGTAATAAGTTGGATAACAAGATAAGATAAGAAGTAGGCTTGGAACACCCATTGCTTGTCATACAAAACCTTGCATAAATTCATTGATGCATGCATGTTCGTTGGGTGTTGAATGGGTTGGTATTTATTGATAGTTCAAAGTGCTCTTTTATAAGTTCAAGGTGTTCTTCTATAAACTGCTGCATGTTATTTTATATAACTGTTGGTTAATGGTGACAGTACAGTAAAGCAGTTTCGTACATGATGTTCTTTAAATGGCTAGTAAGTAAATCTATGATGTAGAGTTCATAAAAATGGTCATGGGAATTCTTGTGCACAAGGGATCCAGGTTCCTGCGAGCGGTTACCGGGGCACCGGGCCGTTTCGACCCGGGCGGAATCTACTTTCTTAGTCCTGGGAGCGGGGAATTGTAGCGGGGCTAGCTACCCGTGCTGCAAGCGTCGCCGCCAGCCCAGACTAAACCCATGATGGCTCCTAAACAACAAGAAAGATGTTGTGTATATTTAAACTGTGCAGACTAACTATGTCTTCGTGACAGGGAAGGCTATGGTAAGTTGTACAGGTGGTTCAGACGGTACAGGTAAAGTCACCGAACGGTGGCATGTGAAGTTATGTTATTTTGTTCTTGCATATCTGCTAAATGAAATCTGAACTAGGCAAGAATAGAAACCCACCTAAGAACATAAATGTTGCATGTTCATTTAAAACTCATCTAAAGAGCTTGGTAAAGTTGAGCAGCTAGCCTTCACCAGTACTTTTCGAAGTACTGACCCTCGTTGTAGCAGGTTCCCCGGCGCAAGGCAACGCGGCGAGGAGCTGAAGTCTCTCTCCGGACTATTGGGATTCTTGGCGGGTCGTGGCCAAGGCTTTGGAGGCTCAAACTTGAAGCCTTCCTCTCTCTCCCGTTGCGAAAATAACGCTAAGGCGATGGTGCTTACCCGCACCCATGGTGTTTTGTGTTTTGAAACTATGTAAAGGGATATAATGTATGGATCGGCTATCTCATTTTGCGTCCAAGTTTGTAAGCCCGTGGGGCATTTTATACTTTTGAGTCAAGCAATGTAACAAGATGTTCATTATAAATAAAAGAGAAACTTTTCTATGCCTCAACCTTGTGTTATCTTATTTGTCTACTCTGTTGCATTGATCTAAAGAATATCCTTATGCCTAAGGCCTGGTGCACGCGCGCCCTACGCGTGCACGGCATCACGCCCCCTGGGACGATTATCGGTTAGCCGAGAAATCGGGGCGTGACATATTGGTATCAGAGCATGCTTCAGATCCTTTGACCTCACAAAGAAAGTTTCTAAAGAGGACCTTGTTCCTTCCGAGTAGACCCTTGAATTCGCTTGGCCAAAATGAGATGCGTTCCATACAATAAGTCTAAATATTTTTGAAAAGTGCGTGGGAATTATACGATTGCTTGGACGGGATTATGGTCTGAGGGCTTTTGTCCCGACTCATAGAGGATGTTGTGAGAAGAGACTCGTGTTATAATCGGCAAGTTTTATGTCTATATGAAAACACCAAACGAGTAGAGTGCGAGATGAGAGTATCGTTCAGACAGTGGTCTTTGCACATAGCCTTTTGGCCAAATTGTGTTAAGTATCGTGCACCAAGACCCTTGGTGCTAGTGAGTTGCAGCGAGAATTGGATATTGTTGGGATGAGAATAAAGTTGACTTGGAAGGAAAACGATAGAGACGTTATCGAATTGCCGCTAAGGCGAGTAATGGAAATCGTGTAGGGAATTTTCGGAAATAGTTGGACGGTTATTCATAGCGATAAGTTATGATTTGAAGCATAGTCTGTATAGAGGACTATGAATACAGGTGTGTACGAGTCTAAGATCGCTAAGGCGATAAATAGGGACTGTGTTGGAGTTCTAAGGAACGAATTGGGCATACGAGTGAAGGATGCGAACGCGAATCAGGAGTTATTAGGGCGACTCAATTCCTGAGTAGTGTATGCGATAAGTCCCCTGTTCGATTATGCAATTTGTGGATATAATGAGTTGTAAAGATTCAGGGAGTATGACTCGAACCCTGAGTGGTGCATTTATTGGCTTAGAAATGCTTGAACGAAGTCGTGGATTCGAAGAGTTAAGCGAGTCTAGCGATAAGCGACGAGATTGGGTAAAGCCTTAGTATAAATAAACAGTGCCTAGCAAGTAAACGAACTCGGAGAAAGCATGCAATGTTTAGTTCGAACGAGTTACAATGATTTGAATAAGGGATAAGGCTTACAACGAATAGAAATTCAGGGTAATTGGAATCGATATCATGGTCGAAAAAGACTTAGAGGATTGTACGAGCGAGCTTGAGTTGAAACAAGTGAATTAGAAACTTGAGTTGAAATTGAATAATTTGAGATGCGATCGAAGTAAGTGCAATTAGAAATAATGGAGTGAACGAATGATAGCGTGCATAGAAAATTTGGATTTGAGTAGGATATCGCTCGATAAAATTCGGTTTGAGTATGAATGCGATGATTTCAAATTTTGGGAGATTTAGACCATAACAATGGTTGGAAAATAGTATGGATTGATGCAAATTAGTAAAAATTATGAATTTGATGGATTGAGTTAAGCGGTAATAGATTTGGCTTGGAGTTTGGAAGAACGATCTTGAAATCAAGTTCAGAAAGATAACTTTCGAAATCTGTCCCAGCGAGAACGATTATCCTGCGAGAGCGTCGGCGTGGTGATTTCACGTACGGTAGGGATAAGCAAACTCAAGAGAACAGGTTCGGTGATTATTCCAAAACGAACTCGATGAATGGAACGTATCAATGGGATAGACTTGGGTTTGGGAATTGATCTTAGTTGTTTGAGGAATGCTAAGAGTAGACTAAGAAAATGAGTCTAAGGATTTTTCTTGAGGAGTTAGTCTAGAAACGTAAAGTAAGAGATATTGGACGTTTTCATGAATGGATATGTATATCGTGCTGGACGACTTAGAGTTCCTGATATACATCAATGGTTTATAATGGAATTGTGGCTTAGTGATACAGGCGTAGAAAATGATGGATTGGTGAATCCTATTAAACGAGATGAAAGAGATAGTGTATGTGAATCGATAGGTTAACCCTGAAACATGGGCGTATCGTGGGTTCGGTTGAACGAGCGTGTTGGTGTGATAGGATGATCTGTGCTCGATGTTTAGAAATCTGAGTGAAACGAGCTTGGGTAGAATACCCGCGTAAAGGAACAATGGTTTGACCTTAGGGTGTTGGGGCGAGCGTTGTGCAACACGGTTGCGCGATGAGTCGCAAACTTGAGTTGTACCTATGACTGTGTGTGCTGGCCTAGTGACTAGGCAGACGACCCTATGCCTCGAGTTAAACTGGAGTGGCTAACTCCAGAGTATCGTTCGGGAAGAACGATAGAACTGGGGCAACGAGACTTAGAGTTAGAATTTGGAATTGGGAATACACACTAGCAACGTTCGCGTTGAAACAAACGTAATGCAAGATAGGACTCGGGTGATAATTGATTTGGTTGGATAGGTTACGCGACGGTAAAGGATAAGACGATAGCTGGATCGAACAAGAGTTCGGTCATTCATATAGCAGGACGATCCGCGTTTCGAAAGATTTTCACGAGTAGCTTGTCAGACTTAGCTGTCACTGAGCTTGGTTGAAATACACATATTTGGGGGACGCCTTGAATATGGGTACGATCCAGACTTAGCGATATGCATAACTCGGATGCAGCTGCAAAGGAAAATATTCGGATTCGCATGGATGAGTACGACAACTGAAATGATTTAGCCTCAACCTAAATTTTCATAGAGGAAAGATTGTATCATTCCTCGTGCTACCGGGATAGTTCTGCGCTAAGGCGCAGTACGAGATTGAGTTTGGGGATGCAATAGTTGAACTAATAGATCATTCGAATAAAATGATTAAGCACTCGGGCGAACGGAACGAGTAAAAACGAATAGGAAGTTAAGTTCGATTGGGCCAAAGGTGCGATGGACTTGAGCGTACCCCAGGTAAGCAATTTAGCTCTGCGCTAAGGCGCAATATAGACTGAGTCAGAAAACGTTGGTGATTGGGTGCGAATTTATTTAGTGAGATTGGACGGTGACTCAGAGAGATTTGATGCAAAAACGAGATTTGAAGATTGTCGAGATTCGAGCTTTTGGGTTAGGCGTAACGACGGGTTTCGATAGGCGACGTCAAGTAATAGGCTCGAATGCGTTGGGTTCCTATGGTGATAACATAACTAGTTGGGCAAGTCCACCCAATTACGAGCCGTAAGTGCCCGTTGAGTTATAGAATACCATGTGCTTGGGTAATACAGCCCTGCGCTAGGTGCAGTAGATTTTGTGACGAAAGTACAACGATCGAGTTGAGTATAACTCGATAGCATTGAACGATAGAGTCGTTCGATGAGAGTTGGCCAACATTGGCGTAATGCATGGTGAGGAAATAGATGATTGTAGTATTGAGACAGTCCTTGAAGGATAAGACGAGATGTATGGAGTGGTTTAGAAGTTATGCGATAGCACGAGTTGCTCTCAGGAAGTCTCGAGGACGGAACTTGTTCTGAGTGGTATATGAGGTAACAAACCGCTCCGCTCAACCCGGAGGGCCGATTCAAACGGCACAAGTGTAGCTATTCAACCGCCTTGCTCAGCGAGATGGCTCGTTCGATGCAAAGGCTTTCATGCTGGGATCTTTAATGGAGTCAGACTTAGGCTATCAGAAGCGCGTCCGGAGTCTAGCTCGACCGATGCGATACATCGCTAAGGTGGGTGACCCCGGTGAACCTGTCTCTACTTAGCTGCACAATAAGAAAATAAGCGTTACGTGTTAGTGTACAGGCGATAACCTTTGCATGTTAATAAAAAGAGATGAACGCACATAGCGAAGGGGATAACCCCGCTTTATTATCGTATAGAACATGAAAATCTTACTTGCTAGTTGCGAAGTCGACTTGGGTCAGTTGAATCTGTAAGCGGACTTGTCGTACGCGGCGGAGCCTGTCCAAATTTTGGATCATAAAAAGAAGCAGTTGCGGAACCGAACGTCTCGCTAGTGCGCGTACTGTGGCGAAACCACTTGGTCGAGGAGTCGACCTGGGAACTTGAATCTGATATGAGGGGAAAATTTTCCTCATTATTCCTTAGTGGCAGGCTCTATTCTTAAGTTTCGGGACGAAACTTCCTATTAGATGGTTATGATGTAACGCCCCGTTCGTCCCGTTCCCCCTATTCGGAGAGCGCGGCCAAGAAATACTTACGACCGTCCGAACGGGACAGATTGAATCAAGATCCTTTCCTCGTTATGGATTGGTTTCTTCGGAATCAGGTCCCATAATCAATGGATCGTGCCTCAAGGAAGGACTCGGCGGCAGAGTAGAGAGAGGCCTTTCCGTTGTGTTGGTTTTCCTTGCCCGTTTTCGATTGCCGCTTGGTTGCGTACTTGTTAGTTTTAGGACTTGCGTTTTCTTGAACGGTTTCGATGGATTTTATTGCTTTCGTTCTTAGGATTTCACATTTCGTATCGAGCCTTGGAGATCGAAGCAGGAGGTATTGATCATCCGTTGGTGCGTGCAGGTGATCGTGTAGACGACGCGCGAGCGGAG
The DNA here is from genome assembly GCA_036927795.1 of Iris macrosiphon. Classification (NCBI taxonomy): domain Eukaryota; kingdom Viridiplantae; phylum Streptophyta; class Magnoliopsida; order Asparagales; family Iridaceae; genus Iris; species Iris macrosiphon. The sequence goes on along the minus strand of JAYESA010000007.1, from coordinate 148,080,102 downwards.
TCTTAGGGATCTCTACTTTTTCTTCCTATACAACCAACGTGTGAGTGGCTCTATTTCGATAAGCACCTTCTTTCCAAGGGCTCCGTTCATAATAAAATTGACTCAGTTGTGCATTCAATCAAACGACACCACTTAAGTAATAAGTTGGATAACAAGATAAGATAAGAAGTAGGCTTGGAACACCCATTGCTTGTCATACAAAACCTTGCATAAATTCATTGATGCATGCATGTTCGTTGGGTGTTGAATGGGTTGGTATTTATTGATAGTTCAAAGTGCCCTTTTATAAGTTCAAGGTGTTCTTCTATAAACTGCTGCATGTTATTTTATATAACTGTTGGTTAATGGTGACAGTACAGTAAAGCAGTTTCGTACATGATGTTCTTTAAATGGCTAGTAAGTAAATCTATGATGTAGAGTTCATAGAAATGGTCATGGGAATTCTTGTGCACAAGGGATCCAGGTTCCTGCGAGCGGTTACCGGGGCACCGGGCCGTTTCGACCCGGGCGGAATCTACTTTCTTAGTCCTGGGAGCGGGGAATTGTAGCGGGGCTAGCTACCCGCGCTGCAAGCGTCGCCGCCAGCCCAGACTAAACCCATGATGGCTCCTAAACAACAAGAAAGATGTTGTGTATATTTAAACTGTGCAGACTAACTATGTCTTCGTGACAGGGAAGGCTATGGTAAGTTGTACAGGTGGTTCAGACGGTACAGGTAAAGTCACCGAACGGTGGCATGTGAAGTTATGTTATTTTGTTCTTGCATATCTGCTAAATGAAATCTGAACTAGGCAAGAATAGAAACCCACCTAAGAACATAAATGTTGCATGTTCATTTAAAACTCATCTAAAGAGCTTGGTAAAGTTGAGCAGCTAGCCTTCACCAGTACTTTTCGAAGTACTGACCCTCGTTGTAGCAGGTTCCCCGGCGCAAGGCAACGCGGCGAGGAGCTGAAGTCTCTCTCCGGACTATTGGGATTCTTGGCGGGTCGTGGCCAAGGCTTTGGAGGCTCAAACTTGAAGCCTTCCTCTCTCTCCCGTTGCGGAAATAACGCTAAGGCGATGGTGCTTACCCGCACCCATGGTGTTTTGTGTTTTGAAACTATGTAAAGGGATATAATGTATGGATCGGCTATCTCATTTTGCGTCCAAGTTTGTAAGCCCGTGGGGCATTTTATACTTTTGAGTCAAGCAATGTAACAAGATGTTCATTATAAATAAAAGAGAAACTTTTCTATGCCTCAACCTTGTGTTATCTTATTTGTCTACTCTGTTGCATTGATCTAAAGAATATCCTTATGCCTAAGGCCTGGTGCACGCGCGCCCTACGCGTGCACGGCATCACGCCCCCTGGGACGATTATCGGTTAGCCGAGAAATCGGGGCGTGACAGACTTAGCAGCGGGAGTGGTGGTAGCTGGTACTATTCTCGTCCACTTTCATTCAGCTTTAACTTGAATTGATTCTGGTACATCGTATTCATTTATATCTGCATAATTTGTGACAGGAGTTGGATTAGAGTCTGAGTCCTTACCTGTAAGGTTGAATATACTTACTGGTTATGGTCCTCGTATAGAGTTATAGTGTCCGGGAGAGAGTTTTCTGCGAGGCAGATAAAGTTTCCTATGGGCGATTATGATGTCTTCCTTGGGATGGTTGGTTGAGTGTGAGGCACGCGACGATAGATTGCCATAGTGGCAAGGTTATCTTTCGTGTACACCAAATCGTCCACCAATTTTTTGTCATTTTATGTGTCTGTACAAATACCCAAATTTAAGGGGGCTTATATGCAAATGTTGCATTAGGTGTCAACACCCCATTGGTTCAAACCAAATGGAGAAGCCCTAATATTTGACTAGTCAACCCAACCCTCTCCTTGCATGAATGATTTCCCTCATGTCAAATTCTGGCCACCCATTCAAAATGGGGCTCATCATCACCACACATTCCCACATCACATCCCCTATTTAATGTCTCTTCAATGCACCCTTTCCCAAGCATGCCCTAATCCCCAAACCTTGGAAAGCCCCCACCTCTCTCTCTCCTCCCTCCTCACAAACCCAACCGTAGCATTTCCCTTTCTCTTCTCTTTTTTCCATTTCTTCCCTTCTTCTTCTTCTTCTTCTTCTTCTTCTTCTTCTCCTCCTCCTTTTAAAAACAAAAGAGGAAAAGAAAACCAACTCCTTCTTCCCTTGAGCCCAACCTGCTGTACAGCCTCCTCCGGCCCGGCCACCCGTCCAACCCGACCCCGGCGGTCGACCCGTTCCTCCTCCATCTCCGAGAACCTTCCCCGCCTGAAGCTCCCCCGGCCACGAGCACCTCGCTGCAACTCCTGCACCACCCCGCTGCAAATCCCTCCACCACCATTGCAACCACCGAGCCCGGAGCTTCCTCCCCACCGGCCTCCCTCCAGCTTCTCCCCGGACGAGCCGTTCCCCCATGAGCCACCACGAACACCATTAACACCGGCTATCTCCCCCATTCACCTTCCAACCCTAGTCGATCACCACCGTGACCCCCTCTTCCCGAGCTCCCTCCTCCCGTAATACTACCACCCGTACCACCGGCATCACCACCAGCCCCCTCCAGCAGCACCACCTTCGTCTTCGTCATCCTCGTCATCGTCATCGACACCTTCGCCATTATCTTTACCACCACCATCATCAGTTCAGCCACCACGAAAACCATTAACATCCCGGCCATCCACCCCACTGTCCACCATCTCCCTCCGCCATCATTAGTCCGGCCGACCAGTGACCCCCTGCCTCCTCCTTCTCGACCACCCCATGCCACCAGCACCACCACCCCCTGCCTCCTCCTCGACCAGCCTCCTTCACCGTACCACCACCCCATCGTCGTCGTCATCGTCATCGTCACCTTCGTCTTCTTCGTCTTCGCGGACACCGTCGTCATCCCCGTCGTCGTCGTGCACGCACACAGGTTCGGTTCTCCCCCTCGCGTACACGTACGCGTGTACGTATTTGGTGTATGGGTGTATGCATGTATGTATGTAGTATATGTAGGATTCGTATATATATACATATACATATATATAGTATATTTCTCTATTAGTATATTTGTATTCAACAATATATATATTACTATATATGTATTCAATAATATATGTTAGTATGTATGTATTGGTATATATATATATATATATATATATATATATATATATATATATATATATATATATATATATATATATATATATATATGTACATATATACAAGTATATAGTATATGTATTAAATTGGTACATATATATATATAAATATAGTATATGTATATTTTCACTGGTATATGTATATATATATATTCAATATACGTATTCTTTCGTATACATAAATATTGGTTGTTGTATATATATAAATATGTGGTACGTATATATAAACATATATATATATATATATAGTATAAAATTCTATTTAGTGTATATACACTTATACATATTTTTGAATGTAATTATTTGGTATGCATATATATATAATTAATGATATATGTTAATTGATAAACGTACTAGGCGACCTGAGTATAATTACGGATATCCCGTATTTACATTGACCTACAACCCTGTAATTATTAGCAGGCTGCCATATGTACACCGACGTACTGGCGAGACCCGTATCACCGACTGTCTGAATTCACAGCAATTACAGACATGACACCCGCACAATTAGACGCGCACTTGACCCTAGTTGACCAGTGTAATACCTAGCGTACCCCTGAGTTCAATGTATTTGTGATTGTGTTAGTGTAACGTCTGATGCAAATATTATATTTTATGATATGTCTATAGGACTGTTGGATCATCCAGACGATACTCTGGAACAGGACATTGGTATTACCAGCTAAGGATCCAAGGCGAGTACATTCTCTGATAATTTTCAATTATTTGATAATTTCTATAATTTCAGTATCTAGAAATGTTACATCTAATTCTTGACACTGTGCTACACGGACTAGTATATAGATTGGATCTGCAGTCATGAGATGTTACATTGATTATCGTATTGACATTGTACACGACATTGATATTTAGACCTTGTACATAATATATTGGATATTGCTCGTGTATCGTGACGTGTCATGGTTGGATCCACTGTACTAGTTGGGGGCGAGAAAATAGTTAGTGAAAAATATGATCAAATCCATATTGTACAAGTATAGAATAATGTTAGTGTTAATCATACTCCTCACGTATGATTAGCCAGGCCATATAGCTCTCGTACATGTTCCCAAGTCGATCACATATCGAAGCTAATATTTCAAACACTTAGAATAGTTACAGTTCTCTATTTTAGATCATATACTACATCACCCGTATATGATATTGTATCTCGTTCTCTTTATTTCATATATGCACTGACTGTACCATATTGACTATATTGCCTGTTTCTTTATTTTGCTATTGCATTTATTCATTGTCTTCTCTCAGTATATAGCATTATCTGTTTATTGTTTTATAGTCCTTATCAATTAAATGGAACTGTTATTTGAGATGTACTTTGCTCCTTCCTGACTGGAAATATTTTTCTAGACTATGCCTTAGAGGACTGGTGTCCGACATTTTATGGACCACAGGGAGAGTAGCTGCAGATTTGGACTTGGTAGTTCAGTTGTGATTCCGGAAGGTCTAGCCGGAATCACTAGTTATCTAGTTAGTTCTTTTAGCAGATTATTTGGTACCGGATTTGTCTCCGGCATACTTGTTGAGACTTGGATTATATTGTTGAGTTAGATTATTTCTATTTAGACTTGTGTTGCATTTTATTTTATTTCTTCGATATCTTATCGTGATGTAGTTATGTGATTGAGCATGTTGTTCATATTATATTGTGTTATCTGTATCTCCTTATGGAGTTGGATGCTCGTGTGAGATTGTTTAGATAGTATCATGACCTAGACATCGTTCTACCGCCGATGCTGCGTCGTAGGTTGGACGTACCCACGTACTCGTGCCCAAATTCCCGGTGCGGGTCGTGACACTGCCGAATATGATAGGTTTGTCTTCCCTTGTAACCTTCATATCTTGAAATTCTTACTTAAATATTTTTATTAGGTTAATTTGGGACTATTGAGATTTTTTCACATTTTTTGGTTAATTAAAAACTAGTAACAGTAAATTTTTAAGGTTTTCAAGAATTTATTGTAGTGTTAAACATAATTAAAAATGTTTCAAACTTTTATTTTGGGTTCTAAATAATCAAATATATTTTCTAGAATTTTCTGAGAATTTTAGTATTTATTGGGAGTTATTTAGACTAATAATTAATTTTTTAGGACTTATAGAATTTATTGTGTAAGCTCAGGAATATAGAATGGACTAAGTAATTTTTTAGTATTTATAATATTATTATATAATTTTTAAAATTATTTCAGAATTTTTGGAGTATTTTTAATATTTATTTTTATTTAAATGGATAAAACTAATTTTTAGAGCTTATCCTAATTATAGTAGAAAACCTATGAATATAAAATTGTCCCAAGTAATTTTCTAGAGTTTTTAGGTTCAAAATATATTTTTTATAATTTTTTCAGATTTTTAGATTATTTTTAATGTTTATTTTGAGTTATTTAGATTTAAAACAACTTAAATAATATTTTGATAAAGGCAAATAAAAAACAAATAATATAAATAAAATCATCCAATCAGATTCTGACACGTGTCAGCCTTAAAATTTTGATTCAACCATATATATATATATAATATAATAATCTTAATTATCCTATTATTTTAGAGAGAGAGAGAGAGAGAGAGAGAGAGATTTAAGGGGATGTCATCTAGGGTTTCCTTCATTTTCTAGAAGCCATTACTCATAGCTCCAGAATCCAAACGTGGCCCAGTTTCTTGGGTTAGAACCATATTGAGGTTAGTTTTCTGAATATATAAATTTTTCATGAAATTTTAAATATTAAATTCTGAAAAATTCGTATAGCACATCATGTCCGAAAATAAACGCGTCTCGGTGTTTTCGTGATTCTGGGAGAACCAGGAATCAGAATCATGAACCGTTTAAAGTTTTGGATGTCGAGATCATTGACATAAGTTTTTCCTAGGATTTAATATGAAATATTTTTGTACTGTTAATTCTGTAGAACTTCTAGTTAACAATCAACCACCGTTGCACAATACGATTTTAGGTATGTGCAATAATTTTCAAACGAATTTGAATTCGGACGAGCCATAAATTCCAACATATTTTTGACGCTAATATCTACAAGAAACCATGCATAAAATTCAAGTTTGCATTGGTTGACTTTTTGGTCAACAGATCGCCTCAATTTGCGTGCCATAAGTGTAGCGCCCCGTTCTTCCGGTGCGGAGATCGCGGCTAAGAAACACAAGACGGTATCGTTCGATCGGGATAGATTGAATTAAGAACTCGTCCTCGTTATGGATTTGTTTCTTCGTAATCGATTCCCATATTCAGTGGACAGCGCCCCAAGGATCGGCTTAGCGGCAGAGTCAGGAGGGACCTCTCCGCTGCTATCTTTTATTGCCTCGATTTTCGATGTCGCTTGTTGCTTTCGTGCTTTGAGTTGGTTTTAGGATTTGCTTGTTTTCCTTGAACGGTTTCGATGGTTTTCATTGCTTTCGTTCATTGACTTGCACTTCTATTCCGAGATTGGAAAGAGAGGAAGAAGTATTAATCGAGCTGTTCGTGTGCAGGTGAACGAGCAGTAGGCGGCTTACGAGTGGAGTCATGAAGCACCTCTTTCCTTCTCCCTTCCAAATCTAAGTGAGTGGCTACCAACCCGATTAGCTAGCCCTGCTTCCAAGCTTCACTCCTTTGCCCCGATCAAACGATACCAAGTAATAACTAAAAGAAACCAAGATAAAAAGGGAATAGACTTGGTTCATTATGCTTGTCAATAAACTTGTGAACGGTTATATCTTTGCATGCTTGTTCGTTCGGAATGTTCATCAAATGCATAGATACAAGTTTAAACGTATATCCTGATGCATGAATATAACGTAGTTGCAATATAAAATGAATCATGCAATACTGCTTGTCTTGTACTCACGTAGCCTCCGGGCGAATGCATGTTAACGTAGCCTCCGGGCGAATGCTTGTTAACGTAGCCTCCGGGCGAATGATTGTTAGTGTGCGATCACGGATAACTTGTGCACAAGGTATAGTTCCTGCGGGCGGCTGCTGGGGCACTGGCACCGTTCTGGCTCCGGACGGAACTAACATTTAGTCTCACGTACTAGGACAGGGTGGTATGCGGCGCCTAACGTTCTTGCACGTAGCAAACCATCTTCGTCACAGACTAGTGTCCATTATGGCAATCAAGCCAGTGATCATCTTGTATATTTAAACCTGTTGCAAACTAACTTGTGTCTTCGTGGCAGGGAAGGCATGGTAAGTATTGTGCAGGTAATTCAGACGGTCAGGTAAAATCCACCGAACGGTGGCACATTCATTTCAGTAAATTCTATATGCTGCTTACTTGTAAATGAACTAAGGCAAGATAGAAACCCACAAATATGCATGCTTCATTTAAAACAACGTGTTGATTGGTATAGTTCGGCTAGCTCGCCTTCACCAGCATGTTTCGATATGCTGACCCTCGTTGAAACAGGTTCTCCGCACTAAGGCGAACCGAGCGAGGAGCCGAAGTCATCTTTCCGATCCAGTCCAGCTGTTGGCGCATCTTCACCGCGCCCTCGAAGCATTTTGAAGCCAGAAGCTGCAACTCTTCATACACAAATGCAGCTCCGTGGCAAAGCCGTCCTCCAGCCTGGAGGTCTTTATCGTTTTGAGTTTATAAAGGGATGTAATGTACAGGACTGCTATCTCATTTTGAGTCATCTCTTTTGTAAGACGTTCGGCATATTAGCTAACTCGTTCAAGAGTTTGTAATAGATGTTCATTATCAATAAAGAAAACTTTTCTATGTTTCAAATCTGTGTTTCAATTTATCTGCGTACTCTGAATATGTGCTTGTTATGCAAATCATTAAAGCCTTGTGCGGGCGCAACTCCAGGCCCGCATGGCGGTCACGATTCGGGGGATGCCTCAAAACGATTCTACGGAATCGGGTCGTGACATAGTGGTATCAGAGCACAGATTCAAGTTCCTTAGACTTCGTGCTGGAAAAGTTTTTTTAACGATCAATTCCTGTGCGAACTCTTGAACTCGCTAGGCCAAAATGAGATACGTTCATGCAATAAGTCCATAATACATTATGATTCTAATATAATTTACCTTCTTTTGAAGGAATGGTACCAGCGCAATCTGCAGCGCAACCACCAAACGAAACACAAGAAAGCAGTTCGGGTAATTCGGGAAGCTCTCGGAGCCAACGAGGCATGTCTCAAGTCGACCCGCTTGAGCGGGTAATGCAAATGTTAGAATCGCAACGACAAAGAGATGATGCTCGCCAAGCCAAGTTCGAGAGTAATCTAGAGATCCGATTCTCAGTCCAACAAAAGCAGGTAGATGCCCTGCAACAGATCGTTCAGACTTTGGCTGCCAACCATTCCGCCGCAACAGCAATGACTCTGGTGGAACAGCCCGTGCTTGAAGTGGAGACGCCTCAAATCCCAAGGCCGAGGGACGTGACTGCCTTCAACTTGGGCCATTTCAAGAAAGTCTGCAATACCCTATTCAACGGGACTGAGGACCCAGTAATAGCTCTAGATTGGCTAGCCGAGCTTGAAGATCACTTCGCTCTGCTAGAGGTCCCCGAAGATAAGCGCGTCGCCTGCGCGCAACTACAGCTCTGCCTCAATGCACACGATTGGTGGAACGTGCATCGACGATCTCTCCAATTTGATCACGGAGAGGAGGCAATCTCGTGGACGACCTTTCGTGCCGCGTTCGAAGAGGAGTTTATACCCCCTCCAGTGCAACGTCAAATGGAAAGTGACTTCGTGCAGCTGCGGCAAGGCAGCATGACAGTTAAGGAGTACTCCGTCGAATTCAACCGACTCTCCAAATTTGCTAGGGCCTATTTACCTGATGCAGCGAGTCGAGCCAGAAGGTTTGAAGGTGGACTATGCCCTGCCATCCATTCGCACGTGGTCAATAATCAGTACGGGACAATGCGTGAAGTCATGAATCACGCCCTATCTCTTGAACCTCAGTATCCTCATGTTGCTGCCGGCGCTGTGCATACATCCAGTCACAAACGCCAAGGCAACGAAGGAGGAAACACCGCTACCAAGTGCCGCAACAACGGTGGTCCGCAGAGAGGGCAGCTATGTCACTTATGCAGGAGGCCAGGGCACCTGGTCAACGAATGTCGTCTGAAACAAGGATTATGCCTCATCTGTGGCGATGCAAACCACAGAATTCGTGACTGCCCCAAATATTCTGCTAAACATCCCCAACGTAACATTTCCTGATGGTAGGTCCTGTTCTTAAGTTTCGGGACGAAACTTCCAATTAGTTGGGTAGGATGTAGCGCCCCGTTCTTCCGGTGCGGAGATCGCGGCTAAGAAACACAAGACGGTATCGTTCGATCGGGATAGATTGAATTAAGAACTCGTCCTCGTTATGGATTTGTTTCTTCGGAATCGATTCCCATATTCAGTGGACTGCGCCCCAAGGATCGGCTTAGCGGCAGAGTCAGGAGGGACCTCTTCGCTGCTATCTTTTATTGCCTCAGTTTTCGATGTCGCTTGTTGCTTTCGTGCTTTGAGTTGGTTTTGGGATTTGCTTGTTTTCCTTGAACGGTTTCGATAGTTTTTATTGCTTTCGTTCATTGACTTGCACTTCTATTCCGAGATTGGAAAGAGAGGAAGAAGTATTAATCGAGCTGTTCGTGTGCAGGTGAACGAGCAGTAGGCGGCTTGTGAGCGGAGTCGTGAAGCGCCTCTTTCCTTCTCCCTTCCAAATCTAAGTGAGTGGCTACCAACCCGATTAGCTAGCCCTTCTTCCAAGCTTCACTCCTTTGCCCCGATCAAACGATACCAAGTAATAACTAAAAGAAACCAAGATAAAAAGGGAATAGACTTGGTTCATTATGCTTGTCAATAAACTTGTGAACGGTTATATCTTTGCATGCATGTTCGTTCGGAATGTTCATCAAATGCATAGATACAAGTTTAAACGTATATCCTGATGCATGAATATAACGTAGTTGCAATATAAAATGAATCATGCAATACTGCTTGTCTTGTACTCACGTAGCCTCCGGGCGAATGCATGTTAACGTAGCCTCCGGACGAATGCTTGTTAACGTAGCCTCCGGGTGAATGATTGTTAGTGTGCGATCACTGATAACTTTTGCACAAGGTATAGTTCCTGCGGGCGGCTGCTGGGGCACTGGCACCATTCCGGCTCCGGACGGAACTAACGTTTAGTCTCACGTACTAGGACAGGGTGGTATGCGGCGTCTAACGTTCTTGCACGTAGCAAACCATCTTCGTCACAGACTAGTATCCATTATGGCAATCAAGCCAGTGATCATCTTGTATATTTAAACCTGTTGCAAATTAACTTATGTCTTCGTGGCAGGGAAGGCATGGTAAGTATTGTGCAGGTAATTCAGACGGTCAGGTAAAATCCACCGAACGGTGGCACGTTCATTTCAGTAAATTCTATATGCTGCTTACTTGTAAATGAACTAAGGCAAGATAGAAACCCACAAATATGCATGCTTCATTTAAAACAACGTGTTGATTGGTATAGTTCGGCTAGCTCACCTTCACCAGCATGTTTTGATATGCTGACCCTCGTTGAAACAGGTTCTCCGTACTAAGGCGAACCGAGCGAGGAGCCGAAGTCGTCTTTCCGATCCAGTCCAGCTGTTGGCGCATCTTCACCGCGCCCTCGAAGCATTTTGAAGCCAGAAGCTGCAACTCTTCATACACAAATGCAGCTCCGTGGCAAAGCCGTCCTCCAGCCTGGAGGTCTTTATCGTTTTGAGTTTATAAAGGGATGTAATGTACAGGACTACTATCTCATTTTGAGTCATCTCTTTTGTAAGCCGTTCGGCATATTAGCTAACTCATTCAAGAGTTTGTAATAGATGTTCATTATCAATAAAGAGAACTTTTCTATGTTTCAAATCTGTGTTTTAATTTATCTGCGTACTCTGAATATGTGCTTGTTATGCAAATCATTAAAGCCTTGTGCGAGCGCAACTCCAGGCCCGTACGGCGGTCACGATTCGGGGGATGCCTCAAAACGATTCTACGGAATCGGGTCGTGGCAATAAGTCTCGAATTGCTAAAATTCAGTTTCTTTGGACAAAATTTAGGAATTAACCTAAAAATTAGAATAATAAGATTAAAATAGGATTTTAGAGTTATTATTCCAAAATTAAATAAATTAAAATAAATTATCTTTTGATATGGTAAAATTGTAATACATAGGCTATTTGGACTGTGACTTGGACTCTGATTCATGCCAGCTAAGGACCCCAGGCAAGTACATTCTCTGATAGTTTTTTGTTTATGGCATCCTCTATATTCATTGTATTTAGTGTAGATATCCATCTTTCTTGACACGATGGTTACACGGATTGGTACATTTAGATCTCGTCATGAGATGTTATTCCTTGTATATGGTGTATCTTGTGCAAGTCTTATTTCATTGATTATCTTGTACATGTACAGACACTGATTCTCGGAAAGAGTCGCTATCTTCTTAGGGAATCCTGTGCCATAACATACCATGGTTGGATCCACTATACCAGTCGGGGGTGGGGAGTATTTTAGTATAGATATATGATCATACCCTTCATGTACAAGTCTTATTTTCATGTTAGTGCTGGTCATACATCGCACGTATGACTAACCAGGCCATTATTCATATACAAGTTCCCAAGCCGATCACATGTTAAAGCTAGTACTCACACACTTAGTCATTAGTATTCTTGTTTATTGTCATATTATTCATTCTTGTATTTATTTCCAGTATTTTCTTTATTGTATATCTCTTGTACATATATATGCATCTTGTATATTTATATCTATTTACTGCTACATAGTTTATATTATTGATTTAGAACTGCTATTAGAGATGTACTTTACTCTATTTCTGACTTAAATTTTTTTCCAGAGGATCTTAAGGACTTCTGCCCTACACACTATGGACCAGGTGTAGAGGGAGACTACCTACCAGAGAGTTTAGAAGAGTCCCTTCCATTAGAGGAGACACTACATGCAGCTATTTAGATAGTAATTATTTTATGCATTTAGGTTTATGTTGAGACTAATGTTGAGTTTAAATTGAGACTTGTGGAGACTATTTATGTTGGACAACTAGACTTCAGTTTTATCTCTGTTTGAGTTATCGTGCTTGACTTATGTCATTACTTCTTATCTTTATATCTCATCGTGCCATTTATTTCTTATAGCTATTATGATTGAGTATATATATTGTGAGCTGTTGAGCAATACATTATTCATTATACTCCTTATGGAGTTGATATCATTGACATGTTGTGAGTTATGTTTAGTATTATTGAGACATAGACAGCGTTCTACCGCCGATGCTGCGACGTAGGCAGGACGTATAACCCATGTACTCGTGCCCCTATTCCGGGTACGGGTCGTGACACATTTTTAGTGGTGGCCCATGCATGTCAGACTTCGCATTTAGATGTCGTAGTATTGTAACGACTTAGTTGTACTACTATGAGCCTGTGCTAGGATCTAGGATATAGTATACTATGATGAGAGCGAATACTCGATCACAACTAGGAACATTTCCAATCTATTGCTATTGCTATTCCTTCTGAGCATTGTTTTCCTTGAATATTTTTTCCTTCCTTGATGATATCGTATCTATTGCCTTGATTGATTCTTTTCGGTCTGTCTTCAGGATAATGTTGAGTTTTTTTTGAAATTGAGGATAATGTTGAAAGTTTTTAAAATTTAGGATAATCTCGAAAGTTTTGAGATATAATTCAAGGAACTCCAGGATAATGTTGAGAATTTTGAGTATTAGGAGTTCGATATAATATTAAAACTTGGATTATGGGTTTGGTTAGACCAAAGGAATATCGATATAAAGATTTAGTTTTATAACTTGTTGAATTCGACTTTTAAGGACTTAATTTAAAGTCAAAATTAAATATATATATTTTTGAGAGATATGATTGATTGAGTAGATTTGGAATTCAAATATTGAGGATGAGACTTTGAATTTTTTTTTAAATTTATTCATGAAATATATATTAGTAGGATTTACTTTGAAGATTGGATTTAACTTTTAAACTTTTAGGATTGAATCATTAATCGGTATTCTAAGGATGATCATTAATTTAAATATCGAAAATTCGTATACATAATAGAAGTGAGGATAAAGTGAATTATGGCTATGGGGACAAATTAAATTATTGTGAGAAATGACTACAATATGAGATTCCAAATTTTAAGGATGGAATTTGTTTTAAAACTTGAAGATTTAATTTAATTTTTAAATTTGGATATGAGATTAAATTTGAAGAATTTAATTATTAAATTTTTGAAAATAAATTTAAAATTTGAAGATTTACGTTAAAATATTAAGTTATGAGGATGAAGTTAATTTTTAAGGACTTTATTAAATAACAATAGTGGTTTGACTTCATGATTATGTTGCTTAAATTTTGATGGTGAAAAAAAAAATTTATTAAGAATTTTAAATTTTAAGGTTAAACATTAATTTAAATAAAGAGTTGAGAATTTAATATAGCAGAATTGACGATTTTGTTAAATCATTGATTTTTATGAAGATTATAATATGATTGAATTTGTCATTAAATTTTGAGAAATTTAAGAAGATTATCATTATATTTATTTGACTGCAAGATATAAATTTAAAATTTATATTTTGAATATTGTATTTGAAGATTTCGTAAGTATTATATTGTTTGAGTATTGTGTGAAAAAAGAATCGAGAAATAAGATCACTAATGGATTAGTGTTTGAATTCAAATTTTTGGGATGAGATTTTAAATTTTATAAATATGCATTGATTGGATTTAAATTAGAGGATTGGATATTAATTTTTTGAGTATTTAGTTATTAACTTAAAATTTTGGAGGAGATTGTGATAAGAATGAAATTTGATTTTAAATTTGAAGATTTTCAGGAATATGATATTTATAGAATTTTGAAAAGTTGGTGAAATAATAATATGGATTTACTTCAGGATTATATGGTTTGATGAATTTAAATTTTGAGGGTAAAAAAAAAATATTGAGGATTATAAATTTTGAGGACGAATTTTTTTATGGTGGGTAGACTTGTAACCTCCTTATCCTGAAATTCTTACTTAAATATTTTTATTAGGTTAATTTGGGGCTATTGAGATTTTTTTCACATTTTTTGGTTAATTAAAAACTACTAACAGTAAATTTTTAGGGCTTTCAAGAATTTATTATAGTGTCAAACATAATTAAAAATATTTCAAACTTTTATTTTGGGTTCTAAATAATCAAATATATTTTCTAGAATTTTTTGAGTATTTTAGTATGTATTGGGAGTTATTTAGACTAATAACTAATTTTTTAGGACTTCTAGAATTTATTGTGCAAGCTCAGGAATATAGAATGGACCCACGTAATTTTTTAATGTTTATAATATTATTATATATTTTCTAAAATTATTTCAGAATTTTTGGAATATTTTTAATATTTATTTTTATTTAAATAGGTAAAACTAATTTTTAGAGCTTCTCCTAATTATAGTAGAAAACCTATGAACATAAAATTATCCCAAGTACTTTTCTAGGGTTTTTAGGTTCAAAATATATCTTTTGTAATTTTTCAGATTTTTATGATTATTTTTAATGTTTATTTTTAGTTATTTAGATTTAAAATGACTTAAATAATATTTTGATAAAGACAAATCAAAAATAAATAATATAAACAAAATTATCCAATCAGATTCTAACACGTGTCAGCCTTAAACTTTTGATTCACCCGCATATATATATATATATATATATATATATATATATATATATATATATATATATATATATATATATATATATATATATATATATATATATATATATAATAACCTTAATTATTCCATTATTTTAGAGAGAGAGATTTGAGGGGATGTCATCTAGGGTTTTCTTCATCTTCTAGAAGTCATTACTCATAGCTCAGGAATCCAAACGTGGCCCAGTTTCTTGCGTTATAACCATATTGAGGTTAGTTTTCTGAATATCTAAATTTTTCACGAAATTTTGAATATTAAATTCTGAAAAATTCGTAGAGCACAGCATGTCCAAAAATAAACGCGTCTCGGTGTTTTTGCGATTCCAGGAGAACCAGGAATCAGAATCATGAACCGTTTAAAGTTTCGGAAAGCTATGTCGAGATCATTGACATATATTTTTCCCAGGATTTAATACAAAATATTTTTGTACTGTTAATTTTGTAGAATTTTTAGGTTAACAATCAACCACCGTTGCATAATGCGATTTTAGGTATGTGCAATAATTTTCAAACAAATTTGAATTCGGACAAGCCGTAAATTCCAACATATTTTTGATGCTAAAATCTACAAGAAACCATGCATGAAATTTGAGTTTGCATTGGTTGACTTTTTGGTCAACAGATCGCCTCGATTTGTGTGCCATGAGTCTCAAATTGGTAAAATTTAGTTTTTTGGACAAAATTTAAGAATTAACCTAAAAATTAGAATAATAAGATTAAAATAGGATTTTAGAGTAATTATTCCAAAATTAAATAAATTAAAATTAATTTTCTTTTGACATGGTAAAATTATAATACATAGGCTATTTGGACTGTGACTTGGACTCTGATTCATGCCAGCTAAGGACCCCAGGCGAGTACATTCTCTGATAGTTTTTTTGTTTATGATATCCTCTATGTTCATTGTATTTAGTGTAGATATCCATATTTCTTGACACGATGGTTATACAGATTGGTACATTCGGATCTCGTCATGAGATATTATTCCTTGTATATGGTGCATCTTGTGCAAGTCTTGTTTCATTGATTATCTTGTGCATGTACAAACACTGATTCTCGGGAAGAGTCGCTATCTTCTTGGGGAATCTTGTGCCATAGCGTACCATGGTTGGATCCACTATACCAGTCAGGGGTGGGGAGTATTTTAGTATAGATATGTGATCATACCCTTCATGTACAAGTCTTGTTTTCATGTTAGTGTTGGTCATACACCGCACATATGACTAACTAGGCCATTATTAATGTACAAGTTCCTAAGCCGATCACATGTTAAAGCTAGTACTCACACACTTAGTTATTAGTATTCTTGTTCATTGTCATATTGTTCATCCTTGTATTTATTTCCAGTATTTCCTTTATTGTGTATCTCTTGTACATATATATGCATCTTGTATATTTACATCTATTTACTGCTACATAGTTTATATCATTGATTTAGAACTGCTGTTAGAGATGTACTTTGCTCCATTCCTGACTAGATTTTTTTTTTCAGAGGATCTTAAGGACTTCTGCCCTACACACTATGGACCAGGTGTAGAGGGAGACTACCTACCAGAGAGTTTAGAAGAGTCCCTTTCATTAGAGGAGACACTACCTGTAACTATTTAGATAGTATTTATTTTATATATTTGAGTTTATGTTGAGACTTATGTTGAGTTTAAATTGAGACTTGTGGAGACTATTTATGTTGGACAGCTAGACTTCAGTTTTATCTCTGTTTGAGTTGTCGTGCTTGACTTATGTCAGTACTTCTTATCTTTATATCTCATCGTGCCATTTATTTCTTATAGCTATTATGATTGAGTATATATATTGTGAGTTGTTGAGCAATGCATTATTTATTATACTCCGTATGGAGTTGATATCATTGACAGGTTGTGAGTTATGTTTAGTATTATTGAGACCTAGACAACGTTCTACCACCGATGCTGCGGCGTAGGCTGGACGTACCCACGTACTCGTGCCCCTATTCCGGGTGCAGGTTGTGACATCCCTTCTCCTTGCTGGAACCGTAAAGTAAGAACCTTGGCTGGGGAGGATCTGGTTTACTACATATGTAGTAATTACCTATGTATGCAGTTGTAGGCCTATACCATATTCTAGGGAGTAAAATATGCTCAAGTGAGTAACATCGGAGCAGTTCAAAGATAACCCTTTATTCATAAAGTAAGGGATCTTTTTCAGGAAAATTACATCGTCTATGGATGGAGCATTAGCATGAGCCTCTACGTACTCTTCTAGTTCGTCTTTCCCAAGATTTGTCTCCAATGCGAGCGAGGGCTTTGGAGGCCTCTTACGAAGCTTGACCACCAAGGTTCAGAGGCAGGAGCCGACACAGGGTCTTTCTTCCGACTTGGCAGTCGTACCGTCAAAGGTTGTGATGCCTTTCTCTATACCTTCATAATGAGGGGTAGGGTTCTGTTCCAAGAACGTCCTTTATGATGGACCGTCAAGGGTTCGCCTGATGTTATGCCAATTTCTTCTTCGTCGGAGGCATCATTCCCTCCTTCGTCCTGGCAAACTTGCTTGTACATGAGTGAATTAGAGTAGTAGGCCTCTATACCCTTAAAAGGGTCGACATCGACAAACTCTGTCTTCACCATGCCATGGCCATCGACATACTTTAGGTACTAGTGCAGGGTTGACGGCACGATCATGTATTCGTGTATCCATAGACGCCCCAGTAGGATGTTGTAGGTTACATCTACATCAATGACATAGCATGTGACCTCTATTTTCATATTGCTTGCCCAGAGGGTAGCTTCTTTCAGCGTTGAAGCCACTGATGGCAGTATTGGTCGCTGTCAGGCGATGCATTGGGATACCTAACGTCTGAAGAAGACTCCGCGAGATGATGTTGATTAACGAACCGGGGTCAATGTGCATCCGGTCCAGCCTGATGGCGCCAATGTACCCTATGTAGTACAGAGGATGATCATGCCGATTGTTCTTCAGCAACATGTCTTGTTACAAGAACGTAATATTGGGTATTGACTCCATCACTTTGTTGTAGTAGGGGCACGCGGCAGGATCTTCATCCGGTGGCTTGACCTGTACCAGGTAGGTGTCAGCATTTTGCAATGCCTCACTAAGAGCAACCCAAGTATCTTTGGAGAGTCGGAGAAGCTCGAATAGAGACAACTTTACTAGAGTATTGGCGAGCTGGGCCAAGATATCGAAGTTGTAGGGCTTTTTCATCCCCTGAGCTGTATCTTTGCGTAACGGTTTGTCGAAGCAAGTTTCTTTCTGCCTGGACTTGTCCGATGTTGGAGGCTGGGAGGGACCCGGATCCAATATCGTGGGTACGACTATTAGAAGTGTACCATCGTCAGAGATGCCATACTCTTATTGGTATGCTAGACCTGACCTTGTTGTTCATGTTAGAGCTTCTTTGGACGGGATAGAAATAATGTAGCAGGATCTGAACTTTTTGCCCCTAGACTTTTTGGCAGAGGGTATTGTCTGTTGCGTCAATTTTGGAGCTAGGTTAGGATGAACTCACATGACCTTCCCATGCGACATAGTGAGAGGTATCAGCCCGACTGTTAGGTCATGAGACGGAGGGAGATTGACGACCTTCATTGTGGTCCCGGGGATCGGGATTACTCTGTCTTGGGCTTTTATCGCCGAAAATTTATCGAACTAGAGCGACACCATGTTTGCGACCACCGTCTTGTCGTCAAAATCCAAGGTGAGGGCATTGGTGTAAACCCCCTCGACCAAAATTCAGGTTTAATTAACTTAAATAGCCTAATTAGGGTTAACTAGATATAATTAAGATTTATTATATAGTATTATAATATTTGTGTAGTGTTTGTTATTTAGGACACTACCCTAGCTGTTACCCTGAAACAAATTACATATACTTGGCCTAGACATACTAACCTATCATAATGAACCTTGAGCAACTCCCGGATACTGATTTTTGTGCCTGATTTTAGTCGCCCAAAAGTCGTTACAAACGTCCGTACACAAATTAAATAAATTGCGTATTTACGTTCGTTGTCCGTTCCAATCGAAATTGAGACCCGACCTCAACCCGTTTTGACCAACCTCGATCATGATATTATTGTACCCTGAGCCTACCACACTAATGACCCTTGTCCAACCCAAATTTAGACCCCCGATATTTATTAAATTAATTTAGAGGCACCCGGTGCATTAATTATAAATTAATTAATGTAGTGACCTAACCTCATTTAAATTAGACCCAACTCCAACCCAAACCCACACACACACCCATAAGCCTCATACAAAACACCATACACCATCCTAGCCCAATGCAAAACACCAAACATGGTGTTTTGTTACATCAAATCCCCAATTCCAGAATTTGTGCAAATTCCAAATTATTCAGGGGCCTTTGTGCAAAATTGCAATGAGGTGCCCCCCTTTCATTGGCCCAACCACATGGAGAAAGAATCTACATTCCTTGAACCTGTTCACAATTAATTTCCCCCATTTTTCATGTACTTGCACTACTTTTTGGAGGGCACATCATGACCCTTCATTTAAATTGCTAAATTCCTAGCCCTCCCCTCATCATGATGGAGCCTCCCCAACTCCCCAAAAATTTCACACAGCCGGCCCTAATCCCAAGGCAGCCCCCCACTCTCTCTCCTACATATAGGGCTCCTTACACCTCATTAAATGCACACAAACCAAGGAATACACTACACAAAGCCTAACTCCCCAAAACCCTCACCAACAGCCCGACCCCTGCCCATCACCCCCGCCGCCCTCTC
This sequence comes from Iris macrosiphon, assembly GCA_036927795.1. Classification (NCBI taxonomy): domain Eukaryota; kingdom Viridiplantae; phylum Streptophyta; class Magnoliopsida; order Asparagales; family Iridaceae; genus Iris; species Iris macrosiphon. The sequence goes on along the minus strand of JAYESA010000007.1, from coordinate 148,060,457 downwards.
CCGGCCAACACCGACTCCGGCCCCCCCCGCAACCACCCGGCCCCCCTCTGGCGACCTATCCCCTACCTCCAGCCATCGCCACCCGTCGCCTAGCCGCCTACAGCCACCGCCAGAACCACCCTCCTCAACCCGAGCTCCCCACTCCCCCGAGCCAACCCGACCACCCGAACTCCTATTTCTACGCCGCCGTAGCACGCCCGGCCGCCCAACTCCACCGACCTCTCCCCTGACCGACCACCTCCGTCCCCGCCAACTCCCAGCGCCGGCCGACACCGTAGCTGGCCGCACTCGTCCCCGCAGCGCAGACAGCCCCAAACCGCTGCTGCTGATTGCCGACCACTCCCGAGCGTTGTCGGAGCTCCACCCGGCCACCCCCCGCCGTCGACGGTCAGCCACCGGATCCCCCTCGACCTGAGCATCGTATAGGTATAATATTTTATGTATTTATACTATTAGTTTTATATGTATTTAATGTTGCAAGGGTTATATACATGCATATATATATAGTTTTCTGTATGTATTCCTAGTATTTAAATACGTATTCTGTGTATTATGTATATTATTCTGTATTTCTTAGTATTTATGTATATAAATGTATGTATATACCGTATTACTGTATTCTGAGTATATTTTATATATAATATAAATATATATGTACGTATTTTATAAATATAAATGTATGTATATACATAGTAAGCAATGTATACTTATTTTTAATAGTTTATATATATTAATACCTAATATGTATATATATATATATATATATATATATATATATATATATATATATATATATATATATGTATGTATTTCAGAAATACATTTTTATGTATTGATATATTACATAATTATTATATGTTGTAAATATATAAATATATATATTGGTGGGTATATTTATTATATTGTGTATATATAAGTATATATGTATTTTTGTGTATATAAATGTATGTATTTATATATATATATATATATATATATATATATATATATATATATATATATATATATATATATATATATATATATATATATATATATATATACCTTATATATTTAGTATATTAGTGTAATAAATATATGTATATTATATACATATATATATATTATTATTTACTTGTGTACTTAGTACATAAATATGGGATAAATGTATGGGATACATTTATATGTATATTATATACAACTGATAAATGTATGGGATACACACATCGGACTCTGTGGTATCCAGAGGAGCCACAGAACCGATGACTTCCTATATTCAGACACCGCGCTCTTCGGAGTGTTACGGACGTATATACATTGCAGATACCACGTCCCTTAGAGTGTTGGACGTTATATATATACAGATACCTCATTCTTCGGAATGATGGACGATGCAGATACCACACTCTAGAGGACGTTGGACGTTATGCCTACACCTACCTATACGTTTCGAGATTGTCCTTACATTGCATTCACTTAGATGGTTAGCACACCCTCTTTATTTTTATTCAGTACTATATCTGGCATACATTTTGTATCTTGTTATGTCCCTCTGAGGACCTGGTTATCTTCCAGATCTGGACGAGGCCTATTACCCCACTATGTACGGACCAGGTGTGGAGACGAGATACGCTATAGAGGAGGAGCTTGAGGTTTTACCATCGGAGTACCCCTGATCATCTTGGCCTTCCGCCTAGGACTGGAGCTTCTTATCTAGTTAGCAGTTATTTCAGTCACATTCTTATTTCAGTCTTCAGTACTCTATTTTCATCATTTGTAGTAGGTTTATTCCCACCGGACATATTTCGGTTTGTACTATGTCATTCGACTATGTTCTTATATTCCAGTCTTTCATTTCAGTATTTTACTTGTTATTTGTGGATAAGATTAGACTCTGCCTGTTGTTGATATTAGACTTGTTAGATTTAGGACAGCGTAGCACACTTCGTTAGGATCCATTAAATTGGGATATCCTTGGAGATGTGTCAGCTGGCCAATGCCACGTGGCCTGGTTTTATATATTTTGGGACTGGGGCGTGACATGGTTTTAGTGGTGGCCCATGCAGGTCTGTAACATCAAATGTTTATCGCTTGTAGTATGGTAACGTGCCCAGCGAGCCTGCAATAGGATATAAATTACTAGGTCTCATCCACTTGATTACGCCTTTGAACCTCTTCCGTACTTTAAAATATCTGTATCCTGTTTGATTGATTCTGTACTCTTTTAATGAAGTTCTATCTCTTACAGCGAGATGAACCTTCGTAGCAGACGCGAGATACTTGGTGCCATAGTGCCACCCGCTACCGCACAGAGGGAGGAGACGTCCTCGGGACCACCCAGAGAGCAGCCACAGCCAGAGGCATAGGTGATCCCCCAGGCCCCGATGATGCACTGGCATCAGATCTCTCCCAACGAGAGGACGCAGCAGCCAGAGGGCCAGACATCACAGACGATCCCGAGGCAGCACTTCGAGGGACAGACCTCGAGGGCGACACCGATGCCGCAGTTCGAGAGGCCGGCACCCGAGGAGACACCAAGGAGGCAGCCGGAGGTACCTCTACCACCACCTCCACCGTTTCTACCTCAGATGCCACCAGCGGAGGGACAGCCCCAGATGATGCAGTTCTTCTAGACGATGATGCAGGCCCAGTGGCATCAGACGGAGACCCTGAGACAGGGCCTGATGGCAGTACTGGAGAGGGCACCTGCCCAAGTAGCAGCACCAGCACCTGTCCAACAAGTGGGCACTGTACGAGGCTTCCGATAGATGGGCCCGGAAATCTTCTCGGGCAAGGAGACTGCAGAGGAGATCTCAGACTGGGTCTCCAACACTGAGATGCTACTGGAGGGTTCGCAGCTACACCCCGACCTCTGGATGACCGCGGTGAGGGCCCAACTCACCGGCAACGCCCATCACTGGTGGGATTCTATGGAGCGCAGCATCGGCATGGCACAGACATGGGAGGAATTTCTGGAGTACTTCAATGCGAAGTATTTCCCCGCTACGGTGAGGAACGCCCTGTACTCCCAGTTCCTGCACCTGGAGCAAGGGAACTTGACCGTGGACGCTTACGACGGGGAGTTCGGCAGACTCAGCCGATTCGGTGCAGCCCTGATCCCCAACGACCTGGAGAAGGCCAGAAGATTCCACCATGGCCTCTCTTTCGAGCTGCAGAGGTACACCACTACCCAGGCGAGGATCTCTTATGAAGAGGTCCTATCAGAGGCGAGGATCCAGGAGACTATAGGCGGAGGAGCGAGATATTCCAGCACGAATGTACCAGCCAGAACCCAGCAAGGAGCAGGAGAACCGATCCGCCATCTAGAAGCACAGGCGCAGCAGAGGACAGCGCCATACCAGCAGAAGGAACTTTCGACTTGTCACTTTTGTGGCAAGAGGGGACACATCATCAGAGACTGCCGAAAGAAGCTCGGGCTCTGCATGGTCTGTGGAGCGAGCCAGCACCTTGCCAAAGACTGCCCCCAGCGCAGAGATATAGCACCCCAGACCGGGCAGAGGCCAGCAGCACCACCCTTGAGGATACTACCCCCAGCAGGAGGTCAGCGTCCACCAGCTACCGATGGACAGTAGAGAGGACCACCCTTGGTCCCACAGGAGGCACATTTCAACCAGGCCCGACAGTAGGCTAGAGGGCAGAGGCGCGGGCAAGCCTTTGCTTTAGCCTCTATCGAGGAGGAACTAGAAGGGGAGGCTATCACAGGTACAATTTTAGTTGCATCATTACCTGCAACTGTACTGTTTGATTCTGGAGCTACACTATCATTTATATCTAGTAGCTTCGTAGCAATGCATAGAGTAGCAACCTCCCCCTTACCTAAGAGTTGGAAGATACTTACCGGAGGAGGCATCGTACCGGTTACTAGCACCATTAGAACGTGCTCGGTAGTAGTTTATGGTAGAGAGATGAGAGCGCGATTGTTAGTACTCCCAATGCCAGCTTTCGACGTAGTTCTGGGCATGGACTAGTTAAGCCAGTACAATGCCGTTCTAGATTGCTGGAAGGGTAGCATTACTTTTAGACTGCCAGGACACCCGAAGTTCGAGTACATGCGAGGCACCATCGAGCGAGGAGTAGGACACGCAGCTGGAGCTTACATGGCGATGGAGACAGCACCCCCAGAAATTGTTGCAGAGTTCAAGGATATTTTTCCAGAGGAGTTTCCAGGCCTACCGCCTGATAGAGAGGTAGAGTTCACCATTGAGCTAGTACCTGGAGCAGCACCGGTATCATCAAATATGTACCGGTTGGCGAAAAAGGAGCTTGACGAGCTGAAGCTACAACTAGAGGAGTTGCAGATCAAGGGATTCGTCCGTCCTAGTGCATCACCCTGGGGAGCACCAGTGTTGTTTGTACCAAAGAAGGATGGGACATTCCGGATGTGCATTGATTACAGAGCCCTTAATGCTTTGACTATCAAGAACAAGTACCCTCTACCGCGGATCGACGATCTGTTCGACCAGCTGACAGGAGCAGTGATGTTCACGAAGATCGACTTGAGATCGGGCTATCACCAGGTAAAGGTACGAAGAGAAGACATTCCAAAGACAGCATTTAGGACTCGTTATGGTCACTACGAGTTCTTAGTGATGCCTTTTGGATTAACAAATGCGCCTGCTGTGTTTATGAACCTGATGAACAGAGTCTTCCACCAGTATCTGGACCAGTTCGTGGTAGTCTTCATCGACGATATCTTGGTGTATTCGAAGAGCCACGAGGAGCACGAGGAACACTTGAGGCTAGTGTTAGAGACGCTGAGACGAGAGAGGCTTTATGCCAAGCTGAGCAAGTGCGAGTTTCTTCTAGATCGTGTCGCATTTCTTGGACACGTTATCTCAGGAGAAGGCATTTCAGTAGATCCCACAAAGATTTCGTCAGTAGAGACGTGGCCGACCCCTATCAACGTCTCGGAGGTGAGGAGTTTCCTAGGACTTGCCGGATATTACCGGAGGTTCGTAGAGAACTTCACAAGGATCGCAGAGCCGATGACCCGCTTAACCCGCAAGGATCAATAGTTCACCTGGACAGAGGAGTGTCAGATGGCATTCGATGAGCTGAAGAAGCGTCTGACTACAACACCCATCTTGACCATACCTTATGGACCCAGAGGATTCGTGATCTATAACGATGCATCCGGGAAAGGATTAGGATACGTCTTGATGCAGCATGGGAAGGTTGTGGCCTATGCCTCTAGACAACTGAGGACCCATGAGAAGAACTATCCTACCCACGGCTTGGAGCTTGCCGTAGGGATCTTTGCTTTGAAGCTTTGGAGGAACTACCTGTACGGAGAGCGCGTGGAGATATTCATCGATCACAAGAGCCTGAAGTACGTCTACACCCAGAAGGACCTGAACCAGAGGCAGAGACGTTGGCTCAAAGTGATGGCGGACTTCGAGATTGAGCTGCAGTACCATCCGAAAAAGGCTAATGTGGTAGCCGATGCTTTAAGTAGGAAGCCTATAGCATTTTTCCTGACTACCCAACAATATCTGTTGAGAGATCTATAACAGTTGGGTATCGAAGTCATTATGCCCGGAGTAGACGGTCATATGTCGAGTTTCCAGGTGCAATCGACATTGGTGGAGAGAATCAAGGCTGCTTTGCTGACAGACGCCAGATTTCAGAGGCTTTGACAGAGGACAGAGGCTGGAATACAGACGGGACTGCATATACACGAGGACGGGACTTTGAGATGCGGAGATCGTCTCTATGTTCCGAATGGAGAGCTACGCCAGGAGCTGATGACGGAGGCGCACAGTTCGACCTATTTTATTCATCCAGGAGGTACGAAGATGTACCGAGACCTGAGGCAGTACTACTGGTGGCATGGGATGAAGAGGGAGATAGCCCGCTTCGTGGCTAAGTGTCTGGTGTGTCAGCAAGTCAAGGATGAGCATCAGAGGTCTGCCAAATTACTTCAACCGCTCCCGATACCGGAGTGAAAATGGGAGCACATCACCATGGACTTCGTTACGGGTTTCCCGAGAAGTCCTAGTGGTCGCAATGCGGTATGGGTAATCGTAGATAGACTCACCAAGTCTGCCTACTTTTTACCCTTCAGAGTTGGGCAATCTACGGAAGTCTTGGCAGACATGTACATGAGAGAGATTGTGCAATTGCATGGAGTGCCAGTCAGTATCGTGTCTGACAGGGATACGAGGTTCACATCGTACTTTTGGAGGAGTATGCAAGAGAGTCTTGGTACCAGCCTTAAGTTCAGTACTTCGTACCACCCGCAGACAGATGGCCAATCCGAGCGCACCATTCAGACGCTGGAGGACATGTTGAGGGCATGCATGCTTGACTTCAGCGGTTCATGGGAGGACCACTTGCACTTGGTCGAATTTTTCTACAATAATAACTACCAGGCGAGCATTCAGATGGCTCCCTATGAGGCATTGTATGGTAGGAAGTGTCGTTCCCCAGTATGTTGGAGCGATGTAGGCGAGAGGCAGATTCTAGGGCCAGAGTTGGTCATCCGTACAGTGGAGAAGGTGAAGAAGATCCAAGGGCATCTACGAGCAGCACAGGACAGGCAGAAGCATTGGGCTAATGTGCATCGACGACCCCTAGAGTTCCAGGTGGGAGAACATGTATTCCTGAAGATCTCACCTACCCAAGGAACCATCAGATTTGGAGGCAGAGGGAAGCTGAGTCCGAGGTACATCGGACCATTCGATGTGCTAGAGCGCATCGGAGAAGTTGCTTACAGATTGGCCTTGCCACAGATACTGGAAGGAGTTCACGACGTCTTCCATGTATCTCAGCTGAGGAGGTACATACCGGATCTGAGTCATGTGCTTGACCACTCGTAGATCACCGTCGGTCCAAGTTTGTCATACCAGGAGGAGCCGGTAGAGATCCTAGACCGAAGCGAGAAAGTACTGCGAGGCCAGACTATCCCTCTAGTTCGTGTCGCATGGAGGCATCATGCACTAGGTGATTCAACCTGGGAACGAGAGGACGATATTCTGCAACGCTTTCCCCATCTCTTCGAAGGCCTAGGTATGTGATAGCAATTTATTTCATTCAATAGTTTTTCTATATGTCTGTATTAATTTCGAGGACGAAATGCTCTAAGGAGGGTATGTTGTAAAGCCCCTCGACCAAAATTCAGGTTTAATTAACTTAAATAGCCTAATTAGGGTTAACTAGATATAATTAAGATTTATTATATAGTATTATAATATTTGTGCAGTGTTTGTTATTTAGGACACTACCCTAACTGTTACCGTGAAACAAATTCCATATACTTGGCCTAGACATACTAACCTATCATAATGAACCTTGAGCAACCCCCGGATACTAATTTTTGTGCCTGATTTTAGTCGCCCAAAAGTCGTTACAAACGTCTGTACGCAAATTAAATAAATTGCGTATTTACGTTCGTTGTCCGTTCCAATCGAAATTGAGACCCGACCTCAACCCGTTTGACCAACCCCGATCATGACATTATTGTACCCTGAGCCTACCATACTAATGACCCTTGTCCAACCCAAATTTAGACCCCCGATATTTATTAAATTAATTTAGAGGCACCCGGTGCATTAATTATGAATTAATTAATGTAGTGACCTAACCTCATTTAAATTAGACCCAACTCCAACCCAAACCCACACACACACCCACAAGCCTCATACAAAATACCATACACCATCCTAGCCCAATGCAAAACACCAAACATGGTATTTTGTTACATCAAATCCCCAATTCCAGAATTTGTGCAAATTCTAAATTATTCAGGGGCCTTTGTGCAAAATTGCAATAAGGTGCCCCCCTCTCATTGGCCCAACCACATGGAGAAAGAACCTATATTCTTTGAACCGGTTCACAATTAATTCCTTCCATTTTTTATGTACTTGCACTACTTTTTGGAGGGCACATCATGACCCTTCATTTAAATTGCTAAATTCCTACCCCTCCCCTCATCATGGTGGAGCCTCCCCAACTCCCCAAAAATTTCACACAGCCGGCCCTAATCCCAAGGCAGCCCCCCACTCTCTCTCCTACATATAGGGCTCCTTACACCTCATTAAATGCACACAAACCAAGGAATACACTACACAAAACCTTACTCCCCAAAACCCTCACCAACAGCCCGACCCCTGCCCATCACCCCCCACCCTCTCCCGGCCAACACCGACTCCGGCCACCCCCGCAACCACCCGGCCCCCCTCCGGCGACCTATCCCCTACCTCCAGCCACCGCCACCCGCCGCCTAGCCGCCTACAGCCACCGCCAGAACCACCCTCCTCAACCCGAGCTCCCCACTCCCCCGAGCCAACCCGACCACCCGACCTCCTATTTCTCCGCCGTCGTAGCACGCCCGGCCCCCAACTCCACCGACCTCTCCCCCGACCGACCACCTCCGTCCCTGCCAACTCCCAGCGCCGGTCGACCCTGTAGCTGGCCGCACTCGTCCCCGCAGCGCATACAGCCCCAAACCGCTGCTGATTGCCGACCACCCCGAGCGTTGCCGGAGCTCCGCCCGGCCACCCTCGCCTTCGACGATCAGCCACCGGATCCTCACCCGCCTATAAATATATATATATATATATACTTGTGAATATTAATTTGTGTATGAATATATATATATATATTTAAATATATATAAATATGTTATGTATATTTACTTAGGTACATAAAATTACTATTTAAATACATATAAATAAAGTTGTGTATATTTATTTGTGTACATATATAGTATCTAAATATATGTATATGTATAAATATAAGATATTATGTATTTATCTATTATATACATATATATGTAATTATTAATATGTGTATGTAAACATATGTATTGGTGTGTTATTAAATAATATTAAGATGCTATTTTAAATGTACTAGTAAACATACATATTTTTTTTAATATATTTAAATATGTATTAGTGTACATATATATATAATTGTGATATATATATATAAATATATGTACTAAGGGGTCCCACAAATTGTACAGTCCAGACCCTGTGTCAGCTATAACTGCAAGTAGTGTGTCTTAGTCGTGCTATTGTAGCGACTAATGTTGTCATTATTATATCATATATAGGACTGCTGGACCGTACAGCCGAGGCTTCAGGAGTAGGACATTGGATTTCGCAGCTACCCGAGGTTTAAATTTAAATGATAAATGTTGCAATATACATAAATTGTGCGCGTCCGAGATTGACTCGGGTGCAGTCGATAATGCGTCGATGAGTAGTGTACTTGACCTAGCTGCTAGATGACTCACCTACTACTGTGAGGATATTTTGATATCTTCCTAGACCGTGACACTTTACATGTATCACGATGGTACATTTATATTGGGATGCGGGTCCTCGTACCCGATTCGCTATCGGTGCGTACGACATGCATCACGGACTAGCACATAATCTAGAGTAATATAATTAGATGTGACTTGGCATATAGATACGGGATCCTTATGTCGTGTATTCGACTTGTGTACCTACATTGGGCGGGGAGGACAACTGATAAACGTATGGGATACACACATCGGACTCCGTGGTATCCAGAGGAGCCACAGACCCGATAACTTCCTATATTCAGACACCGCGCTCTTCGGAGTTTTACGGACATATATATATTGCAGATACCACATCCCTTAGAGTGTTGGACGTTATATATATACAGATACCTCATTCTTCAGAATAATGGACGATGCAGATACCACACTCTAGAGGACGTTGGACGTTATGCCTTTACCTACCTATACGTTCCGAGGTTGTCCTTACATTGCATTCACTTAGATGGTTAGCACACCCTCTTTATTTTTATTCAGTACTGTATCTGGCATGCATTTTGTATCTTGTTACGTCCCTCTGAGGACCTGGTTATCTTCCAGATCTGGACGAGGCCTATTACCCCACTGTGTACGGACCAGGTGTGGAGACGAGATACGCTCTAGAGGAGGAGCTTGAGATTTTACTATCAGAGTACCCCTGATCATCTTGGCCTTCCGCCTAGGACTGGAGCTTCTTATCTAGTTAGCAGTTGTTTCAGTCACACTCTTATTTCAGTCTTCAGTACTCTATTTTTATCATTTGTAGTGGGTTTGTTCCCACCGGACATATTTCGGTTTGTACTATGTCATTCGACTATGTTATTATATTCCAGTCTTTCATTTCAGTATTTTACTTGTTATTTGTGGATGAGATTAGACTCTGCCTGTTGTTGATATTAGACTTGTTAGATTTAGGACAGCGTAGCATGCTTCGTTAGGATCCATTAAATTGGGATATCCTTGGAGATGTGTCAGCTGGCCAATGCCACGTGTCGAGCAAACGCTGTATGTACCATTCAGGATATAATAATCCCACGTTGCATGGTGGATGTAATGATAATAGTGGCAGTACTTTGGATTATTCATCTCGGCTGCCTCAACAGGGCATTTAACATCGGGGAGATAAAGCTTGTTCCCCTGCATCAGCACATCAAAGATTGCCATGACATCATCATCTTTGAAAGAGTAGGTCTCTTTCAGCTTTGGAGCTTTTGTCGGCTTCTTCTCGAGCTTCTTGGTCAAGTTAGCGATAAGGGCCTGCTTTCCCTTATCATCGCAGATATTTTTGCCACTGTTGTTATTATTATTGTTATTGTAGGCGCATTTTCCTCTATCCTCAACGACAGGGATCTATATTCCCAAGAGACGGGCGTCCTTCACCTTCTTCTCAACGCCAACGATATTTATGATGAACGCCTTCCAGTCTTTGAATTGGGTGTCACCAATCTATAGCCTAACCGCCGAAAGTAGGTTCTTTCGATATATGTCCATCAGAGTGGATTCAGAATTACTCAGGGGTAGCTTCAGTATGGCTTGCTTGTAGCGTTCGACCTATTCCCATACGGCTCATTTTCTTTCTGCATGATGTCCAGCAATGAGGACATTGTCATGTCACATCCTCCGTCATAGAATCGGGCAAGAAAAAGACTTTTAAGATCGTCGAATAACGATATACAATTGTCTTGGAGGCTGTTGAACCAATCAAAGGCCACCCCCGATAATGCTCCGACAAAGAGCTTGGTGAAAAGAGCATCACTGTGGGGCATATATCCAGTTGCTGTCTCAAAGTAGCTCATGTACTAACAAGGAGACATCTTCTCTTCAAATGGATTTAATTTGAAGGGCTTGTATTTAGGTGGATAGGGCATGTCTCTCCACTCAAGGGGATATGGTTGTTGAATCCCGAGCTTGCGCAGTAAGTCTCAGCTCCCCATTGAGTCCAAGAGAGCTTGCAGTTCTCGTACCTCCTATATTGCTTCCAGAGCCTCATCTACTGCGGAAGGAGTAGATTATATGGGCCTAATGTGATTGCCATTGATGGGTGGAGCAGTGGCGTTAGAGTCTCCATTTGGCCCAAGATCTTCACTAGCTTGTCCCGAGGTTCTTGGAGGCTATGGGGCCATGCTTTCCTTAATCTCCAGCATCGTCTGGGTCAAGGTTTGCATCAACGCACTCATGGTGTGCATCATAGCCTCGAGGATTATAAGGAACTATCGATCGCTGGGGCCCTCATGATCATCCTCCACCATGTATACTATTCTTACATAGGAGAAAGTCAATGGAACGATGGACGTCGTACTTTTCATCACGGACTCTTGCAACGAATAGTCCTCAAGGAAGGTTATCGGCGTCGCATCCTCTTCTAATTCTGAGAGAATACTATCCCCAGTGTAGGAAGGTGCATCTTCCTGGTGAGGGTAACTATACCCAGGGATCTCGATATCTATTCCTTGGGAATCGCTGTACCTTCGGAATGCCGGGTTGTTATGGAGTTCTGGGGGATTGCTACCCCCAGCTTGCAGGATCTCTAGGGATCCTGAGGAAGGACCACCCCCAGCAGCTGGCAGTTTTTTCTTGGAACGGGTGCCCTGGAAAAATCCCTTTGTGGGTATCGTTGCCTGTCCTCCTTGGGTCCACCTTCTCGACATCCTGGCCGAAAGCGAAGGGTTTAAGGTGCTAGACTTTCGACCTCCCCTGGTGGAGGGGAACTTCCAAGTGGAGTAGCACGAGGCAAATGGCAGCTCCTCCTCCTCTGGTAATTACACCTATTTTCTAGGATGCTATCGGGTAGGTGCCTTTGGTTTCAGTCATTGGAACGCCGACTACATGTTTGTTGGCACCGCTGCTTTAGCACAGCAACAGTTGATGATAATGTTGACACAGGGGTATCTTAGAGGGAAAATCTCACATGCCGTGGTCTTTTTCCTCACTTTGCGCTTGTCGTTGATTATGTTGCACAAATCAGGCGAGGGTTGGTCCACCTTTACTCCCATGTTATGAGCCTGGTTAGACCGACCACATAGGCATGTAGGTGTTGTTTTCTCTCCCGGTCCTGGGGTTCATACAAGAACTTTCTCCAAGTCATTGATGGATGACTTTCGAGAATGAACTTGTCCATTTGCCACTGCGGGTCACACACATGGGTCAATCTCGTATAACTTTCCTACAGGGGCTCATGTAACAGTTAGCGGAGCATGCTGACGGCTGGCCGTATGAGAAGTTTTTTGAGCTTGGCGAGCTCGTACTGTCCTGGGCTCCTTCGATCTAGCACGCACTGGTGCATAGTATGAAGAGTCCAAGTTCAGATCCTCTTCTTTCTTAGCAAGGCGCATGGAGTCAGTGTTGCATGAGATTTGGTTGAAGACGAAAGTTTTGCTACTTTGCTTGCTGCCTATGGTCATTTGCCTGAGGCCACCAAGTGGGGCTGCATATGGACTTGTGCCAGCCGTTGTAGACTTATACGACTTTTGCTGTTGCCACATGAAGTTTGTCTCAGCAACCGAACTTCTGGCATCGTAGTATTTTCCTCTGCCAGAGTTTGGTCGCTGAGCACCTTTCTCGACTGTCGCATGAACATGGTCAGTCTGGGTGGATGCATAATGTACGTTTGCGACAACAGAAAGAAATATAGGGAGCGCATGCTCCGCAGTTGGGTGAGGCACATCAACCTTTACTACCCAAGTTCGGTGGGTCTTCTTAGGCTTTACTTGTCTTGGAGAAGGTCTCATGTCATCCCCGGAGAGCATGTTCTCGAATGCTTGCTGGTCAAAGTGCACTACTAGCATCCTTTGGGTTGAGCTCAGCTTGGCCGCATAGGACTGCGTCACTGTCTTCTTATTAGAGGAGAAGCTGGTCCCCAGCAAAGTAGCCATCTTGTTCACCATCCCAAGTTTTGGACGTTGAAATAACAAACAAAAAAACACAAAAGATCCTAGACAGAAACCCTAAGTACAATATTTGATCTGGGTAGTGACGATGGACAAAGAGCATTGTGGCGGCTACTTTACTCCATTGACGGTCCGATAATGGAATAAGGATGCTCTCATTTCTTCTCTCTCCTGATCTTGTGTGAACATATATAGCTGGCGGGGGGGTTGTAGGGTATGCTACCCTTGCTATTTATAGTGTCGTGTTGACGGACTATCGATGCCGCAAATGGCTCTGTTTGGTGGCCGTATAGGGCTCTGTTTGGTGACCATATATGATTCCTTCAACATAATACGGTTGTAATCACAGTCGCATATTGCGGACTGGCTGCCATGTGGTCTCGGTTAGGATATTTTATTGAAGAGATCTCGGGGATGTTGTGTGCGTGACTCAGTAAACTTGAAACTTAGTTAGCACTGACTGTGCAAGAAACCGTCTTCGGTTATAACAAAAAATCCTGTGAGTCAAGTGCCGCATAACCTCTTAGCCGCATATTGCCGCGGTCGCATACGACCTCTCATTTAGCCTTTGGTCGTCTGGACGCTCTGGCCACATGTTTGTGAGCCGCATGTAAACTCTCGTCTGGCCTTGGTCGATGGACAGTATGGACGCATGTTGGCGAGGCCGCATGCAAACTCTTGTCTAGCCTTGGTCGATGGACACTTTAACCGCATGGCATTGTGGCCGCATAGGGCATAGCCGCATACGAGAGAACACATGGCATGGCACATCTGACGAGTTCATTAATGCACTGATATCACTTTCTGTCTTTTCTTGAGTCATTATCTTTCATGAATCTCGAAGCATCGATGTCATGAGTGATGTGTCACACTCTAACAGTCATCGACTGCTGTGTTAGTGGATTTTTATGCGGCCTTCCTGCTCTGCGGTCGTTCAGGCCGCATAGAGTATACTATGCGGCTTCTTGGTCTTTGGTTTGACTAGGCCGCATGTAGATTCTCTGTGGCTTTGTTATTTTAGGCCATATATGGCTTCTCTTTGGCTCAGTTTGTTCGGGCCGCATGTGGCTTCTCTGCAGCTTGGTTGTTCTTTTAAGGGGGCATAGGTTTTATGCAGCTTGCATACTCTTTTCATGATTCTCTAGAGACCCTTGAAAAGTTGAGCGCACCGTGTACTATCTCAAAAAAATGCTTGTGTTCAGCATAGCATTCAAATTCTTGCAAAAGTGCGCCAAGATATGTTTAGTACTCTGGATGCACTTTACTCCTCATGCATACATTTTATACGAATGACATCTAATCAAACCCTTCCAAAAGTGCGCTAAGGCTATCAGAAACTTGGCTGCACTTTAGAGGGAAATCCTCAGCGGCGCACATTTGAGCATTCAGCCTCGTCAATCAAGAGAAATTATGCCAAGCCTCTGTTGGCGCACTAATTCCTTTCCTTGAGTATCTTGATGGACGAGCCTTGACTTTGGTGTGCCAGGCTTTGAGACTTGTGTTTCTCTAATATCATGTCTCGACTATCGTGCCATGCTTTGAGACTTATTTTTGTCTTTTAGTAGACCTTCCTATGCTTATTTGTGTGCCAAACCTCCCTGCTGGCATACTTGGTAAAAGTGCGCCAAGTTCATAGCTTGTGTATGTTCGTCATTAGTGTAGGTTTGGGAAACCTTTATTTAACAACCAATAAAAAGAGTACAAAGAAATCTTAGACAGATAATCTACGTACAATATTTTTTATCTGGGTAGTGTGACGATGGAGATCGAGTACTCTAGTAACTCTTTTACTCCATTGTCGGTCTGACGAGTGAATGTGGGATGCTTTCTTCTCTCTCCTGAGCTTGTGTGCATGTGCATAGCTCGCCTGGAGGGATATGGTCTCTCTGAAGTAGAAAAAGCCAGTCGTTGGGATGTCCAAGTTGCCTCTGTTTATAGCTCTCCTGTTGATGGGCTATAGGTGTCGCATGTCCTTCTATTTGGTAGCTGTAGGTTTTTTTTTTAATAGAATACGGTTGGTTGAGTCTAGGATAAGCTGCCACGTTGACGTTTTATTGGGATTTGCTGCTGTTGGAGATCATGGCGGTTCTTGTCTTCTGTTTGCGTGACTTGGTCAGCTTGACACGTGGTCTGCATTCAGTTGGAGATAATGTCACGACCCGCACCCGGGGTAATGGTACTAGTCGGAAACAACGCCCAGCCTACGCCGCAGAATCGGCGGTAGAACGATGTCTAGAAAGTCTATCTAATATAATGAACCACCAAATGATAGTGTACTCAATCACAGAACTAAGATAGAATGAACACGAATCAGATAAGAATAGAATAGTCATCAACTCATGAGTTTAAAATAATACATCAATGAGTCTGAAGAGTAACAAAAATAAGCTGGAGACAAATCCAGTACAAAAGAATACTATCATACTACAAGCTACACTCCAGGGTCAACTGTCTCAGTTGGGATAAGTCTCTCTTGAGCCAGGGTCTCCGAATCTAAACCCACAACATCCTGGGGTCCATAATAGGTAGGGTACTCCTCAGTGTCATCTGGAAAAATATATCCAGTCAGGAAAGGAGCAGAGTACAACCCTAACAGCAGTTCTCAATTAATGATAAAAACTATGTAACAGTAAATAGCTGTGGATAAACAAGATGCACGATAGAAATATATAGACAATAAGGAAATACTGGAAGAAAATACAATAATGAACAATATGCCAATAAAACAATAATACTAATGACTAAGTGTGTGAGTACTAGCTTAACATGTGATCGGCTTGGGCAAGATGCAATGCGGCCTGGCTAATCATACGTGCGGTGCATGATCAACACTATTCGCTTACCAGTACTTTATTCAATAGGGATATTGATCACATATCTATACTAATACTCCCCACCCCGACTGGTATAATAGATCCAACCACGGTATGCTATGGCACTAGATTCCCCAAGAAGAGAGCGACTCCTCCCGAAAATCGGTGTCTGTACATGTACAAGATAACCAATGAAACAATACTTGCACTATATACACCATATACCAAGGAATAATATCTCATGACGAGATCCGGATATACCAATCCGTGTAACCATAGTGTCAAGAGAAACATGTATATCTACACTAAATACAACGAACATAGAGGATATCATAAATGAGAAACTATCAGAGAATGTACTCGCCTGAAGTCCAAAGAACAGTCTCACAGATGTCTGACTCGGTGCCTCGAAGACCTAGATATGGAATACCACATTAAAACAAGGTCCCGGAAAGAGAACAAGTCAAACTAGTCAACTTCTAGGTCAATAAATAAATCCTAAGTCAAAAGTCAACTATGGTCAACTCTAAAGTCAACTAAAGTCAAACATGGTCAAACGAAGGTCATCCTCACAAGACATCTATACAAATAATATAGAAAATAAAATACAACAATTTAGGAATCAAAATTAGATCCCAATAGATACCCACACAAAGTATACTAATAATACAATATTATACACACTCTAAATAAAGTATATACAAACCAATATTTATACAAATAAAATAATATATTATTATTAGTATTATACCTCATAAAAACACCTATATATATACATATATAAAACAATTTAATAAATATATATACTTATATATATATACACATAAACTTTACACAATCAAATACTAATAGTTACAAAACACATTGCACATATTTTACATGGCTAGAAGCACACATAAAAATACATTCATTAATATACAAATAATTATATAATAATTATAAATAATATAATTACACATTTAAAAACATAAATATATTTTATAAAAGATTTATGTATAATTTATGATTTTAACATAAGTACATATATAATTGCATGCAAGAAAGCTACATACATATATTTATACACCACATTAGAACACATAGAAATATCTATAGATCTATGCTACAATAAATACCATAATAAATACACTAAAATAATATATAATATCTATATATATTTACTAATTATAAATGAAGAATTTAAAGCATAAATAATTAGATCTACACATAAACACACCAATTTGGAGAGTATCACACCGTATCCCACTAGATCTAGGATACACATGTGACACGAGTCCAACACACAACCAATTGCACCCCGAAGGACACAAACAAGTCACAAATAATATTTATGAATAAATCAAAGTGTCAAAAATAGATCTATGTGTCCGTGTCAAAATACGACATGTACAAGGCCCCGTGTCGGAGGAAGCCCCCAAAATGACACGTATCACCAAATAGTTGGGATACGAACCATATGTACCCAAATATGGACACGACACAAGCCCCAAACACATAAGCACATGCCCAATTGATCTATAGGATCAATTGACACACACAACAAAATGTAAATTCGGAATTCCAACAAAATTGACACAAAAAGCACCATAACTTTCTCCATGGGTCTCCTATGAACATAAAACAAAGTCCTATGGGTAGTACATACATATAGGTTGATTTTACATGATTAAATATCAGATTTAGAAGCTATTTAAATGGGAAAACTGAATTATACCTATTGGGAGATGGATTCCCAATGAAACCTCCAATTGAGATGAACTTGTTTCCAAATTGTAGATCCTTGCTCCTCTTTCTAGATCCTTGCTTCCTCCTTCTAGATCCTTGCTTCTCAACTTTCTAATGGTGAATTGGAAAGAATTTGGAATGAATTTGGGATGAATTTGGTATGGGAATGGAGGGAATTTGGGAGTAGAAAATTCTAGATCTAGATTTGGAATGAGAATGAGAGGAGAGAGAAATTCCCCCCCCTCTAATATAGGCCGGCCATACCCCTTCCCCAAGCAATTGTAAAATGTCCAATGTACCCCTTGGGGTCTCTCATGAAGAAATAATTAAGGAAGGAAGCTTCTAGTCTAATCACTTAATTAATTTAATCCATCTCCTTAACCATGGGCTTTCTAAATGGGCCAAGTCTAACTATTTAATTCATGATGGTCCATGGGTCCAAACTAAAATAGTTGGGTCTACTAAAAATAAGTCCAAAATAATTAAATAATATCTAACAACAATTAAATAATACAACAATTAATTATTTACCATGCACAATATTTATTTAAATAGGAAATTACTAAAATACCCTTTTTCCTAAAATGTGGTAGTGACAAGTCTACCCTCCTTAAAATAATTTCGTCCTCGAAATTTAAAGATGAAAACTACCCCCAGAAAATCACAGAACAGAACTAAAGAACCACAATTAACTAATGAACAGAACATAACTAGAAAATAACATACCTCAAGGTACAAACAAATATGGATAACGCTCTCGCATGTCATCCTCTCTCTCCCAGGTAGACTCCCCCGGAGAGTGATGCCTCCATGCGACGCGTACCAAAGGAATAGTCTGGTTCCTCAGCACCTTCTCTCTCCGATCCAGAATCTCAACTGGCTGCTCTAGATAGCTAAGAGTAGGGCCCACCTCTATCTCTGAGTGATCCAATACATGACTAGGATCTGCCACGTATCGTCTCAACTGCGACACATGAAACACGTTGTGCACTCCCTCCAATGCAGGTGGCAAGTCTAGTCTATAAGCAACTGCACTGACCCTCTCTAGAATAGTGAAAGGTCCGATGAATCGCGGACTAAGCTTTCCGCCTCCACCGAAGCGAATCGTGCCTCGTGTCGGAGAAATCCTCAGAAACACCAAACCACCCACCTAGAACAAAATACCATCTTAAGAACTTAATCTATAACAAACAAGAACAAGCACAAACAAAATCTAAACTATACCTCTAACTCCAAAGGTCTCCGATGGCTATCGGCCCAATGCCGCTGTCTGTCCTGCGCCACTCGAAGTCTGTCTCTGATCAACTGAACCTTCTCCGCTGCATCCACAACCATCTCTGGCCCAAGCAAAACTCTCTCTCCAACATCGTCCCAAGACAAAGGAGTACGACACCTCCGACCATATAGAGCTTCAAAAGGTGACATCTCTATACTGGCCTGGTAACTGTTGTTGTAAGCAAACTCTACCAAATGGAGATGGTCCTCCCAAGAACCCCCAAAATCTAGTACACAAGTGCGCAACATATCCTCGAGAGTCTGGATAGTCCTCTCTGACTGCCCATCTGTCTGGGGATGATATGCAGTACTGAACTTGAGCTGAGTGCCCAAACTCTCCTGCAAACTCCTCCAGAAATGAGAAGTGAAACGACTATCCCGATCTGAGACTATGCTGACGGGAACTCCATGTATCCTAACGATCTGTCTCACATACATCTCTGCCAGCTTCTCCGTAGACAAACCCACCTTGAAAGGCAAAAAGTGGGCCGACTTGGTCAACCTATCAACAATGACCCAAATTGCGTCTTTCCCTCCTGGAGATCGTGGAAGTCCGGACACAAAATCCATAGTAATGTGTTCCCACTTTCACTCTGGAATGGGTAATGGCTGAAGTAAATCTCCTGGCCTCTGCCTCTCGGCTTTCACCTGTTGGCACACCAAGCATCTGGATACAAACTGTGCCACTTCCCTCTTCATGCCATACCACCACACACTCTCTCGCATATCCCGATACATCTTGTATGGAATACTGAGAGCGATGCGCTTCCTGCAACACCTCCTCGCGCAACTCCCCACTAGGCACACATAATCTAACTCCATGCCTCAAAGATCCATCCTCTGCAATAGTGAAATCATCCTCCAATCCTGCTCTCACCTGAGCTCTGATACTCCTCAAAGATACATCATCATACTGTGCTGCCTTAATCCTGTCCATCAAATCTGAGTGTATCTGCAATCCCCATATCTGTATAGCACCACCAGGAACAATCACCTCAATGCCCAAGCTCTCCAAGTCCTCCAACAAATATCGATCCTGCGTTAAGAACATAGCTACCGGATACCTGCTCAAAGCATCGGCAACTACATTGGCTTTCCCAGGATGATATTGTAAAGAGATATCAAAATCCTTCATCAGTTCCAACCACCAACGCTGCCTCATGTTCAACTCCTTCTGCGTGAAAACGTACTTCAAGCTTTTGTGGTCTGTGAAGATCTCCACACGCTCTCCGTACAAATAATGTTTCCACAACTTCAGATCGAAGATGACGGCTGCCAACTCCAAATCATGGGTAGGATAGTTCTTTTCATGAGGACACAATTGCCTGGATGCATAGGCAATCACTTTCCCATGCTGCTGAAGAACACAACCTAAACCCTTTCCCGATGCATCACTATAAATAGTGAAACCTCCGGACCCTGATGGCAACGTCAAAATAGGAGCAGACGTCAACCTCTTCTTCAACTCTTCAAAAGCAACCTGGCAATCCTCCGTCCAAACAAACTCCACATCCTTCCTTGTGAGTCTGGTCATCGGCTCGGCAATCCTCGAAAAATCTTGCACAAACTTCCTGTAATAGCCTGCCTATCCCAAGAAACTCCTGATCTCTGCTACCGAACTCGGAGTCTTCCAAGATTCCACTGCTGAAATCTTCTTCGGATCCACTGAAATACCATCACCAGTCATAACATGCCCCAAGAATTCTACCTTGTCCAAGAAAACTCATATTTGGACAACTTCCCATACAACTTCTCCTTTCTCAGCACATCCAACACAATCCTCAAATGCTCCTCATGCTCCTCCGGTGTCCTCGAGTATATGAGTATGTCGTCGATGAACACTACCACGAACTTGTCAAGGTACTAGTGGAATAGCTTGTTCATCAAGTTCATAAATACCGCCGGTGCATTAGTCAAACCAAACGGTATCACCATAAACTCGTACTGACCATACCGAGTTCTAAAAGCAGTCTTCGGTATGTCCTCCGGCTTCACCTTCACCTGATGGTAGCCTGATCTCAAATCTATCTTAGAAAATACCTTCGCACCACTCAACTGATCAAACAGATCATCAATCCGTGGCAAAGGTACTTATTCTTGATAGTGAGATTATTCAAAGCCCTGTAATCAATGCACATGCGTACCGATCCATCCTTCTTTGGTACAAACAATACCGGGGCTCCCCATGGTAAAGAACTCGATCTGATAAACCCCTTATCTTGCAATTCGTCCACCTGCTTCTTCAACTCGACCAACTCACTGTTGTTTACTCAATAGACATGCTGTAAAATTGGTTCTGCACCTGGCACCAAGTCTATAGAAAATTTAACATCTCGATCTGGTGGCAATTCTGGCAATTCCTCAGGAAATACATCCAAGAATTCTGCTATCAACGGATGCGGCAACTCCTTGTCTTCCACCATAGCTCCACAAATAATGCCTTCCTCCTGCTCCACAGCTCCTCTAGCAAACTCAAACTCTGGCTCTCCTGGCGAACCAAACAAAACTCTACCTCCTCTACAGTCTATGCTAGCACGGTGCCTACTCAACCAATCCATCCCAAGTACAATATCGTAGCTCGGAAGTGGCATTACAAGTAGACACGCACTCAACTCCCGGCCTCCCAGAGTAACTCTTCGATCCTTGCAAATATCATTAACCAGGATAATGCCTCCCCCGGTTATGATCTTGCAAGTCCTAAGCAAAGACTCAGCTACCAAACTATGCTTCAGAGCAAAAGAAACAGATACAAAACTATGGGAAGCACCACTATCAAACAAAGCTAAAGCTGGAATAGAATCAAGAAGAATAGAATCAATATAGCACAAGATGTAAGACATCAAGGAAAGGACAGTTTAAGGGATCAAGTATCAATGTCAAAGGAGAATAGTTGAATCAAAAGAATTTTCCTAGATGTTATTGAGTATCTCAGCCTATATCCTATCGCAGGCTCGCAGTAGTACAACTAAGTTGTCGCACTACCACGATATCACATACTTGTGAAGCTAGACCTGCATGGGCCACCACCAAAAACGTGTTACGACCCGCACCCGGGGTAATGTTACTAGTCGGAAACAACGCCCAGCCTACGCCGCAGAATCGGCGGTAGAACGCTGTCTAGAAAGTCTATCTAATATAATGAACCACCAAATGATAGTGTACTCAATCACAGAACTAAGATAGAATGAACACGAATCAGATAAGAATAGAATAGTCATCAACTCATGAGTTTAAAATAATACATCAATGAGTCTGAAGAGTAACAAAAATAAGCTGAAGACAAATCCAGTACAAAAGAATACTATCATACTACAAGCTACACTCCAGGGTCATCTGTCTCAGTTGGGATAAGTCCCTCTTGAGCCAGGGTCTCCGAATCTAAACCCACAACATCCTGGGGTCCATAATAGGTAGGGTACTCCTCAGTGTCATCTGGAAAAATATATCCAGTCAGGAAATGAGCAGAGTACAACCCTAACAGCAGTTCTCAATTAATGATAAAAACTATGTAACAGTAAATAGCTGTGGATAAACAAGATGCACGATAGAAATATAGAGACAATAAGGAAATACTGGAAGGAAATACAATAATGAACAATATGCCAATGAAACAATAATACTAATGACTAAGTGTGTGAGTACTAGCTTAACATGTGATCGGCTTGGGCAAGATGCAATGCGGCCTGGCTAATCATACGTGCGGTGCATGATCAACACTATTCGCTTACCAGTACTTTATTCAATCGGGATATTGATCACATATCTATACTAATACTCCCCACCCCCGACTGGTATAATAGATCCAACCACGGTATGCTATGGCACTAGATTCCCCAAGAAGAGAGCGACTCCTCCCGAAAATCTGTGTCTGTACATGTACAAGATAACCAATGAAACAATACTTGCACCATATACACCATATACCAAGGAATAATATCTCATGACGAGATCCGGATATACCAATCCGTGTAACCATAGTGTCAAGAGAAACATGTATATCTACACTAGATACAACGAACATAGAGGATATCATAAATGAGAAACTATCAGAGAATGTACTCGCCTGAAGTCCAAAGAACAGTCTCACAGATGTCTGACTCGGTGCCTCAAAGACCTAGATATGGAATACCACATTAAAACAAGGTCCCGGAAAGAGAACAAGTCAAACTAGTCAACTTCTAGGTCAATAAATAAATTCTAAGTCAAAAGTCAACTATGGTCAACTCTAAAGTCAACTAAAGTCAAACATGGTCAAACGAAGGTCATCCTCACAAGACATCTATACAAATAATATAGAAAATAAAATACAACAATTTAGGAATCAAAATTAGAACCCAATAGATACCCACACAAAGTATACTAATAATACAATATTATACACACTCTAAATAATGTATATACAAACCAATATTTATACAAATAAAATAATATATTATTATTAGTATTATACCTCACAAAAACACCTATATATATACATATATAAAACAATTTAATAAATATATATACTTATATATATATACACATAAACTTTACACAATCAAATACTAATAGTTACAAAACACATTGCACATATTAATGTACATATTTTACATGGCTAGAAGCACACATAAAAATACATTCATTAATATACAAATAATTATAAATAATATAATTACACATTTAAACACATAAATATATTTTATAAAACATTTATGTATAATTTATGTTATTAACATAAGTACATATATAATTGCATGCAAGAAAGCTACATACATATATTTATACACCACATTAGAACACATAGAAATATCTATAGATCTATGCTACAATAAATACCATAATAAATACACTAAAATAATATATAATATCTATATATATTTACTAATTATAAATGAAGAATTTAAAGCGTAAATAATTAGATCTACACATAAATACACCAATTTGGAGAGTATCATACCGTATCCCACTAGATCTAGGATACGCATGTGACACGAGTCCAACACACAACCAATTGTACCCCGAAAGACACAAACAAGTCACAAATAATATTTATGAATAAATCAAAGTGTCAAAAGTAGATCTATGTATCCGTGTCAAAATACGACATGTACAAGGCCCCGTGTCGGAGGAAACCCCCAAAATGACACGTATTACCAAATAGTTGGGATACGAACCATATGTACCCAAATATGGACACGACACAAGCCCCAAACACATAATCACATGCCCAATTGATCTATAGGATCAATTGACACACACAACAAAATGTAAATTCGGAATTCCAACAAAATTGACACAAAAAGCACCATAACTTTCTCCATGGGTCTCCTATGAACATAAAACCAAGTCCTATGGGTAGTACATACATATAGGTTAATTTTACATGATTAAATCTCAGATTTAGAAGCTATTTAAATGGGAAAAATTGAATTATACCTATTGGGAGATGGATTCCCAATGAAACCTCCAATTGAGATGAACTTGCTTCCAAATTGTAGATCCTTGCTCCTCTTTCTAGATCCTTGCTTCCTCCTTCTAGATCCTTGCTTCTCAACTTTCTAATGGTGAATTGGAAAGAATTTGGAATGAATTTGGGATAAATTTGGTATGGGAATGGAGGGAATTTGGGAGTGGAAAATTCTAGATCTAGATTTGGAATGAGAATGAGAGGAGAGAGAAATTTCCCCCCTCTAATATAGGCCGGCCATGCCCCCTTCCCCAAGCAATTGTAAAATATCCAATGTACCCCTTGGGGCCTCCCATGAAGAAATAATTAAGGAAGGAAGCTTCTAGTCTAATCACTTAATTAATTTAATCCATCTTCTTAACCATGGGCTTTCTAAATGGGCCAAGTCTAACTATTTAATTCATGATGGTCCATGGGTCCAAACTAAAATAGTTGAGTCTACTAAAAATAAGTCCAAAATAATTAAATAATATCTAACAACAATTAAATAATACAACAATTAATTATTTACCATGCACAATATTTATTTAAATAGGAAATTACTAAAATACCCTTTTTTCCTAAAATGTGGTAGTGACAGATAATTGTAACAGAAAGATTTTGTCTCAGGAAACCTTGCTATGTTGGACCCAATGAGTCTGAGATGCCTGGGATGCATGGCATCTAGAACACATGGGGCCAGAGATACATGGGACGTGTGGAATCTGGAACACACGGGATCAAAGACATATGAAACGTATAGAGTCTGGAACTCAGAGGACCAGAGTCTCATAAAATGCATAAAGTCTGGAATACGGAGGGCCAGAGTGGCATAGAGCGCATGGAGTTTGGGACGCATAGGGGCAGAGTCGCATGGAGCACATGGAGTTTGGCACGCATAGGGGCATAGTCGTATGGGGATAAATATGGATCACACAAATTAAGACGTTATGTTCATCCTCATAACTGCTTGGTTCATCACATAGATCTTCTCATACGCCCAAGGAGCCTATAAATATGTGGGCTATGGAGGAGGAGAGAGAACTTTTGTCTCTCAGCTTCCCCTCCTTTTGGGAAAGAAGATGTCGAGGGCTACTGTTCATCTTGTCGAGGAGTTTGTCAGGAGCGTCGTTGATCTGTGGCCCCCTGATGCTGGCATTCTCTTTGGAGGTAAAAGAATGTATCATGGTGGTAGGGACACACATACAGAGACACAAGTACATGGCCTCGTAGCGTAGATGAGAAATTATCTAGAACACGCGTAGGCCTCGTCCCGATGGAGTTTGTCGTATAGCTGTGCAGTCATCCGCAACATGCACGTAGAGCCTATCTGTGGCTTGGCCGCATGGATGAGGAATCAGACTATCTGCGGTTTGGCCGCATGGCTGAGAATTTCTTCCGCTCATGTGTACGGCCTTGGCTATCTCGAGGTGTCCCCTCTTGCGCGTGGCTGCCACTTTGGAAGTGGCATACGACCGCTGTACATTTTTGCAACCTTCGTTAGAGACTGATGTGTATTCTCTTTATGCAGGTTTTATCACCTTTCGTGGTGCCCAAGATGGAGCATGGAAGGATATCATAGAATCCGACATTCGAAGAGAATGCCCACCTCATGCGGTGGTTCCTCATCAAAAACTGATCCAGGAGGCGAGGACAGTTCGTCAAGAACTATCTAGGAAGCAAGGATAAGCATCCTACGTCATGAACGGAGTTGTCCTCGTCTATGCAGCGTGCTAGCTGCGTTTCTTTCCTTTATGCGACTTGATACTGGCTGGGGGCCTACGGTGTAGATGACATAATTTGGATTAATTATTATTTATGTCTTCGATCTTCCTGCATGGTTGTAGAGCGCCTGCTCCTGCTCCTCCTTTGCTATCCATCAGTATGGATTCTTTTCTATATACTGAGGTTTGCACTGTGGATGGATGATCCAGAAAGCTTTGAGTTCTGGTACTGGCTCGACTTGTGTCAGTTGCAACGACAGTACAGAGGGGTGCCTCAAATTAAAAAGGTTCGCATCATCGAGACTTAATGGAAACCCTTAAAATAGGTTTCCATCATATGTACTCGTGACCTTGAATACTAATGAAAAACCCTTGAATGTAATAGATTTTTATCATATGTACTCATGATCTTAAATATTAATCAATAAAGTCTCTCCTTTTTCAGAATTTCTCCTTTTGTATTTGTCATATTATATGTTATGGACTTTGGATTTTGTACTAGAGGTAATATGGATGTAGCACAACATTGTAGTCTTTTACAAATATTCCACTGGGGGATCTTTGGTGGACATATTACTTCTTGCCCACTGGAGTGCAAGTAATAAGTTCAAAATGAGCCTTGCCAGAGGTGATATGGATGTGGTGGTTTGGTGGACTTAACACAGCTGGCTTACTTAGATTTAAGTACGGGTGCTAAGTTTAGACGACGGTCGATATCAGAGATAATATGGACGTGATGATCGATAGTCAAGTAGTGAGGTTTGCTCAGAGGTAAGAATGACCTAGCAAACCCTACTAGGGAGGATGCAAGGATGATAGCTCAGAGGCAACGTGGACATAAGCTAATCGATAGTCATACCGAGAGGTTAGGTACGATCCTGGTATTTTTATGGAAGAAAAAGGAAACCAGAGTTAATATGGACGTGGCTATTTTCTTTGGATGGGGAGCATTGGCAGCTCATAGTTCATAGATAATATGAACATGAACTATTTTCTTCCATCGAAGAAATCCTACAGGGGGATCTTTGGGGGAATTATTACTTGTTGCGCACGAGAGTGAAAGTAATAAGTTTGAGACGAAACCCTATCAGACGTAATATGGATGTGATAGTTTTTATAGACCCATTACTTCTTGCGCACCTGAGTGCAAGTAATAGGTTTGAGATAAGCCCTGCCAGTGATAATATAGACGTAGTAGGTTTTGTGGACTTAACATAGCTGGCGTACTTAGAGTTAAGCACGGGTGATAAGTTGAGATGACAACCGATATCAGAGATAAATGTGGACGTATAATCGATAGCCAAACCCGGAATATTTGCTCAGAGGTAATATGGACATGGCAAACTCGGCCAAGAAAAAATGTTAGAACAATAGTTCAGAGGTAATATAGACGTGAACTAATGTCCGAGAAACTCACTGAGGAGTGGTTTGCTGAGTATAGTCTACCCGAGAATGTAGATAGACCTAAGGGTTACTCCGCTGGGTAGATCGTTAGGCCGATAGCTCAGAGATAATATGGACATAGCTAGCATCTAATGAGACTATTTTTTGTGGTCCATGTGGGAGTGTATAGGTGGACCTAAGGACTGCTCCGCTGGGGAGGTTTCGAGGATCCACTATCTATTGTATATCCAGGACTCCTGAATACCGATAATGGCTTGTTGAGAAAGGGTAATGTCGTGCATAAGCACTCACTGGGGATGAACAACAAAAAATGGGAATGTTGTACAGTTTTGTTGTCCTGATAGGGATAGAGAGAAGTACAAGCCTAGCCTTAGATATGGTACTTTTTTAGGAACTTGTCGTTGATGGGCATCATGAGCAAGTCGCCATTGGATTTTGCCAGTCGGTAGGCGCTGTTGGAGAATACAGATTCAACAACGAGGCCGTCTTGTGGGTCATAACCATCGGCCTTCTTACTGTTAGGACAAGGTCACCTACTTGGTAAGTCCTTTTCTTAATCCATTTTTTTGAAGGATCCTAAGAGGTGCGCTTGGTACAACTCAATACATTGTTGATCTAAGAGGCGCTTCTCGTCGAGTGCTTCTAACTCTTGTAGCCGTCGGCGGTGATTGTCGTTGATGGTTAGCCAGTTAGAGAGAGCCACTCAGAGTGAGAGAATTTTGATCTCGAGAGAGAGGACCGCTTCGCTCCCGTAGACCAAAGAAAATGGCGTGCTACCAGTTGGCGTCCGGACCATTGTTCAATAAGCCCAGAGATATTCAACCAGCTTCGTATTCCAGTCACGCTTATTGGATGACACAAACTTTTTGAGTAGCTTTATGATGGTCTTGTTGAATGCTTTCGCCAGACCATTTGCTGCTGGGTTGTAGGCCGTTAAAGCTATATTCTGAATTTAATTTTAGTCACAAAATCGATAAAAAGCGTGACTTACGAACTGTGGACCATTGTCGTGGATGTTCCTCTATGGCAAGCCAGAGCGTTATATGACGTGATGCTTGACAAAGCTAATCACGTTTGATATTTTGACTTCAGCGAGTGGTACGGCTTTCGCCCACTTGGAGAAGTAGTTGGTAATAGTGAGAATAAACTGATGTCCCTTCGATGAAGGTGGACTATTTGGCCCGATAATGTCCATTCCCTAGGCTTTGAATGGCTAAGACACAACGGTCGGGTATAGGAACTCCGAGGGTTGGTGGATAAAGTCAGCGTGGATTTGGCACGCTTGGCACTTCCTTGCGTAGTTGACAGCATTCGCGACCATTGTCGGCCAATAGTAACTGATTCTCTGGAAACAGTCATGTAGCTTGGGTCCGGGCTGATGGGCACTGCCAACCCCATCTTGAGCCTCATGGAGCTTCACTTCTGCATTCGATAGGCATCATAGCAGAAGGTCGTCATAGGAACGGCGATATAAACTTTTGGTAGTCATATCGTAATAGAACTGGAGGGAACATCTTCTGAAAGAAGTGGCTTCCTTTGGGTTCTCGGGGAGAATTCCATAGAGTGCGTAGTCGATGAATGGGAGTCTCCAGTCTTGGGAGTCAACGCTTGTCTCTACGGAGTAGCTCAGGCTCAGACAGAGGTTATTCTTCGGGCAGACCAGCCCTTGACCGACCACGGTGATCAGTTCATGAGTATTGACTGGAACAGCTAAAGAGGCTGCGAGGCCAGCCAGGATGTCAACCTCGATATTTTGCAGTCGAATGACGTGCTCTATAAAGAACCCCTTGAAGGTAGAGATAATATCGAGCGCGGCTTGGTGGTAGGGAATCAAGTTCTCGTGCCGAACCTTGTATTCGCTCCGGACCCGATTGGCTATTAGCTTGGAATCATCGTAGGCTTCCAGGTAGTCTACTCCCACCTGTTTAGTGAGTTGGAGCCCGATGACGAGGGCATTGTACTCTGCCACATAGTTGGAGCATGGCTCTATGAGGCAGTAAGCGGGGTTGATGACCAGATTGTGTGAAAAAATCAGTACTACCCCGAAGCCAACGACAATATCGCTTTTGGGCCCTGTTCTTGAATCACCATCGAAGAACATTCATCAAACAACTTCTACACTTGTGGTCATGTTTGAGTTTGCTACTTCATCTGAGGTCTCCTCGAAGAGATTTAATATTTTCGGTACAGGGTGGGCTGCAAAAAAATCTGTCAATGCTTGGCCTTCGACCGCCTTTTGTGGGACAAATATCATGTCGTATGGTGACAGTAGTATTGCCCATATGGCTAGGCAAGAGTTGAGCACTTTGGGTTTAGTCATAAGGACCCTGAGCAGATTAACTCGCAAGATCACATGGATGGTTTATCCTTCCATGTAATATTGAGTCTTCTGAATAGCGAAGACCAGAGCGAGACCCTCCTTCTCAATGGGATTGTACATGTGTTCTATGCTGGCCATTATTCTACTGAGATAGAATATAGCCTATTCGTGACCAGCATCACTTTTCTGGGCTACTAGAGCTCCAAAAGAGTGATCCATTGCCGCATATATAGTAACTTCCCATAATGAGGGCCACCAATACTGGGGGACTCATTAGGTACTCCTTAATCTCGTTGAAGGCGTGCTGGCATTCTTCGTTCTAGATAAAGGAGACTCCTTTCTTCATAAGCTGAGTGAATGGTTGACAATGTCCAAAGAGGTTTGATATGAATCTCCTGATGTATGCCAGTCTTCCTTAAAGGCCACGAAGTTCTCTGAGGTTCTTCGGTGGATGCATTTTAAGGATTTCTTTAGTCTTATCAGGGTCTACGTGGATACCCTTCGAAGTTATGATAAAACCAAAAAACTTGTTGCTGGAGACTCCTATGAGGGATTTAGTGGAATTCATCTTGAGCTGGTGCACACACATGATGTTGAACACAATCTTCAAGTCTCAGAGGTAATCATCTTTAGAGCGACTATTGACAGCGATGTCATCAACGTAACACTCCACCGTCTTGGGTAGATGTTCATGGAAGATGGCGTCCATAGCTCGCTGGTATGTAGCACCAGCGTTCTTCAGTCTGAAAGGCATGACTGTGTAGCAGTATACCCCTATCGGCGTTCGGAACGATGTGTGCTTCTCGTCGTTAGAAAACATCTCGGTCTGGCGGCAACCCCGGTAACTCCTCTGGGAAAACATCCATAAATTCTACTATCAATGGATGTGGTAAATCCTTCTCTTCCACTATGGCTCCACAGATGGCATCCTCGTCCTGCTCTTCTATTCCTTTGGCAATCTCAAACTCTAGCTCTCTTGGCGGTCTAAATAATACTATGCCTCCACGACAATTTATACTAGCATGGTACCTACTCAATCAATCTATCCCGAGTACTATATCGTAGCTTGAAAGTACATTACTAGTAAATATGCACTTAACTTCTGACCTTCCAATATAACTCTTCGATCCTTACAAACATTACTGACCAGTATAATGCCACTACCAGTCATGATCTTACAAGTCCTAGCCAAAGGTTCAGCCTCTAAATGATGCTTAAGAACAAAATATATAGACACAAAACTATGGGAAGCATCGGAATCAAACAAAGCTAATGCTGAAATAGAATCAAGAAGAATCGAACCTGATATAACATCTCTCACTGTCTCAGTTTCCTCGACCGTCATGGTGAATGCTTGCCCCTACTATGCACCTCTCTGCTGCTGGTGGTGCTGTACAAACCTCTGCTACTGTGTCTGCAATGGAGGTCCTTTCTGCTGGCCCGCAGGTGGCCTCGTTGGTGCTCTATGAACTAGGGCTACTCTCTAAGCTGCACGACAAGGAGATATGGGATAATCCCTCATATGATATCCCTCTGTGCCATAATACAAGCACGCTCCCAACCTCATCCTACATACCTCCCAGATATGGCCTGTCTTCTTACAGAAGTGACATATGGGAGTCTGTTGAACCCGTCTCTACTGCTGCTGTTGTGGCACCTTCTGAACTGGTGCCCAAACTGGATTCTGCAACTAATGTGGCTGGAAGGTCCTTTGCTGCTAAAATGGTATCTCTTTTCCTCTTGGATTTGAGGTCCAAGTCATCCTTTGCCCTCTGAGCATCCATCAGCATATCCTCGAATGTCACAGTACGATGAACCCTGGTGAGAGATTTGACCTTCTGGATTAATCTTTTTTGGAACTTCCTCGCTCTCGTTAGGGGGTTCTATACCTCCATAATCCTTCCCAATCTACATAACTCAGCGGCGTACTCGTCCACCGTCATACTCCCCTGGACGAGGTCCTAGAACTGGCTCTCTTGGGCACTCAGAGCCACGTGTGAAAAGAACTTCTACTTGAAAAGCACTTTAAAATCTTCCCAAGCCAATCTTGGCGCCGTGATCCTCGGGTCCGTACGGAACCATATAAGGACAATGTCAAACATCTGAATGCCCGCTGCCTCCACCCATAGACTCTCTGGAATCTGTACCAGTCGCAGGTTCCTCTATATGTCCTCAATCCAATCATCGGTGTACAAGATCCCCTCTGTGCCCTTGAAGTCCTTGGGCCCCATCCTCTTGAAATCAATAATGGTACCTGGCCTCGGTTGGTGCAGGGTGGGATAAGACGGTACTATCTACGGCTGGACAAGCACCACCTTCTCCATAGCTACTAGTACTAACTGGTGGGCACTTTCGATGCCTTGACATAAAATATTTGTCTACCTCTACTGTACTTCCATCATCTCCTGTGTGGTGGAGGTGGAAGGTCCTCCGTGACTGCCAGAACAGTCCTCGAAACCGGTGGAGGAGCACCCCCAAAAGCTGCGGAAGCCTCCACCTGAACCTGTGAGGCAACCCTCTAAGCTGGAGGAGGTAGAGAAGTAACCGACCTCGCTAAAAATACTCCAGAGCGCTGGGATCTGGTCTTCGGCGGCATCCTGAAGACAGATTCAAAATAAAGGGATCAATATTGCGTAAGATACGATAGCATCAATGAATGATAGTAATATTTCAAAAAAAGCAATTATTCAGAATGGTTAAGATAATAAATTCAATAGATTGAAAATGTTCCTAGTTGTGATTGACTATCCTCTCATCCTATATCATATATCCTATAGTAGGCTTGTAGTAATACTCTAAGTCTGAGTACTACTACCTGACCTGCATGGGCCACCATAAAAATGTGTCATGACCCGCACCCGGTGTAAGGGTACGAGAACGTGGGTACGTCCACCCTACGCCGCAGCATCGACGGTAGAACGATGTCTAGGTCAACAATACTATCTAAACATCTTACATAATATATATATATATATATATATATATATATATATATATATATATATATATATATATATATATATATATATATATGTCAAGATATCTCAACTTCAAATAGAGGAAAAAATAATAATCAATACTCAATCACAATAAAGTAGAGGAAGATGTAGCACGATATGGAATAGAAGAAAGAAATAAATCACAGTCAGAAATACAACTCATAACGAAGTCTAATAGACAAGCACAATAGTCTCAAATATAATACATGCCAAAATGTCTAAACTGAGAGATAACCAATCCAATAGTCTTAACATCTGCTATTAGCTGATGTCACGCCCCAGTCCCAAAAGTACACGGGACTAGGTCACGTGGCAATAGCCAGCTGACACGTCTTCGAGGATATCCTAATTTAATGGATCCACGAAGAGTGCTATGCTATCTTATAATACTAACAGATGCAATATCAGTCAATAACGGGTAATCTAATCTCATCCACAATATAAAGAGCAAGAAGTACTACATAAACTGCTGGAAGATAAACACCAGTCTGAAATATCATAGTACAAACTAGATGTCTAGTGGGAACAAACCCACTGCTATGACGTAATAAAAGTACTAAAATGAGATATAAAAGATAATGACTAGGGCATCGGCTCTAGATAATGATGCACCCAATCCAGGCTGAAGGCCTACCAACTGATCACGAAAACTCTGACGGCTGCACCTCTAACTCCTCTGTGGTAGCGAATCTCGTCTCCTGTCCGAGGCCGTACACTGTGGGGTAGAAAGCCTCGTCCAAATCTGGAAGGAAACTAGGTCCTCAGAGGGACGTAACAAGATACGTAGAGATAAGCCATATATAAATACTGAATAAAATAAATACAATAAATGTGTGCTAACCATCTAAGTGAATGCAATATGAGGACAACTGTGAGTATATGGGAATGTGTAGGCTAGACATATGCTGACATAATTCACCAGTCGTGGCAACCGGCTATTATATGCCATACATGCCCCCTATAACATGGGCGCAAGAATACAGTAACGTCCGCCATTCTATAGAGTATGGTATCTGCAATGTCATCAAGTAACGTCCAACACTCTACAGAACGTGGTATCAGTAATATATAAATACGTCCGTATCACTCCATCAAGTGCGGTATCAGTGTAAAAGAGTGGGGTGTCCCATATGCCTACCAGTCGTCCTCCCTCCCAATGTAGATATACCAGTCAAATAATCGACGCGCATATCCCTTATCTAAATGCCAAGTCTCTATACTGAAATAGTCCTAAATTGCTTGCTAACCGTGATGCACGTCACACGCGGCGATAGCTAGTCGATCACGCGAACTCGTATCCCAACATGAGATTTGTCTCCACGACTACGTATAAAAGTGTCAGGTCTTGGAAGATAATAGGGTATCATCCAATGAGGTGAGTCTGCTAACGACTAAGTCCATGTATACTAATCATCGACGTATCCATCGAAATGCACCCGAGACAATCTCGGACGCGCACAGTTGTATAAAGCAAAGCAACAAGCATATAATACAATATTTGCATAATTTAAATTAGACAGTAAATATGGCAAGGTATCTTGCCTGAGTCTTCAAGAGATGAATGCCGAAAGCCTGCTCTGGTAGGGTCTCCTAGCTGATCCAAAGACCCTAGACAAACAATATAACACAATAATACAGGCATCAGATACTATGCATTATCTACGTACGGTTAATACGCTACTCTTGAATACTTGTCGCGAGTTCACTGTTGCTCGAGTACAACATCACGTGCGCACTTAGCTAGGGTGTACACATATTCTATCTTTGGTTAACAGGTGTCTCGAGGCAATAATTACCCAGTTACGAGTTATCCATGATTTCTGTTCTATGCGGGCATGTCTTTATTCTCTATGTTTGTTCATACTAGGATTTATATCCGGGGGTTTCTACCGGATTACCTGTCCTTGGTAACTGGTCGTTAGTTTAGAATAATTAATCACTAATTAATATCTAACTAAAACTCAATTCCATGCACAAAATATTAACTAGGTTTATGAGTTTATTAATACACTTCCATTCTCACACGACGACACGAAGGAAATTACTATGACACGAGAGAGACGGGTTCTACGAACGAGTACCTGATCAATCGAGCGAGGGGGTACGCTCACTGGTCGGCTGTTCCCTTCGACGAGGGTGGCTCCGGTAGCATGGACGGATCTGTCTAGCGTTGATGGGACAGTCGGGATCGGGGCAGTGCTCCGGTCGGGGAGCGGTTGGTCTGGGGTGAGCAGTCGGCACGGGGAGCGGGCTGGCTGGGTTGAGCAGCCGATTGGGGAGCAGGCTGGCTGGGTTGAGCAGCCGGTCGGGGAGCGGTCTGGGTCGGGGTGGAGCGGGAGCGGGCTGGAGCAGTCGACGCGGGGGGTGCGGCAGCGGGCTGGAGCAGTCGGCGCGGGGGTGGCTGTAGGGGGTCTGTCGGGTGAGGTGGTCAGGAGCGGGCTGGGGTGTGCGACCGGTTGGGAGTAGTCAGGGTTGAGGGGCCCGCCCGGTTGGGGATCTTGGTTTAGATGGGGAGGTCGGCTAGGGTTTTGTGGAGGATGATGAATAGTAGTTTATTAGGGTTTTGCATGAGGGGGTTTGTATTTATAGTTGGTGATGGAGATTATGGGCTGGCCTTGCGTGTGGGCCTGTCTTGCCTTGTTGGGTCTGGTCCACATAGCAATGCACAAGGTGGGCTTGGTCGGATTTGTTTGAGGTGAAGTTGACTTCAATTATAATTAAATTAAATAATTGTAAGGCGCTTTCTCAAGAACTACGGCGTAACTAAGGTTAGATGCAAGGGCGAGGTGCATTTTAAGACGTAAATGGACGCACATTAATCCTAATTAATGCCAAATAAACCCTAGCATCTCGATTTAATTCTAATAAGTCTTGAATTGGTCGAGGGGGTTTACAGCTGATTATCTTCTAGTATCGGCTCCTCCTAAGCCACATTCTCTAACTCTACACCCATTACGTCCTAAGGTCCATAGTGTGTAGGATATTAGTCATCTAAATCATCTAAAAAATATATTTAGTCAGAATTGGAACAAAGCACACCTCTAACAGCAGTTCCAAATAAATGATAAAGACTATGTAACAGCAAATAGAGAGAATATATAAGATAAATAGAGCATGAGCAGGAAATATATAGAATATGGAAATATTGTAAATAGCACAAGAGAGATAAGCATCATATACAGGAGTCAAGAAATACAACTAACTAAGTGAGTGAGTACTAGCTTCGACATGTGATTGGCTTAAAATCTTGTACTGGAATCATGGCCTGACTAATCATATGTGAGGTGTATAATTAACATGAACATGGTACTTGTACATGAATAATCGTACACGGTGAGTATAATCACCTATCTAACTAACACTCCCCAACCTTCGATTGGTATAGTGGATCCAACCCTGGCACGTTATGACACAGGATTATCCGAGAAGGTAGCTAGTCTTCCCAAGAATCAGTTTTCATACAAGTATAAGAGCTATAAGGAATGTACAGGATACATCAGGAACTACCGGGAATAACATCACATGACGGGATCCAAAAAATACCAATCCGTGTAACCACGTGTCAAGAAGTCAAGAATATCTACATTAAATAAAAGAAACATAGAAGATATCATAAATAAAAAACTGTTAGAGAAGGTACTTGCCTTTGGTCCTGAGCAAAATATGTAACTCGATGCCCAAGCTGGTATCACACAGACCTATATATGAAATATCATGTCACTTTGGTGTAATGAAGATAAATAAACTAATATGAGTAAAAATATGCTTTCTAGGCCATACTAGTGATTTTGAGGTGATACTAAGTCACATCTATTTTCTGGGTTCATAACTAGAAGATACTAGTCCACACTAGGTTAACTAGGTCGTACTCAGATATTCTAGCTTATACTAGTCTTATACTAGCTATATTAATTTTATTAGATGCTACAAATACATATAGCTCATATACATAGTACTAAGTTTATACCTTAACTGACACTTTAAACCAAGACCTCTCTAACTCATTACTTTAGCTAACACTTAGCATTCATGCTTCTTTGGTATAGTACTTAACTGATACTCTAGGTATCAGTCAATCCCCAATGCTAATAACTTACTCCTTATTTATCATGGCCTCTTCACTGATACTCCCTAATACTTAAAATATGTGGGAAGCAACTACTTACCAATTCCCCAAATAATAGATACCTATATTTAGCTCTAGTGTACTACACCATATACCTTCAGTTTAATACCTGAAACAATATCATGGTCTCTCCCCTCTTTCCTTCACAGCAGGGCTAATGCAGTGCACTAAGTGCACTACAACCATCATACAATAGGCCACACAGTTAGATACACCAACAGTTCACTACTAGAATAAGCGGATTTAGCGACGTTTTTTAGCGACGGCAAATATAACGTCGCTAATTTAGCGACTCCATTAAAAACCGTCGCTAGATGTCGCTAATTGGCGATATTTAGCGACGTTTAGCAACTTTTATTAAGTTTTTAAAAGAGTAGTCGCTATAAGTTCAATTTAGGTCGCTAAACGTCGCTAAAATATTTCATTTAGCGACTTTTAGTGACATATTTTACGACGTATGTCTTTTGGACATTTAGCGACGTCATTAGCGACGTCAATTTAGGTCGCAAATGTCGCTAAGTTAGCGATGTCATTAGTGACGTCGCTAAAACGTCGCTAAATTTGTTTCAATTAGGGTTGCTTTCCCCCATTTCTTTCGATCTCTCGCTCTCGCTCTCCCTCTCCCAAGTTCGAAACCCGTGGCACCCTCCTCCCTCCCGGCGACCCCCCTACGGCAGCGTCCTCTCCCCCCTTCCTCCTCCTCCTCCTCCTTTAGGTACCCGCTCTCTCTCTCTCTCACACACACACACACACCCACACATACACACAGAGACACTGACACGACACACATACGTTACAGACTGACACAAACACGACACACACACTGACACGACACACACACGTGACCTAGGGTTAAGGTTAGGGTTAAGGTTTTTTACCTGGGGTTAGGGTTAGGGTTAGGGTTTTTGACCTAGGGTTCGGGTTCGGGTTTTTGATCTGGGGTTAGGGTTAGGATTTTTGAGCTGGGGTTAGGGTTAGGATTTTTGACCTGGGGTTAGGGTTAGGGTTAGGGTTTCTGTGACATCTTGTTGAGATAAAGCGTGCTGAAAATGGTCACGTGTGTAAATGACAACTTAAGGGTAAATTTTTCCAACTTTCTTAATACATGTCGGAATCAGATGAAACTTGTTCATATAGCTAGCTTAGATCATTTATGAACTTACCTATATGATACGTTATTGATTTTGGATAAAAGCGTGCTGAAAATGGCGAGGAATCCCGAGCCCTAGAATCAGTATTATAGCGTATAGCTTCTCCTTACTGTTTTACACACGATAGCATGCTTCGTTCACAATTTAAAATTGTATAGTGCTTACATTTACTTGTTGTCGTATTTACCCGCTAATTTCTCGTATCATAGTTATTGATTATCTCATTATCGTCTTGTATTCATCGTTGTGGTGATTGGGTCTAGTCTAAAATTGATTGTTGGATAGTAATTGATTGTCATGGAATGACTGTTAGAGATGATTGAGAATTGGTACATTTTGGCCTTGGTGAGCACCAACCTGGATATACTGCCAAAATAGCATACCACAGGTATACTGGTTCTGGAAGTATGAATTAGTTTAATAGGCTCAGGAATTTATTTGATTTCCCGATTGACTTGGTACTTAACCGAATGATTGTTAAAGTTTCATTTCATGCATTTTCATCATGCCAGTGTATCCCGTAATGCGTAGCTGACCTTGTTACTCCTCCGGTATTGTAGTGTGGCACCGGTTGTACATATAAGACACAAGCATATATCCATGTATAAGCATAACAAATTCTCTATGGGTTTAGACCATATTTCTATTGTAGGTGTCTTGATAAGTCAAATGATCACATGGACCATATTGATCTGATCAGTTATTGGAGTTGATTGTCTCCGGTTTATGTATGATCGCTTCACCTATTTGGGAAAAGAAGGAAAGGTCGATTATGGATATGGGGCTCAGTTTCCACGTATAAGCAGGGACAGAGCTACATTAGGGCCGTAGGACTATTCTTGACGGTGATGCACAATTATAATTACATATATCCTACTTTTCTTCTTCTATGTGACTTGAAATATAGATTACCTAGCCAACTAATTGTCAGCTTCTTCTTTAGAGAACCACACTGTATGTAATAATTTATATGATACATACTATCATTTTTGCAGAAGTATCTAGAAATGGATATGAATTACTATCTGCGTCATCATTCCTGGATGTACAACCGTCATCCTGATGACATATGCGGTGTGCGGGATAAATTTATTGAGGGTTTACAACAGTTCCTGCAGTTCGCCAAGGCATTCCCTCAGTACATGGACGGTACCAAAATTAAGTGTCCGTGTGTGAGATATCGCAACAGGAAATATCATCCAGAAGTAGAAGTCATATATCATTTGTACTCTAAGGGATTCATACCAAATTACTATCAGTAGACCGCACACGGAGAACTTGTGTCTCTAGCATCATAGTTGGAGGATTATGTGGAGCCGTATATGGATGTCCATGACCAAGATGCTTACGATGACGGGTGGGTGAACATGGTTTATAATGCGGCAGCGCCTAGTTTCAATCCGGACAATTATGATACGGCGGGACCTAGTTGCAATCCGGACAATTATGATGCAGGTGAGGAGGCACCGAATACCGATGCTGTAAATTTTATGGAGTTGCTGGAGAATGCAAGGACTCCACTATATCCTGGTTGTGAGGATCATTCACCGTTGGAGGTGGTTACAAGATTATTGAGCATCAAGTCCAATTTTAATATATCGCAAGAATCATATAATCGACTGATCGATTTGATTATAGAGATCTTGCCCGAGGGTGAAAAGTTGCCTAAAGACTTCTATCGATCTAAGAGGATGGTGAGATCGCTTTGGATGGGATACGAGAAAATTGATGCATGTCGCAACGGGTGCATGTTGTACTACAAAGACGACAAGGATGAAGATACGTGCAGATTCTGTGGTGCTGATTGCTACAAGGCCACTGTTAGAGGAAAGTCTGTCGGTACAAGGAAGCCTACTTATTCGATGCACTACTTGTCTTTGACACCGCGGTTGCAGCGGTTGTTTATGGTTAAGGAGACTGCAAAAAATATGAGTTGGCACAGGCAAAAACAGATCGAAGGAGTATTGGATCATCCATCCGATGGAGAAGCATGTAAGCACTTTGATCGAGAGTATCCACATTTTATCGAAGATCTGCGTAATGTCAGATTGGGGCTCTCCTCTGACGGTTTTACCCCATTCAGACTTTCGGGCTCCCAGTATTCGTGTTAGCCTGTGATCGTCACTCCGTACAATCTACCGCCTTGGATGTGCATGAAGACTCCATATATGTTCCTAACCGTTATTATCCCGGGTCCGAACAATCCGAAGAGGAACATCGATGTGTATTTACAGCCTTTGATAGATGAGTTAAATCAGCTGTGGAAAGTAGGTGCCAACACGTACAATATTTCTAGAAAGCAGAATTTTCAGATTAGGGCAGCACTTATGTGGACCATCAACGACTTTCCGGCCTATGGAATGTTATCGGGATAGAGCACCCATGGTCGTCTTTCATGTCTGTATTGCATGGACCGTACTAAGGCTTTCCGTTTGAAACACGGAGGCAAACCGAGCTTCTTCGATTGTCATAGACAATTTCTGTCGAAGGATCATCCGTACCGGAGGAATCGAAATGCTTTTCGTGCGGGAGTTATGGAGAAGGCCAATCCACCGCCAAGGTGGCCCGGATACACGATAAGGGAAGAGGTAAAAGATTTACCAAGTGCTATCGAAGACCCTGCTAAGGGGTACAAGTATGACGGATTTGATCGCATCCATAACTGGACGAAGAGGAGTATATTCTGGGATCTGCCATATTGGAGCACTAATCTAATCAGACATAACCTTGATGTCATACATATAGAGAATAATGTGTTTGATAACATAATTAATACTGTAATAGAGGTAAAAGGGAAGACGAAAGATAATCTGAAGGCCAGGTTGGACTTAGAAGAAATATGTAAACGTCCTGTATTGTATTTGATAGAGGAGGGGAATGGAAAGTTAAAGCAACCTAAGTCAATTTTCTCACTGGAGAAAGAGGATAAAGGGAGACTTTGTAGGTGGATTCAGGGTCTAAAGTTTCCAAACGGGTACGTGTCGAACTTGAGAAGATGCATCGGCCTCAAGGAGAATAAACCGACGGGTATGAAGAGCCACGATTGTCACATATTCATGGAGAGGTTAATTTCGATTGCATTTTGGGAATTCTTACCGCAGGTCATTTGGGATCCACTGACAGAGCTGAGCATATTCTTTAGAGATCTTTGTTGTACTAAGTTGCTCATCGATCGTCTAGAAAAGCAAGAGAAGGACATTGTGGTAACACTATGTAAGCTCAGAAAGGTGTTTCCTCCTGAATTCTTTGACTCTATGGAGCATTTGCCAATTCATCTTTCCTATGAGGCATGTGTTGGTGGTCCAGTCGGTTATCGGTGGATGTACCCCTTCGAGCGGCATCTGAATCACCTAAAGAGAAAGGTAAAAATAAGGCACGAGTTGAGGGCTCTATTTGTGAAGCTTATGTTCTCGAGGAGATTACAAACTTTTGCTCGACGTATTTCAAACTGCATGTTGCTACTAATAGAACGAAAGCTCTGAGAAACAACGACGCATATCAGGAATCTAATGATGCAATACTCAAAGTATTCAATGCGTCCGAAAAGCCTTCGGGAAAAATAAAGAAGAGATATTTGAATAACGACGAGCTAAGGGCTGCTCAATTGTATATATTACTCAATTGCGACGAGGATGAAGTGGAGAAGCTAGAGGGGTAAGTAATTAATACGTCCACGTTTACATCATCTCAATGTAATAGTATAAGATACTATTATGCTACTAATCAGCAGTTGCTTCATTATTTTTTAGCACATATAATGATGAATTAAGGTCGGTTAGACCCTACATAACAGACGAAGAAGTAGAACAAGAAATGAGATGCCATTTTCCTTCTTGGTTAAGCGCATATGTAAGATGCTTGGTAATTACTTTTTATTTTTGCACTTTCAAAACAAATAACTTACTATCGCACTTTGGTATTTAGGTCGATCGTCTAATAACACCCGAGACTGAATCTATTAGAACTCTAGCCAAAGGACCAATTACTGTCGTTAAAATATGGCCAAGTTTCTGTGTGAATGGGTTTAGGTTCAAGTCAACAAATGTTCCTATCAGAGACAGCTTTTTGGATCTTGATTCCACGAAAAACAGTTGTTTGTGTATCAAATCTTCGAACTACAAAGACGTCGATCCAGGCAATGATTTCTTTGGCATCTTACGAGAGATTGTAGAGTTGACATATAATTATAGCACAGAACCTGCTAATATCGTGCTATTCAAGTATGAATGGTTCGATCCGATTCAAGATCAAGGTTGAAAAATTGACAAGCATGGCCTTGTGGATATAAACTACAAGCGTAGATATCAAGGCTACGAACCATTTGTCTTATCAAGTTAGGCTCAACTCGTGTACTTCATAACTTATCCTAGACGGGGGACAGCGAGGTCGGATTAGTGGGCAGTATGCAAGACTAAAGCTAGAAATACCTTTGACATTGACAAAATAGCTTATCAGGAGGACGATCTACCTCTTGTAACAAATATTATAGATGTGGACTCAACGAAAGTTACTCATTACACGAGTAATAATATAGAAGATATAAAATTATCCAAAGAGGAAGACGAAGATGAATTAGATAAAAGTGAAGATGAGGAGGAGGAAGAGGAAGAGGAGGACGAGGAAGGCGAACAAGATAAATTTTCTGAAGATGATTGAAAATAAAATATATTGCCCTTAGAATGTAACTGTATTTTGACTGTAGAATATACTATTTTAACGAATATATGTATTATATTTTGACTGTAGAATACTTTGAGATATGCATCATATTTTGACTGTAGAATGTACTATATATTTGTATTTTTCTATATTCATCATATGTTGTTATCAGGTATGACAGGACGACGCGGAGGATTCGGCAGGTCCCGAGGTAGACAGAGTGCTCCTCCGGTACTGCCTACTGTTGGTTCTGGATCATCGTCGCCCAGTACTCCAGTATATCGATCACTCCCATCTTCGACTGTTGGGACGAGTAGTTCCAGGCGTGATAGTACTCCCTCGTCCAGCGTTCCTCCTGCTGACAGAACCATAGGGACAGATGAGCATGTCGAGGAGGTCGTGCCCACGTTGTCCCAGCATCAGCAAGATCCTCCATGTGCACCTCCGGAGGAGACGAGGACAGAGATTTGGGCCAACATTACAAAGTAAGTCAATTAGATGGTTTAACATAATATATATCGTGTATTTCTTTATTCATCGTATATTGACTTTTTTGATCAAAATAATTATCTATGTATAGATATCGTCCATCATCGGTTCAGAGACGTCTGGGCCAATTTCTGAGGAACAACTACGGTGGCCCTTGGATCAACTACTCTGAGGCTCCGGAGGAGAGGAAGGCATTCTGGTTTGCGCACTTCTAGGTAAAAGTATATTAAATAAATCCTCTAATTTATGCATATTATATAACTTATCCGTGATGCTCACTTACTAAATTATTTATTATAGCAAACGTATTTCTATCCTTCGTACCGGGCCGAGTTGATCGAGCGGCTCTTTTCTACCGTTGCCGCCAAGCTTATCCGAGTTGCTCTGGATGACCAGAAGGCTCGTGATCGTGCTGGAAAACCGATCCAAGGTTGGATCACGCCTGAGTAGTGGACTGAAATGAGGGCTAGATTCGACGATCCTAGCTACAAGGAAAGGTCTGAGAAGGCCAAGGCGGCTAGGCGGAATGCTGCCAAGTGGTGTGGTGGCTCGATTCCGATGACAAAATATTTTCGTCGTTTGGTATATTTTTTCTTTTAAAATATATTATTTTAATGTAAGTACCATAAAATGGTAGTAGAAAAAAATATTTAAGTTTAGTACTAAATAATATATTTTTAACAGGTACAGAGGGGTGAGGATGCAAACATGGTGACCGTCTTCTTGGCCACCCATCGTAAGGACGAAAATCTCATTGATGAGAGGGCCTCGCAGATCTATGTAAGTATTACTTTACTTTGTGTTAATTTTAATATAACTTAGGC
The DNA here is from genome assembly GCA_036927795.1 of Iris macrosiphon. Lineage (NCBI taxonomy): Eukaryota > Viridiplantae > Streptophyta > Magnoliopsida > Asparagales > Iridaceae > Iris > Iris macrosiphon. Next base: position 148,016,347 of record JAYESA010000007.1, on the reverse strand, counting down.
AATTATCGAGTTTCCAAACCTTTCTAGGCCGAGTATCTTAGGCTGCGTGAGCGGGCGACTGCCAGTGCACCTACACCTGGAGAGGCTGGTACTTCCTCGTAGCCCGCTCCAGCTCTGTCGACGGATGACCTGTGGGTGACCGCAGCTGGTGGTCTTCAGAGGGGTACGTACTACGGTACGGGATCCTATGGCGCCCTGGTTGTGACACAGTCAACTAGGGCCTTCTGACAGCTGCGTATTCCACACAGCCCTTGTAGTCGTCGGCCAGAGTCTAGGAGGTCGTTGACCGTCAGATTGCGTCTCTCCGTGACGAGTTACTGTGAAGGATGGAGGAGCAGCCCCAGTCCCAATCGCAGGCGAACGATCTGACGCTCATCGCACGATTCGTTATGCTTGACCGCAGCATCACGGAGCTCCTGGATTTGACAAATGATATTAGAGCCTCGACAGACCGTAACATCATAGAGCTGCAGGCATCACAGCTATCGATGGGCGAGAGGCTGACGATGATGCAAGATTCAATGGTTCATAGCAGTACGAGGCTGTTATCTACCATGGATTCTTACAACCAGCGACTCGCAGACTTGGAGCGGGTACGGCCTCCTAGTGCGCCTACATCGATACAGACTCCACCGACGTTACTGCCTTCTCCATCGACATCGGTGTCGATTCCTCGGGACCAGTATGAGCTGTTCTTATCCTTCATGCGCGCCTGTGGTCAGCCTCCTGCAGATCCGCAGTAGTATAGCTAGTTGCTGGATATTTGTATTTTTTTATTATTTAGGATGAGATTGTATGGATATATATTTGCCATATTCTTTACGATGAGATTTGCTGGATGCTTTCTTTTCTTCAAATTTTATTATATTATTTATATTAAATATGTTATTTTACCGGTGTTGAGTATTCAACCCAAGGGGGTTGGCAAACCCAGAAATTCAACGGAGGATTGCTCCGGGTCTATTTGTACAGATTATGATTTAATAAACTGCAGGAATAATAGTTTGGAAACAATTCAGTATTCTTTTTTTTATTTTTTCTATAAAATTAGCAGCGTTTTTAGCGACGTTACTACACATCGCTAAATACGTCGCTAAGTTGCGACGTTACTATAAGTCGCTAATGACGTCGCTAAATACGTCGCTAAAAATGTCGCTGTATGTCGCAAATTATTGACATGGCAGTATTGCCAGGTTATTAAAGACGTTGTTGTAACGTCGCTATATAAGTCGCTAATTAGTGACATTTAGCGACGTTAATTAACGTCGCTAATTAGTGACGCTGCGTCGCTAAACGTCGCTAATTTTAGGGACATATTTAAGTCGCTAAAAAATGTTGGCATAGCGACGTTTAGCGACGTTTTTTCTTTTAGCGACTTGCTTTGTTCCGACTTCTTTAAAATGTCGCTAATTACGTCGCTAAATGTGATTAGCGACATTTTTTGGTCATTTAGCGACGTTTTTAAATGTCGCTAATTTGACTTTTTCTGGTAGTGGTTCGTTCCCCTTTCACCGGCATCAACACACTTTATATATCTGAGCTACTCCCTACAAAATAGACTGGCCTCTTAATGTTAGTACTCGAGCACTGCTACCTCACTAGTATGGCAGGCCTTGACTAAACTCACAAACTTGCAACCGCTAGCCAACTGCTCAAGCTATTGCTTCTGTGTTACTTACTGCATACAAAAGTGCTCGAGTTACCTGGCAGTGCACCATGCCTGCAGTAGCATGTTGTTGCTGCTAATACTCTAATGTTGCTACCTCAACTGCTCTTAAATTGGCATGCACTCTCCCCGCTTTAACTACTACTACTCTTGCTACTAATATTGTTGTTGCTACTGCATTCACTTATGCTGATGGTGCTAACTAATCTTCTGTAAACCCCTTCGACCAAATTTAGGTCTACTTAGCTTAGATAGAGAGACTAGGGTTAGTTTGAACCCAATTAGAATTAGAATGCAGTATTTTAGATTTATTGTGCAATATTCATATCACTTAGTACACCTTACCGTTGCTTCGATAATTGGAGCACTACACTAGCATCTACCTTCAAACAAGTTTCACACACTTTTCCTAGATAAGCCAACCCCCCCTACTATAACATTTGTGTAACTCATAAATACTCTATATTGTGCTTTATTTTAGCTGCACAATATTCATTACAAACGTCCAATTTTGAATCCCAATAAACCCAACCTTGCATATTTGTCCATTCCAATTAAAATTGGAGACACAACCTCAAACCCGTTTCATATAACCCAAATTATGACATTACTTTATTCTGATTCTTCTATGTTCATGACAACCGTGTTCCACCAAATTTTAACTCCTTATAATTCCAATTAATTAAAAAGTACCACTTACACTAACTTTTACTTAAATTAGTGTGAGGACCCAACCTCACCCAAACTCGACCCAACCTAGTCCATATGGACCCTACATTCCCTCATATGAACATGTTCCCCCCCAAGAAACCCTAGCCAGCCTAATTCCCGAGGAGGACCCCCTTCCTCTCTCTCATATATATATAACTCTCTCTCTCTCTCTCCAAAACCAAGAAAAAAAATACCCTAGCCGAAACCCTAATTTTGCATCCCTCATCACCGGTCGCCTCCTCCTTCAACCCGATACTTTTATCACCCGCCTGACCGCCTCAGCCACCGCCCCCACCGCCTGACCACCAACCTCGGCCACTGCATAACCCGCCTACGTCGACCCAACAGCCTCCTCCACCTTCTCCTCATCAACATCACCATCATCAACCAACACCATTCCCCGACTCCCACCAGCACCTTAGCCACCTCCACCACCGACATCATCACCATTATCCCCGTCACCATATCTACCGCCCCAGCACCACCATCAACAACCACCACCCTCAACCTGACTCCACCGCCATCACCCACACCATCATCCTCATCACCACCACCAACTCCATTATCACCATCACCAGTACCATCCTTATCCCAACCACCGCCATCCTGACCACCTCAGTGCGGCCACCCCCCACCGTCAGCAACCCGCCACCTCTGTAAAGTCGCCGATGCCGTTGCTAGCGACCATCGTTGCTGCAACTACTGCCGGAACAGTTGTTGTTGTTGCTGCTGCTGTTTTACCATGCAACGCTGGAGCTCCGCCCCCTCACCAGAGAACAGGCCACCGACGAGCACAGACACCCCCCCCCCCCCGTTCGGCCACGACTAGGTATACATGTTTATTTTATTCTATTCTTCATGTGTCATGGTGTCGATGTGTCGTTAAATGAATACGGGTAACGTGAATTCCTAAGTGCAATATATGTGTGTGTGTTTATGTTAAATTAGTAACTAATATTAAGTAATTACCTAAATAAAATGATTAATTAAGGTGAATATTGAGTTGACATAAAAGCCTAGATATTGACCTAGTGCACTCTAACATGATAACTAGGGCTAGTATTTATGTACTATACGTAATTAGTTCGTAACGTGTTTTGGTATTCCGTTGCTTTGATGTACACGGTAGCTAAGGATATGACACGTGTACGTCTTAGCTGTGTGCACACGCGACCCTGTTAGTTGATCAATTGTGACCCCTTGCGTTAGTTCCTAAGAGCATCGTAGTATTTCTGTGCGTACTATTGTAGTGACTGATATTCATATTATTATATTATATTATATGTATAGGGTCGCTGGACCATTCGGGTGAGACTTCAGGAGCAGGTTATTGGCACTCGCAACTTGAGGACTCAGGCAAGTATACCTTGCCATATTTACTGTTTAATTAATTTAAATTATGCAATGTTGTATGATATCTTGTTCCATTATTTCATATAACTATGCACGTCCGAGATTGACTCGGGTGCAGTCGACGAATGCGTCGATGTGTAGTATAATTGACTTAGTCACTAGCAGACTCACCCACCATTGTGAGGATATTCTGATATCTTTCTAGACCCTGACACTCTTACACGCATCACGGTGACAAACTTATGTTGGGATACGGGTTCGCGTACCCGACTAGCTATCGGTGCGTGTGACATGCATCACGGTTTAGTACGTAATCAGGGTTATATAATTAGTTGAGACTTGACATATAGTTACGTGCTATGCACGTCGTGTATTTGAATTGTATATCTGCATTGGGCGGGGAGGACAACTAGTAGGTGTATGGGATACACACATTGGAATCCATAGTATCCTGAGGAGCCACGGATTCAATGGCTTCTTTTATATAGATATCGCGTTCTTTGGAGCGATACGGACGTATATATTTGCAGATACCTCATTCTTCAGAATGATAGATGTTACATATACAGATACCTCGCTCTTTGGAGTATGGACGTTATGCCTACACCTACCCATACGTACCAAGGTTGCCCTCATATTGCATTCACATAGATAGTTAGCACACCCGTTTATTTTATTCAGTATTATATATGGCATATATTTTTGTATCTTGTTACGTCCCTCTGAGGACCTGGTTCCCTTATAGATTTGGACTAGGCATATTATCCTACTGTGTACGGACCCGGACAGGAGATGAGGTACGCATCCGAGGAGGATCTAGAGGTGTTACCGTCTGAGTTCCCTTGATCATTGGTAGACCTTCCTTCTAGGACCGGAGCATCCTTATCTAGTCAGCCGATGCCCTAGTCATTACTCTTTTATCTGTCTTTCAGTACTTTTATTTTGTCATTGTAGTGGGTTTGTTCCCATCAGACATATTTTGGATTGTACTATGATATTTCAGACTTGCACTAATTTTTTCAGTATTTATTTTAGTACTTCTTGTTTATATTGTGGATAAGATTAGACATTTACCTGATGTATGTTAGTATATTAGAATTATTAGTAATTTAGGGCAGCATAGTATACTTCATCGGGTCCATTAAATTGGGTAATCCCACGGAGTCTTATTAGTTGTCCATTGCCACATGGCCTGGTCTCATGTATTTTGGGACTGGGGCATGGCATGGTTTTAGTGGTGGCCTATGTAGGTCATGTTTATCGCTTACGGTATGGTAATATGCTCAGCGAGCTTGCAATAGGATAGAAATTTCTAGGTCTCATCCACTTTGTTTACGTCCTTGAACCTCCTTCGTATTATTTTTAAATAACTGCATCCTGTTTGCTTGATTCCGTACTCTTTTAATAAAATTCTATCTCTGGTAGCAAGATGAACCTGCACAGTAGATGCGGGGCATACGGTGCCGTAGTGCCCGCCGCCACCATGTAGAGGGAAGAGACATCCCAGGGACCACCTGAAGAAAAGCCACCACCACAGGTCCCGGTGATCCCACAAGCCCTGCTGATACATTGGCACCAGACTTCTCCTGATGACCCGACGCATCAGCACGAGGCACAGGCTTCACAGACGATTCCAACACAGCATTTTGAGGGCCAGACTTCGGGGGCTACGCCGATGCCGCAACCCGAGAGGCCGACATCTGAGGAGACACCTACAGCGCAGCCGGAGGTCCCGCTGCCACCACCTCCACCCTTTCCACCATAGATGCCACATCCAGATGGACAACCGCAGTTGTTGCAGTTCTTCCAGGCTATGATGCAGGCGCAGTGGCATCAGACCGAGACATTGAGACAGAGCTTGATAGCAGTTTTGGAGAGGACCCTGCCTCAGTACCCACACTAACACCTACACCTATTCATCCAGCTGGTACTGTACGAGAATTTTGCCAGATGGGCCTAGATTCTTTTTCGGGCAGCGAGACAGCAGAGGAGATCTCCGATTGGGTCGCCAACACGGATATGCTACTAGAGGCTTCTCAGCTACATCCAGACCTTTGGATGACCGCAGTGAGGGCCCAATTAAAAGGCAGCGCCCATTACTGGTAGGACTCCATAGAGCGCAGCGTAGGCAAGACACAGACATGGGAGCAGTTCTTAGAATACTTCAATGCGAAATATTTTCTGGCTACAGTCAGAACCCTATACTCCTAGTTCCTGCACCTAGAGCAAAGAAATATGACCGTAGACGCATACGATGCAGAGTTTAGCCAACTTAGCAGATTTGGTGCCGCCTTGATACCCAACGACCTGGAGAAGGCCAGGAGATTCCATCACGGCCTGACTTTTGAGCTGCAGAGGTACACTACCACCCAGGCAAGGATCACTTATAAGGAGGTCCCGTCAGAGGCGAGGATCCAGGAGGCCATTAGCAGAGGATCGAGATATTCCAGCACGAGTGTCATGCCCCAGTCCCAAAATACGTAGGACTAGGACACGTAAGCATGCTAGCCGCATGTATATGGCAACTCCAATATATGGAAACCATAGCACCTGCGTACGCTGTAATATAAATAGCAATTCACCAGTGGTATAAACTATTACAAGTCACAGGGTATAACTAAATCTCATCCATAGAAAATCAAATATAAATAAATAACCAATATCTATGAAACTAGATCTCAATATAAAGTATCTAAAGACGATAGTCGGATGGAAACAAATCTACTACCAACTAGAATATAGAATGAAAAAGACAAATATAATATAAGTACAACAACTATCAACCACTGAGACTCGAAGAGAAGACCTCCTCGGAATGTAAGTAACCAGTCCGGATCTGCGCTCCTGCGAATACTCATGAACATCTACACCTGGAAAGGGACCAGGTCCTTAGAGGGACATAATAAGATACATAAAAGCATGTCATAAAGTAAATACTGAATAAATAAAGGGGTGTGCTAACCATCTAAGTGAAATGCAATTTGAGGACAACATTGGTACGTATGGGAAGTGTAGGCTTGACATATGCTAACGTAATTTACCAATCGTCATGACTGGCTAGTATATGCCACATATGCCCCCATACAAGGGCGCTGTAATATAATAACGTCCATACCGCTCCGAAGAACGGGGAATCCAAATAGTATAACGTCCATATCGCTCCGAAGAACGTGGAAACTGAATAGTGTATCGTCCATATTGCTCCGTCGAGCGTGGAAGCTGAATAAAGAAAGTGGGTGTCCCATATGCCTACTAGTCGTCCTCCTCGCCCAATGAAAATGTACAAGTTGCGAACACGACGTGGACATCTCATACTATAATGCAAGTCTCTAAAGAATTAAACAACTAAGCTAAACACCGTCACACGTGTTGCTCACACTGATGGCCAGTCGAGTATGAGGCACGCGTCCTTACATGAACTCACTCTGTGACGTGTAATGATACGTGTCAAGGCCTGGGGAGTCATACCGATAACTCCACAACTTTAGGTGGGTCCACTAGACACTAGGTCAGACACAAGTCCTAATGTCAACGCCTTCGTTGACTGCACCCGAGTCTCTCTCGGACGCGCACAGTTATATATTATTAAAACAATAAATATGCAACTAATAATACAGAATTTAAATAGTACAACAAGGCAAGGTATACTTGCCTGGCAAGAAAGCTGCGTAGTACCAATAACCTGCTCCTGAAGTTGCACAGAACAATCTGATTTGTCCTATATACATATAATATAATACAACACAACATCAGTCATTACACTAGCACATACATAATCATAAATATATTGGACTCGGGGGTACGCTAGGGGTAACACTGGTTAACTAACACGGTCAATTGTACGACTAATTACGCGGGTGTCCTATATTAAGTGTTGTATCAAAATCAGACAGTCAAAATAACATGTGTCTAGGCCAGTACGTAAATGTACACAAGGCAGTCATCTAACATGTTCTTAGGGTCAACATGGTCAAGGTAAACACGGAATAATTCACAGTATCCTAGGGTCGTACAGTCTAGTCACATATATAGTCACCATTATTATTTAGCATTTAATTACATATATAATACCTCCATATATATATATATATATATATATATATATATATATATATATATATATATATATATATCACTTTAATTTTAATACGCGTACTTGTATGCATACAAGTCATTGGGTTTGCCGATGCGGTCTAAAATCTATTGATTATCAATAAGCAATGCTAATAGCATACACAAGCACACATAAAAAGGAGGAGGGGGACTAGTTCGAACCTCGAGGTATGCGCACGGGAATGACGGTGACGACGATGAGGTTGACGGCGATAACGATGATGCAGTTGACGATGATGACAATGATGCTCATGGTGAAGATAATGGTGATGATCATAATGGTGATTACTAGGATGATGTTGTGGATGATGGTGATGACTCGGATGATGATGTGGATAATGGTGATGACGAGGATGATGATGAGATGGTAAAGATGATGATGAGTATGATGATCATGATATTCATTGTGAAGATGATGATGAGTATGATGTTGATGACGACGACGACGATAGCGTTGGTGACAACCATGGTGAAGATGATGGTGAAGGCGAGGCTGCCGGAGTGGAGAACGTTCAGGTGAGGGCATAACATAGAGGAGAGGTAGTGGAGGAGGATGTCTGCGGGTCTCAGGCGAGGCCCGATCCAAGTGGTGCTCAGTTGAGGTGGGAGGCATGGCTTTCGGCGAGTTCAGTGGGAGGGTCGGCCGACATCGTGGTGGTTCGTTCATGGAGGAGGACGAAGCAGGGAGGTCGTGGCTGCTCCGATTTAATGGCAGCGGGTCGTGCTGCTGGGTCGGCGAGGCTGACAGCGGCTCGATGGGTATCCAGTCGTGCTCCGGGGCAGGCGGAGCACAGCGATCGTAGATGTCGGATTGAGGAATGGGAAAGAGGAGGAGATGAAGAAGTCGATGAGGGAGAGGAGATGGTGGTTCGGTCGTCCAAGTGGTGGCTGGGATGTGGAGGAGAAGAGAGGGAGAGGTGGAGGCGAGGTGGCTCGGGTGTGGCTCGATGTGGAGGTATAGGAGGAGAGGTCGAGGTATTGGCGGTGCTGCTCGGGTGCTCAAGCGGGGCTCGTCGAGTTGCACGGCGGCTCGGGGTTGGGTACTGGCGTCGGGTTCTCCGGCGGGTTGAGGATGGGGGTGAAGGTGAATGAACAGGAAAGGAGATCGGCTGGGAGGTTTGATTGGCTGGGTCCTCAGGCCGAGGAGAGGCTACTCCAGCGAGGGGGACTGGCCAGGGACGGGTTACTCTGGCGAGATCTCCGGTCAGTTGGCCGGGGAAGTAGATGAATAGTAGGGAAGGGGTCGGTTGTGTGATTCCTTTGGGTTTTGGTTTTAGGTAAAATATAGGAAAAGTGATATTTATGTATATAGAATTTTTAGGTTTGGGGTTGACCTAGGAGTTGGGCTTCGTCAATACTCCTTGGGATTGGGCCTTAGGCTCACATGGGGATGTTTGGAGGCTATAGTTTACATTATTTAAAATAAAACGATAGGGTTAAATGAGGGGGCGATGTTGCGCATTGCACATTCCAAAAATTATGGAAAAATTCCTATGAAGGAGAAAGTTGGATTTCATCATGTATTGTCCAATGGTGTAGACAACTCACTGCAATTTTGCATAAAAGTGCCCAATAGTTAGAAAATTGCGCAAAGATGGAAATTGGGTTTAAATTAATTAAAATTAATATGCAAGGTGTTTTGGAATTAATTAGAAGTACATAGGGATAAAATTAGATGGGACACAAGTATCATGGACATAGAGGACTCAGAGTAGAATTTTATAATTAATTAGGTTATACTAAACGGGTCAAGATTGTGTCTCCAATTTCGATTGGAATGCACAAGGATACAAAATCGTATTTATTTAGAATTAATTATAAACGTCCGCGACGAATATTGTGCGACTAAAATGTAGCACAGGAGAGCATAATTATAAGTTACACAAAGGTCAGAATAGTAGGCGGACACGTCTAGGACAAGGTTGTGAAATTTATTGGAATGCAACAGCTAGAGTAGTGCTCTAATTATCGAAGCAACGATAAGGTGCACTAGGTGATATAAATATTGTATAATTAAATAAAATATCGTATCCTATTTCCAATTGGATTCTAATTAGCCCTAATCTCTCTATCTAAGCCAAGTAGACCAAATTTTGGGTGAGGGGTTTACAATCTATCCAACTTAAGACAATTTCGTCCTCGAAATTAAAATAAGGCATAATTTGTTAATCCTTCATGTACATAAGGCAAGTCAATTGCAATCACTTTGCGATAATTAAAATTCTAATCAAATCTTTCGTAATCACTTCAAAATTAAGATAGTCACTGTTCAAATCAAAATTCAACCTATCGTAATCTTTTCTTACTTTTTCAAATCATCAACATCTAATTTTAAATTAAATCCATATAACATCTTCAAGAATTAAATAACGCGTATAAATTTTACACCACTATTTCCAACTATCGTAATCTCCTTTAGAAAATAATGCTAATCAAATATTATTCCTATCTTTAACTTATGAATTTCGTACTCTTCAAATTTTAAATTTAATTTACATCCTCAATATTTCAAATAGGTGGTCCAATCAATCAAAATTTAATTTTTAATTCAAATCATCAAATTTGGAATTCAATCCGTCGATGTTCATGGTTAGAGTTTTATTTATTTTCCTCAAGATTTAAATCGATGATTCAACCTTTAATACTCAAATTTTAAATTATATGCTCAAGTATAAATATTTGGTTCGCCATATCACGGTTTCTAAAATTCATTAATCCTCATCATCTTAATTATTCTTCTAAAATTCTCAAAATTAAAATGACTTGAACCTCTCAATCTAATTTTACACGATCACAATCTAAAAGAAATTCCTCTCAAGTTGTCAATGCAACTTCTACCCAACTTAGAATTTATCCATCTATCGAATAAGGCTATACATTTAAGAAAGATATTCCTCAAATTATTTACTCATCTTATTCAATCCTCAAAATTTAACACCAAATATATCATATATGATATGCCTTAATCAATTACAAAAGATAGTCACCTAGTAATGTGATTGGCCTATGGGGTATATCTAGTACTCTCTGTATATCAAACTTATACTAAGCACGAGGTTTCATCTTTCTGAAATAAGGGAAGACGAAAAACAATAATAAAGAGTTCAAGGGGAGATGAATAGAAGTGTGGGGATCAAGGCGTTTAAAGAATTCAAATGGGAATTGTTAAGGCAGTTGTGGATTGAAATCTTATTTTGGTAATTCCTATTCACATGCTCGTATCAGTACAGTTATGTAACTGATACGATATGCTCAGACATATCTAGAGGGCAAGTACATTCGTCTACTAATTACTATATATCTCAATCCATGTAAAGTAGTTATGCGAAGGGTGAACCAAGTGCACTATGGTTGATCAGACCATAATACATCTAATTTTGATTAGACAATGTATTAGTGTAGCACTCCAATAATACATACGTTATGAACAAACTTGATAAAGAATAAGCTTGCAAAACTAGGCTATAATAGCAGCATAAGTCAATGTAGTACATCAAATATAAGTACGCTAGATTATGATGAGAGAAATTATAAAATAATTCAAGTTCATAAAAAGATAAGACTCTACCATCTCTACAGTTGTCGTAATCACTCATTGTCTAAGTGCTAGTCGACAAAATAGAGGTATGTGCCTCTAAGTTCTACAGTCTTAATAAACACTATCATCTTATGCTAGTATACAGTTAATGTCATTCAGTTACGTTTTATTAATGGGTCCCGAGGACTATGTGATACTATGTTGTGAGGCATACTACCCGACTTAAAACAATAAACTAATACTGCAACTGTATTAAGGAGCCTCTACAAAATAACTTGGTCCTTGTAAATAAAGTATGAACTCTTATTGGGGTATATGCGGAAAAGATCTTGGTACTGATTAGGGTATCCTATTATAGTATATAGGTAATGGTTATCTTTAGTCTTAGTCGTAGTGCTTATAGAACAAGTGTCAAGAGTATGAACAGAAAAGTTGCTGGCCTTCAAAGGAAATGAGGATATAACCTATATTGAGGTGGGGTACATGTTATGTGATTCAAAACTAAAGGATAATCATCAAGTCACAATCTACAAGAATAACTCAAAACTATTATGCTCTAACTACCATGCACAAAATTTTCAGAATTTAAGTTTAGCAAACTATAATCCCGCCACACTATATATCCTAACATCGAATAAAATCACTTGGCCTAGAACCATAAGAGTTATGTGGCATGAGTTGCAAGATGAGAAAAAAAGAACATAATTTAGTTGTCGCACAATTAGCGAACGTTAAAGTTATAGAGAAATAAGATATGAAATTAGAATAGAGGGACTCTAGATAATATCATGGTTTCCTAAGGGAAAGGTGGTATGCTAATATCTGTGTTTGAGATATGTTCAAGAAAAATGTCTATCCATTCTTCTTGGCTTCCTAAGGTACTTTTCTACTGATATCAAGACAATGATCTAAATTTATAGTTCTATAATACTATCTCACTATAAAAGTTAAGTTTAGTCCTAATATTTAACCTTGAATTTATATTGGTTCCTCAATACTAGGGTCAAACATTATGGTCAAATTTCTAACTAATCCTAGTAGTGTTTATACTACTCTCAAGCCATTCCTAGATATATCAAGGGTGATGGTAAATCAACCTATAGGTAAGGGACGCTAGGGTTCATTAGGTAGTAAGGAAGGCTAGGGTTCATTAAGTATTCTAAACTTAAAGATGTGTCAATGCCCTAGTTGTATTCTTAATAGGAATGTTACCCTAATTATCATCCTATCAACAGGGATTCCTATATTCTAGCAGGGGCTATACTCAAGAAAATAATAGGGAAGCACATGAATCAAGCAGGATACAATTATTCAAATGGAATAGATTGGAAGGAGGATGAGTCATAGTCAGATGTGGATGAGTTCCTATACTCTAATCTTATTTGCAGGCTTGCTCGATACAGTAAGGTAGCCGAGACAATATGCTCTGACCTGCATGGGCCACCACTAAAAATATGTCAAGCCCTAGTCCTAAAATACGTAGGACTAGGACACGTAAGCATGCCAGCCGCATGTATATGGCAACTCCAATATATGGAAACCATAGCACCTGCGTACGCTGTAATATGAATAGCAATTCACCAGTGGTATAAACTATCACAAGTCACAGGGTATAACTAAATCTTATCCATAGAAAATCAAATATAAATAAATAACCAATATCTATAAAACTAGATCTCAATATAAAGTATTTAAAGACGATAGTCGGATGGAAACAAAATCACTACCAACTAGAATATAGAATAAACAAGACAAATACAATATAAGTACAACAACTATCAACCACTAAGACTCGAAGAGAAGACCTCCTCGGAATGTAAGTAACCAGTCCGGATCTGTGCTCCTGCGAATACTCATGAACATCTACACCTGGAAAGGGACCAGGTCCTCAGAGGGACATAACAAGATACATAGAAGCATGCCATAAAGTAAATACTGAATAAATAAAGGGATGTGCTAACCATCTAAGTGAAATATAATTTGAGGACAATATTGGTACGTATAGGAAGTGTAGGCTAGACATATGCTGACGTAATTCACCAATCGTCATGACTGGCTAGTATATGCCACATATGCCCCCATACAAGGGTGCTGTAATATAATAACGTCCATACCGCTCTGAAGAACGGGGAATATGAATAGTATAACGTCCATATCGCTCCGAAGAACGTGGAAATTGAATAGTGTATCGTCCATATCGCCCCGTCGAGCGTGGAAGCTGAATAAAGGAAGTGGGTATCCCATACGCCTACTAGTCGTCCTCCTCGCCCAATGAAAATGTACAAGTCGCGAACACGACATTAACATCTCGTACTATAATGCAAGTCTCTAAAGAAATAAACAACTAAGCTAAACACCGTCACACGTGTTGCTCACACCTATGGCCAGTCGAGTATGAGTCACGCGTCCCTACATGAACTCACTCTGTAACGTGTAATGATACGTGTCAAGGCCTGGGGAGTCATACCGATAACTCCACAACTTTAGGTGGGTCCACTAGACACTAGGTCAGACACAAGTCCTAACGTCAACGCCTTCATTGACTGTACCCGAGTCTCTCTCAGACGCGCACAGTTATATATTATTAAAATAATAAATATGCAACTAATATTATAGAATTTAAACAGTAAAACAAGGCAAGGTATACTTGCCTGGCAAGAAAGCTGCGTAGTACCAATAACCTGTGTCACGACCCGCACCCGAAAATCGGGCATGAGCCGTGGGTACGTCCAGCCTACACCGCAGAATCGGCGGTAGAACGTTATAAAGGTCCGTTCTAGGTCAACCATATATATCTATATCTCACAGAAAAATCCGGCATGACCTCTCCAAAAGGAGGGCAACCACGCAATATATATATCAATAATCTCAATCACAAAATCTAGAGGAAGAATATAAGCACGATATGATATAAACAAAGAAACAGAACCAAGAGAGCAAGACAATCCAAAATAATACAGTCCAAGCCAAAATAGCTACAACATCTCACAGCCACAAAAGAATAAGTACAATAATCCAAAATACAAACCACTGGAAATAATCCAGGAAACCCACCTAGCTAACTAGGGCGCTATAGGCGTCTCCTCGGCACACTCCTCCTCGATCACGGGGTCACAACAATCGTCAACACCCGGCCCGTAGAACGTCGGGCAATAGTCCTCAGGATCCTCTGGAAAAAATATGCCCAGTCAGGACTGGAGCGAAGTACATAACTCTGAAAGCAACTCCAAATACATGGCAAGGTGTATATGACGAGCAATAGAAAAGTAAACAAGATGCATAGGAAATAAATATATGCTGGAGCACAATAAGTAGCTGCAATGTAAACTGGAGAACAATACAAGTAGTGGAAAAGTAACTGCAGGTGAGAAACATGAATACTAGCTAAGTGCCTTGAGCACAAGTTCGTTATGTGATCGGCTTATGTTGCACATGAAAAACACTACGATAACTCCGTTATGCGTGAGTTGCATAACCGACATACACATGAATACTGTTTGGCTTTGATCACATAACCAACTCCTACTCCCCTCCCCCACTAATACCATTGGATCCAACCACAACATGCTACGTACATGATAATAGCTCACGCACATGAAGGCGAGAGCACAAGAAGCACATGATAGCACATGAGAATCAATACCCGAAGCACATGATGAAATACACGTGATAGAGTATCCGCTGAACACGGTAAGGAGGATAGCATCTCATGATGGGATCCACTAGTACCAGCTCGTGTAATAATGTGTCAGAATCAAGTATTACAGTTCTAGAACAGGTGATATAAACGCTATCATGAAATGGAAACTATCAGAGGTAGGTACTCGCCTGATGTCCTGAGCAACTGATAAGGATCGAGATCCGGACCGGTGTCGCAAGGACCTAATGCGAAAAGCAGAATTAAATAGGGTTCTAAGCATTTAAACTGATATAAAATAATTAAAAACAGGCTTCTAGGGCTATTCTAGGTCGAACGGGTCAAACCGGTGAAAATCGGATCAAAAAGTCAACCCGGGGTCCAAAAAGTCAACTCTAGGTCAAAACTAGGTCAAACGTTGACTTTTACGGTCAACGAGGACAATTATGGTTAAAGCTAGGTCAAACTAGGGTGCCCCTGAAATTCTAGGTCAAACCGAGCTCATTAAGCTACTAAACTCACAAAACTCGTCTAATCGAGATACCGGGATACCCTCGATATTCGATACCTCGCCCTAGGCCACGCACCCCGCCTAAACCCGCTAAAACCTATGCTAGCACGCGTAAATATATATACATAAGCATATAAAAATTATTCCAAAACATTTCCTAGGCTAATGCTCAAATACCCCGCTCGAAACTCAATACCTTGGATATCTCAAGGTATTGAGGTACCTCGGTATCTCAAGGTATTGAGATACCGCTCTCAAACCCCTCTAACTAGCTATCTAACTAATAATTATACACCTAGTTATTAATCTAGGCTAGGTAATATAGATATCTACCATATTTATATATATCTAGGTATGTATATACCTATATATATAGATATCCACACACATATGCATATATACCCTTTACCTTACCTATACACCTATATATATATATAACTATAGGTATATAGATATCTATATCTTAGATAGATATATCTAAGTATCTAGCTATCTACCTATCTAGTATCTAGAAACCTAACTATCTACCTATCAATCTATCTAATTATCCATCTACCTATCTAAGTAACTATCTATCTATCTAATTATCTATATATCTATCTAACTATCTAATCTATCTAACACTCTATCTATCTATTAATCTAGCTATCTATCTATCACTTCTACTAAGCTACCTAGCCACTAGAGCCACGCGACGCGAACCGAAGCTGCTAGCTGCTGCTGCTACCTTAATCTACTGCTGCTGCTGCCCTTACTACTGCTGATGCTGCTGCTTGCTGGTTCTCACGGATGGGAACGGGTAGGTAGGGGGCCGGCCACACTATTAAATGGGTTACACAAGTTCCAAATTTCCAAAACGCCCCTACTCACTTGGTTTCGGGTTCCGGGTTCCAAAAGTACTCAAACTAGCTCCAAATCTCTCCCACTAACCTTCTAAAAATATAATAATAAATCTAAGCCCCAAAATAATTCTCACAAGGGTGTGGGCTGGGTCGGACATGGGTCCACTAGGGTCTGACATGGGTCCAGGCTAGCCAAAACCCTAAAACAATCATTAAAAAAATAATTTAAGCACTAAATAAATATAAATATAATTAATTAAATATAATCCACTATTTATCAAATAAAAATAAAAAAATACCCTATTTTCTAGAATTGGGTAGTGACAAGTCTACCCTCCTTAAAATAATTTCGTCCTCGAAATTAAAAAGACGAAACTAGGACAGGAATGCAAGAAAAGAACCATACCTCAGGGCTCGAAGAGATAGGGGTATCGCTCGCGCATTTCATCCTCCCTCTCCCTGGTCGACTCCCCCGGAGAGTGATGCCTCCACGCGACGCGAACCAAGGGAATAGTCTGGTTCCTCAACACCTTCTCCCGTCGATCCAGAATCTCTATCGGCTGCTCTGGATAGCTAAGAGTAGGGCCCACTGCGATCTCCGAGTGATCCAATACGTGACTGGGATCCGCCACGTACCGTCTCAACTGCGACACGTGGAACACATCATGAACTCCCTCCAGTGTAGGCGGCAACTCAAGCCTATACGCCACGGTGCCAACCCTCTCAAGAATACGGAAGGGTCCGACGAAACGTGGGCTAAGCTTCCCGCCTCCACCGAAGCAAATAGTGCCCCGCGTCGGAGAAATCCTCAGAAACACCAGATCTCCAACCTAGCACAAACAAGGTCTCAGCACTTAGTCTAAAAACAAGCAATCACAAGCAAACACAAAAACAAAATCTAGATTCTAAGCTATACCTCGAACTCCAAAGGTCTCCGGTGGCTATCGGCCCAATGCCGCTGCCTGTCCTGCGCCACCCGAAGTCTATCTCTAATGAGCTTGACCTTCTCCGCTGCATCAACCACCATCTCTGGGCCAAGCAAAGCTCTCTCGCCTACATCATCCCATGACAACGGAGTGCAACACCTCCGTCCATACAACGCCTCAAAAGGTAACATCTCGATACTGGCTTGGTAGCTGTTGTTGTAAGCAAACTCTACCAAGTGCAAGTGATCCTCCCAAGAGCCTCTGAAATCCAAAACACAAGTCCAAAGCATGTCCTCAAGTGTCTGAATGGTCCTCTCTGACTGACCATCTGTCTGTGGGTGATACGCAGTACTAAACTTGAGCTGGGTGCCCAAGCTAGCCTGCGGACTCCTCCAGAAATGCGAAGTAAAATGACTGTCCCGATCTGATACTATGCTCACTGGAACTCCATGCAGTCTGACTATCTGGCGCACATACATCTCTGCTAGCCTCTCTGTAGACGTACCCACTTTGAATGGTAGAAAGTGGGCCAATTTGGTCAACCTGTCCACGATGACCCAAATCGCATCCTTCCCGCCTGGAGAACGGGGAAGTCCAGAAACAAAATCCATGGTCACATGCTCCCATTTCCACTCCGGAATGGGTAACGGCTGGAGTAAACCTCCTGGCCTCTGCCTCTCCGCCTTCACCTGCTGGCACACTAAGCATCGGGATACGAAGCGCACTACCTCCCGCTTCATCCCGTACCACCATACATGCTGTCTCAGATCTCTATACATCTTATTGGCACCGGGATGCATAGAGTACTGGGATCGATGCGCCTCCTGGAGAACCTCCTCGCGCAACGACCCACTCGGCACACACAACCTGGTACCGTGCCGCAAAGAACCATCATCAGCAATGGTGAAGTCATCTGCTAATCCCATCTGAACCTGCGCCCTGATGCTCCTCAGGGACTCATCCTCAAACTGTGTAGCCCTGATCCGGTCTACCAACTCTGACTGAATCTGCAATCCCCACATCTGTATCTCAACTCCAGGCACTATCATCTCAATGCCCAAGCTCTCAAGATCTGCCAGAAGATAACGATATGTAGTCAGGCACATAGCTACCGGATACCTGCTCAACACATCCGCAACTACGTTCACCTTCCCTGGATGATACTGCAACGATATGTCGAAGTCTTTCATCAACTTCAACCATCTCCTCTGCCTCATGTTCAGCTCTTTTTGGGTAAACACATACTTCAAGCTCTTGTGGTCTGTGAAGATCTCCACACGCTCTCCGTATAAATAGTGTGTCCACAACTTCAGACCAAAGATGACCGCTGCCAACTCCAAATCGTGGGTAGGGTAGTTCTTCTCATGAGGACGTAATTGCCTGGAAGCATAGGCAATCACCCTCCCATTCTGCTGCAACACACAACCCAGTCCCTTCCCCGATGCATCACTATAGATAGTGAATCCTCCAGAACCTGATGGCAACGTCAACACTGGAGCTGTCGTCAACCTCCTCTTCAGCTCATCAAAGGCAATCTGGCACTCCTCTGACCAAACAAACTCCACGTCCTTCCGAGTCAGCCTGTACAATGGCTCTGTAATCCGGGAAAAATCCTGAACAAATCTCCTGTAGTAACCTGCCAGTCCCAAGAAACTCCTGACCTTGGCTACTGAACTCGGAGCACTCCATGCCTCAACTGCCATGATCTTCCTCGGATCCACCGAGATACCCTCTCCAGTCACCACATGACCAAGGAATTCAACCTTGTCAAGGAAGAACTCACACTTCGAAAGCTTTTCATAAAGCTTCTCCTTCCTGAGAGTCTCCAGCACTATCCTCAGATGCTCCTCGTACTCCTCTGGGGTCTTCGAATACACCAAGATATCATCTATAAACACCACCATAAACCTGTCCAGATGCTGATGGAACACCTTGTTCATCAGATTTATGAACACTGCCGGGGCATTAGTCAACCCAAACGGCATCACCATGAACTCATACTGTCCGTATCTGGTCCGAAAAGCTGTCTTCGGAATATCCTCCTTCCTGACCTTCACCTGGTGGTATCCTGTCCTCAGATCAATCCTGGAAAACACCCTCGCTCCGCTCAACTGGTCAAATAGATCATCAATACGCGGCAGCGGATACTTGTTCTTGATTGTGAGGTTGTTCAGAGCCCTGTAGTCGATACACATCCGTATCGACCCATCCTTCTTCGGCACAAAAAGTATCGGAGCACCCCACGGAGAAGAACTAGATTTGATAAATCCCTTGTCCTGAAGCTCATCCACCTGTTTCTTCAACTCTATTAGCTCACTGTTGCTGACTCTATAGACGTGCTGGGATATCGGCTCCGCGCCTGGCACCAAGTCTATAGAGAACTTCACATCTCTGTCCGGAGGTAACCCTGGCAACTCCTCCGAAAAGACATCCATATACTCCTCTATCAGTGGATGTAGCGACCTCGGCTCTACCACTAGGGCTCCGCAGAAGACTCCCTTGGTCTGCTCCGCTGCTCCTCTGGCAAACTGAAACTCTGGCTCACCTGGCGGACTAAACAAAACTCTGCCTCCACGATAATCTATACTAGCATAATGCGTACTCAACCAATCTATCCCGAGTACAACATCGTAGCTCGGAAGTGGCATTATGAGTAGGCACACACTCAACTCCCGACCTCCCAAGGTAACTCTCCGGTCTCTGCAGACATCACGGACTAGGATGATACCACCCCCGGTCGTGATCTTGCAGAGTCTAGCTAAAGGTTCAGCAACAAGATGGTGTCTAACAGCAAAAGATACAGACACAAAGCTATGGGAAGCACCAGAATCAAATAAAGCAAGAGCTGGAATGGAATCAAGAAGAACAGAACCTGAGATAACGTCACCAACTGGCTCGGCCTCGTCCATTGTTAGGGCAAAAGCTCGCCCCTGCTGTCCTCCACGGTGCTGCTGCTGGTGCTGGGCGAACCTCTGCTGCTGAGTCTGCAAAGGCGGACCTTTCTGCTGCGCTGCAGGTGCTCTGGTTGGTGCCCTCTGAGCGGCTCCTCCGCCCTGAGCTGTACGGGCAAGCGCTGAAGGACAATCCTTCAGCTGGTGATCTGCGGTGCCACACAATAAGCATCTGCCTAGCCTCTTTCTACAGATGTCCCATCCGTGCCCTGGCTTCCTACAGAAAGGGCAAACGATGGGCTGCCTCTGGCCCTGCTGCTGACCCTGCCTCTGCTGCTGGGGCGCCTGCCGGAATGGCGCACGACCCTGACCCTGGTGCTGCTGGGTCTGCTGGAATGGCCTCTTGGCTGGGCCTGCACTGCTACCTGCTCCTGAAGCATCTCTGCTCCTCTTCGTCTTCAGCTCTAAATCATCCTCAGCCCTCTGAGCGTCGCTGACAATCTGCTCGAAGGTCGCCTCACGGTCGCTCCTGGTCAAGGACTTGACCGCCATGACCAAGCCCTTGCGGAACTTCCGCGCCTTCGCTGCCTCAGACAACCCCTCAACAAATCTGCCCAGATGGCAGAACTCCGCTGCATACTCATCCACTAGCATACTCCCCTGGACGAGCGCCTCAAACTGACTCTCCAATGCACTGAGAGCCACATCCGGGAAGAACTTCTCCTTGAAAAGCTTCTTGAAAGCCTCCCAAGTCAATCCCGGAACTGCTATCCGCGTATCTGTGGGGAACCAAGTAAGGGCAAGGTCGAACATCTGGCTTCCCGCTGCCTCTATCTGCATGCTAGCTGGGATCATCGCCAGCCTGAAGATGCCCTCTATATGCTCGATCCAGTCGTCGGCGTACAGGATCCCCTCTGTGCCGTGGAACTCCTTAGGCCGCATCCTCTGAAAATCAATAATAGTACCCGGCCTAGGATACTGAGCCTGCTCTGGCTGTGGCTGGATCTGAGCCACTCTGTCGACTGCTGTCATAGCCACCTGATGAGCATTCTCAATGCCCATCCTCATAACATCTGTCTGGCGGTGCTGTGCATCCATCATCTCTCGGAAGAATGTGAACAACTGCGTAGCATCCACTGGCACAGGCGGTGGTGGAGGAGGTACCACCGGAACAACTGGGGTGGCTCTCGGATCAATAGGAGTAATGGGATCTCCGAGAGAAACTGACGCTCCCTCAACCGCAGGAGTGGCGAGTGGAGCGGTAGCAGCTGCCGGAAGTCGAGCAGGTCGAGAGTTAGCAGACCTTTCGGTGGCAGCTGCTGGGACGGTGCGCTGAGATCTGGTCTTCGGAGGCATCCTGAACACAGACCAAAAGAAGTCAATATAGTGCATGAAACGATAACATCAATGAAGGACAGTAATATTGCAAAAGAAAACAATTTCAGAAAAAAAAAAATTTAAGATAGCAAAAGAAAGTAGGAAGGGTCCTAGTTGTGATTGAGCACACTCTCTCTCAGCCTATCTCCTATATCCTATTGCAGGTAACCCTAAAAACTGGACCTGCATGGGCCACCACTAAAAATGTGTCACGACCGGCACCCAAAAATCGGGCATGAGCCGTGGGTACGTCCAGCCTACGCCGCAGAATCGACGGTAGAACGCTGTAAAGTTCCGTTCTAGGTCAACCATATCTATCTATATCTCACAGAAAAATCCGGCATGACCTCTCCAAAAGGAGGGCAACCACGCAATATATATATCAATAATCTCAATCACAAAATCTAGAGGAAGAATATAAGCACGATATGATATAAACAAAGAAACAGAACCAAGAGAGCAAGACAATCCAAAATAATACAGTCCAAGCCAAAATAGCTACAATATCTCACAGCCACAAAAGAATAAATACAATCATCCAAAATACAAACCACTGGGAATAACCCAGGAAACCCACCTAGCTAACTAGGGCGCTATAGGCGTCTCCTCGGCGCACTTCTCCTCGATCACGGGGTCACAACAGTCGTCAACACCCGGCCCGTAGAACGTCGGGCAATAGTCCTCAAGATCCTCTGAAAAAAATATGCCCAGTCAGGACTGGAGCGAAGTACATAACTCTGAAAGCAACTCCAAATACATGGTAAGGTGTATATGACGAGCAATAGAAAAGTATACAAGATGCACAGGAAATAAATATATGCTGGAGCACAATAAGTAGCTGCAATGTAAACTGGAGAACAATACAAGTAGTGGAAAAGTAACTGCAGGTGAGAAACATGAATACTAGCTAAGTGCCTTGAGCACAAGTTCGTTATGTGATCGGCTTAGGTTGCACATGAAAAATACTACGATAACTCCGTTATGCGTGAGTTGCATAACCGATATACACATGAATACTGTTTGGCTTTGATCACATAACCAACTCCTACTCCCCTCCCCCACTAATACCATTGGATCCAACCACAACACGCTACGTACATGATAATAGCTCGCGCACATGAAGGCGAGAGCACAAGAAGCACATGATAGCACATAAGAATCAATACCCGAAGCACATGATGAAATACACGTGATAGAGTACCTACTGAACACGGTAAGGGGGATAGCATCTCATGACGGGATCCACTAGTACCAGCTCGTGTAATAATGTGTCAGAATCAAGTATTACAGTTCTAGAACAGGTGATATAAACGCTATCATGAAATAGAAACTATCAGAGGTAGGTACTCGCCTGATGTCCTGAGCAACTGATGAGGATCGAGATCCGGACCGGTATCGCAAGGACCTAATACGAAAAGCAGAATTAAATAGGGTTCTAAGCATTTAAACTGATATAAAATAATTAAAAACAGGCTTCTAGGGCTATTCTAGGACGAACGGGTCAAACCGGTGAAAATCGGGTCAAAAAGTCAACCCGGGGTCCAAAAAGTCAACTCTAGGTCAAAACTAGGTCAAACGTTGACTTTTACGGTCAACGAGGACAATTATGGTCAAAGCTAGGTCAAACTA
Source organism: Iris macrosiphon (assembly GCA_036927795.1). Taxonomy (NCBI): domain Eukaryota; kingdom Viridiplantae; phylum Streptophyta; class Magnoliopsida; order Asparagales; family Iridaceae; genus Iris; species Iris macrosiphon. The sequence goes on along the minus strand of JAYESA010000007.1, from coordinate 147,993,153 downwards.
GGGTGCCCTTGAAATTCTAGGTCAAACCGAGCTCATTAAGCTACTAAACTCACAAACTCGCCTAATCGAGATACCGGGATGCCCTCGGTATCCGATACCTCGCCCTAGGCCACGCACCCCACCTAAACCCGCTAAAACCTATGCTAGCACGCGTAAATATATATACATAAGCATATAAAAATTATTCCAAAACATTTCCTAGGCTAATGCTCAAATACCCCGCTCGAAACTCAATACCTTGGATATCTCAAGGTATTGAGATACCTCGGTATCTCAAGGTATTGAGATACCGCTCTCAAACCCCTCTAACTAGCTATCTAACTAATAATTATACACCTAGTTATTAATCTAGGCTAGGTAATATAGATATCTACCATATTTATATATATCTAAGTATGTATATACCTATATATATAGATATCCACACACATATGCATATATACCCTTTACCTTACCTATACACCTATATATATATAACTATAGGTATATAGATATCTATATCTTAGATAGATATATCTAAGTATCTATCTATCTACCTATCTAGTATCTAGAAACCTAACTATCTACCTATCAATCTATCTAATTATCCATCTACCTATCTAAGTAACTATCTATCTATATAATTATCTATATATCTATCTAACTATCTAATCTATCTAACACTCTATCTATCTATTAATCTAGCTATCTATCTATCACTTCTACTAAGCTACCTAGCCACTAGAGCCACGCGACGCGAACCGAAGCTGCTAGCTGCTGCTGCTACCTTAATCTACTGCTGCTGCTGCCCTTACTATTGCTGATGTTGCTGCTTGCTGGTTCTCACGGATGGGAACGGGTAGGTAGGGGGCCGGTCACACTATTAAATGGGTTACACAAGTTCCAAATTCCCAAAATGCCCCTACTCACTTGGTTTCGGATTTTGGGTTCCAAAAGCACTCAAACTAGCTCCAAATCTCTCCCACTAACCTTCTAAAAATATAATAATAAATCTAAGCCCCAAAATAATTCTCACAAGGGTGTGGGCTAGGTCGGACATGGGTCCACTAGGGTCTGACATGGGTCCAGGCTAGCCAAAACCGTAAAACAATCATTAAAAAAATAATTTAAGCACAAAATAAATATAAATATAATTAATTAAATATAATCCACTATTTATCAAATAAAAAAAACCCTATTTTCTAGAATTGGGTAGTTACAACCTGCTCCTGAAGTTGCACAGAATAATCCGATTTGTCCTATATACATATAATATAATATAACACAACATCAGTCATTACACTAGCACATACATAATCATAAATACATTGGACTCGGGGGTACGCTAGGGCTAACACTGGTCAACTAGCATGGTCAATTGCGCGACTAATTATGCGGGTGTCCTATATTAAGTGTTGTATCAAAATCAGACAGTCAAAATAATATGTGTCTAGGCCTGTACGTAAATGTACACAAGGCAGTCATCTAACATGTTCTTAGGGTCAACATGGTCAAGGTAAACACGGAATAATTCACAGTGTCCTAGGGTCGTACAGTCTAGTCACGTATATAGTCACCATTATTATTTAGCATTTAATTACATATATAATACTTCCATATATATATATATATCACTTTAATTCTAATACGCGTACGTGTACGCGTACGAGTCATTGGGTTTACCGACGCGGTCTAAAATCCATTGACTATCAATAAGCAATGCTAATAGCATACACAAGCACACATAAAAAGGAGAAGGGGGACTGGTTCGAACCTCGAAGTACGCACACGGGAATGACGGTGACGACGATGAGGTTGACGGCGATGACGATGATGCAGTTGACGATGATGATAATGATTCTCATGGTGAAGATAATGATGATGATCATGATGGTGATGACTAGGATGATGTTGTGGATGATGGTGATGACTCAGATGATGATGTGGATAATGGTGATGACGAGAATGATGATGATATGGTGAAGATGATGATGAGTATGATGATCATGATGTTCATTGTAAAGATGATAATGAGTATGATGTTGATGACAATGACGACGATGGCGTTGGTGACGACCATGGTGAAGATGATGGTGAAGGCGAGGCTGCCGGAGTGGAGAATGTTCAGGCGAGGGCATGACAGGAAGGAGAGGTGGTGGAGGAGGATGTCTGCGGGTCTCAGGCGAGGCCTAATCCAGGCGGTGCTCAATCGAGGTGGGAGGCATGGCTTCCGGCTAGTTCAGTGGAAGGGTCGGCCGGCATCATGGTGGTTCGTTCATGGAGGAGGACGGAGCAGGGAGGTCGTGGCTGCTCTGGTTTAATAGCAGCGGGTCGTGATGTTGGGTCGGCGAGGCTGACAGCGGCTCGGTAGGTGTTCAGTCGTGCTCCGGGGCAGGCGGAGCACAGCGGTCGTAGACGTCGGATTGATGCGTGGGGAAGAGGAGAAGATAAAGAAGTTGATGAGGGAGAGGAGATGGTGGTTCGGTCGTCCAGGCGGTGGCTGGGATGTGGAGGAGAAGAGAGAGAGAGGTGGAGGCAAGGTGGCTTGGGTGTGGCTCGATGTGGAGGTGCAGGAGGAGAGGTCAAGGTGTTGGCGGTGCTGCTCGGGTGCTCAGGCGGGGCTCGTCGAGTTGCACGGCGGCTCGGGGTTGGGTGCAGGCGTCGGGTTCTCCGGCGGGTTGAGGATGGGGGTGAAGGTGAATGAACATGAAAGGAGATCGGCTGGGAGGTTTGGTTGGCTGGGTCCTCAGGCGGAGGAGAGGCTACTCCGGCGAGGGGGACTGGCCAGGGACGGGTTGCTCCGACGAGATCTTCGGTCAGTTGGCCGGGGAAGTAGATGAATAGTTGGGAAGGGGTCGGCTGTGTGATTCCTTTGGGTTTTGGTTTTAGGTAAAATATAGGAAAAGTGATATTTATGTATGTAGAATTTTTAGGTTTGGGGTTGACCTAGGATTTGGGCTTGGTCAACACTCCTTGGGATTGGGCCTTGGGCTCACATAGGGATGTTTGGAGGCTATAGTTTACATTGTTTAAAATGCAACGATAGGGTTAAATGAGGGGGCGATGTTGCACGTTGCACATTTCAAAAATTATAGAAAATATTCTATGAAGGCGAAAGTTGGATTTCATCATGTATTGTCCAATGGTCTAGACACCTCACTGCACTTTTGTATAAAAGTGCCCAACAATTAAAAAATTATGCAAAGATAGAAATTGGGTTTAAATTAATTAAAATTAATGTGCAAGGTATTTTGGAATTAATTAGAAGTACATGGGGATAAAATTAGGTGGGACACAAGTATCATGGACATAGAGGACTCAGAGTAAAATTTTATCATTAATTAGGTTGTACGAAACGGGTCAAGATTGTGTCTCCAATTTTGATTGGAACGCACAACGATACAAAGTCGTATTTATTTAGAATTAATTATAAACGTCCGCGACGAATATTGTGCGACTAAAATGTAGCACAAGAGAGCATAATTATAAGTTACACAAAGGTCAAAATGGTAGGCGGGCATGTCTAGGACAAGGTTGTGAAATTTGTTAGAAGGCAACAGCTAGAGTAGTGCTCTAATTATCGAAGCAACGGTAAGGTGCACTAGGTGATATAAATATTGTATTATTAAATAAAATGTCGTGTCCTATTTCCAATTGGATTCTAATTAGCCCTAATCTCTCTATCTAAGCCAAGTAGACCAAATTTTGGGTGAGAGGGTTTACAACGAGCACACCAGCCAGAGCTCAGCCCAAAGCAGGAGGACCGATCCATCGTCCAGGAACGCAAACATAGCAGAGGACAGTACCAGACCAGCACAAGGAGCTTCTGACCTGTTACCATTGTGGCAAGAAGGGACACGTTGTCAGAGATTGTCGGAAGAAGCTTGGATTGTGCATGATATATGGAGCAAGTCAGCACCTTGCCAGAGATTGCCTATAGCGCAGAGATACAGCACCATAGATAGGACAGAGGCCAGCAGCACCAGTTCTAAGGATACTACCCCCGACAGGAGGTCAACGCCCACCAGCACCAGGAGGATTTCAGAGGGGACCACCCTTGGTCCTACAGGAAGCATAGTTTGAGCCAGATAGCAGGCCGGAGGGTAGAGGAACGGACAGGCCTCTGCACTAGCAGCAACTGAGGAAGAATCAGAAGGAGAAGCTATCACAGGTACCATTTTAGTTGCATCATTACCTGTGACTGCATTGTTTGATTCTGGTGCTACATTATCTTTCATATCTAGCAGTTTCGTAGCTATGCATAGAGTAGCTATTTCTTCCTTACCTAAGAGTTGGAAGATTCTTACCGGAGGAGGTATCGTACCGGTTACTAGCACTATTAGAACGTGCTCGGTAGTCGTGTGTGGTAGGGAGATGAGAGCGCGACTTTTGGTTTTTCAATGCCAAACTTTGACGTTGTGTTAGGCATGGACTGGTTAAGCCAGTACAATGCTGTACTGGATTGCCGAAGGGGTAGCATCATTTTTAACCTCTAGATCACCCGGAGTTCGAGTACATGCGAGAGACTATCGAGCGAGGAGTAGGACAGACAGATGGAGCTTACATGATGATAGAAACGACACCCCCACCAATAGTTGCAGAGTTCAAAGATATTTTCCCAGAGGAATTGCTAGGTTTATCGCCAGATAGAGACGTGGAGTTCACTATTAAGTTAGTACCCAGAGCAGCACCAATATCTTCAAATGTGTACCGGCTGGCAAAAAGGAACTGGATGAGCTAAAGCTACAGTTAGAGGAGTTATAGATCAAGGAATTTGTTCGTCCTAGTGCATCACCCTAGGGAGCACCAGTATTGTTTATACCAAAGAAGGATGGGACAGTCCGTATGTATATTGATTACAGTGCCCTTAATGCTTTGACTATCAAGAACAAGTACCCCCTACCGCGGATTGATAATTTGTTCGACTAGCTGACAGGAACAGTGGTGTTCACGAAGATCGACTTGAGATCAGGGTATCATCAGGTAAAGGTACGGAGAGAAGATATTCCAAATACGGCATTCAGGACTCATTATAGTCACTACGAGTTCTTGGTGATGCCTTTTGGGCTGACGAATACGCATGCAGTATTTATGAACCTGATGAACAGAGTCTTCCACCAATATTTGGACCAGTTCATGGTAGTCTTCATCGACGACATCTTGGTGTATTCAAAGAACCACGAGGAGCACGAAAAGCACTTGAGATTAGTGTTAGAAACGCTAAGGAGTGAGAGGCTCTATGCCAAGTTGAGCAAGTATGAGTTCCTCCTAGATCGTGTCACTTTTCTCGGACATGTTATCTCAGAAGATGGTATTTCGGTAGATCCAACAAAGATTTTGTCAATAGAGACGTGGCCAACCCCTACCAATATCTCAGAGGTAAGGAGTTTTCTAGACTTGCCGAATATTATCGGAGGTTCGTAGAGAACTTCGTAAGGATCGCCGAGCCGATGACCTGCTTGACCCGCAAGGAGCAGTAGTTCACCTGGAAAGAGGAGTGTCAGACGGCATTCGATGAGCTGAAGAAGCGTCTGACTACTACACTTATCCTGACTATACCTTCTGGACCCGGAGGATTCATGATCTATAGTGATGCATCCGGGAAAGGATTATGATACATCTTGATGCAGCATAGGAAAGTTGTGGCCAATGCCTCTAGGCAGCTGAGGACCCATGAGAAGAACTATTCTACTCATGACTTGAAGCTCACCGCAGTGATCTTTGCCTTGAAGCTTTGGAGGCACTACCTATACGGAGAACGAGTGGAGATATTCACAGATCACAAAAGCCTAAAGTACGTCTATAATTAGAAGGACCTGAACCAGAGGCAAAGACGTTGGCTCGAGGTGATGATAGACTTTGAGATTGAGCTACAGTATCATCCGGGAAAGGCCAATATAGTAGTTGACGCATTGAGAAGGAGGCCCATGGCATTCTTTTTTACTACCCAGCAACACTTATGAGATATCTAGAGCAGTTGGGTATAAAGGTCATTATGCCCGAAACAGACGGCCAGTTGTCGAGTTTCCAGTTACAATCGACATTGGTTGAGAGGATCAAGGTTGCCTTGCCAACAGACACCAGATTCCAGAGGCTTCGATAGAGGACAGAGGCCGGGATATAGACATGATTACGCATACATGAGGATGGGACTTTGAGATGTGAAAATCGTCTCTATGTTCTGAATGGAGAACTTCGTCAGGAGCTGATGTCAGAGGCGCACAGTTCAAAATACTCGATTCATCCAGGAGGCACGAAGATGTATAGAGACTTGAGGCATGCAGTACTATTGGTGGCATAGAATGAAGAGAGAGATAGTCCGCTTTATGGCAAAGTGCCTGGTGTGTCAGCAGGTCAAGGCTGAGCATCAGAGGTCTGCCAGTTTACTTTAGGCGCTCCCAATACCTGAGTGAAAATGTGAGCATGTCACTATGGACTTTGTTATGGGCTTTCCGAGGAGTCCTAGTGGTCACAATGCAGTATGGGTAATCGTGGATAGACTCACTAAGTCCGCTCACTTTCTACCCTTCAGAGTTGGGCAGTCTACAGAGGTCTTAGTCGATATGTATATAAGGAAGATCGTGTGACTGCATGGAGTGCCAGTCTGTATAGTGTCTGACAGGGATACGAGATTCACATCTTACTTTTGGTAGAGTATGCAAGAGAGTCTCGAAACCCGCCTGAAGTTCAGCACATTGTATCACCCGCAGACATACGGTCAGCCCGAGTGCACCATTCAGACGCTGGAAGACATATTGAGGGCGTACATGCTTGATTATGGTGGATCATGGGAGGACCATTTACATTTGGTCAAATTTTTCTACAATAATAGCTATCAGGCGAACATTCAGATGGCTCCCTATGAAGCATTGTATGGTAGAAAGTGTCGTTCCCCAGTATGCTGGAGCGATGTGGGCAAGAGGCAGATTCTTGGGCCAGAGTTGGTTGTTCATACAATAGAGAAGGTAAAGAAGATCCAAGGGCACCTACGAGCAGCACAGGACAGACAAAAGCATTGGGCAAACACGCATCGACGACCCCTAGAGTTCCAGGTTGGAGATCATGTGTTTTTGAAAATCTCACCAACTTGAGGAACCATCAGGTTTGGAGGCAGAGAAAAGCTGAGTTTGAGGTACATCGGACCATTCGATGTGTTGGAACGCATCGGAGAGGTTGCTTACAGATTAGCCTTGCTGTAGACATTAGAAGAAGTTTATGACGTCTTCCATGTATCTCAGTTAAGGAGGTACATGCCAGATCTGAGTCATGTGCTTGACCATTCAGAGATCACAGTCAGGCCGAGTTTATCATACCAAGAGGAGCCTGTAGAGATTCTGGACAGAAGTGAGAAGGTGTTGCGAGGTCAGACTATCCCTCTAGTTCGTGTCGCATGGAGGCATCATGCACCAGGTGAGTCTACCTGGGAACGAGAGCATGATATTCGACAGCATTATCCCTATCTCTTCGAAGGTTTAGGTATGTAGTAGCATTTAATTTCAATCAGAAATTTTTACCATATGTATGTTTTAATTTTGAGGACGAAATGCTCTAAGGAGGGTAGATTATAAACCCCCTCGACCAAATTTAGGTCTACTTAGCTTAGATAGAGAGACTAGAGTTAGTTTGAACCCAATTAGAATTAGAACACAGTATTTTAGATTTATTGTGCAATATTCATATCACTTAGTACACCTTACCGTTGCTTCGATAATTGGAGCACTACACTAGCATCTACCTTCAAACAAGTTTCACACACTATTCTTAGACAAGCCAGCCCCCCCCCCACTATAACATTTATGTAACTCATAAATACTCTATATTGTGCTTTATTTTAGCTGCAGAATATTCATTACAAATATCCAGTTTTGAATCCCAATAAACCCAACCTTGCATATTTGTCCGTTCCAATTAAAATTGGAGACACAACCTCAAACCCGTTTCATACAACCCAAATTATGACATTACTTTATTCTGAGTCTACTATGTTCATGACGACCGTGTTCCATCAAATTTTAAATCCTTATCATTTTAATTAATTAAAAAGTACCACTTACACTAACTTTTACTTAAATTAGTGTGAGGATCCAACCTCATCCAAAACTAAACCCAACCTAGCCCATCTACACCCTACATTCCCTCATATGAACATGTCCCCCCCCCCAAGAAACCCTAGCCGGCCCAATTTTTGAGGAGGACCCCCTTCCTATCTCTCATATATATATATATATAACTCTCTCTCTCCCTCCAAAACCTAGGAAAAAAAACCTAGCCGAAACCCTAATTTTGCATCCCTCATCACCGGCCGCCTCCTCCTTCAACCCGACACTTCCATCACCCGCCTGACCGCCTCAGCCACCGCCCCTACCGCCTGACCACCAACCTCGACCACTGTACAACCCGCCTACGTCAACCCAACAGCCTCCTCCTCATTCTCCTTATCAACATCACCATCATCAACCAGCACCATTCCCCGACTCCCACTAGCACCTTAGCCACCTCCACCGCCGACATCATCACTGTCGTCCCCGTCACCATATCCACCGCCCTAGCACCACCATCAACAACCACCACCCTCAACCCGACTCCACCGCCATCACCCACACCATCATCCTTATCACCACCACCAACTCCATCATCACCATCGCCAGCACCATCCTCATCCCGACCACCGCCACCCTGACCACCTCACCGAGGCTACCCCCCCACCGTCAGTAACCCGCCACCGCTGCACAGCCGTCGTTGCTACTGCTAGCGACCGTCGTTGATGCAACTGCTGCCGGAACAGTTGTTGTTGCTGCTCTTTCACCGTGCAACACCGGAGCTCCGCCCCCTCGTCGAAGAACAAGCCGCCGACGAGCACAGACCCACCCATGTTTGGCCATGACTAGGTATACATATTTATTTCATTCTATTCTTCATGTGTCGTGGTATCGACATGTCGTTAAACGAACACGGGTAACGTAAATTCCTAAGTGTAATATACGTGTGTGTGTTTATGTTAAATTAGTAACTAAAGTTAAGTAATTACCCAAATAAAATAATTAATTAAGGTGAACACTGTGTTGACATAAAAGCCTAGACATTGACCTGGTGCACTCTAACATAATAACTAGGGCTAGTATATGTACTATACATAATTATTTCGTAACGTATTTTGGTATTCCGTTGCTTTGATGTATATGGTAGCTGAGGATATGACACATGTACGTCTTAGCTGTGTGCACACGTGATCCTGTTACTTGATAAGTTGTGACCCCTTGCGTCAGTTCCTAAGAGCAGCGTAGTATTTTCTGTGCGTACTACTGTAGTGACTGATGATCATATTATTATATTATATTATATGTATAGGGTCGCTGGACCATTCGGGCGAGACTTCAAGAGCAGGTTATTGGCACTCACAGCTTGAGGACTCAGGCAAGTATACCTTGCCATATTTACTGTTTAATTTAAATTATGTAATGTTGTATGATATCTTGTTACATTATTTCATATAACTGTGCGCGTCCGAGATTGACTCGGGTGCAGTCGACGAATGCGTCAATGTGTAGTGTAATTGACTTAGTCACTAGCAGACTCACCCACCTTTGTGAGGATATTCTGATATCTTTCTAGACCCTGACACTCTTACACGTATCACGGTGACAAACTCATGTTGGGATGCGGGTTCGCGTACCCGACTAGATATCGGTGTATGTGATATGCATCACGGTTTAGTACGTAATTAGGGTTATATAATTAGTTGAGACTTGGCATATTGTTACTTGGTACGCACGTTGTGTATTCGACTTGTATATCTGCATTGGGAGGGAAGGACAACTAGTAGGCGTATGGGATACACACATTAGAATTCGTAGTATCCGAAGGAGCCACGGATACAATGACTTCCTTTATACATATACCATATTCTTCGAAGCGATAAGGACGTATGTATTTGCAGATATCTCATTCTTCGGAATAATGGACGTTACATGTACAGATACCTCGCTCTTCAGAGTGTGGACGTTATGCCTACACCTACCCATACGTACCAAGGTTGTCCTCATATTGCATTCACATAGATGGTTAGCACACCCCTTTATTTTATTCAGTATTATATATGGCATTTATTTTTATATCTTGTTATGTCCCTCTGAGGACCTGGTTCCCTTCCAGATTTGGACGAGGTATATTATGCTACTGTGTACAGACCCTGACAGGAGACGAGGTATGCATCCGAGGAGGAGCTAGAGGTGCTACCGTCAGAGTTCACTTGATCACTGGTAGGACTTATGCCTAGGACTGGAGCATCCTTATCTAGTCAGCCGATGCCCTAGTCATTACTCCTTTATCTGTCTTTCAGTACTTTTATTTCGTCATTTTAGTGGATTTGTTCCATCAGACATATTTTGTATTGTACTATGATATTTTAGACTTGCACTTATTTTTCTAGTATTTATTTCAGTACTTTTTGTTTATATTATGGATGAGATTAGACATTTACCTGATGTATGTTAGTATATTAGACTTGTTAGTAATTTAGCACAGCGTAGTACGCTTCGTCGGGTCCATTAAATTGGGTAATCCCATGGAATTGTATTAGCTGGCCATTGCCACGTGGCCTGGTCCCGTATATTTTGGGGCTGGGGCGTGACATCTTCCTCCTCTTCTTCTAGACTTACTGCTACTGCTATTGCTATTGCCACTAATGTTGTTGTCGCTACTGCATTCACTTATGCATTCACTTATGCCACTGCTATTGAGCATCCCCCCAATACACCCGACCATACTTCCTTGCATAGCATATCACCACACCAAGTCTCACACTCACATACACAAATACATACACCTAAACACTTGTGCACATCACACCTAGGCATAATGCACTGTCACTGTTCCTTTTAGTCCACAAGTATATGCTCACACACACCACACATTATAAGTATTTAAACAAACATGTGGCATAAAATATATGACACTCTATGATACACATCCAAATAGAATGCCAAAACCCACAATACCTTACAAATAGTAATTATATATATCCATCTCATCATAATATAACTAAAGTAATTAGTTCTAAAGGAATTTGAAGAGTAATTACACAAATCACCCAAAATGAATCTTGTGTCAGCGTATCACAAATACCATGATACACTCTACTCATGTCCAATTATGGACACGTACCTAGTCCCATATCATCAATTTAAGTCTAATTAGATCTAATTAGTCTCATGACATACACTTGATGTATCAATCTCAGAATTTGGCGTGCTGTCGTAGGCACCTAAAAAATAAAACCTTTACTCTTAAAATTATATGTAGTAGTGAGAGTAAGGATCGATCCCACAGAGAGTAATTAGTCTAATTTTATGCTATATAAATAAAGAGGGGGGAGAGTATTGAATTAAATGAAATAAAATTAAGAAGAACAAGTAAAATATTAAGAGAAATCAAAATAACATGCATTGGTCTATAAGTCAACATTCACCATCGGAATATTAAAACTGATCATAGATGCAAACATATATTGATATGTAAGCTGAATATTCATTGTTTGAATTATTTTTCTATCTCTTTTAGCCACAATTAATTAAAAATAAGCAATCTAATTAACCTTAACTATTAAACAACCTCAGACAAGCGCTAAAGGTTTAATCTAGTAGGGTATTAATCTCGATGAGATCGATAAAGCAAAACAACACAAGCACAAGCGGTTGCATTTAATTTTGTCAAAAAAATTTCTCCTAAGATCTAATAAAACAAAAAAGTTCATTAAATCTTGATTACTTCATAAATTAGAGGGATTAAACAATTACGGATTCGATATCTAATTTAGCATTAGATTGCCAAGAATAATAAACTAGTATGCATCCTAGTCATTAAACAAGATAATCATGAAAATATGCATAAGAAAATATTCGATACTCAAAATACAAATCAAACATATAAACAAAAATTAGATCTCACAAGTTTTTATTTATTCTGAGGCTTCTGTTTCCTTCGACCAATAAGACTTTAGCCGCACATGTTTATGAAAACTTCAAAAGAAATGTTGGAGAAGAAGAAGAAGAGTTGTGTATTGTGTTTCTTTTCCCCCTAATTTTTACCCCTTTTATACACTCTAAATTAGTTGTTTGAAGTCCAAAATATCTTTCCACAAATTTTTTAAGAGTTACAACACCCCAAACAATAAAATAAAATCATTGAACAAGTAGAGATGGTTAATTCAGCTCTAATTTTTGTGTATAATATAGTTGACCCAACTTCAAGCCTAATTTGGTCTATGATGCTGCTAGAATCTCAAAACACTCAAAATAGTAAAATTGTACCTCTATGTCCTAGCTTTCCGAATCAATTTGAATCACCTCAATTGGACTTCGGATGAGGGAGTTATGACCATTTTTCTAAAAGGTGTCAAAATTGTCCAAAATTTATAATTATCTCCATTTTGCATTTATTGACTCAAATTGCATCATAGATCAAAATATAAAAATAATGCACATATTTATATATTAAATAAGCATAAAAGGGTATATATTAAGGAATAAAAATATGATATTTTATGTTCTCATCAGAATTTCCCAAAATAGAACACAAAAATCTATGTAAAAGTCACAATACAAGTTATATGAATCTAGTTCTTGCTCCTATGGATAGCCCTAAGCCAAGAAAGATTTTTTAATGGTCAAATGCATGAAATTAGAGTCTAATTAAGGAGAAAATTTAGAATTATACCTATTGGGAGATGGATTCCCAATACAAAATACAAATGGACACAATTATGACACAAGCTCCTATCCAATGGCTCATTCTCCAAGTGCTCCTTGCAATCCAAGATCCAATGCTCCTTAGGTGATGTAAATAAAAGAGAATGAGAGTGAATTGGGTTAATTTGGTGGAGAGATAAAGTAATTTGGGGAAGAACATAATTGGGGATTTAAAATTGAGTGAATGAAGGAAAAGAAGAGAGAGAGAGAGAGAGAGAGAGAGAGAGAGACCCTCTCATATGGCTGGCCCTATCTTGCCCCTCCTCCAAGTAATTCATATTGTCAATAATGCCCCTAACTAGCTAGTTATGAGATTTAGTTAGGGAGAGCTATATTAGAAAGCATCTAATATAATAAAATTTAATCTAATCTCCTTAATTAACTAAAAGGAATGAGTCTAATGGGCCTAACCCAATGTTGGACTCAATGTGTCATGACAAGTTCTAATGGATCCACTAATATCAAGTACAATAATTATGCTAGTCCACTAACTAATAAATAAATAGCACAACACAATGTAAATAATTAGTAGCACAATATATAAATATTTAATTACTAAATATAAAATATACTAAATGACAAAAATACCCTCATCTAGAAATATGGTAGTGACATCGGGCTTGCCTGCAGGAGCCTGCAAAGGTAGTTATCGGCCTTTGCTATAGTTCAAGCCCCTAGCGACTTTCAGATCGTACCCCATCTTCTGAATAAGGTGCTTGGTTTGAGAACTATACTGGTGAGATGGTATTTTGTCGGTATCGAGTTCTGGCTCTAATTCCTCTGGAATGGAGGATTGCGGACTTTCTACTCTGCCGAAGATAATGAGTCTGTCTTCCCTCTTCCTTGCTGGAACTATGAAGTATGAGTTTTGACTAGCGAGAATCTGGTTGACTGCATAGGTGGTTGTCACCTGTGTATACAGGTACAGGCCCAGTCCGTGCTCAAGAAAATATAGCGCATTGAGATGTGCGACATTCATGTAGTTCAAAGATAGCCCTTTATTGATAAATAAGGTATCTTGTCTTCCAGAATTATATCGTAGAGAAGGTACGTTAGCATGAGCGGGTACGTACTCCTCTATTTCTTCCTTTCTGAGATCTACCCCCAGTGCAGACGACGACTTTGGAGGTCTCATTCTCAGCTTTACTACTAGAGGTTCGGAAGTCATAGTAGGTACCAGATCTTCCATCAGTGATCGACTCGGTCTACGGAAGTGAACGACTAGAGGCTCAGGTGCATTCCTGGGCAGTTTTACCTTGAGGAGAGGAGCTGTATCGGGAGCGTGTGCTTTAAGATGTACTCTCAAGGGCTCGTTCGATGTTGTCCCAGTCTATTCCTCATCATCGGCATCATTTCCACCTTCATCTTGGTGGACTTGCTTGTTGAGGATAGAGTCAGAGTAGTAGGCCTCGACCCCCTTTGAATGGATCAACGTCAGCAAATTTTGTCTTGATGATGCCGTGATCGTCCACGTACTTCAAGTACTGGTACAAGGTTGATGGCACGATCATATACTGATGTATGCATGGACATCCCACCAGGATGTTGTAGGATACGTCTACGTCTATGATGTAGCATGTGACCTCTATTTTTAAGTTGTCGATCCGATACCTCAAGCAAATCTTACCTAGATGGTAGATCATGCCTGCGTTGAAGCCACTGATGGCAGTATTGGTTGCTGCTAGACGATGCATCGGGATACCCAGAGTCTAAAGCGGACTTCGTGGGATGATGCTGATTGACAAGCCGGGGTTGATGTGCATCCAGTCTACTTTGATGGTTCTAATGTACCCTATGTAATACAGAGGACGATCATGCTGATTATTCTTCAATAACATGTCTTGTTGTGAGAATATGATGTTGGGTATCGCCTCCATCATATTATTACAGTGGGGGCATCCAGCAGGATCCTTAGCTGGCGGTTTGACTTGCGCCAGGTAGGTGTCGACATTCTGCAATGTCTCAATTAGAGCAACCCGAGTGTCTTTGGAAAGTTAGAGAAGGTCGAATAGTGATAACTTTGCTAAATTATTAGCTGTGCCAAAATATTGAAATTGTAGGGCTTCTCCATCCCGTGAGCAAGGTTTGTCTAAGCGAGTTTCTTTCTGCTAGGACTTGTTCGCTGCTGGAGGCTAGGATGGACATGGATCGGATGCGACAATTAGGAGTGCACCATCGTCAGGGATGTCGTACTATCATTGGTATGTTAGTCCTGACCCTGTTGTTCCAGCTATAGCTTCTACGGAAGGGATAAAAACTATGTAGCAGGATTTGGACTTGGTGACAGTGGATGTTGTCTGATGTATCAAGTTTGGAGCAAGATCGGGATGGACTTACATGACCTCCCCCAGTGATGTAGTGAGAGGTATCAGCCCGGCTATTTGGTCACGAGATGGCAGGAGATTGACAACCTCAATTATTGCCCAAGGGATCGAGATTACTCCGTCTTGGGCTTTTGTTACCGAAAAGTTGCCAAATTAGAGAGATACCATGTTCGCGACAATTATTTTATCATCGAAGTCCAGAGTGAGGGCCTTGGTATTGAGCAGACATTGGATGTACCGCTTCAGTGTATAGCAGTCCCGCGTCGCATGATGGATGTAATGATGGTAGTGGAAGTACTTCAGATTATTCACCACGATTGCCTCAACAGGGCGCTTGACGTCGGGGAGCCGAAGATTGTTTTCCTTCATTAGCACATCAAAGATTACCAGGACATCATCATCTTCGAAGGAATATATTTTCTTCAGTTTTGGAGCCTCTGCGGGCTTTTGCTTGGGCTTCTTGGTAATATTGGCGACCATAGCCTGCTTTTCCTTCCCATCCCGGATGCTATTACCACTATTATTGTTGTTGTTGTAAGGGCATTTTTTTCTATCATCAGTGATAGGTATCTGTATCCCCGAGAGACGGGCATCCTTCACCTTCTTCTCGGTACCAAAAATATTTATGATGAACGTCGTCCAGTCTTTAAATTGAGAGTAGCCTATCCAGAGCCTGACTGTGGAAAGAAGATTCCTCAGGAAGGTGTCTATCAGCGTGGACTCAGGGTTACAGGGGGGTAACTTCAACGCCGCTTGTCTATACTGCTCGATGTATTCTCATACCGACTGTTTCTTCCTTTGTGTGATATCCATTAAAGAGGACATCGATATGTTATTTTCTCCGTCGTAGAACCGAGCAAGGAAAAAGCCTTTGAGGTCGTCGAATAATGAAATACAGTTGTCCTAGAGGCTACAGAACCAATCGAAGGCTATTCCAGATAATGTCCCGACAAAGAGCTTGGTTAAGAGGGCATCGTTGTGAGGTAGATGCCACATTGTCGTCTCGAAGTAACTCATAAATTGGCAGGAAGATATCTTCCCATCAAATGGAGTCAAGTTGAAGGGATTATACTTAGGCGGATACAGTACGTCTCTCCACTCGAGGAGATATGGTTGTCGAATTCTGAGATCGCGTAACGAGACCCGATTGCCCATAGAGTCTAGGTGGGCCTAGAGTTCTCGTACCTCCCATATTGCTTCCTGAGCTTCATCGACTAAGGAAGGAGCAGACAATTCGGGTAGGGGGTAGTTATCCCCAGTGGGTGGAGAGGTTGCATTTGAATCCCAATTTATCCCAGGATCCATGCTTGCTTGGCCAGAGGCTCTTGCTGGTTATGGGGCCATATTTGCCTTAATTTTCAATATTGTCTGGATCAAGGCTTGTATTGACGCACTCATGGTCTGCAACATGGCCTCAAGGGTTTTGAAGCACTGTTAATCGTTGGGGCCCTCGTGATCATCCCCTGTTATGTATATTATTCTCACATGGGGAAAATGGATGGGATGGTGGACGTCGCACTTTCTGCCTCAGACTCTTGCCGTGAATATCCTTGTAGAAAATTCGGTAGGGCCGTATCCTCTTCGGACTCGGAGGGAACACTACCCCCAGCATAGGAAGCTGCATCCTCGTGACATAGGTGGCTACCCCCAGGGATCTCGGTCTTTGTTTCTTAGGATTCATCGTCTTCTCGGAATACTCTATTGTCATAAAGGTCCAGGGGATTACAACCCCTAGCTTGCGTAGCCATATGAGGTGCTGAGGAATAACTACCCCCAGTGGCTGACAGCTTCTTCTTTGAGCGGATGCCCAGGAAAACACTTTACACGGGTTTCGCTGCCTGTCCTCCTTGGATACATCTTCTTGACTCGCTGGCCGAGAGGAACAGACTGGAGGTGCTAGACTTTTGACCTTCCCTCATGGAGGGGGGCTTCCGAGCAGAATAGCACGAGGCGAGGGGCATCTCGTCTGCCTCTAGTGCTAGCACCTGTAGTCCGGGTTGCAGTCGGGTGGGTGCCTTTGGTTCTAGCCGCTGGAATGCCAACTACCTGTTTGTAGGTACTGCTATTTTATTACAGCAGTAGTTGATGATAATGTTGGCATAGTGATGCTCTGGGGAGGACGCTTCGTATGCTATAGTTTTTTTTCCTCACTTTGCGCTTGTGATTGATCACGTTGAGTAAGTCGAGTAAGGGTTGATTCACCTTTGCACCCTCCTTATGAGCCCGGGTAGACCGAACATATAGATGCACAAGCATTGATTTTGCTTCCTTACCTGGGGTTTGTACAAGAACTTACCCCATGTTGCCAATGAAAGACTCTTTAGACCGATTATGTCTGATTGCCACTGCGGGCTGGACGCATGAGCCAGTTTTGTATGACTTTTCGTCAGGATCCTACATAATAAATGGCGTTTGCTGACGGTCGGTCGAATGAGCAATTGCTTGATCTTGGCGAGCTCGCATTGCCCTAGACTTCTTTATCCTAACACGTGATGGTGCATAGTATGAGGAGTCCAAGTTCACATCTTCCTCTTTTTCTGCCAAATGCATGGAGTCGGTGCTGTGTAAAATTTGGTCGAAGACTGAACTTCGATAGCTGTTTTGAACGCATGCGGCCATCTGCTTACGGTTGTCAAGTGGTACCGTATAGTCCTCTTTATGCGACTTTTGACGTGGCCGCATGGAGCGTGTCTTAGTGCTTGAACTCCTGGCATCATAGTTTTTTCCTCTGCCAAAGCTCAAGTGCTGAATACTTTCCTTATCCAAGGAGGCTGTCGCATGAGAGGTGGACGCATGATGCGCTATCTCTGCATCCGAGAGAGAGACAGGGAGAGCATGCTCTGCAGTTGGGTGAGGCACAATGGCCTTTGCAACCCATGTCCTGTGGGTCTTCAGGTGCTGAGCACTCTTCTTGTTAGAAGAGACAGTTGCATAAGAAGTGGACGCATATTGTATGGTCTCTACGGCAAAAAAAGAGGACGGGAGAGCATGCTCCGCAGTTGGGTGAGGCACATCGCCTTTGTAACCCATGTCCTACGGATATTTTTAGACTTTGTCAGCCTTGGAGAAGTGCCGCCCTTAGAAAGCATTTCCTCAAAGGCTTGCTGGTCAAAGAGTACAAGCAGCATCCTCTGGGTCGAACCCAGCTTCGACGCGTTGGACAGCATCACAACCTTCTCATCATAGGAGAAGGAAGTCCCTAGCAGAGTCGCCACCTTATTCGCCATTAATATAGGTTTGAAAAACCTTTATTTAATAACCAACAAAAAGAGTACAAAAAAATCCTAGACAGATAATCTAAGCACAATATTGTTTTATCTGGGTAGTATAACGATGGAGATCGAGTACTACATCGAGTTTTTTACTCCGTTGATGGTTCGATGAGTGAATGCGAGATGCCCTCTTCTCACTTCTCTCTCCTGAGCTTGTGTGCACGTATGTAGCTCGCCTGGAGGGGTATGTGTCACGTCCTGATTTTGTAAAATCGATAATCGTCCCCTGGGAGTGATGTCGTGCATGCCTAGGTTGCGCAACACACAAGGCCAAGGTATTTTATATAATGAGCACATATTCAGAGTACGCAGATAATTAAACACAATATTGATACAAGAAAAAGTTCTCTTTATTGATAATGAACATCTTTTACAAACTCTTAAACAAGTACAAAAGGTTGTCGCACGGCTTACAAAAGTGGACACAAAATAAGATAGTCATCTGGTTTATTACATCCTTTTACTAGAACTTTAAAACCTATAGACACCTTCGGACGAAGCTAGCTCCTTTCCACGGAGCTGCATAAGGTATGTGCATGAGCTTCTAGAACTTCAAACATGCCTCAAAAAGTCACAGACAGGGTGTGTCGGTAGGTGGACTGGATTGAAAAGATGCCTTAACTCCTTTCAGGCTCGTCTTGGCACAGAGAACCTATTGCAACGAGGGTTAGTACATCAAAATGCACTGGTAAAGGCGAGCTAACCCAACTATACCAATCAATATGTAGTTTATGTGAAACATGCAAGTTATTATGTGGTCTTTATATCTTGACTTAGTTTAATTTACAAGCAAGCAATAGATATGGAAAATATACTGAAATAAATATGCCACCACTTGGTAACTTTTACCTTCCCGTCTGAACTACCTGCACAAAACTTACCATGACCTTCTCTGCCACGAAGATATAGTTAGTTAATCGAATTACCATGACCTTCTCTGCCACAACGCTTACCATGACCTTCTCTTCATAATATTACCATGACTTTTACCTTCCCGTTTGAACCATATGTAGAATAGATATGTGAAGACATGGAAGAAGGATCAAATAATCAAATTATAGCCATTCACAAGTTGGTTAGGAAGAGGAAAGGAAAGATGTTCTTCAAGACTCCGCTCACGCGACGCCTACTGCACGATCACCTGTATTGCCACAAACATACAATCAATACCTCTTCTCCTCTTTCCAAGCTTAAAATGAAAGTGCAGTTCAACGAACGAAAATAATAAAATCCATCAAAACCGTTCAAGAAAATGCAAATATAAAAACTAACTCGAAAGCACGAAAGCAACAATACGACAGCAAAAACTAGGCAAGAAAGCTTACAGCGGAGAGGTCCCTCTTGACTCTGCCGCTTAGTCCGTCCTTGGGATTCGGTCCACTAAATATGTGATCAATTCCGAAGAAGCCAATCCATAACAAAAAAAAAATCTTGATTCAATCTATCACAATCGAACAATACCGAAAGTAATTCTTAGCCACGCTCCACGAAAAGGGGGAACGAGACACCACATCCTAACCAACTAACAGAAAGTTTTGTCCACAAAACTTAGGAATATAACCTACCACAATAAAATAATAAAGGAAACTTTTCCTCCATCTCAGACCCAAGATCCTACATCGACTCTTCAACCGAATAATTTCTCCAAAGCATACGAACGAGAGGAACCAAAGGACTTCAAAGCTGCTTCTCCTTTCGATCCAAGATTTTTATAGGGTGTTCGACATACGTCAAGTCTGCCTTCAAGTCCAGTTGATCAAGATCCACCACATGACTCAGATGGTACATGTATTTCCTAAGCTATAAAATGTGAAAGATATCGTGCACTTCAGATAATAATGATGGTAGGGCAATCTGATATGTGACTGGGGCGACTCGCTTAAGCATTTCGAACGGGCCAACGAACTTTGGGCTTAGCTTCCCTTTTGCTCTAAATCCGGTAACTCCTCATGTAACGACCCATTCCGCTCAAGTGGACAGCCGATTCAAATGGCACAAGTGCAACGACCCGACCCACTTTGCTCAGTGAGAAGACTTGCTTAAAGCAAAGGATTCCAGACTTGGCCCTTCAGGAGTTCAGACTTAGACTTTCAAAGATTCGCTCAGAGTATCGTTCGACTGAGGCGAATCATCGTTAAGGTATGTAGCTATGATAAACTTGTCTTTGCTTAGACAATACACTTAAAATATGGACGATGCATGCTAGTCACTAGATGAATCATCCCATGCATGCTAATACAGAATACAACGCAGGTAGCTATGGGAATAATCACATCTTGTATTGCTTGTGTTAGAACATATAAATAAAACTTGGCTTATAGTTGGACCCTCGCATGCTACCTTAGCTACAGAAAGTAGACCTCGCTATGCCTCGAGTAGATCATTATATACTTTTTGTAGTACACTACTTCACTTGTTTATACTGCTCACCTTATGAATTATGTCGCTTGATATGTCCCTGTACGGTTTCACTCCTCTCACTACCCCTTAGACCTATGCCAACGTAAAGGCATATGTTCTAAGATAGACTATACAGTATGTTTCCTTGTGCTTATGTTTCCAACAAATGCATGCTTGCCTACTTACATTGTAACTTGTACTCGTTGCCTCATTTCAATGCTTGTCACATAATTATATGCCATGATCCAGCAACACTATCCATATAGTGCATGCATCTAGTTAACCAAAAGACTATTAAATAGTCCTTATGTGTAATATGAACCTGCAAGTATCCGGGATCATTAGGTCACCAAGGCAGTTCCTGAACTAAAGGAAATGCATCAAGTCAAGTTGAACCCTGAACGAGAATAATGGCAAGTAAAGTAAGAATCATAACTCATGGAGCAATAATCGTTCAGAACAAGAATCAAGGATTATCATGTCATATTGTGAATCTAAAAAATCCAAGACTTGCATATCGCGGACAACTTCCGTGGCCGATTCGATCTGGATGGAACTCACATTATAATATTTTTATGTACAAGCAGGATGGCGTTTGCGCCTCACGCTGCGCCATTCTCGCTCTAAGATTGATAGTCTTATGTACAGGATGGGATGGCGTGTAGCGTCTCATATACTTTACGTTGCACACCATCCTCGTTCATGACTATAACTCGTCCTTTATGGCTATGCCACCGACTTCTGTTTATATAGATAAGTTATCCTCGCTTAGCGGTAATCCGCGTGTGAGTTATTGCATCGTATCTAAAATTTGAATTACCTGAATGGATATAAGTATAACACACTTGTACATATTGAACACTTGAACATCTTCTGTAACACACCTAATTATCCGTGTAACTCGTGCACCTGAAACAGAACCCTGCCCATCACACTCATGTTTGCTTATGTAATTGCCCTTGAATTTTATTATGTATACCCGTGCTTGGTTTAACTTGGTTTTTTTGGACAGGAAAGGACGAATGATAAGTTGGTAAGTCTCGCCGTGTTACTTATATATCGTATGATGCACTGCCACACGAGTTAGACTTTATATTATTGCCATAAAAATGATCCTAAGGCAAAACTAGAAAGATAACTTAATAGATGGTGCATGAAACCTATATAACGTGTTTGGATTTTATCGAGCGGGCGAGAAGCCTCCCCACCAGTAAATTCATATACTGATAACCCACCAGATTGCTTGTAGGGTACGGAAGAACCTTGTTCGGTACGAAAACCCCCTTCGTATATGCTAAGAAATGGAGTTCGCTCTTAAGCCATAGAACATTGTATCCGGAATTGAAGCACATATATAATACATAATATTGGAACATCGCCTATGTATCATTCCATAAATGTAGCCACTTGGCACGCTTTTATTATTTAGAGAGAGAGAGGCTTAAGCGATTTGTAATCTCGGCCTAGCACCGCTTGTAATACTTGTACAATATCAATAAAGTGCTTGTTTTACTTCCATACTTGTGTTATTGAATACTTTTGCTATTGACGACTCTGTGAACTTGTTACCAATCGCCTGTTTGTTTCTTATTCTACTGCATTTGAACTATCTGTGTGACTCTGTGGCTTAGTCATTTATCGCCTGTTCGGACCATAGCTTTATACGGGTGCAGCTTGTGCTAGTGTGACATCATGTCCAGATAGAAACGATCGTCCCGGGGGAGTGTTGGCGCGATGATTCGCGCCCAGCGGGAACGACCGATTACCTGCGGAAGATCGGGGTATGACACCTTGCATGGGTAAGACTTTGAGAAATATATGATCCCCTTCTAAGACTCAAGAGATCGATGGTGCACGTCTGAGTAACTCTTCTGACAGCTTTGTGCTACCTTCAGCCATTCGCGGATCAAACGAATCTTTTTGACGGTTTGTTCTACAAGTTCCGGGCCAAAAATTTATTATTCACCAACTTTATCCCAACAGATAGGATATCTACACTTTCGCCCATACAATGCCTCATACGGTGCTATTTGAATGCTGGATTGATAGTATTATTGTATGCAAATTCGGCTAACAGTAGATGCATGTTCCAACTTGACTTTAAGTCCAAGGCACAGAGCTGTAGCATGTCTTCGAGGATCTGGTCTATCTGCTCAGTCTGGCCGTCTATCTGAGGATGGTAGGCGGAGCTTAACTTCAACTTTGTTCCCATTGCTGACTGAAGGCTCTCCCAGAAGCGTGATAAGAATCGTCCATCTAGATCAAAGACAATGGATACGAGCACACCGTGGGGTCGAGAACCATATCATTGAGGTAGATCTGCGCCAGACGGTCGATACTCCAAGCAACTTTGATAGAAAGAAAGTGAGATAACTTGGTAAGTCAATCAACGATGACCCAGACGGCATCATTTTCTCGTGGCATTTTTGGCAAACTAACAATAAAATCTATCGTTATGTATTACCATTTTCACTCTGGTATAACAAGGTTCTGCATCTCCCCGTTCGACTTCTGGTGCTCGACCTTTACTCGCGGACAGGCCATGCATTGCGACACAAACATCGCCACGACCTTCTTCATGTCGTGCCATAAAAACGACGTATGAAGGTCTCAATACATCTTCGTGCCTCCTGGTTGTGAAGTATAACTCGCATAGTAGGGTTCAGTGGATATCTTTTTTTTTAGGTTTGTATCATTAGAAATACATAATCTTTCTTTCACCTGCATCATTCCATCCGTGCTCACCACAAAGTCGGTTGCCTTTACTGTTGAGATAAGATTATGCATCTTCTCTAGGAATATATCGTTCTTCTGAGCAGACTTGACCTTCTCCAATAGGTCTGGTTCGAGGTACAATTGATCCATTTATGCCCCTTTGTATCTGATTCGGAGTGCAATGCCCAAACTTTTTAGATTCCTTCGCAGCCCATCACTGATAGCTAAGCTTCCTACAAATACTCGACTTAGTACATCAGCTACAATATTGCCCTTGCCCGGTGTATATATGATCATCAAGACAAAGTCGCTAAGGAGTTCAAGCCAATGTCGTTGCCGTAAATTTAGATCATTTTGAGTATAGAGGTACTTGAGGCTTTTGTGATCTATAAAAATTTTACATGGCACACTATAAAGGTAATGCTGCCATAACTTCAATGCGAACACTACCACTACTAGTTCCAGATCATGTGTTGGATAGTTCCTTTCGTGAGGCTTTAACTACCTCAACACAAAGGCTATCACCTTGTCCCTCTTTATAAGGACACATCCCAAACCCTTGCCTGAAGCATCGCTATAAATTTTAAAATTATCGGGCCCATCCGGAAGAGTAAGAATCGGTGCTGAGACAAGTCATTGCTTTAATACTATAAATGATGCTTCACAGTCATCTGACCATGCAAACATTACTCCTTTTCGAGTGAGATGAGTCAGAGGCAAAGCGATCCTTGAAAAATCTTTTATGAATCTCATGTAATAGCCTGCTAGACCAAGGAAGCTCCGAATATCGCTGGCCGACTCAGGTCTCTCCCATTCCACAATAGCTTTAACTTTCTTTGGGTCGACTGAGATACCCTGTAAACCCCCTTGGCTAATTTAGGATTTATCTTTATTTAAATTAAGAGACCAGGATTAATTTGGGTACAATTAGAATTAATGTGTAACAATTATGTGACTTAAAACACCTTACCGTTGCTTCGATGTTTGGAGCGCTACATTAGTAGTTACCTTCAAACAAAGTTTATACACATCTCCTAGACATGCCAGACTACCCATCTGGCCCTTGTGTAACCTTTAAATACTTAATATTGTGCTCCATTTTAGCTATGCAATATTTGTTACAAACGTCCATGAATAATTTTAATAAATCCAATTACTCATAAGTGACCATTCCTATTTGAATTTGATGCACAACCACAACCCAATTCCCTATAACCCAAATTAGGGTACTAGCCTACTCTGAGCTTGCTACGCTCATGACTCTTGTGTTCCACTCGAATTTAACTCCATGTGTTCTCAATTGACAAATGAACGTCGAGTGCATCTATTTTAATTTAATTAAATATAAGGCCAATTTTACCCTAAACAGGACCTAACCAAGCCTACGTGCACCCTTTCATGTGGACCAGCCCCATCCCAATGAGCCCTGGCCGGACCAAGCCTCGAGGTCAGCCCATAAATTCTATACCCTATATAAATACACATCATCTTCCCTATTGAAACCCTAAAACCTAAACTCTAGCCGAACTCCCCCTTGCCAGAACCACCACCATCACAAGCCGCCACCACCAGCCCTCTTCTATCCCGACTTCCCTCAGTCAACTCTACCACCCGCCTGACCACCGCCACACCACTGCTAACCCGACCAGCGCTATCTTCTTCCCCGACCAACAGCGTCCCAGCCCGCCAAACCACCGCTGCCAGGCTGTTGTTGCCGCTGCTGCACCTACTACAGTTACTGCCACTGCCGCTGCTGCCTTGCTGGCCGCCCGACTAGAGCCGTCCCCTCGCCGGAGCCCCACCGCGCCGGAGGACTGACGTCGACGAGACAACATCCCCTCTCGGACACGATTTGGTAAACACCCCTTTCTTCGTTGTATAGCTGAATAGTCGTATCATCGTGTCATCGTGTCGGGTGTCGACACAAACTAAATCACATTAAACCATATGTATATAGGTATGTATGCTTAATTAGATTGAATAGAAATTAATAGTTAATAATTATCCCAATCATATGACCTGTATAAGGAACTTGTATTTCACCTAAAGGCGTAGACATAGACCTAGTATATTTAACATAGAAAATAATGACGTATAATTTAACAAGACGTAATGTAGTTTCGTAAAACCATAACGTAGTAATTTATTGTCGTGAGGTACAAGGTGACTGAGGACAGGGCACGCGTTCATCTTAGCTACGTGCACACGCGACTCTGTAGTCGATCAGTCTTGAACTTGCGTCAATACCTAAGAGCAGCGTCGTAGTCTGTGTATGTATTGCTTTAGTGTCTGATGTTAGAATTTCTATATTATATTGTATGTTTAGGGTCACTGGACCAGCCAGGAAATACTGCAGGAGCAGGATATTGGCATTCACAGCTTGAGGACTCAGGCAAGATACCTTATCATATTTACTGTCTAATTTAAATTATGCATATGTTGTATGTGCTTATTTCATATGACTGTGTGCGTCCAAGATTTACTCGGGTGCAGTCGACGGATGCATCGATGATTAGTATACTTGACCTAGTCATTAGCAGACTCACCCCGTTGGGAGGATACTCTGATATCTTCCGAGACCTGACACTCTTACACGTATCACTGTGACAATTCATATTGGGATGCGGGTTCGCGTACTCGACTAGCTATCGGTGCGTGTGACATGTATCACGGTTAGTACGTAATTTTAGGATTTTATATTAGTAGAGACTTGGCATATAGATACGTGGTATGCACGTCGAGTATTCAACTTTTGTATCTATATTGGGCGGGGAGGACACTAGTAGGCGTATGTGATACACACATTAGAATCTGTAGTATCCAGAGGAGCCACGGATCCAATGACTCCCTTTATACTGCTGCTACGTTCTTCGGAGCGATATGGATGATATATTGCACTGCTTCCACACTCTTCGGGGTGTTGGACGTTATGCCTACACCTACCCATACGTACCAAAGTTGTCCTCACATTGCATTCACCTAGATGGTTAGCACACCCTTTAGTTTATTTTATTCAGTATTTATATATGGCATGCTTCTATGTATCTTGTTACATCCCTCTGAGGACCTGGTACTTTTCTAGATTTGGACGAGGCATATTACCCCATAGTGTACGGCCTAGGATAGGAGATGAGGTACGCTACCGAGGAGGATCTAGAGGTGCTACCGTCAGAGTTTCTGTGATCAGTTGGTAGGCCTTCTACCTAGGATTGGGAGCATCATTATCTAGTCAGCCGATGCCCTAGTCATTACTCTTTTTATCTATCATTCAGTACTTCTATTTCGTCATAGTAATGGGTTTGTCCCCACTAGACATTCTTGGTTGTACTATGATATTTTAAGACTGGCGTTTATCTTCCAGCATTTATTTTAGTACTTTCTTGTTGTTTATATTATGGATGAGATTAGATTACCTGTTGTTGATTTATATGGGACATGTTAGTATTTAGGACAGCGTAGCACTCTTTGTTAGGATCCATTAAATTAGGATATCCTCGGAGACGTGACAGCTGGCTATTGCCACGTGGCCTGGTCCCGTGTATTTTTGGGATTGGAGCGTGACATGGTCTTAGTGGTGGCCCATGCAGGTCAAATTTATCGCTTGTGGTATGGTAACATGTCCAGCGAGCCTGCAATAGGATAGAAATTACTAGGTCTCATCCACTTTGATTACGTCTTTGAACTTCCTTCGTATTACTTCTAAATATCTGCATCATGTTTGTTTGATTCTGTACTCTTTTAATGAGATCCTATCTCTTGCAGCAAGATAAACTTGTGAAGTGGACGAGGAGCACCCAGTGTCGTGGTGCCAGACGACACCACCCAAAGAGAGGAGGTACCCAGTGGCTACCTGGAGGGCAACCACCAGTATAGGACCCGCTGATACATTGGCGCAAGACTTCTCAGGGCGATCCTACACAGCAGCACGAAGCACAGACTTCCCAGACGATCCCCACACAGCATTTTGAGGGCCAGACTTCAGGGGCTACGCCGATGCCACAGACCGAGAGGCCGACATATGAGAAGACACCTATTGCACAGCCAGAGGTCCCATTACCACCACCTCCACCTTATCCACCCCAGATGCCATAATCAGATAGACAACCATAGATACTTCAGTTCTTCTAGACTATGATGCAAGCACAGTGGCATCAGACCGAGACATTGAGACAGAGTTTGATGGAAGTACTAGAGAGGATACCTGTCACAGCACCAGTACCAGCACCTCCACCAGCTCAGACAGGTGGCACTGTACTATGGTTCCGACAGATGGGACCAGATACTTTTTCGAGCAACGAGACTGCAGAGCAGATCTTCGATTGGGTCACCAACATGGAGATGCTACTAGAGGCTTCACAACTGCATCCAGACCTTTGGATGACCGCAGTGAGGGCCCAACTAAAAGGCAACGCCCATCACTGGTGGGATTCTATTGAGCGCAGTGTAGGCAAGACCCAGACATGGGAGCAGTTCTTAGAATACTTCAATGCGAATTATTTCTCGGCTACAGTCAGAAATGCCCTGTACTCCCAGTTCCTATATCTAGAACAAGGGAATATGACCGTAGATGCATATGACGCAGATTTTAGTCGTCTTAGCAGATTTGGTGCTATTCTAATACCCAAAGATCTAGAGAAAGCCTAGAGATTCCATCACGGCCTCACTTTCGAGCTGCAGAGGTATACCTCCACCCAGGCGAGGATTTTTTATGAGGGGGTTCTTTCAGAGGCAAGGATCCAGGAGGCCATCGGCAGAGGAGCAAGACGTTC
Source organism: Iris macrosiphon (assembly GCA_036927795.1). NCBI lineage: Eukaryota > Viridiplantae > Streptophyta > Magnoliopsida > Asparagales > Iridaceae > Iris > Iris macrosiphon. The sequence goes on along the minus strand of JAYESA010000007.1, from coordinate 147,964,948 downwards.
CAGCACGACCACACCAGCCAGAGCCCAGCCCTGAGCAGGAGGACCGATCCGTCGTCCCGGAGCACAGACACAGCAGAGGAAAATACCATACCAGCAAAAGGAGCTTTCGACTTGCTACAAATATGGTAAGAGAGGACATTACGAGAAGGACTGCCGAAAGAGACTAAGGATATACTTGATTTGTGGATCGATCCAGCACCAAGTCCGAGACTTCCCATAACGCAGAAAGGCAGCACCACAGACAGGACAGAGGTCGGCCGCACCAGTCCGGGGGATACTACCCCCACCAGGAGGCCAGCGTCCCCTAGCACCCGGGGGATTTCAGAGGGGACCACCCTTGGTCCCACATGAGGCATAGTTTGATAGATCCCGACAGCAGACAGGAGGGCAGAGGCATGGACAGGCCTTTGCACTAGCAGCTACTGAGGAGAAAACAGAAGGGGAAGCTATCACAGGTACCATTTTAGTTGCATCATTACCTGCAACTTCATTATTTGATTCTGGAGCTACACTATCGTTCATATCTAGTAGATTTGTAGTAATGCATAGAGTAGCTACTTCCCCCTTACCTAAGAGTTGGAAGATTCTTACCGGAGGAGATATCGTGTCGATTACCAGCACTATCAGAACATGCTCGGTAGTCGTATGTGGTAGGGAGATGAGAGCGTGATTCATGGTATTACCCATGCCATACTTTGATGTTGTGCTAGGCATGGACTGGTTAAGCCAGTATAATGCCGTACTGGACTGTCGGAAAGGTAGCATCACTTTTAGACCACCAGATCAACCGGAGTTCGAGTACATGCGAGAGACTGTCGAGCAAGGAGTAGGACAGACAGTGGAAACTTACATGGCTATGGAGATGGTAACCCCGCTGATAGTTGCAGAATTCGAGGATGTTTTTCCTGAAGAATTGCCAGGCTTACCGCCAGATAGAGACGTGGAGTTCACTATTAAACTAATACCCGGAGCAGCACCGATATCTTCTAATGTATACCGATTGGCAAAGAAGGAACTAGATAAGATGAAGCTACAATTAGAGGAGTTGCAGAGCAAGGGATTTATCCGTCCTAGTGCATCACCCTAGGGAGCACCAGTGTTGTTTGTACCTAAGAAAGATGGAACAGTACGTATGTACATTGATTACAGAGCCCTTAATGCTTTGACTATCAAGAACAAGTACCCTCTGCCGCAAATTGATGATTTGTTCGACCAGCTGACAGGAGCAGTGGTGTTCACAAAGATCGACTTGAGATCGAGTTATCATCAAGTAAAGGTGCGAAGAGAAGACATTCAAAATACAGCATTCCGGACTCGTTATGGTCACTACAAGTTCGTAGTGATGCCTTTTGGACTGACGAATGCACCTGCTGTATTTATGAACTTGATGAACAGAGTCTTCCACCAATACTTAGACCAGTTCATGGTAGTCTTCATCAACGACATCTTGGTGTATTCGAAGAGCCACGAGAAGCACTTGAGACTAGTGTTAGAGACGCTGAGGAGAGAGAGGCTTTATGCCAAGCTGAGCAAGTATGAGTTTCTCCTAGATTGTGTCGCTTTTCTTGGACACGTTATCTCAGGAGATGGTATTTCAGTAGATTCGATAAAGATTTCATCAGTAGAGACATGGCCAACCCCTACCAATGTCTCGGAAGTGAGAAGTTTCCTAGGACATGCCGAATATTACCGGAGGTTCGTGGAGAACTTCGCGAAGATCGCAGAGCCGATGACCCGCTTGACCCGTAAGGAGCAGGAGTTCACTTGGACAGAGGAGTGACAAACATCATTTGATGAGCTGAAGAAGCGTCTGACTACAGCACCCATCTTGACCATACCTTCTGGACCCGGAGGATTCGTGATCTATAGCGATGCATCCGGGAAAGGATTATGATGTGTCTTGATGGAGCATGGAAAGGTTGTGGCCTATGCCTCTAGGCAGTTAAGGACCCATGAGAAGAACTATCCCATCCATGACTTGGAGCTTGCCGCAGTGATTTTTGCTTTGAAGCTTTGGAGACACTACCTATACGGAGAAAGAGTAGAGATATTCACTGATCACAAAAGCCTAAAGTACGTCTACACTCAGAAGGACCTGAACCAGAGACAGCGATGTTGGCTCGAGGTGATGACAGACTTCGAGATTGAGCTACAGTACCATCCGGGAAAGGCTAATGTAGTAGATGACGTGTTGAGCAGAAGACCCATGGCATTCTTCTTGACTATCCAGCAACATCTGTTGAGGGATCTAGAGTAGATGGGCATAGAGGTTATTATGCCCGGGGTAGATGGACAGTTGTCGAGCTTTCAGTTGCAATCGACATTAGTCGAGAGGATCAAGGCTGCTTTGCCAATAGATGCCAGATTTCAGAGGCTTCGACAGAGGACAAAGGCTGAAATATAGACAAGACTGCGTATACATGAAGGCGGAACCTTGAGGTATGGAGACCGCCTCTATGTTCCAAATGGAGAACTTCGTAAGGAGTTGATGTCAGAGGTACACAGTTCAACCTACTCTATTCATCCAGGAGGCACGAAGATGTACATAGACTTAAGGCAGTACTACTGGTGGAATGGAATGAAGAGGGAGATAGCTCGCTTTGTGGCGAAATGTCTGGTGTGTCAGCAAGTCAAGGCTGAGCATCAGAGATCTGTAGGATTACTTCAACCGCTTCCGATACCGGAGTGGAAATGGGAGCATATCACTATGGACTTTGTTATAGGATTTTCGAGGAGTCCTAGTGGTCGAAATGCAGTATGGATAATCGTAGATAGACTCACCAAGTCCGCACACTTTTTAGCCTTCAGAGTTGGGCAATCTACAGAGGTCTTAGCAGAGATGTACATGAGGGAGATTGTGCGACTGCACGGAGTGCCAGTTAGTATCGTATCTGACAGGGATACGAGATTTACATCCTACTTTTGGCGGAGTATGTAAGAGAGTCTCGGTACCCACCTAAAGTTTAGCACATCATATCACCCGCAGACATATGGCCAGTCCGAACGTACCATTCAGACGTTGGAAGACATGTTAAGAGCGTGCATGCTTGATTTTGGGGGATATTGGGAGGACCATTTGCATTTGGTTGAATTTTCCTACAACAATAGCTATCAAGCGAGCATCCAGATGGCTCCCTATGAAGCATTGTATGGAAGGAAATATTGTTCCCCAGTATGTTGGAGCGATATAGGCGAGAGGCAGATTCTTGGGCCAGAGTTGGTTGTTCGTACAGTAGAGAAGGTGAAGAAGATTCAAGGGCACCTGCGAGCAGCACAGGACAGACAGAAGCATTGGGCAAAAGCGCATCGATGACCCCTAGAGTTCCAGGTTGGAGATCACGTGTTTCTAAAGATCTTACCTACTCGAGGGACTATCAGATTTGGAGGCAGAGGAAAGCTGAGTCCGAGGTACATCGGACCATTCGATGTGTTAGAATGTTAGAATGCATCGGAGAGGTTGCTTACAGGTTAGCCTTACCACAGACTTTAGAAGGAGTCCATGACATCTTCCACGTATCTCAGCTAAGGAGGTACATGCCAGATCCGAGTCACGTGCTTGACCATTCAGAAATCACAGTCGGCCCGAGTTTATCATACCAAGAGGAGCCAGTTGAGATTCTGGACAGAAGTGAGAAGGTATTACGAGGTCAGACTATCCCTCTAGTTCGTGTCACATGGAGGCATCATGCACCAGGCGAGTCGACCTGGGAACGTGAGGAGGATATTCGACAACGCTATCCCCATCTCTTCGAAGGCCTAGGTATGTAGTATCATTTTAATTTCAGTCAGTAGTTCTTACCTTACGTATATTTTAATTTCGAGGACAAAATGCTCTAAGGAGGGTAGATTGTAAACCCCCTCGACCAATTTAGGATTTATCTTTATTTAAATTAAGAGACCAGGAATAATTTGGGTACAATTTGAATTAATGTGCAACAATTATGTGACTTAAAATACCTTACCGTTGCTTCGATGTTTGGAGCGCTACATTAGTAGTTACCTTCAAACAAAGTTTATACACATCTCCTAGACATGCCAGACTACCCATCTGACCCTTGTGTAACTTTTAAATACTTAATATTCTGCTCTATTTTAGCTGTGCAATATTCGTTACAAACTTCCATGAATAATTTCAATAAATCCAATTTCTCATAAGTGATCATTCCTATTTGAATTTGATGCACAACCACGACCTAATTCCCTATAACCCAAATTAGGGTACTAGCCTACTCTGAGCCTGCTACGCTCATGACTCTTGTGTTCCACTCGAATTTAACTCCATGTGTTCTCAATTGACAAATGAACGCCGAGTGCATCTGTTTTAATTTAATTAAATATGAGGCCAATTTTACCCTAAATAGGACCTAACCAAGCCCACGTGCACCCTTTCATGTGGACCAGCCCCATCTCAATAAGCCTTGGCCGGCCCAAGCCTCGAGGTTAGCCCATAAATTCCATCTCCTATATAAATACACATCATCTTCCCTATTGAAACCCTAAAACCTAAACTCTAGTCGAACTCCCCCCTTGCCCGAGCACCCTACTCCCTCCCTACCGGACAGAACCACCACCATCACAAGCCGCCACCACCAGTCCTCTTCCACATGTACTTTCTGTCATGTCCCAGTCCCAAAATACGTAGGACCAGGAATACGTGACACGCCAGCTACGCATTTGACCAGACTCTGGTATGACTCGAATACGTATAAGCTATAAAATATAAAGGGCACTAACTAGATATCCCATAAATATAAACCTCTATGTCTCAATCCATAATGTACAGCAGTAAACAAGAAAGAGTTATATGTGCTAGAGTCGGCCGCCCAATAACACATAAACTCGAATAGACTCGAGAAGAGATGAGTCTACAAAACTAGGCTACAACAACAGATGAATAATCAATATAAATAACCATAATGCCGGTAGAAATAATGTGAGTACCTGGTACAATGCCCATAAGACATGCAACTCCATCAGCAACTCCAAATGCTCTGTAATCATCTATGCTGCAAAACTGGCAGGGAACCAGGTCCTCAGAGGGACGTAACAAGGTACAAAAATACAGCAATGCCAAGTAAACAGAGAAAGTACAAGTGCAACAATAGGGTACTCTATCATAACCAAACAAGTGTGACACAGTTTAAAGACAATGTTCGACGCGTGGGCTGTCCAAAATAAAATCGTAGCTCCGGACACGGAAACACACGGGATGTACCGCAGCTCCGGGCAAAGAGTCACAAGGGTGATACCACTACACTAGATACAGGATCACTACATAGATACTACATACATATATAAGCGCGTGTAGAGGAGCCCAAACGTCTAGTAACTGTCTTCCCCTTCCCAAGCGGTCAACAATTGTGCGCTGAACCTGAACCTCTATTTAGAGTCTCGACACACAGAAATAACTCAACAGACGCAACCCTAAGGTCGTCCCAGTCTTTGGTCATGATATCAGTATCAGGATGCAGGAATCTGGCACGATCACAGTGTATGAGTGTGTCCTGGGATATCGATATACTCAGGTATGTACATCGAGGTGCTACGAAGCATCTATCAATTATTCTAAGACGTTACGACGAATGTCAGCACCCGGTTGTGATCCGGACTCGAAGTATCGAACATCAACATAAATATGTGCACAATATACATAAAGAACAACAAGTATCTGTAATCTGAAATACAGAATGGCAAGGTACACTTGCCTTCGTGCGGCTGTTGATGACGGGGTCCCGGTACCTCGTCCAAGCCCTCAGGTCCCGCAGTACCTAGAGATGAGATACAAACCAATAATCAATAATCTATTCCACGACAGACAGGGATGCTACACACACCTACACCTAAACCCAGTCTCAGCTACGACTCACAAGGACAAGACACTAGGGTGGGTTGACCACAGTTGACTATCGGTACGATACGTCAAATCATCTAGTCATCAGTACACTATCATCGACCAATCCTCATTCTTACCATATTCATCACATGGTTTAGTAGTTCAGGTATGCTCATTCCTCGACAGTAATTTCTTATTAAATATTTGGTCTTCCTTTATACACATTTCACCCAAAATTATTGTTCATCAATGCACATAAATTAATATGATAAACCCTGAATCTCAATGTCTATCATTCAAATCCATTTTATAAACTTATGAAGAACACTCCCTAAACTTACCTCCACAATTTAATCCTCATTAATTTGTTTAGCATTTCCCACCATGTAATATATCCTGAACATTTATTAAAAATCAAAACCTAAACCTTCAATGAAAATCCTTTATTATTTTATAATTTATTTGCAAAACTAAACCTATACCTCTATGCAAAATATGTAAAATTATTTTCATCCATGTAAATAACAAACCCTATCCTACCTTAACCCTAAAACACATTAAGCCTCCTCATTCACACAACAATACCCAACAAGCCATAAAACCCTAGCTAAAATAACTCACATGAATATAAATAAAACCCTACTTATCAATAACACAAATCTGGATATAACCAAGAGAGGGGGAGAGTCGACCTCGACGAGGTTGTTAATGTTGGCCGGAACGAGGTGGTGCAGGGGGGTGATGAGAGCTTGGGGTGGTGGTGGTGGTGATGATGATCTCGGGGTGGAGAAGGCCGGATGAGGGAGGAGGTCGGATGGGCGGACGGGAAGCCGCACCGTCGCTGCGGGGGTGCCGCACAGCCGAGCCAGGGGGAAAGCTGGATCAGTCGGGTCGGCTCTGAGTTGGTCGGCCGGACGGGGGAGAACTGTGGAGGTGATGTCGGGTGCGGGGTGCACCGCCGGAGTCGGGCTGATGGATGGGGAGAAACTGTGCTGGAGTCGGGGGCAACCAGTGCACGGTCGAGTCGGGGGGTTGCTGCACAGGCCGGGCCGGAGTCGGGAGGGGGACTGCGCCGTGGAGCTGCTGTGGGCAGTAGGCCGGACCGGAGACTGCACAGTGGGGAAGCCTCAGTCGGCCGGGCTGGAGACTGCACAGGCCGGAGAAGCTTTAGTCGGCCGGCCGGAGTGCACCTCTCCAGGAGGAAGAAATGAAGAAGAAGAAGAAGAAGAAGAAGAAGAAGAAGAAGAAAGGAAGAAGATGAAGAAATTCGTATGGGAAATATATGGAGGAGGGAGGAGCGAGAGAGGGGGAGTGTGGTTCCCAATGTCTAGGGATTAGGGCCGGCTTGGGAGTTGTGAGGGTGAGGGTGATGTTTTATAGGGAGGTGTGTGAGTGATGTGTGGTGGGGATGCTCTCATTTAAATTGGAGGGCTAGGATTTCACATGGAGGAGTGGTTTCTTCATGCAAAGGAAGGGGAGAAGGTTGACTACGGTCAACAAATGGTAGCCTCTCCATTTGGCCTTGTCCAATGAGGTGAGGACACCTAAAATCAATAAATTGCAACTAAGCCCCCTTAAATTTGGGAAATTGCACGAACACATGAAATAATGCAAAAATTGTGGAGAAAATTGTGTTTGGTGATTTGCATGGTGAGGGGGTGTTGTGTGTGTGGCATGGGTTTAATTAAATGGACATTGGGATTAATTGGGGATTAAAATAGGATTAGACAAAATTGGTATCCCCGATTTAAATAAAATTAAAGTGTCCCGCGCTTTTAAATTAAATGGGGGCACTTGGGGTCAAAATTTGGAAATGACACAAAGGTCAAAAATGGTGGGGGCTTGGAGTCAGTCTTGGATCCTTTAGTTGGCCCGGCTCAACGGGTTAAGTTGGTATCTCAAAATTGAGGGTAACGACACAGGTGTCCGACACGGAATTAAATATGGATTTTAGGATACGGGAAATTGTGCAATTAATTTAGAGCACAACGGATTTGATTTTTGTGTGACGGAAAATTCCAGTGCCTAAATTGGCGAGTCAAGTCAGAAGTATAATAGTCCGATGGAATTTATGGGCTGATACTGGGCTCCGAATAAAATAGCAACGGTAGGGCGCGCCAAGGGTTTAATTAAATAAAATAACAGACAACTCTACTCTAAACCTCAACATCTGCTGAAAAATCCAAAATTTTCCCAATCCATACCTGGCTATCTATAGAATTAATCGAGGGGGTTTACACTTCCCCTCAACGCCGGACCACCCCCCAGACCGCCTGCACCGACTTCCATCCATCCTTGCCACCATCCTCTTCACCATCAACCAAACCTCCATCAAACCGATGACCCCTTCCTGACTTCCCTCAGTCAACTCCGCCACCAGCCTGATGTCACGACCCGCACCCAAAAAATTGGACATGAGTCGGTATACGTCCAGCCTACGCCGCAGCATCGATGGTAGAACGCTGTCTAGGTCTACTATCTATCTAACAATCTCACGCATTCAATATATATACCTGTCAGGATCTCAACTCCAAACGGAGGAGCAATATCATAATGATAACACAAGTACTCAATCACGAATCTAAGCACGACAAGATAACACAGAAGTCTAACAACTACAAAGTCTAAACAACTGCTACTAAAACAACCACAACTTCAATAATAATAATACAACAACATCCTGAATCATATATAATACAAGATCTCAATCCAAAACCGGGGACAAATTCGGTACCAAAAGCTGATAAATACAACAACTGAGGTCCTAGTGATCCCGGCTACCAACCCAGAAATCACTCCTAAACTAGGAGATCCCTGTCTGCACCATCGACAGGCTGAGGTCCATAAAACGTCGAACACCAATCCTCCGAATCCTCTAAAAAATATATCCAGTCAGGATTGGAGCAAGTACACCTCTAACAGCAGTTCCAGTTAAATGATAAAAACTATAAAGCAGTTGTAGCAAGTAGTAAGGTGAAGGAAATAAAGTATGAACAAGAAATATATATGTATCACTGGTGCATAAAGAAAAAGATGCATGAATATCAGAAGCAAGATAGTAAAGACTACAAGATACAAAAAATCTAAACTAAGAGCAAGTGTGTGCACAAGAATGTGTAGTGAGTCCAGCAAGAGTAATGTAATGAGTCAAGTCCAGAAACATATAAGTGAGAGCAACAAGAAATGCAAGAGAGTCCAGACTAGAAAAAATGAACTCGTGTCATTGAAATACTTGTTTCGACATGTAAACGACTAGGGGTAAGTATGGCTCACCGCACACTGAGTGTGCGGCTACTATTATTCCAGATTAGACACGAGGGGGTGATTCCAGTAATTTCAATTGGGAATGTTTACATGTCTACTCTAGTATTTCTCTGCCCCGACTAGTACAAGTGAATCCAAGACCCGACACGTAAATCAAGTATGAGTCCAGCCAGAAATATGAGTGATGCCTGTAGTGAGTCACGATGTGATGCCAGTAGGTAATTCCAGAATAAAGGCCAGAAACATGAAATATACGTATCGCAAGTAAATAAATCCAGAAATACTAGTCAGTGTTGTGCCAGAAAAATCAGAGAATACTATACTAGAAGCTGAAATCATAATAATC